>CM062297.1:257306216-257986996 GCA_031216915.1 Pictodentalium vernedei
ACAATCCTTACTACCTTTCTATCACAGATACTGGCACAGATTGGGCATGAAGTACTTGGTTCTTGATTCCCCTCGCCCACTATACATATTGTGTATGATATACAATAATGTGTTTAGCAGGAGACTGGAATTAACAAACATTGAATTGTGTACGATATAACACTTTGCCCCCCCCCCCCCCCCCCTTCCAAAAAGTGTTACAAGGCATTTCTCTCAATGCTGCCTTAATCTTAGTCTTTGTTGAGGAAAACAAACGCAACAGTCTCTATTTATCACAAGGGTGTAACTCGACAATGCATTTAAAAAAAAGACAATGCTATTTTCCGGTAATATTTCCCTGTACTTTTCCCGTTGTGGTCTACAGAAATCAGTCGCCTAGCCACCTGGCTTGGGGATTGGGGGGGGGGGGGGGGGAGATAAGGTGAGCATGACCATGTTTCACATAACAAAAACTCCCCAAATCATGCTTGTCCCAAATGGAGCTACACATACTAAAATTACTTCATATTGAATCTTAAAGCACGGAGTTTTGCAAAATGTTCTGCTTGGTCTTCATGCCATTGCCTTACCCCCCTACTTCCCTGAAGGGAAGTACGAGGAGTGGAAATGACCGAGGTCCTAGTTAGAATTGAGGGGGACCTTCGAAATCCCACCGAGTCTTTTCAAATATCAAGGTTGCCCACACACACACATACTTTAAGAACGAAAACAAACTGGCTAGCCCCCCCACCCCCACACACACAGACAATTATAAAATCCGGACTACGCCCCTGCTATATTGTATATAACTATATATAATCGATTTCTCTATTTTCGAAATGGGGATTGGGGGGGGGGGGGCAAGTTCGATATAACGCTGACATATTTCGAAGAACTGACCCGTGGAATTGGGCGTACCCCCCCCCCCCCCACGGTTGAGGGTCTGAAGGCCCCTCTACGTATATTTTTTTTCAAATTCTGAAGCACTGAAATCGATTCTGATGCCTCCTGGGAATGATAGATGTTAAAAACAGTAAGTGACAGTTTGTATTTGGGGGTAAGTGACAGTTTGTATTTGAATTGAAGATCCCCTCCCGTCCCACCACTGGGAGCTCACACACAGGGATTGGTGGAGTGTACACATGGGGGGTCCCAGTTATAATGGCTCCTAAGGCTTTGGGTGGGTATCATTGGGGTATCAAGAATAAACAGAAAGATAGTGCTTGAAATACATGTATATTGTTACTGATAGAATAAAGAATAAAAAGATTAAAACAGCTATGATAGTGGACTGTTTTTAGTTTGAAAACCAAAAGCTATCAGTAGTATGTCGTGTGGTTTTCAGGGATCATTGGCAGGACCCCGCAGGGGGACCTCGGAAGGGAAGCAGTAGTGTGTCATGTGGTTTTTCAGGGATCATTGACAGGACCCCGCAGGGGGACCTCGGAAGGGAAGCAGTAGTATGTCTCGTATGTTTGAGTCCTCATTGGCAGAAGTCCGCAGGGGACCTCGGAAGGGGAGGCAGTAGTGTGTCATGTGGTTTTCAGGGATCATTGGCTGGACCCCGCAGGGGGACCTCGGAAGGGAAGCAGTAGTATGTCTCGTATGTTTGAGTCCTCATTGGCAGGACCCTGCAGGGGGGCCTCGGAAGGGAAGCAGTAGTGTGTCATGTGGTTTTCAGGGATCATTGGCAGGACCCCGCAGGGGGGACCTCGGAAGGGAAGCAGTAGTATGTCGTGTGGTTTTCAGGGATCATTGGCAGGACCCCGCAGGGGAACCTCGGAAGGGAAGCAGTAGTATGTCGGGCTTTTCAGGGATCATTGGGAGGATCTCATCGGGGACCCCGGTACAGGGTCGTTGAAGGCAGCCAATAAGCTATCGAGCAGTTACTGATAAGTCATTGCTCGAATGACTCGAATCCCATCGAGCAAATGAGCTTTAGAGTAATTGCTCGATCGAGGATGACTCGGCATATTGCTCGAACGACTCGAATCCCATCGAGCAAATGAGCCAACGAGCAATTGCTCGTTCGAGTGACTCCTCGAACGACTCTTAGGTTCATTTCAGGAAAAAGGGATTCCATAGCCACAGCCGTTTTCGAAAAAGGGATTCCACAAATGGGATTCCTCAAAAGGGATTCCATAAGTGGGATTCCGTCTTACCTCGAGTGACTCGCATATATTGCTCGAACGACTCGAATCCCATCGAGCAAATGAGCCAATGAGCAATTGCTCGTTCGAGTGACTCCTCGAACGACTCTTAGACTCATTTCAGGAAAAAGGGATTCCATAACCACAGCCGTTTTCGAAAAAGGGAATCCACAAATGGGATTCCCCAAAAGGGATTCCATAAGTGGGATTCTGTCTTACCTCGAGTGACGCGCATATATTGCTCGAACGACTCGAATCCCATCGAGCAAATGAGCTAACGAGCAATTGCTCGTTCGAGTGACTCCTCGAACGACTCTTAGACTCATTTCAGAAAAAAGGGATTCCAAAAAGGGATTCTTAAAAAGGGATTCCGTAAGTAGGGCTTTTTTAGTCGTATGAGGCCATGAAGGCTATGTGAAAGGTATGGCGGTCCTATTGCACTACGTGCTGCAAAATATTCTTGAAGAATCCATATCACATATAGTCGGGTTTGTTTTTTTTTTTTTTTGGTGATTTGAGGATTGAGGGGAAGTAGTGGGGTCTGGTGGGGACTATATGGGGCTGGTGGGGACTAGAGGCTAATTGTAAAAACCTGTGGTTTCTACAACCGGATCTCCACATCTCCTCCTACTTCCCTTCCCCTCTGGCTCTCTCTCTTCAATGGCCCCCTGCGGGGTCTCCCGATGAGATCCCCCAACTAACCCCTGAAAAGCCCCTGACATACCACTGCTTCCCTTCCGAGGTCCCCCTGCGGGGTCCTGCCAATGATCCCTGAAAAGCCCCTGACATACCACTGCTTCCCTTCCGAGGTCCCCCACATGACATACTACTGCTTCCCTTCTGAGGTCCCCCTGCGGGGGTCCTGCCAATGATCCCTGAAAACCACATGACATACTACTGCTTCCCTTCCGAGGTCCCCCTGCGGGGGTCCTGTCAATGAGGACTCAAACATACGAGACATACTACTACTTCCCTTCCGAGGTCCCCCTGCGGGGTCCTGCCAATGATCCCTGAAAACCACACGACATACTACTGCTTCCCTTCCGAGGGCCCCCACCGAGGTCCCCCAAACTATCCCTCAAAACCACATTACATATTACTGCTATCTAACTGTTTAGGAGAGTTGTTTTGATTTTAGAAGGGTTTTGTAATATGTTTTAACTATTGTTATTTTATGTACTTACCAGATGCCTCTCTTATGTTTCTCACTGTTTGTATCATTTTATTTTTATGTAATTTATTCAGTAAAACAATTTTAGAATTCTTTAACTTATTTTTCCTTTTAAAGTTTTCTCAATAAGTGAAGGGTGGTGGAAATAAATGCATAATGGGGACGGGTCAGTGGGTGATCCCATAGTGTCAGAACGCACTTGTTCCAGTCGTTTGTGTTTTTCCTCCCATTTGCATTTCTCAGAGATGATTATATTATTAAATACATAAAATATATTATGCGGCAATCAACTATTTTTACAAGATTATCGCCCACTGAAGGTTGAATATGACTGGAACATCTTTGTTTCGTGGTAGTCAGAGTGGATTTCGACAATGACGGACAATCTGATAGTACAAATTAACTGAGGTATGCAATCAAACAAGGTTTGATAAAATAAAAATAAGAAGCTTGCTCATCAGGCTTTATGCGGATTGATTCGGTTGAGGGGGTTGATGTCGCCGTACACACAAATATCACTCCACAATAACACTGATCATAAGGAACAGATCAAGCAAAAGTAATTATTTATACCTTCTTCAGATACTAAAGCTCACTTCCATAAATGAGGTGTTCACCCGACAGTGGCCGATAAAAGCCCAACCCATAACTGATATTCCAACCTATCTGCTTATTGACAGACATGTACCAACACTTCAAGTAATTATACAAGTAAATAGGTGAATAAATATGTTTTTGGTTAGCATATGCTAGACCAGAATATGATAGAAGCACACGCGTGTGGTGATGGTCTCTGAAGTTGAACACGTCTATAGTGGGTGCTTCATATTGGACTGTATCTCTATTTTTACACAGCACAGCTTGGCGGATTTATGAATTGTCCCACTGAGGTGTTCAATATTAGCAGTAACTTAAGCAAATCTGTAATGCCATATCATGGGTTTACAGAAGGATGCAATCCAGAAATGACCACTGTATGTGTTCCATCGGAGAAGACTTTTACTGTAGATAATGCCTGCTGATATCCCCCGTGTCCGGTTTTGCCAGCCCCTATCAACACATAACTACCATTTTAAAGCCCAGATAGAGGTCCCAAAAATGGTTTTCTATCAGGCCATTTGAACTGTAAATCGCCTCTATTCCAAAGGGGTCCCCATCAACGCCAAGGACATCCAGCGATGATTGCCAAGTATAGTAACTGTTTCTAATATACCCATTTGTGTCCTTGATGTTTTGTAACTGGCCCTTTTGGAAGTCTTAGCATGGTCCTAAATGATGTCCGATCGGGGCACCCGAGATGTCAATCTTTTTAGTCCTCGCTGCCTCTCATAAACCACAAAATATCTAGCTCTTTTCACAAACTTTGTTGATATTTTGAAACTGACCCTTTTCGGGGTCTTAGTAGGGCCCGATATGGCGTCCGATTGGGGATGACGTCGTGTCAATTTTCTATTACTCGGATGCAATCTATCAGCAATAAAATATCTGATGATTTTTACCTATTTTTGTAACATTTTACAACTGGGCGTTTCAGGGCTTCAGTAGGGCCCATAAATAGGGTCGAAGGATGAACCCGAGGATTTGAATAATCTCGTAATTTACGGTGCCACCCTAGAAGGCCATTTGTTCTCAATATTTCAGCCAATAATTACCATTTTGACCGTTTGGTCACTTTTAGAGTCCAATTGGGCCCCTAAAAAGGATCGGGAGGGTTAACGTTAGGATTTGAATAAGCTTATATTTTCGGGCCCCACCCTATAGAAATAACAATAATAATATAAATACAGTTTAGAGCCGTGAATCCACCTAATTGTTCCAAGGCTTTACACCAAAAAAAAAAGAAAAGAAAAAAAAAGAGAGAAAAAAAAACAAAACGCCGTTTGTTCCGCCAATTTCCATCAATAATTATGACTTTGACCATTTGGTCACTTTTAGGGTCCAATCTGGCCCCTAAAAATGGGTGGGAGGGCGAACCTTAGGATCTGAATAATCTTGCATTTTAGGGCGCCACGCTATAACGCCATTTGTTCCGAGAATTACGGCCAACAGTTACGAGTTTGACCATTTGGTCACTTTTAGGGTCCAATATGGCCCCTAAAAAGGGGTTGGAGGGTGAACCTTAGGATTTGAATGATCTTGTATTTTCGGGCGCCACCCTATGACGCCGTTTGTTCCGCGAATTTCTGTCAATAATTACGATTTTGACCATCACTTTTAGGGTCCAATGTGGCCCCAAAAAACGGGTGGGAGGGTGAACCTTAGGATTTGAATGATCTTGTATTTTCGGGCGCCACCCTATGACGCCGTTTGTTCCGCAAATTTCCATCAATAATTATGATTTTGACCATTTGGTCACTTTTAGGGTCCAATGTGGCCCCTAAAAAGGGGTGGGAGGGTGAAACTTAGGATTTGAATAATCTTGTTGTTTTAGGGCGCCACCCTATAATGCCGTGTTTTCGCCGAATTTCGGTCAGTAATTACGATTTTGACCGTTTGGTCACTTTTAGGGTCCAATCTGGCCCCTAAAAAGGGGTGAGAGGGCGAACCTTAGGATTTGAATAATCTTGCATTTTAGGGCGCCACCCTATAAGGCACTTTGTTCCGCGAATTACGGCCAACAGTTACGAGTTTGACCATTTGGTCACGTTTAGAGTCCAATATGGCCCCTAAAAAGGGGTTGGAGGGTGGACCTTAGGATTTGAATGATCTTGTATTTTCGGGCGCCACCCTATGACGCCGTTTGTTCCGCGAATTTCCGTCAATAATTAAGATTTTGACCATTTGGTCACATTTAGGGTCCAATTGGCCCCTAAAAAGGGGGTGTGAGGGTGAACCTTAGGATTTGAATGATCTTGTATTTTCGGGCGCCACCCTTTGACGCCGTTTGTTCCGCGAATTTCCATCAATAATTACGATTTTGACCATTTGGTCACTTTTAGGGTCCAATGTGGCCCCTAAAAAGGGGTGGGAGGGTGAACCTTAGGATTTGAATAATCTTGTATTTTAGGGCGCCATCCTATAATGCCGTGTGTTCGCCGAATTTCGGTCAATAATTACGATTTTGACCGTTTGGTCACTTTTAGGGTCCAATCTGGCCCCTAAAAAGGGATGAGAGGGCGAACCTTAGGATTTGAATAATCTTGCATTTTAAGGCGCCACCCTATAAGTCAGTTTGTTCCGCGAATTACGGCCAACAGTTACGAGTTTGACCATTTGGTCACTTTTAGGGTCCAATCTGGCCCCTAAAAAGGGGTGGGAGGGTGAACCTTAGGATTTGAATGATCTTGTATTTTCTGGCGCCACCCTATGACGCCGTTTGTTTCGCTAATTTCCATCAATAATTACGATTTTGACCATTTGGTCACTTTTAGGGTCCAATGTGGCCCCTAAAAAGGGGTGGGAGGGTGAACCTTAGGATTTGAATAATCTTGTATTTCAGGGCGCCACCCTATAATGCCGTGAGTTTGCCGAATTTCGGTCAATAATTACGATTTTGACCGTTTGGTCACTTTTTGGGTCCAATCTGGCCCCTAAAAAGGGGTGAGAGGGCGAACCTTAGCTTTTGAATAATCTTGCATTTTAGGGCGCCACCCTATAAGGCAGTTTGTTCTGCGAATTATGGCCAACAGTTACGAGTTTGACCATTTGGTCGCTTTTAGGGTCCAATATGGCCCCTAAAAAGGGGTTGGAGGGTGAACCTTAGGATTTGAATGATCTTGTATTTTCGGGCGCCACCCTATGACGCCGTTTGTTCCGCGAATTTCCATCAATAATTACGATTTTGACCATTTGGTCACTTTTAGGGTCCAATGTGGCCCCTAAAAAGGGTGGGAGGGTGAACCTTAGGAGTTGAATAATCTTGTATTTTAGGGCGCCACCTTATAATGCCGTGTGTTCGCCAAATTTCGGTCAATAATTACGATTTTGACCGTTTGGTCACTTTTACGGTCCAATCTGACCCCTAAAAAGGGGTGAGAGGGCGAACCTTAGGATTTGAATAATCTTGCGTTTTAGGGCGCCACCCTATAAGGCAGTTTGTTCCGCGAGTTACGGTCAACAATTACGAGTTTGACCATTTGGTCACTTTTAGGGTCCAATATGGCCCTTAAAAGGGGTTGGAGGGTGAACCTTAGGATTTGAACGATCTTGTATTTTCGGGCGCCACCCTTTGACGCCGTTTGTTCCGCGAATTTCCATCAATAATTACGATTTTGACCATTTGGTCACTTTTAGGGTCCAATGTGGTCCCTAAAAAGGGGTGGGAGGGTGAACCTTAGGATTTGAATAATCTTGTATTTTAGGGCGCCATCCTATAATGCCGTGTGTTCGCCGAATTTCGGTCAATAATTACGATTTTGACCATTTGGTCACTTTTAGGGTCCAATCTGGCCCCTAAAAAGGGATGAGAGGGCGAACGTTAGGATTTGAATAATCTTGCATTTTAGGGCGCCACCCTATAAGGCAGTTTGTTCCGCGAATTACGGCCAACAGTTACGAGTTTGACCATTTGGTCACTTTTAGGGTCCAATATGGCCCCTAAAAAGGGGTTGGAGGGTGAACCTTAGGATTTGAATGATCTTGTATTTTCGGGCGCCACCCTATGACGCCGTTTGTTCCGCGAATTTCCGTCAATAATTACGATTTTGACCTTTTGGTCACTTTTAGGGTCCAATGTGGCCCCTAAAAAGGGGTGGGAGGGTGAACCTTAGGATTTGAATAATCTTGTATTTTTGGGCACCACCCTATAATGCCGTGTGTTCGCCGAATATCGTCCAATAATTACGATTTTAAAAAGGGGTGAGAGGGCGAACCTTAGGATTTGAATAACCTTGCATTTTAGGGCGCCACCCTATAAGGCAGTTTGTTCTGCGAATTATGGCCAACAGTTACGAGTTTGACCATTTGGTCGCTTTTAGGGTCCAATATGGCCCCTAAAAAGGGGTTGGAGGGTGAACCTTAGGATTTGAATGATCTTGTATTTTCGGGCGCCACCCTATGACGCCGTTTGTTCCGCGAATTTCCGTCAATAATTACGATTTTGACCATTTGGTCACTTTTAGAGTCCAATCTGGCCCCTAAAAAGGGGTTGGAGGGTGAACCTTATGATTTGAATGATCTTGTATTTTCGGGCGCCACCCTATGACGCCGTTTGTTCCGCGAATTTCCATCAATAATTACGATTTTGACCATTTGGTCACTTTTAGGGTCCAATGTGGCCCCTAAAAAGGGTGGGAGGGTGAACCTTAGGAGTTGAATAATCTTGTATTTTAGGGCGCCACCCTATAATGCCGTGTGTTCGCCGAATTTCGGTCAATAATTACGATTTTGACCGTTTGGTCACTTTTACGGTCCAATCTGGCCCCTAAAAAGGGGTGGGAGGGTGAACCTTAGGATTTGAATGATTTTGTATTTTCGGGCGCCACCCTATGACGCCGTTTGTTCCGCGAATTTCCATCAATAATTACGATTTTGACCATTTGGTCACTTTTAGGGTCCAATGTGGCCCCTAAAAAGGGGTGGGAGGGTGAACCTTAGGATTTGAATAATCTTCTATTTTAGGGCGCCACCCTATAAGGCCATTTATTTTTCGAATTTCTGCTAAATTTAGAAAGTCGAATAAGGAACTGGGAATAAGTAATGGATTTCACAGCGCTCCTGTTTTACAGGTAGGGACAATCCAATTGTGGGCAGGAATATCCACCAGCAGCATGTAAGGAGATATTCCCCTGGAAGGTTACAACAGACCCACTCACTGAGGTCAGATCTGATCGTGATAAAAATCTACTTCATCTTGGCGAGTTTGTTCCCTAAACTACTGGAGTTGTTTGACCAACTGCAACAACATAGCCTTTCGCACCTAAAATATCTCTTGAACTTGGTCAGTAATGCTTGAAAGAGCGGGTGTGGTAAGAGATGTGGGTATAAAAAGCAGGCAGCAGGCATGTCGTGATCCGTATCGTACAGGTGAAATTTGATTTCTTGTGCAGTCACAGACTCACAGAAACCCACCTGCACTTCTGATATAGTCGATGAATAGTCAGAGATTAGTTGGACATCCTTGAACATTCCCTTTACCCAATGCACACTGCATCAAAATGTATTGTATTAACCCTTTCAACACTGGCGCCTTGGAAGGTATCATTTCAGTCAATACTGTCAACGGCGAAATGGGCGAAACCATCCTGGTTTGTTGGGAGATTCGAGAATAATTTAATCCAACTGCTCTGTCGAGCTGTTGGATTAAATTATTACCGAGCCTCGCTTCACATGTTTTGCTCCTTATATCGTCTGCTCGTCCACTACCGATTTTCTGTTCACGCAAAACTTTATGCATGAAAGGGTTAATTATTTATTTTTGCAAAGATTAAAAAAAACAATCAATAAAACCATATTATGTGATCCCTCATAGTAGTCTACTCGACGAACTTGTTCCATTGAGATGCGTCACATGATATAGTTTTGTTGGAATTTATTTTTAAATATTTTTTCAACTGCGCAATTTGTAAATTACGCCGATGGATGCGGTCGATTCGTTAGATAACGGCTTATGTAAAGGGATAAGTAATTAAAATTGTTGGTATTTTTCAGGGACCAGTACTTTTCTTCGATATGATGAAGATGTAACGCTTTATGGAAACATCATCATCAAGGAAGCAATCAGAGGATCTGAGCTTGGCATCGAAATGTTTCAGTTTGTTCCAAAATCAAATAAACCGAATTCAATAATATTTGGTTATGGCTTTAATTCACATAAGTTGTTTTACGCAAAAGGCCATTCAGGTTTGAAAAAGGAGTATGGTATGTTTTTAAAACTTGCAGGACAGTTCAGTGAGAACTATATCAACGAGAGGGTGAGGTGTGATGTTGAACTTTTGGAAGTCGAGAAAATTGATTTCAACAGCCTTGCTGCTTATGACGAATGCATCCACATCAAACCAAGACATCATTTGCTGCAGAGCATGTGTGCTCATCCGGGAACGGTAACGTACGCTGCAGTGAAGGGAACCGAGATCGTTGGTTATGCGCTATTAAGAAAGTGTGCTCGATCATACAAAATTGCTCCATTATTTGCAGATAACCCCGGCATTGCACAAGCATTGCATCAGGAATTATTTAAGCACGTTCCCAAGGGCGCCACAGTGTCCATGTTTGTGAGTTTGAGCAACAATCATATAGTCGATTTTATGAACAAGAATGAGTTTGAAGTTGTTGTCAATATGTGGCCCCTTGTGTATCCCAAACTATCGGGATTAAACTTTAAAATAGATTACTCGAAGGTTTATGGCATAAGTGATGCGAACTTTTATCTCTGCTGAAAGATATTCGCTTTTGTGTAATACAGTACATTCGCCGTCGTCTGGTCGTAATCCACGCGTGCCCGGTGCTTAATTATTTAAATTTTTGATGATTATTCCTGTAATAAGTGTTTGAAATCTAATATCATTGCGTCCGTGGAAATATTGCCCACCCGTGAAAAGTAACCAATCCACAGTGGCCGTACTACATGGTGTCATATATTAGTCCGCCTACTAATGGTAAAGTACTCTTATCAACTTTATCAACAGTTCTTTGATTGTTTGGTGTCAAGGGCTATCGTACTGTTCTTGATGGTTGCCGCAATCATAATTGTCCATAGTTCGACTCGTGAAGGATACGCGAGAAGAGTGTGTGGTCATGGACGCTTTCCTTAAAGAGACAATTTTAAAAAATATCGAGTTCTCATATTTTGATTATATGGAAAGAGCATGTAAATAAACACTCTATGCAAATTGTAAGACATCAGAAGCATCGGGACATTACTAAGATATATATAGATAAAAGCATTTGAAAGCAGGCGAATTTTCAGAAGACATGACATTGCGAGGAGATAAACGAAGTTGCCCGAAAGTAATTCCGATTAAATAAACACAACAGCATGACAAGATTTCTGAATACACGTGAAAATAATTTTACCTTCACTGCTGTCCGAATTATTGGCCGCCACATGCATTAAATTAAAAACCAATTGGCATTATTATATCAACAATATTGCATTTTTTTATTAAAGCGCAGTTATGCTTCCAGACAAAGCCCAGAGTAGGCTACGTGTATCGATAATGGCAATCGGAAATCAAATTGCATGGATGCAAACTCTATATACAAAATATGTGTTCAAAAACTTACCAGATCGCGACGAAGGCTTGTTGCTTGTCGTTTTTGACAAAGACAATATATTCACTTTATTTTATCGATACAAACGCTTTCATGCCAATGATAAAATAGCAGGGTCCTTTTGCAAAATGAAAACTTGTTTTTGGCTCTCCAACGATAGTTGTGTGAGCCCATGGCATAGCCCTCATGTTGACGTCGTCGGCGTTGTCGGCGTCGTCGGCGTCGGTGTCCGGATTCATTCATTTGTGAACTTTTGTGTGCAGGTTTTGATTTTTTTTACTTTGGTTTCTTTTATGTCAGCATGCTTTTCAGGGATAGTAATATTTTATTCAACCCTTTCCATGCTTAGTTACTTGAATTTTGGACTTTTGTATACATGTTTTTGACTTTTCTGTGCAGTTTTTTGACTTTTGTGTACAGGTTTTGAAATTTTGTCTTCGAGTGGAGTTTTGCCTTACTGGCATATTGCCATGGTGGTTACCTTAACATTTCAGGGTATGATACTTTTTCGACTTTTATGTGCAGGTTTTAAGGTTTGTCTTTCTTTTCTTCCAAGTGGATATTTTTTCAAGTAGAGTTTCACATTACTGGCATATTGCCATTGTGGTTACTGTGACATTTGCAGGGTATTTTTCTCAATTTTAACCCTTTGAAACAGATGTGACACTTTTTTTGACTTTCATGTGCAGGTTTTGAGGTTTGTCTTTCTTTTCTTCCAAGTGGCGACTTACCTTGTAACATATTGCCATGGTTCCTATTTTATGTTAGGATGCTTTTTGGGGCTAGCATTATAATATTTAACCCTTTAGCTGCTTATTTACCTTAAGTTTGGACTTTTGTGTGCAGGTTTTTGACTTTTGTGTACAGGTTTTGATATTTTGTTTAAGTGGAATTTTACCTCACTGGCTTATTGCCATGGTGGTTACTGTAACATTTTCAGGGTATTTTTCTAAATGTTAACCCTTTGAAACAAATATGATACTTCTTGGACTTTTAGGTGCAGGTTTTGAGGTTTTTCTTTCTTTTCTTCCAAGTGGATATTTTTCAGGTAGAGTTTCACTTACTGGCATATTGTCATGGTGGTTACTGTGACATCATCAGGGTATTTTTCTCAATTTAACCCTTTGAAACAAATGTGACACTTTTCTTTACTTTTATGTGCAGGTTTTGAGGTTTGTCTTTCTTTTCTTCTAAGTTGAGACTTACCTTGTAGCATATTGCCATGGTTCCTATTTTATGTTAGGATGCTTCTTGTGGTTATTATTATATTATTTAACCCTTTAGCTCATTATTTACTTTAATTTTGGACTTTTGTGTGCAGGTTTCGGACTTTTTGTTTACCCCACTCACCCCTTTACATTGGTCACCTGCTGGTGAGCCACGGGGTACTGATACCCCTTCTAGTTAAACTTTTGTAGTAGTGTCCTTTTTAGCATTCCTCGATTATTTTTCTCTCGTGCGTTTATTGATTAGAGTTGCGTTAAAGAATGTTCTTATGTTTTTAGCTCGCCTGACTTTGTGCAGCGTCCTTCTGAGGTGTAGACTCAGATTTGTTCAAGAGAAGTACGAGGGGCTATATTTGCCGTCGTTATGGGAGGGGCAAGAATTTTCGGCCCGCCTAAAATTTATGTTTTCCAAATCGAGAGACCGATTTAAACCAAATTTGATATGAGGGCTTATTAGATCAGTAAGTACTTAATTTATACCAATAAAAAAATTCCCGTCGCCCCATGGGAACCGCAGGAGCTAAAAATAGAAAACATTTAAAACTCCCATATCTCCAAAACTGCACTGAGAATTCGTATTTGGTGTGAAGCTTCTTTAGGACCATCAGAATGGAATGGTTCAAAACAATGCTATCGGTTTTATCATAGGGTACTTCTTCGAGATTCTGAAAAAGGGATCAGTCAGTATTTTAACACTGTGGGAAATGGGAAAAACATTTAAGACGCTTCTTCTCCCAAACCACTGCTCCAAAAGCTTTCAAATTTCACATATAACATCTTTGGAAGATTGTTTCACATATTTATTGAAATCAAATCCCTAGGTCCATATTTGGGTTCTCTATGGGAGCCCAAATGTTTAAATTAGTGCAGTATGAGGAATATTATTTAAAAGCACCCTTGGACGGGGGGGGGGGGGGGGGGGGGGGGGTAAGATTCAAGTTTGTTCAAGCCGAGACCCTGGGTTCATATTTGGGCTCCCCGTGGGACCCCGAATTATAACCTAGTTCAATATGAGGAATATTCTTCAAAAATCTTCTTCTGCACATCAGCCAGTCAGAATCTTTTGATTTTTGGTATACAGTATTCTTAGGTAGGTGAGATATGTTTGTTGAAACCAAGTCCCTGGGTTCATATTTGGGCTTCCTGTGAGAGCCCGAATTATACCAAAATTCCTATTTTACGAACTGAGAGGCCGATTTGAACCAAATTTGATATGAGGGCTTATTGGGTCATAGTTCCTAATTTATGCCAAAAATAGTTTTCCCGCTTGAACCGCAAGACCTAAAAATAGAAAAACTTTAAAACGCCCATATCTCCAAAACTACATGGCACTAAGAATTTTTTGTGTGTGTGAAGCTTCCTTAGGAACAACAGAAAGGAATGGTCCAAACAAAAAATTGCCATCGGGTTTATCATAGGGTACTTTTCCGGGACTTTTGAAAAAATGCTGAGTCATCATTTTTAACACTGCGAGTAATGGGAAAAACATTAAAGAATCTTCTTCGCCCATACCACTGCTCCAAAGGCTTTCATATTTCACATATAACATCTTTGGAAGATTCATTCACAGGTTTGTTGAAATCAAATCCCAGAGTCCATATTTGGGCTCTCTATAGGAGCCCAAATGTTCAGATTAGTGCAATAAGAGGAGTATTCTTTAAAAACATTCTTCTTCCGATCCACCCATCAGAATCTTTTGATATTTGGTATGCTGCAGCCTTAGGAGGATGAGATTCAAGTTTGTTCAAGCCAGTTCTTATTTGGGCTCCCTGTCGGAGTCCGAATTATAACTTAGTTCAATATGAGGAATATTCTTTAACAATATTTTTCTTCAGATCCACCAGTCGGAATCTTTTGATATTTGTATACAGCAGCCTTACGGAGGTGAGATCCAAGTTTGTTCAAGCCAAGTCTCTGGGTTCATATTTGGCTCCCTGTGGGAATATTCTTTAAAACTTTTTTTTTCAGATCCATCGGTCAGAATCTTTGAATATTTGGTATAAGCTTTTCTTAGGAGGGGCAGATGCAATTTGTTCAAATCAATTCCCTGGGTTGATATTTAGGCTACCATGTCACGAGAGCGCCTTCAGGCCCCCTGTGACTTTTTGTTTTGTGTTTCTATCTTTTAGATTGAACAACCTCTGCGATATTTTTCTGTAATTTCTAATGAAATTCAGTTTGTTATTTTTGAAGAATGTTCCATCCCACAAAGTCGGAATTGCCATTCTCAGAATGAGGAGCTCAGAAATTCAGCAGAGATAAGGCTTCGGAAAAAGCCTGCACACTATCAGATACATACCCAAGGTATGCTCATAGCGACATAAACATATATAATGACAATATTTGTGATTGAAAGAACGAACACTTTGTGTTGGGAATCAGTCGACCTCGCGAATAATGGCACAACAGTGAAGGCACAAGACAAAGGTGTCAAATTCAGAGAGGTGGGAAGTGACCCGTTAGTTAAATCGCTCCAACATGAGCGCTCCAGTTAGGAATTCTTCACGGACGAATAGCAGGTCTGAAGGTGGTGTCGAGGAGGGGTGTGGGGGGGGGGGGGGCACTTCCCATGACAATGTTTGTTGGTAATGTATGATGTCTGTCGAAAAAATTATCGGTCACTCAAACGCAAACATGTTCTCTGAAAGCCGCGAATTTAAAAAACAAAGTTTATCATTTGACGAACACCAAATTCCCTTTATGCAAAAATACCTACAGTGCAGTCGCCGTGGACTAGTCGTAATTTCACGCATGCGTTTACCAGGTAACAAAAATTATCAGAAGGAAAATTTTAATTTTGGAAGCACCGGGTTGTACCGGATGCTTCATTAATTAAATTTTCGATGATTATTCCTATAATTAGTGTTTAAAATCTAATATTATTACGTCCGTGGAAAGTGACCAATCCACGATGGTTGTATGCTATGCATTACAGCGCTCGTTGTAGCCCAATTATTTCACATCGGGTAGTCAAAATTTCGTGTATTGTTATTATTTCAAAGAATTACTTTCGTTAAACGAAAATAATTCTTTAAAATAATAATAATAAACGAACGTTTGCGGCCCGTTTCGTTTATTACTATTTTAATCCTTTAACCAACGTAACGGCCAAAGCAGGCCAGCAGTATTCACAAAAGCACCGTTTAATTTTCATTAGTTTTTAGCTCACCTGACTGCAAGTCAGTGGGAGCTATTGCAATCACTTTTATCCGGCGTCTGTCGTCTGTCGTCCGTTATATTTTTGCAAACTTGACATCTTCTTCACAACCACAAGGCTAAATTCAAACATATATTGCACAGACCATCTATGGAGTATACCCTTTCTATTTTGTTTAAATGAAGCAGCTGCCATATTCGGGCTCTGGTTTATGCCTCAAAAGCTTAAAAACCTTTAACAATCTTCTTCTCATGAAGCACCAGAGGGAATGCCCTGATATTTTGTATGGAACATCCTTTGGTGTAGAAGATTAAAGTTTGTTCAACTAAAGTTGATAGGTCAATATCTGGGCTCTCTGTGGGGGTATATCCATTTTGGGCTCTGCCCCAAATTTCTATTTCAAGAACCGGTGGGCCAACTTCAACCAAATTTGGCATGTAGTTTAAGTGGGTCCTAATTAATTGATTGACGCCTAAAAAAATCCTAGCACTGTGACAACCCCAGGGGCTAAAAACCAAAAAAAATCAAAAGCTCATATATCCCAAACCTCAAGGAACAGAGAACTGTTATTTGATATGAAACATCCTTAGGACCGGAAAAAGGGATTGTTTAAAAAGAACTGCCACCGGTTCAATCAGGGTGCCCGGTAGAGGGTATTAAAAAAATGATGAGTCAGCATTTTTGCAGTAGTTTATCCTGGAAGAAATTGTCATTCACTGAGAACTTTGATTGGCATATTGTTCTTAAAATAAGAAACCTTCTGTTATGAACATTGTTATCCTGTTATTTTAATCTGAAAATTATGTGGACTTTTTGTTTGTTTTGCAAAGATTTTATTTTATGTTGAATGAACCATTTCAATGCTGGAAAACATCTGATACCTCTATGCATGTCTTTAATTTAACCCTCTCAAGACTGCAGTGTGGGTTCCAAAGATTGTATTGATGCCATGAACAAACAAAAACCCTTTCAATGCTATTGATGTATTTTATGGTTCCTTGGAAAAATATTGATCTGATTCCGGTATGAATATATTTAATTTAACCCTTTCATGACCTCAGTGTGTTTTTTGTCTCCCGCTTTTTGAAAAAAAAAACGGGAGATATTAAATTTGGGGTGTTCTTCCGTCCTTCCGTGCTTTTTTGTTTCCAGACTTTAACTGTCCTTGCAGTGACCGGATTTCGATTAAATTTGGGTAGTAGATCACTTTCATCAATTGTAGGTCCAAGTTAAAATATGGGCATTTTACGCGCATATTTAATTAGGTTGCTGAAATTTGATTTGCTGACGGTTTCCAGACTCTAACTTTCCTTAAAATCAACCGATTTCGATGAAATTTCATATATGGAAGTCAAATTCGAATGTGGAAAATTTTGTACCGAAAATCTGTACGTCTGCCTGTCCGTCTGTCCATGCATCAACGCACCTCGGACTAAAAGCCGTATTTATGAACCGATCTTCACGAAACTTCTTTGGTATCTTTGTTATCATTGTGAGACCATAATATGTGTTTTGGGGTTTGGTCCAAAATTCAAGATGGCCGCCAGCGCCCATTTTGTTCCGAAATTGTGTGTAATCGGTTTTTTGTACAGGACTTCTATATGAAAGTTCGGATTTGAATACATTTTTGTATGAATGTTTAGTAACATGCAATACATCATATATAATATGGGTTGTGTTCTCGTGCAAAAAATTTGCAAATTAGGGAAACTTTGATTTATTCAGTGCTACTACTAATACGCAGTAAGTGCACACCTTCCGTGTTTTTCGTTTCCAGACTCTAACTTTCCTTACAGTCAGTCGATTTCGATGAAATTTGGGTTGTAGATCACTTTCATCAATTGTGGGTCCAAGTTCGAATATGGGCATTTTCCGCTCATATTTAATTAGGTTGCTGAAATTTGATTGGCTGACGGTTTCCAGACTCTAAAAATCAACCGATTTCGATGAAATTTCATATATGGATTACTTTTATCAATACCTAGGTCAAGTTCTAATGTGGGAAATTTTGTACCGAAAATCTGTCCGTCTGCCTGTCCGTTTGCCCCGTGCGTCAACGCACCTCGGACTAAAAGCCGTATTTATGAACCGATCTTCACGAAACTTCTTGGGTATCTTTGTTATCATTGTGAACGTCTTGAGATGCATTAAGTCCCCTTGAAACTGCTGCCCAGCGGGAGACATGAATTCACTGAATTTGCTTGTTTTTATTTCATGATGAACTCTTTCACTACTGTGCTCATATAAGTTATTTCATGTTGAATGAACCCTTTCTATACTGGAAAAATTTATCTGATTCCTGTGTGCATGTCTTTAATTTAACCCTCTCAAGACTGCAATGTGGGTTCCAAAGACATTATTGATACCATGAACAAACAATTTGTTTTGTTTTTTTTTTTTGTTTGTTTGTTTGTTTTTTTTTGGGGTAGAGAGTTTGTTTTGCAAAGATTTTATTTTATATTGAATTAACCATTTCAATGCTGGAAAACATCTGATTCCTGTATGCATGTCTTTAATTTAGCTATCTCAAGACTTCAATGTGGGTTCCAAAGATTTTATTGATGCCATGAACAAACAAAACCCTTTCAATACTGTAGATGAATTTTGCTGGTTCCTTGGAAAAAAATTGATCTGATTTCTGTATGAATATCTTTAATTTAACCCTCTCATGACTTCAGTGTGTTTTTTCTAAAGATTTTATTTCATGATGAACTCTTTCACTACTGTGCACATATACGTTATTTCATGTTGAATGAACCCGTTCAATGCTGGAAAACATTTATCTGATTCCTGTGTGCATGTCTTTAATTTAACCCTCTCAAGACTGCAATGTGGGTTCTAAAGATTTTATTGATGCCATGAACAAACAATTTTTTATTTTTTATTTTTTTTTGAGGGGGGGGGGGGTGGTAGAGAGAACCACACAGTGGTTGAAAAACAAAAAAAAATCACAGAGCAGAGCTTGCTAGAAAGTTTTCCTAGGGCCAGCAGAAATGAATGTCCAAAAAATGTTTCCTTTGTTGTGTCATAGCAAATCAAAAAAATTGCTCTTGCTGTTCATCACTTACCGATTCACACATCTCTTTTGACAACTTGAGCCAGGTGAGCGTTTTACCTCTGGTTCATTTTTGTCACAAAAACATAGCTTATGACCCTCTTTGGAGCAAGTTCCTTTGAGGGGTCATAACCTATGTTTTTGACGCAAAAGAATGACAAAAGTGTCGTCTGAAAAATATCGACGATCAGATTTTGAAACAGCCGCTGGGTGCAAAGTATTGAGCGTCAGAAGCAACAAGCAATTACTTAAATCCCTGATTAAACAAAATCATGCAGACAAATTTGCAGAAGAAACGACATTACGAGTTGTTCTGAAGTATTATTTTTTATCACTTTCCAAAGTGTGATTTACTGGGATTTCCGGCTTTTATTATAAACAATAACTTTACAAGTGAATTATGCAATCGACAATTGCGTCTTGTATCCGTGCGCGCAAACGAAGACGCTTTGCCGTGGATGTAATGGGGACTTCATTGTTTTTGTCTTTTTACCCTTTACCCAACATGAAAAGCAAACGACACTTGCAAAAAAAAAATCTTGAAGAACTATTATTTTCATTTTTTGTCTCAAAAACATAGGTTATGCTCCCTCATTGGGATGAGCTCGACGAGCTCGTTCCACTAAGGGGTCATAACCTATGTTTTAGAGACAAAAAATTAAAAAATAATGAAAATTAATTGGCGATTTTTGAGAATAGCACTGGCTGCTTTTGGCCGCTACGTTAGGTAAAGGGTTAAATAATATAATGATCGTTAATAATGAAAAATAATAAACAGAGCAATGGCTTGACTGGACTGGTTACGTGACATAATTCATGGGAGGTGAGGGACGTTGTACAAACACGAGTGCGCGAATGCGCACGAGTGTTTTACAATATAGTCCCTCGCCTCGAATGAATTATTTCCCGTAACCAGTCCAGTCAAGTGATTACTCTCTATTTTTCAGTTCTGGAACGAATACGGTAACAGACTTCAAGTGACCATTGGATCTCTGTGGGTTGACTGCATATAGAAGCAGTAGTACTTTCTGCAAGCAAAATAGCACCTACGGAGAGGCAGATTACACATGGAGTTAACAGAGATATATGATATAGTTATAATAAACTAATAACAAATTCGCTATTTTGAATAGTGACAAGGCCAGTGTATCATACATATAAATATATACAGTCAAGACCATAGGTCAGTTTTATGACCTACAATTTTGCAATCATTGTTTCTTGTTTTCTGAAGAACAGCAGGATCAGAATCATGTTTCGCGATTTTCGACTAACTCACGGGGTAGGTCGGGTGGCAGATACGAAATCGCGCGCGCATTCCATGAATTATGTACTTTCATGAGGTATGGCGATGCACGCCAGTTTTCTCTGAGTGAATTAATAACTCGTGAAATATATTTGTTCGATGAAGTTGGTTACACCATCAAGCATCTAGCTCTATCACAACCTTTGGGTCCCTTAAAAATGTGTGCCGTTCAGAAAGTTGTCGGAGAGAATACTGTAAGATTCGTGGGACACGAGCAAATGTACCACTGAAACTGATGAACGTATCCGTATTGTCACGAGAGCGGATTCTGTGGTTTGCGATGATATTCGATCAACCATATTCAATTGTGATGTGTACCAAAAACTAGACTCTTTATCCGAGTCAACTGGGTTACTACCTCGTTCATTTCAAGCTTTTTGCAGAGTGCCATAGCTCCACCGTGGCGTCAGGCACATGATGAGATAACTAGTCACAGCAACCAGAGGCGCACCACAGCAATAGCTTATTCTGTTAGAAGTGCATGCCGATCTCAGTCTTTTGGCTCGCCATTGCTGTTGTCAGTTGCATTCTGTATATACGGAAAATATGCATCGAGGGAATATTAATTGATAGGAACCCCAAGCGGGCCGTAGGCCCGCAAAGGGTTCCACATACCCAGTCAGATAAATGTGTTCCAGAACAGAATTCTCTGTAGCCGTCAATGTGATTTTTGAAGTGGACAGGAAATTTCAGTGAAAAAACCACGTAACTTCCGGTGTCGAATTGCCCATGCAATTGCAATTGGCTTGTCCCCCTCTGGGAATCAAATGTTTTTTGTTTCGCCTCAAAGTTTTGCGTGATACATTGGTCTACATATCTACACTTCAGGGGTAACCAGGCCTTCTCAACCGAGAACCGCGACAAATCAGCGGCCGGCCAAAGTGTTACTATTATTATTCGAATTCTGTCCTTCTGGAGGTTTGTCAATATGCTCAGCTGATGATCTCGTCATTTCAGATCGAACTCTCAGTCCTGATTTCGTTGCAGCTTGTCTGCCAGTGATAACCTCAATCGAAAAAACGTACATATAACCGATATATAACTGATAATTGTTGTTATATTGGTGCGATTGTATACAGATATGCATTGACACGTACCTCGTGAAATATCAAGATGAACAGAAACTCAGTAGTTGAATTATCCGAATGTTAAGGTGTTGTAAAAGTAAGGAAAAGTTTGCTTGAAAAAAGGGTATACGGACGTTTCGTCCGCAAGCCGAGTCGTCCGCTTGTCAAGGAAAATATTGTCTGCACATTTTCTACATTTCGAACAAACACCCACCCCCTACTAACGTGTGACATTTCCCCTATATTAAGCCCAATATTCTCACATATAAAGCCTCCTGATGTTGTATTTATGTTAAGAGTGTGATGTACAACATCATCTTTAAGGTTTGAAACACAAATGATGTCATATATTGGCTGATATATTGATATGTTTTTAAAAAATTGCACAAGTTGGAAATGCACATTTTTGGTGCAATCAAGAGACTCACCCACCCCCACATCACATCTTGCAAATTTTTGGCCCCCCCCCCCCCCCAGGACCCCCTTCCCCCTGGAATAATTGCAAAATTATAAGATTATGTTACGGAACTTAATATAACAAGTTTTGCTGCATTTCTTAATATAATTATAACACGTTTTGATGCGTTTCTTAATATTATTAATTCCTATAATACATTTGCTAATAATTTTGTGATTATTCATTGTAAAGCGCCGGTGATGCTCTTCCAAGAATAATTGCAAAATTATAAGATTATGTTGCAGAATTTAATAAACCATAAATTTTGATGCGTTTCTTAATATAATTAATTCTTATAATACATTTGCTAATAATTTTGCTATTATTCATTGTAAAGCGACGGTGCGCCTCGATGAATACTTGCAAAATTATAAGATTATGTTGCAGAACTTAATATAACAAATTTTGTTGCATTTCTTAATATAATTAATTCTTATAATACTTATGCTAATAATTTTGCAATTATTCACTGTAAGGTGCCGGTGGAGCTCTTCAATGAAAAATTGCAAAATTATAAGATTATGTTGTGGAACTTAATATAACGTACATATACTCTAAGAACTTTGACTGTAATAATATAATTTTTATTGGTAATCCATTGAATAAACAGTAATTAAAATTTATTAGATGACTGAATAGTTTATTTTGTTCTGACATTTCTGTTTTCAGAATTTCATACACATATATGAAATTTAATGCAAGGAGGTACATTAAGATATATTACAATGGAGGTACATTAAGATATATTACAATAGGTAATATACAATAAATTGTACAATAAAATTATTATATAAATAAAAAATGATTCAAAATGCAATACTTGAATACTTTCCCCCAGCGAACGAGTTTCGGACGTGTTGGGTATAATTGTAGAGGACGACTTGGGTAAAATTGCAGCGGACGATTTGGTTAGCAGACGAAATGGGTGTAATTCGAAAAAGTGATACTGATAGGTTGCTTTCAGTCCCGTTAGAAACCAAAACAAAGTAATAATGTGTTACTTTTTGGTGCATCTGTATTTCTTCGTAGTTTCAAAAAATAAAAAATGGAAAATAATAACCCTTTTGGATATTTACCGCCATTGAAAATGGCATGTCATCTTTTTTCGGGAACTGGGGGAATCTTCAGCCTGGGGAGAACTAGGCCCAGGGAAGAATCATCCAAAAGAAAAGCAGTACACATCTGTTAGGATATTTTAGATACGCTACGATATTCGTTTTAACTCCTGAAAATAATTCTTAAAAAAAATATTAATAGATTGTTCGATATTTATTGAAAAAATATTAATATAATATATCGTCGAGCAATTATCTCTGCAGTAAATTCACATTCAATGTGTTCTGTAATAGGGCCTAATTAATGTCTCTCATCTGTTAGAATGATATCCAATCACTTCGGCTCCAAGTCATTTCGTCCTCTGGTCAATTCGACCTCAAAGTCATCTCTGTCCTAGTCACTTTGGTCCCTTGGTCATTTCGGCACCATTTTAAGTGTAGAGATCTATAAAGATCAGTGCATAGTTCATGTTTAGAAATAATGGGTAATTACCTTTATTAAGTAATGTTCAGTTATTTGTATTTACACAGTGTACAGAACAGTTATACATGGCATTAAAAATTATCCATGTGTTCAATTTTACATACATTTAAGATGCTATCTGTATAAGTAAGAGAAATTATTTTACTTTGAAATTTTGCAAAGTACCGGAATATGCAGTCATTTATTCATATTGTTATGCACAATTCCTAGTCACCTTCCAGTTTGAGGTTCACAGGGTTTCTTTTTCTTTTTTTTCTGAAACAACCACCAAACTGCGATTTTGATACTACCATAAATATGTCCACATTTTCTAAAACACAGAGCAGAATCCTTGTAGTTATGTGCAATTCCTAGTCCCCTTCCAGTTCGATGTCCACGGGGGTCTGATCCCAGTGCCCCCTTCCAAGGCGTACACTCAAACCAAATCACATTACTTACCCTCGCTTCCAGCTCTCATAGATTCATAAGCAAATAAAATTATTCAGGTCACAAGTGATTTCAAATCCCACATAGTCCATGTGCATCTTCGACATGCTGAAACTTTTCTTTTATTTATTCATCATGAAAGAAAATCTACTAGACATATATCATGTATACCTGAATATCTAATTGAGAGATATATATGTTGAAAAAAATTAAATAGAAAAATGTTAAAATTCAAACAATATTTGAAAATATTTAAAGAGGCCGAAATGACCTGGTATATTGGGGCTGAATTGACCTGAGGCTGTAATGACTGGGCCAAAATGACTTGGGGCCAAAGTGACTGGAATTCGTGAGAACTGCATCCAAACTGTCCTCCAACAATTTGACCCAAACTGGATACTAATCTAACCCAAACCATCCTTTGGCAATTTGCCCCAAACTGTTCTCCAGAATAGGGACACATGATTCTTATTGATTTATTTATTGGGGTTTAATGACACTTCGATAGCCAGGGTCACTTCATGTCGGACAGTTTTACAGGTGGGAAAAGCCAGAGAGAACCACAGAGCAATTACAAACATCTAACGTACAAACAGCACACACGCTGGGTTAGCATTGGTTGAAGACAAGTGTACGATTGACATGCAGTATGCCTTGGTACGCAATGGCACTACGTGGGCAGTGGGAATGAAGTGTATTGCCCAAGGAAACAAAGTGGTTGCCACAGGTGGTACTTGATAGAGGACCCTTTGGCTTGCAGCCTTCACCTCTAAGTACTGAGCCCTTTAACCTTCAAAACTGTATAGTACCAGCTAAAACATTTTGTAGAATGACCACATGAAAATTTCACAAGTACATAGTTTCATTATTAGTTTGTGATATTTGTTTTTGCTGTACAGTGGAACCCTGTTAATTGAAGAGCCACTTTGCCAATAACATTATTCAATTAGCAGGAGTATTCAATTAACAGGGATTGTGTCACTTTCCTGTATTCCAGAGATAAACTTAGCATTTATTCTATTATATTTTGTTTGACAGAGCTCCATGAGCTCTGTCAAACAAGATATAATAGATTAAATGCCTGTATTGAATGTACTGAGGCCAAATTGGTCTATAACCAAAGGAAAACTGGGAAGAGTCAGGGCAATTTCTCAACATGTTACAAGATTTTTTATTCAATTAACAGGAGATTACTCTATAACCTATATTCAATTACCAGGTCAGATTTGTATTGGAGGTAAATGGTTTTGTGTTGGGAAATTATATTTTATTAACAGGGATACAGTTAAAACTAGAAGTCCTAAAATGAAATGCGCACAAATAGCACGTCGATTTGTGCGTTAATCTACGTGTTATGACCATAGTAAGGCTATCATATTCTGTACATATGGCCTGTGCACAAGCAATGTTTCAGCCAATGGACCTCTGGGTAACCCGGAGGTCCATTGGCAGAAACATTGCCTGTGTTTACTATGAGTAATCAGGAGAACCTGCCATGCTTTGGATGCCATTCGATATGGCAATTGCGCCCAATTCCTACGTGCAATTAAGCCTAGATAAGCGCACAATTCGGGACAGGACTTTTAGTTTCAACTGTATACAATTAAGATATATGCAATTGAGTGGGCACAACTGTATAACCCCCCCCCCCCCCCCCCCCCACACACACACACACCCCAATCAAAACCATCATTCAAAGGTCTTGGATTCAGCAAATTTGATTTCTTTATTTATTGGGTTTAACAACAATTTTTACAGCCAGGGCCACCCAACAGTTTTACTGGGGGAGGAACCCAGCCAGAGCACCCAGAGAGAACTACCGAGCAACAATGACAAGCAACTGTCAGCTTCTCAACATTGTAACTCCAAGCAAGCAGGATTAGCATTGGTTGAAGACAAGTGCACCATCGATGTGCAGTACGCCTTATTTCAGTTGCCGCAATTGGGATTCGAGCTGAGAACCTCTCACAGCTTGTTTTGGGAAGGTTTTTTTTTGTTCCAGCTTCATTAAGGTTTGTTTCATATCGCATTTGTAATTTTGTCATAATTAGTAATCATAAATCCTTAACATAAAACAATAGAAAAAATGCATAGAATATTTAAAAAAAAAAAAATCTGTGAGGATTTGACCTCAAGAGGTGATGACATTCGACCACGACTGAGACCGAATATTCTCAGAAAAAGTATGAGGGCTGAATCTTCCTGTGACTGAATCTTCATGAACCCCTTTTTTTCAAACTAAATTGCCCATTACTTATAAAGCACCACAACTAAGGCAAAATCAATACTATGAAATTTCCAAGTCTGAAATTCTATAAATTCCAAATACATTTACACAAATTATATAGCAAAATGAAGGATGTGGTGTATAGTATGTGTGCATCTCACACACTGACACACAGTCGCCATCAGACATCAGCGGATCCTTAAAGTGTGCTATCGGTACCGTATTTGTACCATAATTGATAATAATAAAATAATATTTCATAAGAACAACAAACACAGGAATTCAAAATGCAGCCTCAAGGCAGCATGGTGGTGAATGCCAATGCTGTCCCATTGTCCTTGAAAGGGGATGTCCTTTACAAAATAGGTTTTTGTTTTGTGATACTCTGGATACTCCCCATTTTTAGCTCAGCTTTGACAAAGTCATATTTAAGGTTGTGTCATAGCCAGTTGTCCGTCTGTTTGGGAACAACAATTCAATACGACTCGGGCTTCCGTCTGTTTGGGAACAATAATTCAATACGACTCGGGCTAGAGGTTGAATTTATGAACCGATCTTTACGAAACTTCTTGGGTACCTTTGTTATCACCGTGGGACGAGAACGAGTGTTTTTGGGTGCGGTCCAAAATGCAAGATGGCCTCCAGCAGCCATTTTGTACAGAAATTGGTGCAATCAGTTCTGATTGGAACAAATTTTTGAATGATTGTTTAGTAACATGGAGTACATCACATATAATACAGTTTTTTTTTCTCGTGCTGAAATTATGCAAATTAGATGAACTTTAATTTATTCAGTGATACTTATATGTATACCCAGTAAGTGCACATGCCAATACGGCTCGGGCTAGGCTGTATTTATGAACTGATCTTCATGAAACTTCTTGGGTACCTTTGCTATCACCTTGGGATGAGAATGAGTGTTTTTGGGCCATTTTGTACCGAAATTAGGTACAATCAGTTTTTTGTACAGAACTTCTATACAACTTGGGCTAGAGGCCGTAATTATGAATCGATCTTTACAAAATTTCTTGGGTACCTTTGTTATCACCATGGGGTTAGAATGAGTGTTTTGGGGGGGAGTCCAAAATTCCAGATGGCCGCCGGCAGCTATTTTGTACTGAAAATGAAATTACTGCAATCAGTTTTTTGTACAGAACTTCTGTATGAAAGTTCTGATTTGAATAAATTTGTGTATGCTTGTTTAGTAACATGGAATACATCACATAAAATACAGGTTTTTTTCTTGTACAGAAATTATGCAAATTGGACAAACTTTGATTTATTCAGTACTACTAATACACAGTAAGTACACATGTCAATACGGCTCGGGCTAGGGGCTGTATTTATGAACCGATCTTCACCAAGCTTCTTGGGTACCTTTGTTATCACCTAGGGACGAGAATGAGTGTTTTGGGGTGTGATCCAAAATTCAAGATGGCGGCCAGAGGCCATTTTGTACCAAAATTAGATACAATCTGTTTTTTGTACACAACTTCTATACGGCTCAGGCTAGAGCCCGTATTTATGAAGACATGGGGTCAAATACTTTGGAAAGTATTTAAATGCAAATGCAAATACTTTTCAAATTTTCAAATGCAAATACAAATGCAAATGCAGCTGAAATTGTCCAAATGCAAGTGCAAATGCAAATGCATTTGAAAATCAATTCAGATACTTTTCAAATACTTTCAAATACATTCTGACAAGTTAAAGAAAATAAAACTAAAAATCAGTTAAATCTTTCTTTCAATGTTTATTAAACATTTTTGTATTACTATCTCAGCCCTAGCACGGCCATTGTGGATTGATTACATTCAGTTTGTTCAGTTACAGAAAATAAAATTCAATTTCTTCTGCTTGGCATATAATTTCTCTTGTAGCTGTGCTGTATTTTTTTTCACCCAGAGTTGAATGAGTGTTCCTAAATCCACTTTCCACCTGTGTTATGCCCTAGGCTGTATTCTGATAAAAAAATATGCTACCTCAGATGATTCAAAAGACAAAGTGGATGGTCATTTATTACACCATGCTGTGCCTCTTGTCAGAGTTTGTATGAACACACTTTATCAGCACAGTAATCTTCCAAGTTCAAGATTTCTTTAGGCTGGACAAACAAATTAATTAACAAGAAGGAATTCTCTTTCCAGCCAACTGTGTAAAACTAGATATAATTAATCTGTTGAGTAACAAATGCAAAGTTCAATTTATGAAGTTAAGACAAAAGTATTTGAAATGTATTTGGAAAGTATTTGAAATTTCAAATACTTTTTCTTTCAAATGCAAATGCAAATGCAAATACTTGCTTCTAAAATATTCAAATGCAAATGCAAATACTTGAAATCACGCATTTAAATGCATTTAAATGCAAATGCATTTGCATTTGACTCCAAGTCTGTAAATATGAACCAATATTTACGAAACGTCTTGGGTACCTTTGTTATCACCGTGGGATGAGAGCGAGTGTTTTTGGGTGCAGTTCGAAATTCAAGATGGCCACTAGCAGCCATTTTGTACCAAAATTAGTGCAATCAGTTTTTTGTACAGAACTTCTGTATGAAAGTTCTGATTTGAATAAATTTTTGTATGAATGTTTAGTAACATGGAATACATCACAAAAAATACTGTATAATACAGGTTTTTTTCTCTTGCAGAAATTATGCAAATTAGATGACCTTTGATTTATTCAGTGCTTCTTATACACTGTAAGTGCACATGTCAATACGCTAAGGCTGGGGGCTGTATTTATGAACCGATCTTCATGAAACTTCTTGGGTACCTTTGTTATCACCTTGGGATGAGAACAAGTGTTTTTGGGTGCGGCCCAAAATTAAAGATGGCTGCCGGCTTTCACACTGTTGCTTACTGAGGTGAAGTCACTTTACCATTACCAAGCTACCTACTAAATACCAAAATTCAAAATGCAGCCTCAAGGCAGCATGGTGGTGAATGCCAATGCTGTCCCATTGTCCTTGAAAGGGGGAGTCCTTTACAAAATAGGTTTTTGTTTTGTGATACTCTGGATACTCCCCATTTTTAGCTCAACTTTGACAAAGTCAAATTTAAGGTTATGTCATGGCCCATTGTCCGTCTGTTCGGGAACAGCAATTCAATACGGCTCGGGCTAGAGGCTGTATTTATGAACCGATCTTTACGAAACTTCTTGAGTACCTTTGTTATCACGTGGGACAAGAACGAGTGTTTTTGGGTGCGGTCCAAAATTCAAGATGGCCTCCAGCAGCCGTTTTGTACAGAAATTAGTGCAATCAGCGTTTTTGTAGAGAACTTCTGTATGAAAGGTCTGATTTGAATAAATTTTTGTATGAATGTTTAGTAACATGGTCCGATGGAGTACATCACATATAATACAGGTTTTTTTCTCGTTGTGAAATTATGCAAATTAGATGAACTTTAATTTATTCACTGCTACATGTACTTACATGTATACCCAGTAAGTGCACATGTCAATACGGCTCGGGCTAGGCTGTACAGTATTTATGAACTGATCTTCATGAAACTTCTTGGGTACCTTTGTTATCACCTTGGGATGAGAATGAGTGTTTTGGGGTGCAGTCCAAAATTCAAGATGGCTACCAGTGGCCATTTTGTACTGAAATTAGGTACAATCAGTTTTTGTACAGAACTTCTATACAACTTGGGCTAGAGGCCGTGTTTATGAACCGATCTTTACGAAATTTCTTGGGTACCTTTGTTATCACCATGATGTTAGAATGAGTGTTTTTGGGGGGAGTCCACAATTCTAGATGGCCGCCGGCAGCTATTTTGTACTGAAATTACTGCAATCAGTTTTTTGTACGGAACTTCTGTATGAAAGTTCTGATTTGAATAAATTTTTGTATGATTGTTTAGTAACATGGAATACATCACATAAAATACAGGTTTTTTTCTTGTACAGAAATTATGCAAATTTGATGAACTTTGATTTATTCAGTGCTACTTATACACAGTAAGTACACATGTCAATACGGATTGGGCTAGGGGTTGTATTTATGAACGGATCTTCACCAAGCTTCTTGCATACCTTTGTTATCACCTAGGGACAAGAACGAGTGTTTTGGGGTGCGATCCAAAATTCAAGATGGCTGCCAGTGGCCATTTTGTACCAAAATTAGGTCCAATCAGTTTTTTGTACACAACTTCTATACGGCTCAGGCTAGTGGCCGTATTTATGAACCGATCTTTACGAAACGTCTTGGGTACTTTTGTTATCACCGTGGGATGAGAGCGAGTGTTTTTGGGTGCAGTTCGAAATTCAAGATGGCCACTAGCAGCCAATTTGTACTAAAATTAGTGCGATCAGTATTTTGTACAGAACTTCTGTATGAAAGTTCTGATTTGAATAAATTTTTGTATGAATGTTTAGTAACATGGAATACAGTTAAAACTAAAAGTCCTGTCCTGAAATGCGCACAAATAGCACGTTGATATGCGTGTTAATCTACGCGATATGACCATAGTAAGGCAATCAAATTCTGTATTAATATGGCCTGTGCACAAGCAGTGTTTCAGCCAATGGACCTCCGGGTAACCCGGAGGTCCATTGGTAGAAACATTGCCCGTGTTTGCTATAAGTAACCAGGAGAACATGCTATGCTTTGGATGCCATTCGATATGACAATTGCACGCAATTCATACGCGCAATTAAGCCTAGATAAGCGCACAGTTTGTGACAGGACTTCTAGTTTTAACTGTACATCACAAAAAAATACTGTATAATACAGGTTTTTTTCTCTTGCAGCAATTATGCAAATTAGATGACCTTTAATTTATCAGTGCTACTTATACACTGTAAGTGCACATGCCAATACGCTAAGTCTGGAGGCTTCATGAAACTTCTTGGGTACCTTTGTTATCACCTTGGGATGAGAACGAGTGTCTTTTGGGTGTGGCGGCCCGATATTAAAGATGGCTGCCAGCTTTCACACTGTTGCTTACTGAGGTGAAGTCACTTTACCATTACCAAGCTACCTACTAAATACCAAAGGGAAGATTTTTCAGCGCACTCTTATTACTTCAGCACCCATAATTCTCAAATATGGCATTAAAACCAATCACATACTAGTACTGCTTAAATCTATTTACATAATCAGAATACACCATCAGGGGTGCATTAGCTCAGTAGGTAGAGGTGCAGACTGCAAGCCGAGAGATCCTCGGTTCGAATCCCACCTGCAGCAACAGCTTTGTGTCCTTGGGCAAGACACTTCACCCCCACTACCCATGTGGGGGCAAGGTATGCTGTGTACTAAGGCATACTGCATGTTCTTGGTGTACCTGTCTTCGAACAAGGCTAACCGTGCGTGTGTAGTATGTTGGGGAGCTCACAGTTGCTTGCCATTGCTCAGTGGTTCTCCTGGGTACTCTAGTTTCCTCCATCCATAAAACTGCCATGGTCACAATAAGCTGTTGTGCAGATAAATGTGACCTTAAACACCAATAAATAAATAATAAAAAGAACACATCACCTCATACCCGTTTCTCTCCTATTTTCCTTCACCTTGGTATCCCTCGGTTGCCTCGGTGTTTAGTATGCCCGCCAGAAAAGGAGTGATTTCTTTTTCGAAAAGAGCAAAACAAGAAACGGTAATTTTTAACAGGTAGTTACAAAATAATTTTCATGAAGCGCACAATTTTATGTTAGTTAATAGCTGAAAAAAATGCAGGGTGATATTTGCAAATCTTATTTTATTACTGGCACCAGGTACTGGTAATGAAAATTGTTGTTTGTCATCAATACTTGATCAAGTTTCTGACAATGCTCATTATTCTATTCCAATATGTTAGCTACTGTACATAAGCACACAATTTGATGTTAGTTTACCATTATACTGGTGCTAAGCCAGGATATCTAAGTTACATGGGGCAAGAGTAATACATGTATCTAGTGGGAGTCATAAAGAATATGATGCACAGAATCACCTGAGCCACATAGCAGTGAGATAGGGGTGAGGACAAGAGGGTGTGTGACCCTCTCATCAGTGGAGGGGTCTGGTGCACCCCCCCCCCCCCGCAAAAAAAAAAAAAAATAAAAAAACAAAAAACAAAAAAACAACAACAAAATTCGAAATTCAAGACAGTAAAACACAATTACCTTGACTCTGTGCTGCTGTGTACTGGTCACTTTCTGTGGGTGTGCAATATTTCTGCGGATGCAATGATATTAGTTTTCATACATTGTTTACAGCAATAATCACCAAAAATTTAATTAATGAACCACAGGATACAATTCAGTGCTTCATTAATTAAAATTTTATTGATGATGATTTTCTATTACCTGGAAAAAACATGCATGGACATCATGCACTGCCCATGCAAGGATTATGACCAGCAACTGTACTGTATGTCTGTGTCACTGCTATGAGCAGGGACTAATCTAAATGGGTGGGTGTGTTTACAAATATTCATATTTTTTAACACCTGATAACAAAGTAATATAAGTTTATAAACAACCACACAATTGACTTTTAATTACAATACTCCTAATTCCTATTAAACATATATGAATGTTTATTAATTTTGTGGAATTTTTACTCTGTGTATGAAGCTTATTTGGGCCTGTATGTTTGTTAAAATTGCCCTTCCACTACGGAGGACTTTTTGAAATCAGTCTACACTGGATTGTGTGGTATTCCTTTGTATAAGACAGTGTATTCATTGTAATAATATTCATGCATAAGTTCATGTTCTTGGTTTGTTTTAGGCCTCATAATCTACAGAATAGCTTGGATGGAGGTGTATTCCATCACTTGAGTGCAAGAAGGCTTTGCAATGCTACATGTACAGCATAAACCTTGTTGCACTCCAGGGACAAATTGATCAATTTTAATAACATGGGTAAAATATCGAACATGAACCGTTTAATTTTTTTTTTTTTTAGCTCACTTCGACAAAGTCAAGCAGGGCTTATCTAATCACTCTCCATCCATTGTCCATCCATCTGTCATCCATCAACACCATAATTTGGTCAATTCAAGTTAAAGTTTGTTTGAGTAATGGTACCAAATGGGTATTACATTTTTGTTTAATTCAACATGCCCTTCCCCATAGGGAGGGGGTGGGGTAAAATGCTCCCAATATATTTTAAAAATCTTATGAACCAGTGGGTACAGTGACTTTATATTCGTTATGGAACTACCTTTTGAAGTGTAGAATCACGCTTGTTCAAACGTACTTTGTGAAGCAATATTTGGCTTTGTAATGGCAGTGGTTAGATTTTTGGTATCACCCAAAATTTCTATTTTCCGAACCGACGGTCCGATTTGAATGAAATTCAGTATCGTGGTAATATTGGGTCATAAGTACTTACCTCATGCAAAAAACCCCTGCATCCCCATGGGAACCCCAGGAGCAAAAAATAGAAATGTTTTCAAACTCCCATGTTTCCCAAACCACTTGGAACAGAGAACTGTTATGTGGTATGAAGCATCCTTAGAACCAGTAGAATTGAATGGTAAAAAAATGCCCTCTGTTGTTGTTAGAGAGTTCTGCAGAGGGCATCAGAATAATGTTGGTGCAGCATTTTTGCAAACATTTTAGAAAATCTTTTCTCAAGAACCAATGTTCAAAATCTTTTGATATTTGGTATGCAGCATCCATAGAGGGGTCAGATACAAGTTTGTTAAAATGAAGCCCATTCGTTCATATTTGGACTCAATGCAGGAGCCCAAATTTTATGGGGAATTTTCTTTAAAAATCTTATTCAGAACCACGAGTCAGAATTTTTTAATGTTTGGTACCCTCATTGTTATGATGGTCAGATTCAAGATTGTTCAAACCAAGTCCCTATGTTAATATTTGGGCTTCCTTTGGTAGCCCAAATTTAACTTAGGGCTGTATGGGGAAGTTCTTTTTAAAAATCTTCTTCTTCAGATCCACCAGTCAGAATGCTTTCGTATTTGGTATGCAACATCTCTAAGGGGGGAGGGGTGGGGTGGGGTGAGATTCAAGTTTGTTCAAATCGGGTCTTTAGGTTAAAGTTTGGGCTCACTATGGTAGCCCAAATTTTAACTTTGTGCAATATGAGGAAATTTCTTTAAAATTTTGTTCTTCTGAGCCACCAGTCAGAATGCTTTCATATTTGGTATACAGCATCTCTAAGGAGATCAGATTCAACTTTGTTCAAATCGAGTGCCTGGGTTGATATTTGAGCTCCCTATGGGAGCCGGAATTGGCCAAGTAGCTGAAGAATTAGACATTTTTTATTCAGTACCCTCAAGAGGTGAAGAGTAATCTACATAGGTTGTATCAAGGTGCTTGAGAGGAGAGCTCCACATTTTACATCATAATCAACTAAAGAAAAGGCATGATGCTTGGACTGTTTTTGTCACTCCTGAGGGGCTCAAAGATTTGCAGTGTATCCTATGGAGATGGATTGCTTAATGTAGATTCATTCTTGGACTCTTATATCGTGTTCTGTTCTCTGTTTATATCGTGTTCTGTTCAAGGTGAGCGCTTCAGGCCCTGTGGGGCCTCTTGTTTATTTATTTATTTATTGGGTTTTAACAACACTTTCGAAAGCCAGCATCTACAAGTTTCTTCTCTCCTTGAACCAAGCATCTCGCCCAACTGCAGCACTCATGGTCCACTGAGTTTTTAGCTCACCTGACTTTAAGTCAGGGTGAGGTGTAGTGATCACTTGCCGTCTGTCGTCCGTGAACATGGTGTTTGCGTCTTCTCCTCCAAAACTGCTGAACTGATTAATCATTTAAGTGAAATGTGAGATGCTTGTTTGTTATGACATTGCATTTTGATTTTGCTTAAATCAAGTTGCCCTGCCCCCAGTAGGGCCATGCCCCAAAATTTTGCCTAAATCTTAAAAATATCTTCTTGTGAACCAGGAGTAGCAGAGATTCGATATGTGGTATGCTGCTTCCTTTTGAGGTGTAGACTCAGTTTTGTTCAAGAGAAGTTTGTGGGTCTTTATTTGCCTTCATTATTGGAGGGCATGTATTTTTGCCCGCCCAAAATTTCTGTTTTTCGAACCAAGAGGCTGATTTGAACCAAATTTAATTTTTGGTTTTATTTGATCATAAGTAATTAATTTATGCCCCAAAATATTTTCCCATCCCCCCATGGGAACCACAGGAGCTAAAAATAGAACAAAATTCAAAACGCACATATCTCCAAAATTACATGGCACTGACAATTCTTATTTGGTGTGAAGCTTCCTTGGGACCAACAGAATGGAATGGTCCTGGCAAATTTCTGTCAGGTCAATCATGGGGTACTTTTTCGTGACTTTGAAAAAATGCTTAGTCAGCGTTCTGTAACACTGTGGGTAATGAAGAAAGCATTTAAGTCTCTTCTTCACCCAATTCACTCCTCCAAAACCTTTCAGATTTCACATATACCATCTTTGCAAGATTTTTTTACACGTTTATTGAAATCAAATCCCTGGGTCCATATTTGGTCTCTATGGGAGTCCAAATGTTGAAATTAGTGCAGTATGAGGAATATTCTTTAAAAATATTTTTCTTCAGACCCATCAATCAGAATCTTTTGATATTTGCTATGCACCATCATTAGGCGGGTGAGATTTAAGTTTCTTCAAGCCAAGCCTATATTTTGGCTCACCAGGGTTTTGCAAATTGCGAGAACGGTGATTTCATTCCTCTGATGTTCTTGCAAATGCTTGTTAAGAACATCCATATTTACCATTCCCCAAAATTATAAGCATTTTTTCATCAGATAAAATTTAATAAAATTAAATTAATTTTAGAGCTGAAACGATTAAAGGGTTTTCGTGATTGATTAATCGCATGGGTTAACCTTGGTTAACCGATTAATCACTTTCCCCAGTAGATAGCTGAATAATTGCTGTACCGTTGACCATTTATATAATTAAAACTTTACTCAGCATAATGGACAAAACCGGGCAGCGCCATATAAAAACATGTCCATTCAAATTTTATTATATTTTCAATTTTTGTCTCAAAACATAGCTTCTGACCCCTCATTGGAACAAGCTCATTGAGCTTGTTCCAATGGGGGGGGGGGGGGGGGGGCATAAGCTATGTTTTTGAGACAAACATTGAAAATCTTTAGAATTTCTTGTGCAAGTATCGTCTGCTACCTGCATTTGGTGAAGGGTTGAGAATGACCGTTTTCAGCTACTGATACAGTACGATGATCATGCAAGTGAACAAGTATTTTGGCACGTAACTGGCATTCATTTCTCTGTCTCATGCAATTGATGTGAGCCAGTGTGACAATGTTTGCCTGTTTTGGAGCAAGTTTGTTCCATAGTTAACCCATACAGGGTATTTTTTGTTTTTAAAAATTTGATTAACAGTTTCCATCTTGGTTTCAAAAAGTGATGATAAATAGTGAATATAAGCTTACCCAATATGAAAGAAAAATGGTTAGCAATTGGGCATTTTTGTACAGCATTTTGCGATGTGAATCCAGCCATCAAATACCCTGCCATATAGTACCGTACTTCAAAAGTAACGGTTAACCGATCAATTACTTTTTTTTATCAATCAAGATATTGATCATTGGTTAGTCGATTAATCGGTGTGAGCCAGTGTGAGATTCAAGTTTGTTTACGCCAAGTCCCTGGGTTCATACTTGGGCTCACTGTGGGAGATTCAAGTTTGTTTACGCCAAGTCCCTGGGTTCATATTTGGGCTCACTGTGGGAGCCTGAATTATAACTTAGTTCAAAATGAGGAATATTCTTCAAAAGTATTCTTCACATTCAGCAGTCAGAATGTTTTGATATATACAGTATCCTTAGGGAGGTGAGATATAAGTTTGTTAAAGCCAAGTCCCTGGGTTCATATTTGGTCTTCCTGTAGGAGCCCGAATTGTACCAAAATTTCTATTTTCCAAATTGAGAGGCTGATTTGAAGCAAATTTGATATGGGCTTATTGGGTCGTAAGTACCTAATTTATGCCAAAACATTTTCCTGTGGCCCTGTGGGAACTGCAGGATCTAAATATAGAAAAAATTTAAAACGCCCATATCTTCAAAACTACATGGCACTGAGAATTTTTATTTTGTGTGACGCTTCCTTACAAACAGCCGAAAAGAATGGTCAAAAAAAAATTGCCATCAGTTTTATCATAGGGAAGTTTTCCAGGACTTATGCGGAGTCATCATTTTAGTAATGGGAAAAACATTAAAGAATCTTCTTCTCCCATACCACTGCTCCAAAGGCTTTCATATTTTGCATATAACATCTTTAGAAGATTTATTCACATGTTTGTTGAAATCAAATCCCTGGGTCCATATTTGGGCTCTCTATGATTAGATTAGTGCAATATGAGGAATATTTTTTAAAAATCTTCTTCTGATCCACTCTTCAGAATATTTTGATATTTGGGATGCTGCATCCTTAGAGGGGTGAGATTCAAGTTTGTTTGAGCCAAGTCCCCGGGTTCATATTTGGGCTCCCTGTGGGAGTCCAAATTACAACTTAGTTCGATAAGAGGAATATTCTTTAAAATCCAGTAGTCAGAATCTTTTGATATTAGTATATAGAAGCATCCTTAGGGATGTGAGATTCAAATTTGTTCAAGCCAAGTCCTTGGGTTCATATTTGGGCTCTCCGTGGGAGCCTGAATTATAACTTAGTTCAATATGAGGAATATTCTTTAAAAATCCTTTTTTTTTGAGATCCACCGGTCAGAATCTTTGGATATTTTGTATAAGCTTTTCTTATGAGGGGCAGATGCAACTAAATGTTCAAATGAATTCCCTGGGTTGATATTTAGGCTACCATGTCAGGTGAATGTCATCAGGCCCTCTGGGGGCTCTTGTTTGTTTTCTGTTTGACAACATTGCCCTGGCTCTTCTATCTATATTTTTCATTTTAAGTGAGTCACTACTTTTATTTAGGCTTCCCAAATTTGTTACTGCATGTCTGTCTGTCTGTCCTTCGGATGAAATGTTTCTTTGCTTTTCATTTGCCTGGGTCAACCTTTTAAATAATTTGCAGCTATCTTTCACCCTCCAACCTCCACCCCCCCCCCCCCCACACACACACACACAAACACACACACACATACAAAAATCTGGGCTGGCAAGTATTGAGTATTTTATCAAAAAAGTGGTACTCGAGTACTACGAGTACTGAGTACTTTGGACCCAGCCTACCACAAGTATATTAAACATCAAAGAGTATATTATATACTTGAAACAAATACAGTACAGTGGCAGTGTACTGCTCACTTTCCATGGATTGGCAATATTTCCACGGATACAAATTCATACAATAATATTTGATGCCAAACACTAACTATAGGTATAATCATCAAAAATTTAAATAATGAAGCACCAGGTACAAACCGATGCTTCATCAATTAAAATTTTGTAGATGATGATTTTTATTGACTGGTAAATGCATGAGTGGACATCACTGCACACGCGTGTATTACAACCCGTCCACGGCGACTGTACTGTAACTTGTCCTCTTTGTGAACATATTTTCTACAATTTCACTCCTTTTGACAGAATGCATGCCTGTGGGGATTAAAACCAAAATAGTGAAAGTGCACTTGTGGATATTTGCAGCACAAGCACAGCACTAATGAATCAATATTTGATGATTTTAGGAATTTTAGCAGTGTCATGAGACACCACAGTAGCAGGTATTGGTCATTCTGTTGGAAAAAATCACTGTTTTATGACTCGAGGTGCCTTAACTGAGAAAACTTAGGCTTTTTCTTACAAAGATTGCAGAATATCAAACACAATGTGAAATGTGTTCAGAAGCAAGAATGTGATTAAAAAATAATGGGAAATTCATGTCACCATCAATTTATTTATAAATTAATAAAGTTTTTTAGCTCACCTGAGCGAAGCTCAGTGGGAGCTTTACTGATCACATTCTGTCCGCCGTCCATCCGGCGTTAACTTTACATTATTCAAATGTTGGGTAAATGTTTATTACCTAATGCCAATTCAGATTTTTTCAAATGAAGTTGCCCCCTTCTCTTGGGTGGTGCCATGCCCCCAAGGGGCACCAAAATCTCATCAACCAGCAGTAGCAGAGACTTGATATATGGTATGCAGCTTCCTTTTAAGGTGTAGACTTGGATTTCTTTAAGCGAAGTTTGATGGGCTATATTTGGCGTCGTTATGGGAGGGGCACAATTTTTGGCCCCGCCCAAAATTTCTATTTTCCAAATCGAGAGGCTGATTTGAATCAAATTTTATGTGAGGGCTTATTGGGTCATAAGTACCTAATTTATGCCAAATTTTCTTTTTCTGTAGCCCCATGGAAACCACAGGAGCTAAAAATCGAAAAAAGTAAAACGCCATATCTCCAAAACTCCACGGCACTGAGAATTTTTATTTGGTGTGAAGCTTCCTTATGACCAACAGAAAGGATTGGTCCCAAAAATTGCCATCGGTTTCATCATAGGGTACAGTTTCGGGACTTTGAAAACACTTTTTAACACTGTGGGCAATGGGAAAAACATTAAAAAATCTTCTTCTCTAGATCCAGCAGGCAGAATCTTTCGCTATATGGTATGCAACATTGTAGGGTGGATCTAATTCGAGTTTGTTCAAATCTGCCCCCCTGGGTTTATATTTGGGCTCAGTATAGGAGCCTGAATTCAAACTTAGTGCATTTCAGGCAAATTTCTTAAAAAATCTTCTTCACCAGATTCAGCTGGCAGAATCTTCTGATATTTGGTATGCAACATTGTGGGGTGGATCTGATTCAAGTTTGTTCAAATCGGCCCCCTGGATTCATATTTGGGCTCACTATAGAAGCATTTCAGGCAAATTTCTTTAAAAATATTCTTCTCCAGATCCAGCAGGCAGAATCTTTTGATATTTGGTATGCGACATTGTGGGGTGGATCTGATTCAAGTTTGTTCAAATCAGCCCCCTGGATTCATATTTGGGCTCACTATAGAAGCCCAAATTCGAACTTAGTGCATTTCAGGCAAATTTCTTAAAAAATCTTATTCTCCAGATCCAGCAGGCAGAATCTTTTGATATTTGATATGCAACATTGTGGGGTGGATCTGATTCAAGTTTGTTCAAATCAGACCCCTGGGTTCATATTTGGGCTCAGTATAGGAGCCCAAATTTGAACTTAGTGCATTTCAGGCAAATTTCTTTGAAAATCTTCTCAAAATCCAGCAGCAGAATCTTTTGATATTGGGTATGCAGCATGCTTAGGGGGTGAGATTCAAGTTGTTCAAGCCAAGTCCCTGGGTTCATATTTGGGCTCACTGTGGTAACCCAAATTATAACTTAGTTCAAAATGAGGAATTTTCTTTAAAAATCTTCTTCAGATCCAGCAGTCGGAAAGTTTCGATATTTGGTATGCAGCATCCTTAGGGGGTGAGATTCAAGTTTGTTCAAGCTATGTCCCTAGGTCCATATTTGGGCTCACTGTGGGGGCCCGAATGATAACTTACATTTAGTTCAAAATGAGGAATTTTCTTTAAAAATCTTCTTCTTGAGATCCAGCAGACAAAATGTTTTAATATTTGGTATGCAGCATTCTTAGGGGGGTGAGATTCAAGTTTGTTCAAGCCATGTCCCTAGGTCCATATTTGGACTCACTGTGGGAGCTTGAATTGTAACTTAGTTCGAAATGAGTAATTTTCTTAAAAAATCTTCTTCAGATCCAGCAGATGAATGCTTTTGATATTTTTTATGCAGCATCCTTAGGAGGCAAGATTCAAGTTTGTTCAAGTCATGTCCCTAGGTCCATGTTTGGGCTCACTGTGGGAGCTCGAATTGTAACTTAGCTCAAAATGAGGAATTTTCTTTAAAAATCTTCTTCTTCAGATCCAGCAGTTGGAATGTTTTGATATTTGGTGTGCGGCATCCTTAGGGGGGTGAGATTCAAGTTTGTTAAAGCCATGTCCCTAGGTCCATATTTGGGCTCACTGTGGGAGCTTGAATTGTAACTTAGTTCGAAATGAGGAATTTTTTTTAAAAATCTTCTTCAGGTCCAGCAGATGAATGCTTTTGATATTTTTTATGCAGCATCCTTAGGAGGCTAGATTCAAGTTTGTTCAAGCCATGTCCCTAGGTCCATGTTTGGGCTCACTGTGGGAGTTCGAATTGTAACTTAGTTCAAAATGAGGAATTTTCTTTAAAAATCTTCTTCTTCAGATCCAGCAGTTGAAATGTTTTGATATTTGGTGTGCGGCATCCTTAGGGGGGGGGGGGGAGGTGAGATTCAAGTTTGTTAAAGCCAAGTCCCTGGGAGCCCAAATTATAACTCGGTTCAATATGAGGAATATTCTTTAAAAATCATTTTTTTAGATCCACTTGTCAGAATCTTTGGATATTTGGTATAAGCTTTTCTTAGGAGGAGTAGATGCAACTTGTTGAAATCAATTCTCTGGGTTGATATTTAGGTTACCATGGACAGGTGGGTGCCCTCAGGCCCCTAGGGTCTCTTGTTTTAGGAAAAAATGCATACTGAGAGCTTGGTGGCAGGGGGGGGGGGGGGGTACATCCAGGGCTATAATTTACCTCATCACTAGGTAAAAGAATATTTGACATCATTTGTTGAGATAAAATGGCACTTTCTATTGATATTGGTGGATTATATAGCCTCAGCCAGGGCTTACAAGAATCTGAGAATCGATTCCCGTAGAGATCTGTGCAACAAAACCAGTGAGAAACCATGTAGCTTCTCGTAACATTGCTGCTAGGATTCACATGAAAAGAACTGAGTCAGTTTAACCCTTTACCTAACACAAAGGCAGCAAATTAACCAATACAACACTAACATGACCTGAAATATTGTGACACTGGCAATAAAATAATTTGTACTAATATGGCTGTCATTGGAACCGGTTCTCATCAGCCAGTTCTAGTAACAACCATAATTATTACGCTTGATGAATATTGTTTATTTTTAGCTCACCTGACTGTAAGTCAGGGGGGCGCTTAAATGATGACTTTCTGTGTGTCCACCATCAGTTCATCCTGTCCGGCGTGAACTTTACATTACTAACCTCTCCTCATAAACAACTGAGCCGAAATGAACCAAATTTGATATTCATGTTCCTTATCATATATGAATTCCAGTTTGTTCAAATAACGTTGCCACACCCACAGGGGGGCCCAAGCATTTCTCTGATAGCATGCATAAATTGTTTTCCAAAATTGAAAAAACATCTTCTCCAGAACCATGTATAAGAATCTTTTGATACTTGGTATACAGCATCTCTAGGGGTGGGAGGGATAGGTTCAGGTTTGTTCAAATCAAGTCCCTGAGTTGATATTTGGGCACCCTATGGGCACCCAAATATCAACAGTGCAACATGAGGAAATTTCTTTGAAAACCTCCTTCAGATCCACCAGTCAGAATGCTTTCATATTTGGAATGCAACATTTCTAGTGGGGTGGGTGGGGGGGGGGGGGGGGGGGGGCAGGGGGAGGGTAGATTGAAGTTTGTTTGAATCGGGTCTCTGGGTTAATATTTGGTCTATCTATTGAATGAAGCCCAAAGTTTAACTCAGTGCAGTATGAGGAAATTTCTTTAAAACTCATTTTTTTCAGATCCACTAGTCAGAATCCTTTCGTATATTTGGCTTACAGCATCTCTAAGGGGGTCAGATTCATGTTTGTTCAAGCAAAATCTATGGGTTAATATATGGGCTCATTATGGGAGTGCAAATTAACTCAAAGCAACATGAGAAAATTTCTTTAAAAATCTTTTTCTTCAGACCCACTAGTTTAATGCTTTAATATTTGGTGTACAACATCTCTGGGGAGGTCAGATGTAAATTTGTTCCAGTTTGGTTCCTGCCAGTCAGAACCCTTTCATATTTGGTATCGCAGGAAGGGGTGGGGGGCAGATTTGAGTTTGTTCATTTCAGGTCTGTGGCTTAATATTTGGGCAGGGGTGGGTTAGGTTCGAGGTTGTTCATAAATGTTCAAATCCTTTCCTTAGAGCTTTTCCATAAAATTTGCCTTTCAAAGTGCAGTGACACAACAACCCTTGGAAGTTTGACAGTACTTGTCTACAGCTGTCAGAATTGGAAGCAATCAGGAAGACCTATGCTAATAATCATCTAACATGGACAATAGAATTACGAATAATTTCATAACATTATTCCTATGTAGTGTCCATGAACCTTGACTAACTGAATCTGACCCAAAATACTTCTCTGAACCACCTCATCAGGTGAGCGATTAAGGGCCCAGGGGGAGGGGAGGGGGTAAAAATCAGTAGTTGGTGTTGTAAAAATTAAAAAAGCTGTATTGGGTAAAGGGTTAACATGTATTATCAGTATGCAACAGAGGTTCAATCATACTGACCTAATAGGATCCTGGCCCATAGCAGGTCTGAATTCTCGGAACGATTTCCGCAAGAATCCAAATGGATTCTCCCAAATTTAGAGGAACTATAAGCCCTGCACAACCCCAATTTTGAAACAAAATTGACATATTGTTTCATGGTGGTGGGGCCCTATTTATCTTGCTGTATGATTAATTAAAACAGATTTTGTGAAAATTTTGTGTGCTGATGCAGATTTTAGTTTTATTTTGGGATTTGGGTAGTTTCAAAGAAAGCTGTGAATTCTTATCCCTCCCAACTTATTGGGTAACAGAGAAGAAATTCGGTCGGAGGCAATAACAGTTTTTAAGCCTATTTGACACAGATTGGACAGTTCTCTTCAAAAGAACAAATTTCCCATGCTTTGGACTAGACAGAAGCCAAAAGTTGAATTCTATTGCAGAAATGACTCTTTCATCACATGAAAGAGGTAACTGTATCTTTGGTAGGGTTGGGTTTGCTCATAGGTATAACTGTTGTAAATATTTTAATTAGATTTACATGCCTCGAAAAGTTGCGCTCGGAAATTATGTAATTCCCAAAACTAAGCAGTCTTGGGGAAATATATTGTTTCAATAAACATTTGAAGAAGTCTACTGACATTTTGCATTACTTTTGAATGTTCCAGATGAATAAAGAGAATGATTTGAGGACCTTTAGAACCTAAAAATTTGTTTGACTATTGGTGTGTTTTGTTTGGGAATTCCCTGAGAAATATGAACATGTGACCAGCACTTCCCTTTCTGTTAGTTTTTCTTTTATTTGTTGCATGACCCCTGTTTAAAAATCATTAAAAGGTTGTCTGAAGGGCTATAGTTGACAAAAAATATTTGAATGCTAATTTTAAAATGATGCGACCATATTGTTTTTCGCCTGAACGTTATAATGGTCGCCCATGGGAAAATATTTAGTACTGTGAAACGTATTCTTGTTTGGCTGAAATTAAACAATTGCAGGAATTCGACTGAATAAACCAAAATGTTTTTGGAGTAATGGTTGCGGAATGAAATATTTCAATACGTTGGATACTTTGGGGTTCCTTCTTACGCCTTGCGTATTGTCATATTATTTTAAATTGACTTATGTTTTCTTTGAGCTACAGAGGAGTTCACCAATACATTTCCTCAATTTAGCATCACAAGGGACCATCGCCAAGACTGGCGAACTTCACACAACTTGTTTTCGATAATACAGACTGTAACGTACGCACATTAAGTGGCAACAATATATTCCATAGTATGCAGGAATTGCCTGTATTCACTCTCCAAAAGAAGAGCCACTTGAATGATTGCCTGGCAGCCTTGGCAAGTTCGGTTATATTTCGTTACCTGCTGACTGATTACACGATATTTTTCACCAAATCTAGTCATGGCTGGTGTGAAGCAGCCATGACTAGATTTGATGAAAAAATCATTTCACGAAATTATTGGTGAAATCATTCATTCAATTTACAGGTGAATATTACGAAACTTGCCAATTTTAGGATTTAGGTTCCTTGTAAATATAATTTATCACTGAAACAATTCTGCTGTGATTTTTTTTTGCACTACAATGTAGTACGCGATCGCAACTATCATGCACGAAGTTCTGAACATATTCTGGTAAAAAATGATATTTTATCAGGTCAGGTAGCGAGTGTCTGTCAATTCGGTGACGATGTATAACATATTTTGTTTTTGGCAGAAAACATAATTTATGGTTGGTAAGTTCCTGTAAATGTCATTATTTTACCGTAGTCTTTTCACCATTTTTTAAATGGCTCTATGTAGACGACACAGTGTAATTTTAAAAAGTTGCCCTCCCTAGATTTGTATTACACCATCCATCAATAACGTTGATGATCATATATAATTTCTTTGATGTTCTCCTTTAAATCAAACAAAATTTTCAGACCTTGCCTGTTTCGTCTTGCATTTCAGAAACTGTTTTGCTCTGTCACCGAAATGACATGGTGTCATGGAAATGACAGTTCATCACCGAAAACACAAAAGTCATACTTTCCAATCGCGCCATTTTATTTCCATACTATATCATCCTTTGTGAGCATGAAAACTGAAAGTGCAATACAATAGCATTGCAATTTGCTGGCCGAAGCTATTAAGGGGTGTTGTATGTATACTAGCAGGTCAGTGGACTCGAGGCGCATATTTGACGAATGCGTCATTATGTTTTAGCTCCACCACCCCCACCCCCACCACCCAAACACACACCACAAACACACACATACCACTCACAAGCGAAAAAGAACTCATCTTTCAAATTTTAATTTTAATTGAACACATCTCCCCATGTTTGTTTAGACAAGACACGTCTATTTTTGCATTGTATCGTATCTTTAAGCGGTTCATTATCTTTTCCATTGTTCCTTTTTGACCATTTTGCGTCTACTGTTGTGCTGCTCCGTAACTGCAATCGGTTCAGTTATAAAGCCAAAAGCTGTTCTTCTTTATAACGGCATACATCTGGTAAACGCCCCCCAAAGAAACGGCTGTCACCAACGCTGTGCATCACCCTAACTTCAAGTTTGTTATCCAAGGTATCTATATCTTGTATCATACCCGAAAAACACAGTAAATGAAGGGATTAACCCTTTACCTAACGAATCGCCTGCATCATTGAGCTCGTTCCAATGAGGGGTCACATGATATGATTTTGTTGAAACTTTTTGAAAAATTTAAAAAAATTATATTTAAAATAATAAATTTTGATATCGTCTGCGTTGGGTAAATGGTTAAGAACTATCAAGAGTCAGACATGTTGTTTATTTTATTGTTGATGTTGTTGCAGAGGTAGCTCACCCATGAGGGAGTGGTCTGGAGTGGGTCCAGAGGGCCCCAACCTGGGTGGGGGGGGGTGGCTAAATAAAGTTGTAACCGTGAAAAATTGAGGAAAGATCATCTGTGCGACGTAAATGAAAACATATAGTTTATTTAATGGCTACCCCATCCCCCTTGCCCAATTCACTCTTGGGGCATTGATTTTTGAAGATCTTTCGTAGGCCGGAACCCACACTAACAGGACATACATATGCAAGGGCCCCAAATATGCCGAATGCATATATGAGGGCTTTAAGTATGTTCATGGGGCCCCAAACACTCTTGAGTCACCACTGTGTTGTTGTTGCTGTTGTTGTTGTTGTTGTTGTTGTTGTTGTTGTTGTTGTTGCTGTTGTTGTTGCGGAACATGACTTTGATCAGGTGAACGGTAGTATTGCAACATTAAAATATTTACCAGGATATGACTTATCCTCGTAAGAAACAACACACCATCGCCCTATCATGGCGTCGCTCACAACGAAGTCATTGATGACCATTGGTTCACCTCCTGTGGTTGTTTGCAAGACTTCCTAGAAATATGATTGTATTCATAAGTAGGTGGTGATTATGTTTAAAGATTGTCACACAATTATAATAACAATGCCATGAAATAGGTTTCTGTGTACATATATTCCGTATTTTAAAAAAGTTTAGTTTCCACAGTGGGATGTGAGGGTGAAAACGCGAAATCGTCTGTTTTTACTTTCAGGGGAACTTACCTCGAGCGTGGTGGATATCAGACTACAACCTTAACATTAAATGAATAAATGAAGGGTTGAAATTAAGAGGGGAAATTTAGTTGGGAGTGTTTAGCTTATAACATTTTGAAAAGAATTTATTTGAACTACACACAATTCTATCTCACCTTCTCTTTGAACGCGAGTATACAATTATTTGTATACTCGTATTCAAAGTTGTTTGTGCGTGAGGTGAAAATTCATTTCCCTGGGGGAGATTTGTCTTGGAACACGCACGTAACTCTGAAAATGCACTGTGAAAAATCATCTGTTTATAATTATCATCAAACTTGTCTTTCTGGGCGGGGAGATATGTTATTAGATATGCATGTGTTTTGAGCGCACAGAATGTAATTATACACCACACTTGAATCTCTCTCTCTCTCTCTCTCTCTCTCTCTATGTCACGTTCTCTATTTAAAAAAAAAAACCCAATAAACTAAGAGACATATATTCTCTCCATGGCTTCAGATGCGAAATTCGCGCGCGTGATTAACAGGCAGGTGTCTGACCCTACTTCTTAGTGCAAGTTTTTTTTTAGACAAAAATTTATCTTTTTTTCTCCCTTGCACTGTAGACTGTTAACCTCATCTAACTTTTTTCGACTTCAGAGGGGTATGTTACTTGAGGTTTTTTTTTTTTTTGCCTCCAGAAAAAATATTGGGATATGAGATGTCAGTAAATTTGTAACAAAAAATCACCTTGTTATTGCTTCACGGTATTTATTTTGGCGGGAGGGGGAAAATGAAATATTTCGACCACACGACTCACTGGCTGTTTCGCCGCCCCAGATTTTGGAACAGTCTGGGGCGGCGAAACAATCAGTGGGTCGTGCGATCGAAATATTTCATTTCCCCCTCCCGCCAAAATAAATACCGTGAAGCAATAACACGGTGATTTTTTGTTGCAAATTTGGAGGGGAAAATGAAATATTTCGATCAGTGGGTAATGTGATCGAAACATTTTCATTTCCTCCCCGCCAAAATAAATACTGTGAAGTAATAACAAGATGATTTTTTTTTTGTTGTTGCAATTTAGAGGGGGAAATGAAATATTTTATAAATGAATTGGTACTGTATTTTGGTTGTTTGTGCATAGAGTTTCTCTTTCTAAGAATGTGGTGGTCCTGAAAAGGACCGTTTTAAAGTTGTTGTCTTTGAGCCAGGGGGGTTGATTCTATTCAGGCAATATTTTTCCATACCGACCCTGACCACACGCCAAATTTCCAATCCTCATGCGTATTGGGTGTGGTGATTTTGATGGTTCTTCTCCATTATCTTCCAACCTCCTAACTGTTACACGCTGTTCAGTGGCTTTCCTCTTACGCCCCGGTCTTTTCTTGGTCTGTTTGGGGGGATCTAGCATCTGAAAACCCACAGGGATGGTAATCTTCTCCGGCACGAGTTGTAGAGGTGACGTTTTTTTTTTTAGTTGATCCACAGCATCGTAAATCTTTTCTAGCATTGCCAGAATTTTTCCCCGCTCTGTCTCATCAGTTTGTACTTCCACATCTCTTGTATTCATTTCACTAGGTGTGGTATCATAATATCTCCAATAACCGGCATCCATAGCCTGTAGATCTTCAAAATTTATAGTTGTAAATTCTGACATTTTTTCAGTGTAATGATAAAATGAAGAAGTTTTTGCTTTCAATTTATACTATTAGGATTTGTTTTCCCTCTCTTTTTACCATTGGATGAAATTTTTTGGGGGAAAACTCCTCCCAATCAAAAAATAAAGAAAGTCTTTATTTTTTATTAGAAGGAGTTTCCCCTCCAAAAATTAACCAACAGTAGAGAAGCCCGCCTAAAAATCAACCAGTCTGGGAAGAAGGCGCCAGAATTACTCATTTTCACAATGAGTAATTCTGGCGCCTTTTCCCTCCCTTGAATTACTATCAAATAAAGAAAGTCTTTTATTTTTTATTTGAAAGTTTCCCCCTCCAAAACATTAACCAACAGTAGAGAAGTCCGCCTAAAAATCAACCAGTCTGGGAAGAAGGCGCCAGAATTACTCATTTTCACAATGAGTAATTCTGGCGGCTTTTCCCTCCCTTGAATTACTATAAAATTCACTAGACTCGCCCCTCATACCACCAATGTTCTTATTGACAAACATGAAGATTGAACTAAGCATCGAGGTAGAGAGCATAGCACAGAGCGGTGACAGAAGGGAACAGAACACCGAGCACACAGTCATTCCAAGAGAAAATCTACGAGAATTGGCGAGGAGAGGTGGTGCAGAATCTATTTCATCACAGGCCATGGATGAAGCTCGAAGGGGCCTTGAGCTATTTCTTAGAAGGCTGATGACAGATAGTTACTGCTATGTCACAGACAGAATCGGTTACCCAAACAACATTATCACAAGAGCCGATGTTCTACGAGCTGCTAGGAAGAAGCATGGAATAATCTTACCAAAATAAACATACATTGTTTATTTTAAAAAACATAAAAACGGCCCTTATCAGGGCCACCATATTCTTAAAAAGAGAAACTTTATGCACACTCAACCAATATGATAGAATATAACTGAATTCTTATTTCACGACACAAAAAAATATCTAAACACTGTATTCACATTTTCAAAATTTTATTCCATGAAATTTTACATAAGTGTAGTGTCACTTTGAAAATGTTCACATCTTCTTGCCAAGTTTCCCCACTCTAGTTTGAATGTCTTTAGCTTTTCGTTTTCTTGTTACTTTCTTTGGTGGTTCCTCTTTCTCTGGGAATAAATTTTCTTCATCGATTTCCATTTTTGTTTCTTTGAGTGTATCCATATTGTATAATAATGTATCATCATTATCATCAAACTCTGGTAACACAGGTTCTACTAAGTCAGCTTTCTCATTTGTAAAGTTTATATGGGAAGGTGGTGGTAATGGTAGCGTGCTCATCCCCTGTAAAGTGTGGTTGTCAATGTCTTTTTCATCAAGTTGCAAGTTGAAACCTGTAATCGGTAATCTATCTTCTGCATGCTTTATGTATTCTGACCATGGATAAACTTTTACCGGTCCTCGTTGATCAACAGCTGGTGAACCCCATCTTGGTTGAGACACAGAGTTATTCGATAGCTTTTTCAATCTACATTCATTAATCCAATGTCCTCTCTGATTGCAATAAAAACATGGCACTTTGTCTGAACATGTATTTGCCCAATGTTCTTTCTGATGACAAATGGAACAAATCATCTCTTTAGGTGTTGATATCAATTTATAAAGTTCATTCACAAGTCTTCTAACTTCTCCCCATTTAGATGGTTTATAGTAAATACTTTTAGCATCACTTGCTTTCTCCATTCTTGGATCAGTGTTCATCTTTAACTTTTAGAGCGTTTCAAAAATATGTCTTGTCTTCTTGAAGTCAAAAGCAAGTGTGATCCAAACCTCCCCCTACCCACATTTTTATACTTTCTCGGCGAACAGAAATTTGTGTTTCAAGAAAAAATATTTTTCCTGAAAACACAAGATTCTGTTTTCAGATTTTTTTGTACACTCCAAAATGGTTATGGAAATTTTTTGAAATCTTCAAAATATTTCCATAACCATTTTGGAGTGTACAAAAAAATCTGAAAACAGAATCTTGTGTTTTCAGGAAAAATATTTTTTCTTGAAACACAAATTTCTGTTCGCCGAGAAAGTATAAAAATGTGGGTAGGGGGAGGTTTGGATCACACAAGCTTTTGACTTGACAAGAGTGAAAGATGAAGAGATCATTAGTGGACTACAGTGATTCAGAGGATAATGACACAGAACCTGTTGCATTAGCTGGTAAGAAACAGAGATTGACTGAATATGCTAAGAATACAAAATCTGTACACTCTGAAAAGAGTGTACAGAATTTATATTCCATTCATCCTCAGTTAATGCGTGCATCCAGAAAATTTCACTCTGAATCACATGTATGCAGAGTGACTTTAAAGCAATTTGATGTCACTAATCCGCTCGAGTTTTTAACTGAAATATTTGATTCAATGGTAAGAGATGTGAAGGTAGAGTGTGGTATACAAGACAGAGATCCTGTGAGGATCTCCATCAGCCATCCAGGCCTTGATGTAGGTATTTTTATTCCTTTCACCAAGGCCTTGGGTGTCACTGGAAAAACAGTGTTAGATGAGATAGAAAAAGTTATTCAATCAAATGATAAATTTACGTTACATGACGGTCAATTATCTTTGGAAGTGACACACACACGCCTACCACAAGGTCGTGGGCGAAAAGCACCTATTTCATTTTCAACTGTGGGTAAACTGGTTGAAAATAAGAAAAGTATTGTTGAAATAAAAACTGTCCATGATTCCATGTGTTTTGCAAGAGCCGTTGTGGTAGGAAAGTGTTACGCCAATAAAGATGAATCTGAGCTTTGGCAAAAGAAATGGAAGAATATTCGACATTCTTATAGACCGACACAAGAGCGAGAAGCTAAAATATTGATGAATAAAGCAGGTCTCAAATATAATAAACCTTGTGGGTATGAGGAATATCATAAAATTCAAGAAATACTCTCCCCAGAGTATGTCATTAAAATCCGCCCACAATTTGCAAAAGAAACGTTTTTATACGAAACACCGCAAACTACAAAAGAGAGTAAAGTTATTCACATTTACCACCATGAGAAGCATTTTGACACCATCACTAAAATTACAGGGTTTTTAGGGTGTGGTTACTATTGTGAATATTGCAATGTAGGGTATAACAACAGAGAACGTCATAGATGTCCAAAAGGATGTGTCTGTTATTCTCCAACCCCTTGTACACCTGAACATTCTGCTCATTGTTACACATGTAATAGAGATTTTGTAAGTTCATCTTGTTATAAAAATCACACAACTCTATTACAGAACCAAGAAAAATCAATCTGTCAATTAGTGAAGAAATGTCTATCGTGTAACATGTGCATTTACTCTGGGAAAGGTAAACATATTTGTGATGGTTTTAAAAAATGTAAATATTGTCATCAAATAGTCAAATTTGAACATTATTGTTTCATTCCAAAATACAAATCACCTGAGAATGACAAAATACCAAAAGTACCATTTGTGTTTTATGATTTTGAAACAACTCAAGACTCAGGAATCCATATCCCAAATTACTGTGTTGCACACCGTGCATGTGGTGAGTGTATTTGTAAATCTATTGATGAGAAGTGTACACGATGTGACAAAATCGGAAAAAGGGAATATATCTTTAGAGGAAAATCTACTTTGAGTGATTTTTGTGAATGGCTTCTCAGTAAGGAACACGAAGGGGCGACAGCAATTGCTCATAATTCAAGAGGGTTTGATGCACAATTTATCTTAAGACATATCATTGAAACTGGCACATCAAAACCCGATGTCATCATGAATGGAAACAAAATTATTTCTCTGAAAGCTTGTGGTGTTAGACTCATCGATTCATTGAGTTTCCTTTCTATGAGATTGGCACAATTCCCTAAAACATTTGGTTTAAGTGAACTTGCAAAAGGTTATTTTCCTCATCTGGCAAACACAAAATCATATCAAAAATACATTGGACCTTACTTAGATGCAAAATTATACATGCCTGATTCTATGTCTCCCCCAGCCAGAGAAGAATTCATTAAATGGTACAATCAAAAATTTACTAGTAACGCCACTTTCAATTTTGCCAAAGAAATGGACATGTACTGTAAATCTGATGTAGACATCCTCCGTAGAGGTTGTGGGGAATTCAGAAAACAATTCATGGAATGTGATGGAATCGATCCTTTCAGAGAAGCTGTGACTTTAGCCGACGCGTGTAATAAAGCTTGGCGGAAAAATTCAATGCCAGAGAACAAAATTGCTCTCATTTCAGACATAGGATATCCCACTGCTGTTTGATATTCCATGAAAGCCATTAGATTCTTACAGCTACTAGCACAGGAAGAAGGCATACACATTCAACATGCACTAAATGGTGGGGAAACTAGAATTGGAAATTATCATGTAGATGGTTTTCACAAAGAGACAAACACAATCTATGAATTTTATGGGTGTATGTGGCATGGATGTGAGACTTGCTATCCTGACAGATTCGAGAAAATCCAATCAATTCACAATTCTATCAATCCCTGGAAAATAAGACTCAGACCCGCATAGAACATTTCAAATCATTGGGTTATAATGTACACATAGTGTGGGAACACGAACTTGATCATCTATGCAAAACAGATCCAGATGTTCAAGCTTCTATAGATACATTTTTCCCACACATGGATCCCATTCAGCCACGTGATGCATTGTTTGGCGGGAGAACAAATGCCATTAAATTACATTACAAAATTGATGAAAATACAGACACAGAAATTAAATACATAGACATTTGTTCACTCTACCCATATGTCAATAAACACAGAGAATACCCAGTCTCTCATCCGACTATACTCACAAAGGAAAACATAGACACTGACAAAATAAGGGAATATAGAGGACTTATCAAATGTAAGATCCTACCCCCTCAAAATCTTTTTTTACCAGTTCTCCCCATCCATTGTAATAAGAAAATGACATTTACACTCTGCAAAACATGTGCAGAACACGAATTAGATCAGTGTAAACACACACCAGACCAACGTGCAATAGTAGGTACATGGACATTTGTCGAACTTAACGAGTCATTTGATTTGGGTTACACTTTAATTGACACTTATCAGATTTGGCACTGGGATGAATGGTCTTCAGAGATTTACAAACATTATGTGAACAAATATTTAAAAATGAAACAAGAAGCTAGTGGCTTTCCAGATTGGGTGAAAACAGAAACAGACAAAAACACATTTAAAAAAGATTATGCACAAATTGAAAACATCTATTTGGAAAATGTTGAAAAAAATCCAGGAAAAAGATCGTTTGCCAAAACCATGTTAAATTGTCTCTGGGGAAAGAATGCACAAAACAATATCAAAAGTAAAACTAAATATATAAATGAACCGTCCGAATATTTTGATATAATACAGAGCAAAGACAAAATTGTGAACAATGTGGAATTTTTTTAGCATGATCAATTTGTTTTAGTAAACTATATTGACACTGCAGATGTTTACACACCACACAGTTCAGCAAATGTTGTTGTAGCATCGTTCGTAACCGCGTATGCACGTTTAGAATTATATAAAGTTTTGGAACAATTAGGAACACGAGTTTTATACTTTGACACAGACAGTTGTATTTACATCCATAATCCCACTTTGGAACCCTGAAATTGTAAATAGTAGATTAGGTCAATGGACAGATGAACATCCAGGGGCAAAAACACAGAGTTTGTAGGTTTAGGTCCAAAAAATTATGGATACAAATACATTAAAGATGGAGAAACACACACCACATGTAAAGTTAAGGGTGTTACTTTAGATTACAAAACATCACAAAAAGTTAATTTTGAGAGAATGGTTGAGTGTGCAGAAGACAGAGAGAATTACAAAATAAACATTGAATACACACATAGAATTAAACGAAACAAAGACAGACAAGTCACAAGTGAAGCACAAACCAAAACATTCAGATCTGTATATACAAAACGTTTTGTAGTAGATAAATATCATACCCTCCCCTATGGGTATAAGATATAAATATCCGTCACAAAAACTCATTTCAATTTTGAACAGAGAACAGACAAGATGTCTTTACCACTCGAGCCTGCTTTCCCTAATTATTTATCAGAGTTAAAAAGACTTGAAAGTTTACATTGGACTTCCTACCCAGTCTTACAATCGAAAAAAGAAGAATTAGCCAAAGCTGGATTTTTCTGTGTTGGGGGTGGTAAAGTGAAGTGTTTTGTATGTGGACAAGGTTTACATAATTGGGAAGAAAAGGATATTCCTTTACAAGAACATGTCAAGTATTCTCCAAATTGTCCTTACATGAAACTTATTATAAACCACCCACATGTATGCAAACACCTCCCGATAAAATATTAGCAGTCATGGATAATGGATTTACTTTAAAACAAATATTTTCAACAATGAAAAAATATGATAAAACTCTAGATGATTTTCCAGATTCAAATTCATTATTTGCACTCATGGTCATAGATGATCAAAGTACATCATCATTTAGTAAAATAATTGGCAATCATGCCACATTACATTTCAGAAATAAGTTAAGTGATTTATTTACTGATGGACCAGCAAATGATTTTCCTGACTGCCCTGATGTACAAAGTACATCAGAACAGACAAAAGAATCATCACTTTGATTTCAACCATGGAACCAGTAAGACACATCTTAGAAAACAAGATCACACGTAAGGCATTATTATATGCATTTCAAATGATCACTCCTGGTTATCTAACAATAACAAAAGATTTCATTCAAAATCAATTAGAAAAAGATGGAATGTATGGGGAATTTTGTAATGCATTACAAATCATGAATGCTTTTTACAAAGATAATGTAAAAAATATTTGGACAAGAGTTATGTGGGATTTTATTATTTATGATGAAGAAATCATTAATTATTTATATAGACAATGTATGCCACAAATAGATCAGAGTTCTTCAGAAACTTTATTTGAATTAAAATCACCCTTAAAACGAAAACCCACACAGAGATGTGAAGAAGCTATGGAGGTAGAAAGTATATAAGTCAATGTTTTGATATTCCTTTTGGTAAAAAAAAGAAGTCATGGCAATGAGTGAATGTTTATTGTTTCAACATCCATGTAATATCTTTATATCGGGGCCTAGTGGTTCAGGAAAGACAGTATTTGTCAAAAAGCTTATTGATATGAAACGTGACTTATTTCAAATCCCACCACAAAAAATTGTTTGGTGTTATAAAGAATGGCAAAATACATACGCTTTACTTAAAGAAAGTGAAGATGTTAAATTCATAGAAGGCATTCCTGATGATGAATATGAAATTGTCAGTGATGTCACTATTCCACATCTTGTGGTTTTTGATGATATGTTAGGTGATAAAGATGAAGAAAAAATTAAATTATGGTTCACACGAAAAGGCCATCATCGAAATGCAAGTGTCATATACATCACACAAAATATGTTTCAACAATCTAAAGCTAGTCGTACCATAAGTTTAAATGCACATTATATGATTCTGTTTCAAAATACCAGAGATAAAGGGCAGATAAAAGTGTTAGCAAATCAAGTTCACTTACCCCATTTAAGTGCATCTTATCAAGATGCAACGAGTACTGATCATGGTTATTTATTAATTGATTTTCATCCTAAAACCCCTGACTCTTTGAGATTAAGAACTGATATTTTTCATCCTTGGGTGACACAAAATGAACGGGGTCCCATCATTTACACAAAACTATAAAAAGCTGCATCCATAACTTTTTGTGTCACTTGGTAAAAACTTTTGTTGATGAGTACACATCACAATGGTATCTTTTATCCGATCATTAGAACAATTGAGTCAGCAGACAAATCCGTTTGCAAGAGAAAAATTACTTAAGAAAGGTTTCAAGAAAATTTTAAAATGGTTTACGTTAGCAAGTAAAATCATACTCAATAAAAAAATTAAATTGCCAAAACAAACTCTAACATATATGGATAAGCATAGACAGGATTTACAACAACTTGCAAATCCAAGAGTTGATCTTGCAACCAAGCGAAACATTATTTTAAAACCAGGTGGTGGTGGATTTTTTGGCGGTGTTATTATTCGTAATTTAATTCGATGGGATGGACATAAAACAAGTCGTAATTTTTATTCACCATTTACAAAAACAAAAAGTAAGAAACGAAAATTCTCTAAAAACAAAAAAATCGAAAGAAATGTTGATAAAAATTACGTGCGTGCAAATTTCTTAGTCAGTCCTCAAAAACTGACAAAAACAAAGTCTGTTTTAGTGAGCAAACTTCAAAAACAGAAAAAAAGTACCACCATTAAAGTTAACACGTGGAACATCTGGTGGCTTTAGAGTATCGCATGATCCTATGATGTCTAGACAGAGTGTGGGGAATGTAGCACTGAAAGAAAATATTCCAATGACAGCACGATTCACAGCGTTGAATGCACAAACACCTGTTGAGAGGATAAGATCTTATTTTAGTTGAATAAAATGACTTGCATTTGTCTGCCATATCATTTTATGAATGGTCTTTGTGGCAGAAAGATGGTAAAACAATCTCGTAAAATTCCACTAGTTAAAAAATATGGTGGGGTGTTATTGGCACTAAGTCAAACACCACCAGCATTTCAAAAACAAATTATGAAAAATGCACCAAAAGAATTAATTAATTGTGTGGCAGAATGTTGTCATAATCTTTTAAAAGGGAACATACATCTTTCCCCTGTTCAGAAACGAAAATTACACCCGAAACGTGAACAACTAAGATCCCTTGCTAGTAAATCATTATCACTTAAAAAGAAAAAACAAATTTTAAATCAAAAAGGTGGGTTTTTACCATTACTTGGTTTACTTGCACCAGCTGTAGGACTTGCAACAAATCTTGCAAATAAATTAGTGAATAAAATATGAAGAAGATGGCTATTGTACCTTATCAAATGATGGAAGAAATGCAGCATCATAGAAGTGAAAAATCTCAACGCCCAAGATTACCACCTGACCCTCAAATTACTAATACAGCGCTGGTGCAAAATGAATTATCATCCGTGTTAGAAAATTCGGAATTATCAGAAAGTGAGAGAAAACAAAAATACGGTGAAAATTTACAAAAATTTCAAATGTCATATAAGAAGGCATTACAACCAACACTGGTTATACCTGAGACAGACCGAAAGTCATTGTTTTTACGAGATCGTATTTTAGAAAGTGTTCCTGTCACAATGAGGCATAAAGCAACTTCATTATTATCTGCTTTATCATCTCATCCACACATGAGTTGGGATAATCAGGGTGTTTTAAGTTATGATGGAAAGGCCATAAAAGGTTCAAATATCATTGATTTAGTCAATGATGTTCTCAGACATCGAAAAGGCTTTAAACCAAGAGGGTGGGAAATATTCAATCGTGGTTTAAAAGATATAAATATTCCTCAAGATTTTGTTGGAAATCGTGAACGTTGGATGTGGATGAATAGAGAACAGGATCGCATACCCAATGAATATCAAAGTTCCCCTCAAGATAGTTGGTTAGAAACTTCTCTTTCAACAACTCCAAAACGTAAACTACTTCGAGGAAAGAAAACACCTAGACGTAGATTGGCAAAAAGTAAAATTCCTGATAAATGGGAGGCCTATTGAATAATTTATTAACCGAAATATATTACAATACAAATCACCCTGCCAGCTATGGTGGTATACACAAATTATACAAAGCAGCCACGGTAAGGATAAATCTGTTACAGTTTATCAAGTTAAAAAATGGTTGAAAGGAGAGAGGACTTACACTTTACATAAACCCATTCGTAAAAAATTTGCAAGACGTAAGACTATAGTGGGTGGTATTTATCAACAATGGCAAATAGATTTAGCAGATTTACAAAGTTTACAATCTTACAATGACCGATTCCGATATTTAGTTTGTGTCATTGATGTTTTTTCGAAATATGCATGGGTTTTACCCATACACAATAAATCAGGACAAACACTAATAAAATCCTTCCAAAGAATTTTAAAAACTTCTGGACGTAAACCATTATCTTTACAATCAGATAAAGGTTCTGAGTTTAAAAATAAAGATGTGCAGAAATTTTTAAAGAAACAAAAAATTCATTTTTTCACAACAGAGAACCCCGAAACAAAAGCTAGTATTGTAGAACGTTTCCAGCGCACACTGAAAACACGAATGTGGAAATATTTTACACACAAACGTACGTTAAGATATATTGATGTGATACAAATTTAGTTGATGGATACAATCACAGTTTCCATTGTAGTATTCAGAGAACCCCTGCATCTGTATCAATAGAAAATGAAATACAAGTAACACAAAATTTATATGGTAAAAGATCTAAAGAGAAAAAAATAAAATTTAAAATTGGTGATATAGTACACATTAACAAAACCAAACATACATTTGAAAAAAAGAATTATTTAAAATCACCCATGTAAAACATACAACACCACCCACTTATAAACTCGAAGATATGGGGGGTGAAAATATACAGGGAACATTTTACCCACAAGAAATTCAAATTATAAAAGATGATAAAAAATATATCATTGATTCAGTTCTTGCCAAACGTTCAAGGCGTGTTGGTAAGAAACTCATCAAGGAACTTAAAGTACATTGGGAAGGTTATCCTACGAAATTTGATAGTTGGGTAGCAGAAACAGATATAGTATAAAAAGAATATGTCACTAAATGAAAATACATTGAGTAGCGAAAGTGCAAGTGTTGAAGTACAAAATCAACAAGCACAATTTAATTGTTGTGGAAGTCTTGTTGCAAAAAATCAAGTAACTTATTTCACACAAATAATTGTCATTTATGCAATTATAATTACAGCCATCATTCATCTTAGTTTACAATCCCCAAACAAAGAATTGTGGTTAGTGTTATTGAGTAGTTCTTTAGGATATATTCTTCCTAGTCCAGGTTTAAAATATTTGAAACCTCACAAGAAGAAAAATGAATTCATTTTACGTAACACTACTGAGTGATAGTTCTATGGATATGTTTCCAAATAACACACAATGTTGTTTTCAAACAAAATTATCTAAACCCATTCATATTAATAAAGAACATTGGGAAGTGGGTTTAGTTGAAGTAATTTTACCATCTGAGGCAAGAAATATAACAGATGATGAAACAAATTTTAAAATCATTGTAACGGATTCAAAAATATCAGCACGCATTAATAATATTAATAAATCGTTTTTCAAACATACAGTACGTAAGGGTGTTGCTGCTGTTGAATTAAGTATTTTATCAGGTGCATATGCAAATGGTGGCCATGTTGTAGAAGCAATAGAATCAGAAATTCAAGAAAAACTGGGTGATATTTTTAAAGAATTTGGTGTGTCATTTCATCTTGGTTATTCATCTCGACAATCACGTGTAAAAATTGTATCAAATAGTATTGGAACAGTCGGTATTCAATTATCACAAAGTTTATCAGAAAAATTGGGGTGTAAAGATGGTATGTTTCCAGTAATATTTCCTAACACAGCAAAAGATGCATTTAAATATAATGTGGATTTAAATGTGGATTTTAATCAGCTCTTTATTTATTCCGACATAGCAGATTATACATTTCTTGGTGATATAGAAGCACCCATTTTACGTGTGATACCCTTTGAAACACGTGATGAATCTCTGCACACTCATAAAGAATTTGATAATGTACATTATGTACCAGTATCAAAATCTTCTTTTGATTATATCACTATAAATATAAATGGGAATACTGGTAAAAACATTCAGTTTTCAAGTGGAAAGAGTGTTGTCAAGTTGCATTTTAGACAGAGACATCAACTCAATTTATAAAATATGCCTCCAGTGTATCGAGGAGTAGCTCGCCAATATGGTTATGGATTAGGATCTATTTTTCGCTCAGCAATAAGATCAGCTGTACCATTAATAAAACCAATTGCAAAAAATGCATTTCGAACTTTAAAGAAAGAAGGATTAAAACATGGTTTAGAAATAGCAAATGAATTGATGAGAAATCGTAAACCAACCAAAGAAGTTATGCTCACTCATGCAAAAGATCTAATGACAACAGTGGGTAAAGCTGCTTTGGGAATAGAAAGACAGAAATGAGAACCAAGACATCACTCAGTCATTCGTTCTCAAAGAGGGAAGACACGTAAACGGCAATCTTATTCAAAACGAAATTCAAGACCACTTGATATATTCGATTAAATCATGATGTTGCATGGATCTTGCGAGCATTTTTGTAGTGGATTTGATCCAGATAATGTATCACCAACAGCGAGTGGTATAGAAAATATTGGTGAGATTGAGCAATTTCCTATTGCATCTTTAAATAATTCTTCACCAATAGAATTTTTAATCCCCAGACAAACAACCAAGTGGCTAGATCTTGCAGCATCTACACTTGAGGTTCAGTTCAAAATTACAAAGCAAGATGGGGTGATTTGGAAGATGATACGAATATTACCCCTATCAATAATTTCTTTCACAGCATGTTCAGTAAAGTTGATGTGACACTGAACGGTAATTTGATAACCACCAATACAGACATGTATCCTTATAGAGCATTTTTTGAAAATCTGTTGAGCTATTCAAAAGATGTGAAAAAAACACATCTAGCTGCTAGTGAGATGTGGTATATAGATACCCCTGGCCAACATACTGCATTTGCTAAAGATTCAGCAAACAAAGGTTTGGTTGAACGTCACAAATTAATTGCAAACAGTAAATCTGTACAACTAAGAGGGAAGATGCATTTAGATCTGTTTGTGCAAGAGAAATATTTACCAAATGGTGTGGAAATGAGAGTTAAAATTCATCGCTCCCCAACTAAATTTTGTCTGATTGGTGGTGTAGATGGAAAAATCGAAATTCAAAAAGCCATATTCAGAATACCAGCTTTGGATTTAATTCCTAAATTTGCAAATGATCTGAATGCACAAATAGATCGAACAAATTATAAAATGCCCATTAGACGTACTGAAGTTAAAACTTTTACCATTGGAAATGGTCTTTGGTCAAAAATAGAAGACCATCTGTTTCATAAACAGATGCCTAAACGAATAATTCTTGGTTTAGTTTCAAATAAAGATTCAAATGGAGATATTGGTACATCTCCATTTAATTTTCAACATTTCAATTTGAACAAGTTGGAAATTACAGTGGATGGACATTCCATTAAATCACGTCCCTTTGAACCAAATTTCGAAGGTGGACTTTATCTAAATTCATATTTATCCTTGTTTGAAGCAATGGGCTATTTTGGACAAAATCAAACATTTAATATATCAATGCAGGATTATGCAAATGGATATACCCTCTGGGGAATTGATTTGACACCTGATCAATCAAGCAGTGGACCATTAGCTCATCCTATAAAGTCTGGCAACCTTCGAATAGATCTTCAGTTTGCTCAAGCTCTGACACAGGTGATCAACGTTGTTGTCTATGCAGAATTTGATAGTGAAATACAAATCAACAAGTTCAGAGAAGTGATATTTGACTATTAACAATGAGTAAATGTGAACATTGCAAGATGCACAGAGAAATGAGACAAAGAATACAAATAATGAGACGAGTGAAGACAGAAAATGAAAAACTGTTCCTTAGATTATTTAAAGAAATTGTTGTAAATGATGTGACACCTTTGATAAAAAAAGAAGTGAATAAACTGTGTTATGGATGTCAAGGAATACCTGGAGCAAAACATGACTTTTGTATAAGAAAGGATGTAAGAATATGGATTGAAATGTATTTGAAAGACTGTATGGAAAAAGTGTGCCCATCAAGTGTACTATATAAACTGCTCGAACAAGCAAAGAAACTGAATATTGAAGGCTGTTTTACATATATGAATTTGAACTTTAAAATTAACACACAAGAAGACATTCAAAATTGGGCAGATTTAGCAGAGAAAGAGTGGGGATATTACACACCACTTGTTAAAGAAGAAGAAGTTGATTAAAAAAAAAGTACAACAGCCCTTTTCAGGGCTAAGAAGAGATGGACACCACTCAGCTACAATATATTCTTGATAATTCTCAAAGGTTATCATCATTGAATGGAAAAGTGTGTTCAAGAGACTTATTACCAAAACAAAAGCATAAACACAGAAAAGCTTATATTGTGAACACAGATTCATCAAAAGAACCAGGAGAACACTGGGTGGTGATATATTCCAAAGACAATCATTCAGCCATCTACTTTGATTCTTATGGCTTACCACCATTACATAAAGACATATACAATTTCATAGTGAAAAACACAGATTCATGGACTATAAACACAATGAGAGTACAGAGTCTTCATACTGTGGTGTGTGGTATGTACTGTATATTTGTTTTAGATCATCTTGCTAAAGGATATGATTTAGAGACAGTTCTTACTATCAAATTCAACCCAAGAAATTTTCAAGAGAATGACAGAGAAGTCCGTCGATGGTTTGAGCAAAACTATAGACATTATTTAAAATGACTGTAATCAGGTGTCAAAACAACCCATAGAGTTTTTTTTTTGATAAATTCTATTGTATATTTTTTGTCACTCACTGTTGTGTATCATATGTAATATGTGATAATGCTTTATTGCAAGAAAAACTGGCTGTCGATAATTTCACAAGAAAACAAACATAAAAAACCTTCCAATAAAGCGGTATCACACAACATTTTCTTGATGTAAATAGGGTTTCTATAGATAGTCATTCTCATATCTCGATGTATATATGTTTCTCTCGCTCTATGTATTATATCTCAATGTAAAAAAGACTTTTTTATAGTCAAACTCAGATCTCAGTGTACATATGTTCCTCTCGCTTGATGTATTAAATAGTGGTAGCAAAAAAAAACTAACTCTTATTTTCTGTTTCAATGTAATGGTGACCCATTACCCCACCCTCACCTGTAAAAAAGAGAAGAGATACTTCTCTTTTTTTCACCATTCCATCCCATAAGTGAAAAAGAGTTAAGAGATACTTCTCTTTTCCACTGTGGGTAAGAGATTGTATGTTTAGTAACCAATCCTTCCATACAGTAAAGTGTTGTATGGTTTAAAGTATGGAAAGATTGATTAATAAGCAAAATACACATATTTGACAGTATAGAGTAATTGGAAGACCTCCCTACCCCATGACTGATACTATAGCCCCAAGCATTTAACACTGAATTCAGCATACCCCAGGACTGACACTATAGCCCCAAAATTAACATAGGATTCTCCATAGGGTTTTGGGGCTATAGTGTCATATTTGGGGCTATAGTGTCAGTCCTGGAGGCGAGAAAAAGATTTTAAAATCTTTTTCTCGCCTCCAGGACTGACACTATAGCCCCAAATATGACACTATAACCCCAAAACCCTATGGAGAATCCTATGTTAATTTTGGGGCTATAGTGTCAGTCCTGGGGTATGCTGAATTCAGTGTTAAATGCTTGGGGCTATAGTATCAGTCATCACTACTGACGTGCTTAAAATCTGAGTACACTCCAATAAAGGACGTATCAGTGTGCAAATGCAAATGGCCACCTTTAAACATCCACTCCCGGCCCCCTCCCCCTATCTCTCTATTGGGATATGCAGACTAACATATTGAACAATTTGAACTTTTGTATAATCAGAGTAATCAACTGTGCACTATGTATGGTGGTTTAATTACCTGGTGGACATTCATTGTTCCTGTGAATTCAGGAACATTCCCAGGGATAACCTTCTCCAACTCCGGTACATAGAACAATTTCACTGTTGACATCTGGACCAGTTCTTTATACAGCTTCTGTGCATCATTGACATCTTTCCCGTTAGCTACCAACTTATAGCCTTTTCCGCTTGATAGCAGCACCAACACCAAAAGTCGGTCCATTCCCGTGCCTTGCTTCCAAAAAATGCCATATCACCTGTAAAACAATTTAGTTATCACAAACCGGATTTTTTTTTTTTTTCATTCTAATCTTAATGTACCCCTTCCCCACTTTCTCTGTGTGTATGTGGTGTTGGGTGAGTGTTCGCGCGCTTGTGTGTGTGTGTGTGTGGGGTGAATGTGTGTGTGTTAGGGAGTATGTGAGGATGTGTGCGTGCCGATATGCACCCGACAAAAGAGCTTCTTTGAGTAAACCTATGTGCAAAACACAAAGAAAACTGCTCACCACGGTTTTTTCTCCAGTTGTTTCTCCAGTCCTGTGTCGTCAAAGTAAGAAGGGTAAGGGTTCCCAACAAAAGAAATAGCAACGGGTACCTCGCTAAGTGGGTTAAACCAGATTATGTGCGCGTGAGGTGGGGGAAGGGGTGTTGGTGTGTCTCATTTGTCATTCTTATTTTTCATTTAGAAGAGCATATATTTACCTTTGTAAATCCCATCTCAACTGGTATCTTTGATAACACATACAAGCACCGTCTTCCCCTGTGAGTCGCTGATACAGTGGAGCACGGACTTACGAGGATATTCGCTGCGGATATAACTCAACATTGGTTATAACTCAACGTTTGTTCAAGATGAGCCCAGATGGCTCGAGCGTCATGTTGTGTCGAGCCTGATGCAGAGCAGAATGTTTCTATACGATCTCGCATGTAAATTATACCATCATGCAGTGACGCACTATTGGTCGGCGCCCCAAAGTGGCCGCTGGTAATCTCACAGGCATAACGACACGTCCAGTTTTCGGAAAAATCCATGTGTATGGCCACTTCATTCTGACCAATATTTTCTCTAAGATACTGGATCGCCCGGAATTGCGTGCGACTATTGAACGCGTGCTTTGTTAACTTGATCATAGACTGTTATTGGAAACAATCTATTAAGTGTTCAATTGTGCCGCATTCAGTTGCTTTAAGTGTTACTGCATATTTAACTTTCTCCTTTTTTTCTTAGAGTACCGCTCCTGTATGTATTTTCTTCTATACAAACCACTCTACTTATTGTGATGTGTTAATATCTTTTATTATACGCTAAACGATTGAATATCGAAGAAATTGCGGAAAGATGGAAATCGTACCCCCACTGTGAAGATATAGAAAATTTCACTTTCACGGTATCAATCAAAATGTCAGCTTTCAAAACTTCACTTCGAGGTGAATACGAGTCAAATTATCACTGGAAATGATCAATTTGTTCTAAAAACGTACAATGAAAAGAAAATCAATTGTTTTTCAGTGGATCCCGATCGTTTCCAGCAATAATTCAACACGTATTCACCTTGAATTGATGCAAAAACCCCGCTTGTCCAAAAATGGCCTGAAAGTCCGTAATAGAAGTTTTTGTTTTGGTAAGTCCTTTCAAAGAACGTACCAAACCAAAAATTTATATTTCGGACTTTCAGGCCATGTTTGGACTGGAACCCGCCAGCTGGATCAGATCGCAAGACGCTATCTGTTCCGAGTATCAATCAAATCAATTCAAGGTTGAAACGAGTGAAATTATCAGATTCTTATAAAAAGCGTATCATAAAAAGAAAATTACAAGCGCTCGCGAAAAATAAACATTTGTCTCGGTCACTCATGAGATAATTTTCGTTATCCACCCCAAAACACTAGATATCATCTATTTATTTTAACTTGTCGTTTCTTGTATGTTATACATTTCCAGTAGGCACAGCTTCTGTTTGCCATCACATACAAGCGATGGGAACAAATTTTCTGCGCTTGTGTGGTGATCGATGGCACCGTAATTTTTTTAATTTCTCAAAACACGAAATTACAGTTATCATGTAATTTACAAATGCATACCTCCCAGTCCTTGATCGTCGAAAGCCGTACCCAGAAGGGCCTCAGTAGACAAAATGTTGAATATGACATAGAAACTTGTGGGTTTTGGATAAAAATTTCATATGCAAATATTTCAAACTATCGAGTGGAAATACTTTTTGTTTTTTAACTTTGTTTTTTGTTACGGTTTCTTTTTTCCCCAGCTGTCATCCGTGAGTTATCTGGCCGCTCAAAGAATTCGACAACTCTGTTTTTGTCGTCATTGCTGAATTTTGCCCTTACTCTAGTTCTGCCACTCGTAGATTTTCCATAAGCTGACAGTGTTGGTTCGCGAATACGACATACATCCCGGTTGAACGAGTTGTACTTTTGTAGTGTAGAATTCGCAAAAATTTGTTTAAATTGTTGCCGTTGTCTTTCCTTTTTAGACTTCACATAGTTTTTCCTCAAACCGTCAATTAATGCATGGTGGCATATCAGGGTCCTTTTAATTTTTTCGTTGCACAGTGAGTATTTTAATAATTGATTTGTTTTGGGCCTGGGTCTCAGCATTTGTGATTTCTGGCCTTCGTTTTGCAGTCTTTGCAATCTTTTCGATATTTCTCAATAAGCTTATTTTTCTCAACATTTTGTGCTTTCAATTTTTCAATTAATCGATATGACTTTGATCGCTCCTTTCGTGTGCGTTTTCGGCACTGGCGTGCCCCGCCGTGCCCTGCCGTCACTGCCAACGAAGTCTACTAGCAGATCCAGAATATTTGTTTGTGGTGTATGTGGTGGCGAATTTACTGTCGTGAATTCGGCTGGCATTTTAACATTTTTAGCTCAACTTTGGCGAAGCGAAATTTGAGGTATTGTCATGGTCCGTCGTCCGTCCTTCCGTCTGTCTGTCCGTCAGTCGCGCCGGCAACACGGCTCGGGCTAGAGGCCGTATTTATGAACCGATCTTTACGAAACTTCTTGGGTATCTTTGTTATCACAGTTTTTTGCGCAGAACTTCCATATGAAAGCTCTGATTTGAATAATTTCAATGTTTAGTACCATGCGATACATCACATATAATACGAGTTTTTTTCTCGTGCGTACATTATGCAAATTAGACTAACTTATTTAGTGTTACTTTCAGCACTGTAAGTGCAAATGCCAATACGGCTTGGGCTAGAGGCCGTATTTATGGACCGATCTTTACGAAACTTCTTGGGTACCTTTGTTATCACCATGGGACGAGAACGAGTGTTTTGGGGTCCGGTCTGAAGTTTAAGATGGCCGCTGGCAGCCATTTTGTACAAAATTAGGTGCAATCAGATTTTTGCGCAGAACTTCCATATGAAAGCGCTGATTTGAATAATTTGTTTGTGTGAATGTTTAGTACCATGGGATACATCACATATAATTCGTTTTTTTTACGTGCATAAATTATGCCAATTAGACTAACTTTGATCTATTTGGGGTTACTTTCAGCACTGTATCCTCAAATGCCAATACCGCTCGGGCTAGAGGCCGTATTTATGAACCGATCTTTACGAAACTTCTTGGATATCGTTGTTATCGCCGTGGGATGAGAACGAGTGTTTTGGGGTCCGGTCTGAAATTCAAGATGGCCACCAGCAGCCATTTTGAACAAACTTTTGTGCAGTCAGTTTTTTGCTCAGAACGGCTATATGAAAGCTCGGATTTGAATAAATTTTTGTGTGAATGTTTACTAACATGGGATGCATCACATATAATACTTATGTCCTATTCTTTAGACCATTGAACTGATTGCAGTCACCTTGTAATTGGTTTTGTAACAGGAGGAGAGATAAGTGCGGGAGCCGGGGTTCGAACCGTCGACCTCCAGCACACAAAGCGATCGATTTACCACGAGACTAAGAGATCCGGACCAACCAGGCTGGTTGGTAAATGGCCTTTATACCTCGACCGCTACACTACTCTCCCCTTCTTTTGAGATTCACCATATGTGAATCTCACCCAAGTTCCTCCCTCAGAGCGGTCGAAACACCCACAGTGCCACCTACTGCTGAGGATCGGACGAGCCCCCAAATGTAACAGTAGGAGAGATAAGTGCGTGAGCCGGGGTTCGAACCGTCGACATCTAGCACACAAAGCGACCGATTTACCACGAGACTAAGAGATCCGGACCAACCAGGCTGGTTGGTAAATGGCCTTTATACCTCGACCGCTACTGTTTACTATGGTTGACGTGGTCACAACAAAACTCCCTTTTCTCTTATTCATTATTGTTGACTTGGTCACAACAAATACTGATTCCTGTCATATTCATTATTGTTGACCTGGTCACAGCAAATACTAATTCCTGTCATATTCAAAGTTAAGCTACAGTGTCATTGACACTTTCATTTTTGTTGGTGCCGATAGTATCGTTGGTTGTTCCTCCATTCTCTCCTTTTCTTTCTTTGGTCTCGCGGGCACAGATCTGAAGCTAGTTTCACATGTCCTTTTCCCTTCCGCTTGTGGTAGGCTTTGCGATCCTTTTCAAGATATTGCCGGCGCTTTGTTGGATCAAATTATTTTTTTTTCTCTCCATTTTCCAGTCATTCTTTTCCTGACATCGGCATTTTCTTGAAATTATAGAACTTAATAAGTTTGGCCATCATCTCCCTGACTTTAAGTATGCGCCCCCCACCCCCTCTATATATATATATAATTAACCGGTTATTATAAGCCTATATGTTTTTAAATGACGCTTAATGGGGCAGCGTGCTCTCCACTTGTTATATTCCGAGCGAACCTTATCATTATAGTTCTTCTTTACTGTGGTAAACAAGCTCTGTTTCACTGGTAAAATAGGACCCAGTCACTATTGCTTGGGGTGCAAGTCCTCTAAAATAGGCAACATGGGGTTCAAACGATTGACTGACCTTGATTTTATCTCCATGTTGTGGTCATGATTAGCTATTGTGCAGAAGGATGTGACCTTAAACATCAATAAATAAATAAATCATTGTAGTTAGGGACAAGCTCAGGTTTCCAATTTATCCCACATATTTTTTTTAACACTTCCACCCCACCCCACCCCCTCCAGGAAAGAAAGAGATTAAAAAATGGAAAAAAGATAAGGTAGCGAAATAACCAGATATTATTGACAACGGGGAGAAAAAAAAATGTTCAGCAATGAATACTTCGTGGTAATGATTTCGAGTCCACAAATCTCACCCAAAATGCGTGTTCATACATCAATGGAACGTGGAGCTGGTTTCACGGGAAAACGCCGGGTTAACAAAAAACATGAAAGGGAATTTCAGTATTTTATAAAAAAAATCTGGCCGGCGCGTATTTATCAGTTAGAGCTTTTCGCGACCATTACAAGTTCAGCCACCTAACTCGCTGACCCTCGCCCCCCCCCCAAAAAAAAATCTACCTATCCCACCACACACTTTGCTTTTCTGCTTCTCTGTGCTTCTCTTTCTTTGCATTTGCGGTCAATTCATATGTCCCACCCATCTAAATTTAATTGAGGCCCGTGTAATTTCGGTGACAAATTGTCAATCCGGTGGCATTTCCCATGTCACTAAATTTACATTTTTGTTACACTGGACTGACAGACAGAATGTATGTTTAGTTTCCGTGGGAAACAGTGTTTGTTTTCGAAGGTAAACGCATAAATAATGGTAAACAACAAACAAGCACCTGTTATAACAATCTATGTCACAGAAGTGATGATGAATAAGTATACGGTTAAACCTTTACCTAACATGAAAAGCAGACGACACTTGCAAAAAAATATATTGAATTACTCATTTTTTTCTTTTCTTTTGTCTCAAAAACATAGGTTATGACCCCTGATTGAAACGAGCTAAACGTGCTCGTTCTAATGAGGTGTCATAACCTATGTTTTTGAGACAAAAAATGAAAAAAATAATGAAAATTAGTTTGCGATTTTTGAGAATAGCGCTGGCCGGTTTTGGCCATTACGTTAGGTAAAGGGTTAAATTCTACGGTATGTACTGACATTTCTCACTTGTTGACTGCAGTGTTTCGTAAAATGGTGCTCGTCTTCCGTCACGAATTTGATGACATAAAAATTCACGCGCTCAAACAAGCAAATATAGCAAAATGGTAGGCATCATTGACTAATGTTTTTCACGTCACCGAAATGGCAGTGGAATTCAGGACAGGATAAACATATGAAAAACGTACTTTCAAATATTATTTGGCATGGAGTGGCATTTTAAACACGATTCTGAACATACTGGCTTAGATAATAATGATTGAAGGGCGGGTTTGGATCAATTTAACCCGTCGATTTTTCATGTTGAACCTCAGTAGTATGTGATGTGGTTTTCACGGCCCATTGGCAGAACCTCGGAAGTGACGTTATGTCACGTGACCCAGTGGCGCCATGTTGTGTTGTCATGGTAACCCGCGTGAGCGGCCATCTTGTGACAACATCCCCACAGTGATACGTGGTGTTAGGGTGATACGCGTTTCCGTCGTCCATTTTGTATACTGGTGGCGGTCATCTTGGTTTCTATGGTAACACCTGGTTGCTATGTGACCTAAAACCTTCTAATAGGATAGTGGTATTCGTAGAATTACCACAAACAACCCAACAATCCCTCCAATCACCCAAAACGACTTTATTTGATATGGATTTCCCATTTTATCGGGCTTAGCACGTAATGCTATAGTACCGAGGGGGGGGGGGGGGGGGGGGGGCTGGGGTAAGTTCGAATGAATAGGAGTAGTTTTTCTGGTTCAGATTCCCCCAGAATCCTTTTTGGACCCCTATCCCATAACGTTTTTTCCCCAATAAAAGACACGTTCCTTTGGATAAGAGTAGTTTCCAACCATTATTTAAATTATAAATTTAAGGCCCATATGTGTACATGAAGGCCAGGAAGCTAACCTCAAGTCCCACAATATACTCATGTGAGGATCTACCCATATGTTAAGATAAGAGAATCCCTTTTGTGTCGTATGAGGTCTAATTTACCATACTTTTTAGCCTCATTTAGGTATTTGAGGATACCTATAACCTATAACATGGTATTGTATTGTTGGAGGATATCTTTTGAGGATACCTTTTATAAGTTATACTTTGAGGATACCTAGTACTGGACTCATTGATAACAACACAATGTTTACAATTTAATTTATTTTATTCAACAACAAAAATACAACTTTTTATGGAAACTTCTATGATATGCAGATTGTCAGATATTCATAAACAGTCTTTCTGCAGATTGGACATCTCAGTGGTTTATAACAGTCTTTGCACAGGCACAAATGGTTACATGGTCGCGGAGCGACATTGGCTTCAGCTAATAAGCACACACTATATTTTGTCCTCCGTGAATCTTCTTGAAATGATGTGTCTATTTCATTTTTGATGGCCATTTCTTCTTCAACTTTTTCAACGTCCATTAATTCAGGTGGTAAATTATGAATGTAATAACAGTCTGGAGAATATTTTCCGTGTTCTTCTATAACATCATCTTCTGTTTCCCAGAAACGAACAATAATACCACAATGAAACACTGAGTTCTCTCTCCTGTCCCCAAGTTAAAGAATCCAGATTTTGTCAGTTCATTTGGGGTTTTCACACTTTCACTTGGTAACATGAATTGAAATGTCTTGAGACGATTTTCCTCCAATGCATACTTGATGTGTTTTGGTAGTCTTTGTTCTGGTGTCTTTCTTATTTTCTCTTCTCCACGTAATAACTGCTCCAGTATTGGTGGTGGAACATCACGAAAATACATTTCGAATGAAACGCTCATTCTCTCTACAAAGTCTCTTGGATTTCTTGTTTCTTGGTTTCGTGATTGATAATTATGCAGTACCATCCTGATCAAACATGGAATAGTGAACATTCGTCAATCCTTTTTATCTTCATTCTTCTTTAGTTTTCTTTCTCTCTTTGGTTTGGGTTCTCCTATTTCAAGGCTTCTCTTCTTTGCAATATCCACTGCTTTGGTCACTTGTTCCCAATCTCCTGTGGTGGGGGCGCAGTGGCGTTCCGGTAACCTGTTCTCGTCAGATCACCGAAGTTAAGCAACGTCGAGCCCAGTTAGTACTCGGATGGGTGACCGTCGGAGCGATCGATTCGGACTCCTGCGATGTGTCCTTGGGCAAGGCACTTAACCCCGATTGTCAACCTGGGGGCACGATGACGCCGTGTACTAAGGCATACTGCACGTCGATGGTGCGCATGTCTTCAACCAATCTATCCCTGCCTGTGCTGCAGTGCGGGGTTACGATGTTGGGAGCTGGCAGCTGCTCGTCGTTGCTCGGTGGTTCTCTCTGGGTACGCCGGCTTCCTCCACCTGTAAAACTGTCATGGTCATGATTAGCCATTGTGCATAAGTATGTGACCTTAAACACCAATAAATAAATATAAATAATCTCCTGTGGTAAAGTGGAACCCAACGTCGTTCATGAACATTTGAATCTGTAAATCGTTAAGTTTGAAGACGATCACATTTGTTGACATCCTTCTTCTTTGGCTGTCGAAACACAAATGAGCTGAACACCAAGTGCACCCTTTTATAGTTTATCTTCAATACAGCGACATCTAGTGGCTGGTTTCCTGTATGACATCATTAACCAACACATCATTACCCATTAGATCAGTGGTAAACATGTTGGATATGGTTTCCATCGGTACACCGCGACAGTGATGTTTCAAGTAAAACAGGCAGTATTGTCCACACACTGGTAATGGTCCTTTAAGGCGTTTTGTATTATACTTCCAATATCTGGAATTCTTCAGGAAATTCTCGAATGGTTTGTGTTGTGGCGGTAATCCATAGGAATCAAAATACTCTGCGTTGTGGTGACTCACAAAGAGAGCTACCCAATGTTCTCCTTTTCTGTGGTCTGGGACCGTGATGGCTGTCAAAGCCACTGGTCTGTGATTTGGTAATCTCCTTGGTAAACTGTTCCTTGCAAATAAACCCAAACATATTCTCTCCAAACAACTATCTGATCGAAGTGCATTTTCTAACTGCAACGTGTTCATGTTGAGTAATCGAAGATTACTTGTCTATTCTTATCCACTTCTATGATGTTCTGGAATTCTGCATATACCAGTACGTTGATTGTGGTTGGTAACGGTTTTTTGAAATGGACTTCTAGTCTCAAGGTTCCTCTCTTCACTAGATTGAAGTGTTGTCCATGTGATAGGTCTGGAGTCAGGTCGAATACGAATAGGGTGTATCCATTTATATACTCTTCTCGACTTATGTGGTTTCCTTCATTCTCATACATTTATCCAGTCCCTTGGAACAGGGTCGCATAACATCTCGCCACTTCTTGTTGTTCGAATCGAGGTTGTAATGGTTTGGCTGGAATCTGTTGCCCATCCACGTACAAAGCCAAGTAATTGATTTTGTATTTCTTGAAATTATATGGATTTTTTTTAAAGTTTCCATTGCAAGCATCGTTGTCTACACATCCCACCACGATGCATTTAGGTAGTTGGCCTAAAAATAAATTTTCTTGTGTAATGCTCAGATTTACTTTCGGCACTGAAAACACTCTGGTTTCCACACGGCCGATGGGATATTTTGCTGTTGCTTTTGTTAGTGCTTTCTCGTGAACAATTCTCACGAATGATTGGAGTCTCTCTTTGTGTACAAACATGGATACATCCAGCATTTTGATCTTGTATATATCAGCATCAGCCATCAATGCGAAAGCATTTTGGCTCTGTTCATTTTAACATGGACATTAACTCCATTCACCAAGTATCGAGTTTGGAAAAACATGTCCAAATGTAATCTCCCAGTCATGTCCACGTTTTTACTTTTCTGTATAAATTTCTTTCGAAGAAGAAATCCCTTGTTATCATCTGTCAAATCTTCCATGTGTCCGTCTGTATCCTTGTACCATAATGCATTAGTCAGTTGTGACTTCTTGGCAGCTGGTCCATAACTCAACAAAATTTCTATGAGAGCTCTGTACTGATAAGTGTTGTTGAAAGGAGATACCAGTTTTTCATTCAAGCTGAGATCGATTTGATTAAATAAGGAATGCATCCATAAATTGACTGGGCCAACAATGGCATCGGGTGCAACTGATTCCCCATTGAAATCTACAACCTTTACTTTAACATACAAGTATGTCTGTGCCAAATTCAAATAATCATCTTCTAATCCTGCAATGTGGAATTCTATTGGGCCACTGTTTCCTATGGTCGCCAAATGCCTGTGTTCTACCAATTGCCCATGTTCCACTCTAGTCTGCGTTGGTGGTATGGAAAACAAGTCGAGTTCGCTGTTGACACACTCACAAGATTTTTCATTGATGAGAGACATCATGCACCTAGAATGTTTGCATCTGTTCAGTTTTCCATCTTTTTGCCGATTTGCGAGTTTTGCGCGGTGTGGGCCTTTTTATACCTTTCCTGTCGGGTGGTGTCGACCCATCAACCACTTCATTCCAAGCTCCAACACCAGCCTCGTTTGATTGCTGCCTTTTTTTTTTACATATTTCCCTTCAAAGACATCTTCGGCAAAGGCCGCTCCTTTTCTCACGAGCTGTCTTCCCAGGGTCCTGGCTGTAGTTTTCAATAAGGGTAACACCATATTCTTCAGGCCTCCCAATATACTTCCCAAACCATATCCTCTCTGTTTTTGAGCTCCAGAAAAAGCTGGTAGACCGCTCCCAGTTTGTTTCTTGTAATATTCTTCTTATAATTTGGACTTACAACAGTAAGTCATGTTTATGTGAAATGAAGAGATCTACGAGTTCTGAAATGAAGTGGCACTGTCACTTTCCCGAACTCGAGTGGTACTATAGCTCCTGTGTCATCTCTTATATACACCTGAACGGTACTGCAATTTTTTCTTTCAACTGGCACATAACACATATTCTCAAAAGTTTTGGAGATGATATTCCCAAATTTTCCTTGTATGGGTACGAAACAAAGAAGTGGTATTCTTGTATCTCCTGTGACTTGGTTTACGAACCAAGTCACAGTACACATAGAGTGAATAAAATTCTTAGTTGACATCGGCAACTCTGGAAGAATTGTTAGTTCCCGATTTAAAAACACACCATTTAAATCCCAAAATATTTTGAAGAGTAGGGCTCAATGTGACCACGACTCCATCACATACCATGATACAAACTTTACCAGACACTTCATCCAATTCAAAATCTACCTTATCGTGACGAGGGAAGAGTAATTCTTTAACACCATTGATAGCCCGTATCACATCAGTGGGATCCGAATAACGACCTTCCTTGAGAGTAAGCCGATAATTTTTTTTCGAAGACCAGAACACTGTAACGAAAGCTTCTTCCCCACGAATATTGAACCAAGTATTTGGATATTGGATTTCTGCCAGACCAACTCCCCATTTTCCCGTGAGATTCACTGGTTGTAATAACTGAGTGGTGTACGTAGTCAACGTGTTTTCGTGAAACACATTCATAGAACTGTTACCTGGTAGAGTCAAATAAAACATTACTTTTTCTTAATGGTTGGATTAGGTAACAAATATCCTATGCTACTACTCAAGAGAGCAGTCCACAACTTGCTGTCTGTGTTTTCGAGAGTGAGATTAACGACACTGGTAATGATGATGATATACAAAATGATTATTTGTGAAAAGTAAGTGATCTCGCTCCTTGGAATTCTTTTTCCAAATAGAGGCCAAAATCCGTTCGATCCTTCTTCCGTTTTGAAGAAACCTCAGAGGTTCACTTCCTTTTATAGGTGAGCTGGCCCTGCTTGATCCACGAATTGAACGAAGCGGGGTATCCCAACCTCTTTACTAACAGTTCTCTGTTTTTACCACGACCACGTTTCTTGAGTACGTATTCGATTTTGTAAATAGTTTTGTGTGCAACTCGCTGAAGTTCTTCAGTGTAGAACGACCCATTCAATACTTCCCCATTATCATCTTGTAAGATGGATGTAACTGGATGTCCTTTCTTGATGGCTACCACTGTGAATAACTCTTCTGTCCAATTGGGCAAATAACCTTTCTCAAAACTTTTCTTAACTTTACTGATTCTCACTCTGCCTCCCACTTTGTACTTTGGGGTCTTGTGTTTTATGGGTTTGCCATACAGTTTCTGCCAAACCTCTTTTTGATTTTCAAAGTTCACGGCAATGGGGGCCATACCGATACTACGATGATGAGAATGATTATATGACTTCACCAAGTTTTGAAGTGGAAAAGTTAGTGTATTGTTCTTGGTAAAATATTTCCACATCTTGGTTTTCAAAGTTCTATTAAATCGTTCTACTATGCAACATTTTGTTTCCACATTTTGTGTAGTGAAAAAATCGACTTTATAATCTTTGAGAAAATTCTGAAATTTTCTGTTTAGAAATTCTTTGCCTTGATCAGTTTGTAATTTTTCTGGTTTACGACCTTGTTTGAAAATTTTAGTAAAAGCTTTTGCTATGGAATCACCAAGTTTGTTTTTGAGGGGTATGATCCAAGCATATATACTAAACATCTATACATGTCAACAAAAATGTTGTGTTTTTGTTGAATTTACTTATGTTTACCACATCTACCAAATCAGCTTGCCATTGTGCATCGATACCACTAACTATCACTTTCCTTCTAGGAAATTTACGACGAATAGGATTGTGAAGAGTGTATGTGTCTTGAGTCTTTAGCCATTTCACAACTTGTTTAGTGTTTTTTCTTGGACGCTCTACGAAGAGCGCCTATACCACCAAACCTTCCGGGTACTTCAGAATCATAGTGCAATGCTTCCATAACTGCCTCGTTCAAGTGTCAACTCTACTTATACCCTTCTTCGGTCCACTTTGGCGTTTCTGTTTTCTTTCTGTGTTTGGGTTCCGACTTTATCGGTGCCTGTTTCATAAAATCCCAACGTTCTTTATAACCAATCAATTTTTGGGGTATGTTACTATCTCGCAGGGCTTCGGCCGACACTTCCCATCCCTTTGGTTGGAAAGATTTCCGTCTTCTAAGTAAATCGTTTAGAAGATCTGTTACATTCGACCCTACCACTGTTTGCTCTTTGTTGACTAGTTCACTCTTCTCATTCCAAGATATATTTGGGTCACTTCTAAGTTCTAATATGATTCAACAACAACTTTTCCTTTCTCTTCATCGTCATAGGTACAGAAACGAGAATGTCTTCGTCTGTATTATCTTACTCAAGTTCGACTTTAATGGGTCGAGGAGCCAATACCTTTTGTTGAAATGTCAAGTATCTTTGTAAAATTTGATTATATTGAGACATCTTTTCGTCGGATGTGAGAAAAGGGGCATCGAGAATATTTCTCATTTCTCTCTCCAATGATGAAACAGCCAGTTCATTCGGTTGTCTTGGAGTCTCTTGTAGACGTTCCACTAACCTTGGTTCCACCAAAGCCATCTTTTTGCATATTCCATCTTCCAAAAATATCTTTAACAGCACCCAGTAGTACAGGAGGTAGTAATGCATCCAAGAATCCTCCTTTCTGCAAGATTTGTCTCTTCCTTATGTCAGAGGTACCTTTATTTGCCACTGTTCTCACTAGTTGTTTCTGACGAACGAGTTTGGTTCTCTGAGCTTTGGTCAGTGGTACTGCCCCCCTCAGTATATTCGTGGCACAGTCCCACAAACAGGTAATCAATTCTTTGTCTGCACGTTTTAGTATGGATTTGACAAGTGTGGGTTTCGATTTAATAAGAAGCTTGTGAAGAGCGATGTTGCGCTTAAGATGGTCAGACATACTTCTGACTTAAGGCAGACTTATTGCTCCCCTTTTATACTTTTCGGAGGTACACGTAATGGGTTTCCCCCGGAAAAAATTGACTTCTTAATCTCATGTGTTCAGGAATTTCTTGTTTGAGATCGATTAAAAGGTAACCATATGGGGTCGAAGCGGCATCTTCAAAATCTTCTCTCAGAAACTTGGAATGACCAGGATACATCTGTGCTGCCAAGTGTGAGATCTGAGAACGATCTCTAGGATTTTTAAACAATATCATGTAATGACTATTGGGAGCTACAGTCCTATGGTCTTTATTTTTGTCGAATAAATTTTGAACAATGTACATCACCCTAATCTTATGGTGATGATTACCTTTAGTAAATAATCTAGACTCTTGAACATCTGCATCGAGCATCAGATCATCCAATATGAGTAAACTATCAGATTTTAATTCTTGAGTGAGACCCTCTACGAATTCTACTTGGGGTAAAGTATTGTATAATGGTTGTCATTCACTATAACACCAAATGATGTGATTTCGAACAGGTGAGATAATATCTTGAATGTTTTGAATAACCCAATTTACAAAGTATGATATACCATTACCCGTGGGACCACACAATAAACAAGTGAATGGATTTTTCCAACGAGGATCCATCTTTGTTGTTGAATGTGGGTACTACTCCCCCCTTATACCTTTTAGGAAGGTGGTCTTTTTAACTGCCCTCCAAAAATATTTAGCATTGGTGGCCCTCTGACTTACTGGCTGGGAAAGGTTAAGTTTGTTTGATATTTGTCAAGAAGATAAACATCAAATAACTTAAGCGTCATTACCACCTTTTTTTTCTTTTTTCTTCATTTTATACTTTTTTTCTTCTTTATTCTTTTTTATAAAAAACAAACATCTATTTACAACATCTATTTACGTCTTCAGACTGAGAGGTTTATTGCAGGTCATGAATTCAATCACTAAATCCATAATACAACATCTCTGTTCATTTGTGAGAGTTTTCGCGAACATATCTTCATACTCTTTCTGTACTGGTGGTGGATTCATTCCAGATGTATTATGGTGCCACAATAGATGGACGTCATTCTTGTTAACTCTTGTTAACTCTTGCAAGTGCTTCATTAGAACATGTTATAATATTCTCTTCTTCAGATATCATAAGGCATACATTATGCTGAATCTGACTTGGTGGTACATCTATAGCATTTTTCTTTCACTAGAGTGTCAATGTTATCTTCGACATGAAGAGAATATGCCAAGCAAAGTTCATGTTGGAAGCGAACTTGCCTGAGTTCACTATCAATTTCATCAACGATCAATGGTCGTGGTTGGGTTATTCTCACTGTGATCTTCTTCTTCTTCAAAGGTGGTTATTGAATTGTTTTTTTTGTTTTTTTTTTAAGTCTTCATGGTTAGTAGGTTTAGTGTCTTCAGTTAAAACTGTTTGTTGGGTGTCTTCAGTTAAAGCTGTTTGTTGGGTGTTGATGGCTGCATCAGCTTCTTCTATTTGGGACTTCAAGGCATTCCATTCTTCTAAAGATAGAGAAATACCAGTCTTCGTAGGATAAGGTTTCTGGTCTTTTACCTCAAAGTATCTTCTGAGATGAATCGTCAATTCCCCTGGTACTGGGTGACATTAGCATAAGTCTGCTTGCTGCCAATTCGGAACATCTTCTCTGGTCAATGGTTCGATTGTGAATGATGCCAAGTCCATGCTTTACCTAATCTTATATATATTTGACGGACGTGTTTGAAAACATCACCCCAGTTCAACAACTTTTGATCGACTTTTTGATTCTTGGTTGGGGTTTGTGTTTGTTTTCTATAGGATTATAGGTTAAAGTTAGGAAATTTAAAAAATTAGTATAGAAGTCAACGGAAAAGAAACACAATGGGAATACACACGTTTGAATGGTTGATTAACTTCGATCTGATTGGTCAGTTTGGCGATCAAACTGTAATTTTGTTCCTTAAACTGTAGGATATGGCCCTCTGCATTTTATACTGGATTGGACAGGTCAAACTACAAACCTCTGTCCAATGGAATTAAGTCAAATAGCTCGAGTGCATTCCCCCCACCCCCCCCCCCCCCCCCCCTCAAAAAAAAACATGTCCAACTTAGCAATTCAGACATTTTGTTCATTTCTCATTTTTTTAGATATTCACAATAAAGTGTGTACCATCTGGTTCCAATAGGGGCATCCTAAAAGATACCATGAATCAACATTCTTTCAAATAAATGGAATGAAACTAAAAAGTTTGGAACAAATGTGTATTCTCCACTTCCAATAGGGTTAACCTATAGTATACCAGGAAATTACAACATGATGATGATGAGAACTCTCTGTAAAAATTGAGAAGAAACTTTCAATCCATTTCTATGTATTGCCTTGTAAAACTTTCCTTGTAGGACGTTTTAATTAGAGAAAAAGACTGCCATAAATGACTTTAGAGAATGCCATAAAGGACTTTATGAGGATCTGAAGCAAAGAACTTTAATTAGTGAAGAAAAAGACTGCCATAAAGGACTTTTTAATTTGAGAAAAAGACTGCCATATAGGACTTTATGAGGACTTGCCATAAAGGACGTTTTAATTAGTGAAGAAAAAGACTTCCATTTAGGACTTTTTAATTAGAGAAAAACACTGCGATATAGGACTTTATGAGGACATGCCATAAAGAACTTTTTAATTGCAGAAAAATACTGCCATATAGGACTTTCTGAGGACTTGCCATACAGTACTTTAGAGAATGCCATATAGGACTTTAATGAAAGACTGCAATTTAGGACATTTTAATTAGAGAAAAAACTGCCATTTAGGACGTTCTGAGGACCTGCCATGAAGGACTTTTTAATTAGAGAAAAAACTGCCATAAAGGATTTTAGAAAAAAAAAGTTTGGTGAACCTAACATGATTGAGTAGACCACCTAAAATCCATTACGGTTTTTAGGAATTTTTCGGTCAACCTAACACGATTGAGTTGACCACCTAAAATCCATTACGGTTTTTAGGAATTTTCGGTCGACTTAGCAGGACTTTTTGTAGTCAAAAGCTAGACTTTTTCTGGTTGTTGAAAATATGACACTCACTGAATAACTTCATTCTTCTTGAAGGTTAAATCTCTAGTGGTATGGTGCTAACTCCATCTTCTAAAAGTCTTCGTTCTAGGTAGAAATACGATAGTCCATCTCTGTTCTGCTGGTAAGTATACGTAGTGTTGTCATTCATAACAAATCCTCGGTTGATGACAGATTCACTTTGTTGAGTCTTCAAAACTTGCAAATATTTGTCTTTCGTCAAATCATTCTGGCGTTTGCTGATTCCTTTACAACTAAATTTATTGGTGGCACCGAAACAATATGTTTTACTACACAGTCCAACAATGCCGGGTCCTTACCATTCTACCTTGAACAAGCCTGGAGTTCTCCTGTCAAAACGCTTTCTTTCTTGGCAACATGAGGGTGACAGTCATTCTGTGCCTTCTAATTTGGTTTTCACATAATCATCTCTGTGGACATCACAACACTCAGATGGAAACCACTTGTGATTCTCTTTGTAAAACTCTACTCTCTTCTCTGGTTTCACTAATTCACATCTATGGATGGTGACGAGGTACATAGATACGCAGAATCTGTGTCCATTTCAGCATATTCGAAATCTTGGCGGTTGATAAAAGTATCGATGACATCATAATAGAACGGAAGCATCCGGACTTTCGCACACTGGTATACAAAGTGGAGTGGCAGATCCAACATGATGGTCTTGTTGAGTTCGACTTCATATAATGTTTCATCTAATGGATTCAAGGCTCTGAAGGGCATGTCATTTACAGCTATGGTGATTTCTTCATCATTGCAATAGCACACACGTCGATGCTTCTCTTTGTTGGTAATGGTTTTGCCATATCCAGAATTTCCCAACAGCTTCATGGTGTCGGCAACGATCGACTTGTCAGGGCCAACATCTTGTCTTCTAGCTTCGGATACTTCATCTTCAAAATTCTCAAAACATTTTCTTGGTTTATATTGGATAACCTGGTAGACGTAGTCAACTTCAGTGCCATGCTGGAGGTACCACTGCACCAAAGGGGTTGCAAGCAACATTTTTTCTGCTACATAGCTTCCGATCAAACTTCTACGGGATTTCTTCATCATTCCATTCTTCTCAGCAAAGGACTCCATGTATTCACCAATATCACCAATATCATCTATGGAGATATCTGTATTCTTGAAGATAGGTGTCATCTCTTCAAAGTACTCTCTCAGGTGATCTGGTACATGTATATCACATGTATATCACATTCAATCAAACCAAAGAGTTCACCGAACTTCACTTTCTTCAAATCTTCTTCATCTGTCATTGCACCACCATCTATTTTGTGTTAAAAGTTCCCTTTCAGGAACGCGTTGAGTGTGGCATCGGTCTTCCTCGTCTCTCTCCACTCACACTCCCAGATTTCAGCGAGTCTATAGCCGAAATCGGTGATGTACTTTGCATTGGTACGGGTGTCTTGTAGCAGTTCTTTCATGGGCTTATCTCTGACTTCATTATGGAGGATAGAAAGCCCATTCTTATCTTTCATGCAGGTCTGTCCGTGCCAGAAGCAGCCATGGAATTGGTATACAGTCTGTGTCTCCTTGTACCAACCCATTAACAGGCAACTGTCTTCGACCAATCATTTTTTCAGCTCCGTTAAACTGATGTCTGATGTGCATATCATCTCTCATCGATAGAAACTCTAACCATTGTTCAGCCATTTTACCATACTTCATGGGATCTTCTGGTTTTCTTCACGACGTCTAATACTCCAACCCAATGGCATCTCTTGCAATAGGTACCATAGATATAATGCATGCGCATCAAAGGCTATAATACTTCCACATTGTTTTGATTCTTCGCCATATTTTGTTTCTCTGATTCAGGTTACGTCTTTCTCGTGGTACCGGTTGAAGATAATTGAAGGTCCACCAACGATATTATCTTTCACTTTGTGATGCAGGTCTTTGTTTTTCTGGTTAGATAACGTGAAGTAGGTGTCATCATTCAACGTAAGGCCCGGAACACTGATACCATCTTTAAACATGTCGATTTGGCGTTCTTGATAGAAAACAAACTCGTTGTCAACTGTTTCAAGGAATGGTTTTACATCTCGGTATTGTACCAGATCAGAAAATCACGGAAAGTTGTTGTCTCCAGATCGTTCGACAGTACTGGTATTCTTCATTGGATATATTTTCCTTCTTGAGAGAACCTTAGAAGGCTTCATGGTCTGGTTGGCTTCAATGCTTCACGGTCTGGTTGGTGGTCTTGATCCAATTTGTCCATGCTGTTGATCCATTCATATGGTAAAAATCCCTTGGTCACGGAACAGCCAAAAACTGGAAATAGCTGAATCCTGGAGCGAGGTAGTTGCAAATATCAACAAACTTGAAAGATTCTGTCGAGACGCACATGTAGTTATTACATTTCTTCACTGCAATCTTGAGTGGATTCTGTCTCTTCGGGTATGCCATCAGTTCACACTTGACTACATTCATGTCGTATTTTCCAGAGTTGAATCCGATGACGGGCATCTCTTGCAAGTAGTCTTGAAATTTCTTCTCCAACTTCTGTAAAGGGTGCATCTTGGATGTATCTTCTCCAGTAGCTCTGGCTTCCGCTTCCAGCGTTTCACCACTTTTCTATCTGAGTTTAAGTACGGTCCACGCATGATAGGTCTGCATGAGTTGGTGGCAATGGGATGAAACATCTGTGAGGTATGTCATTTGTTCAACAAGTTCCTGAGAATTTCCGTTAGTAATAAAAAAAACACTCCGGTTCTTGGTATTCTGGAACATTACTACATACGCTTACACCCAATGGTCGGTGTTCTGCTTCCCACATCAGTTTATCACTGTCGGCAGGTAGACTGGACTTGACAAAGTAACTTTCAAAATCAAAGGTTGCACGGTATGGATACAACTTCTCTCCAGGCACTTCTATGCCTTCATCTTCTAACAGATCAAATACGGACTGGGATGGATGGTATACACCGCCAACATACTGGTACTTCACTTCATCTGTGCATGTCTTCTCGTGACGATTTATTGTCCAATAGGTCTTCCATAATTTGCCGCATTTGCGGCATTCACACGATTTACAGTATTGGTCTATATCGATGATGTAAAATGGGTCTTGTAGGCGTTCACATACATGGTATTCTCAAAATTTCTATGAGATCTCTGGACTAATTTGGCAACAGTTTGGTCATCATAATTCTTGACATATACTTGAATGTTTACTTCAAAACATTTCTCCAAGTCGGGTAATTCGGCTAAAGTTACTCCACAGAACTCATTCTTTGGCTTCTTTGTATACTTGTTGTACATGGCATCTTTTGTTGTATTATTCATAGAGCTAAACATCGGAAGATACACAGGTTGTCATCATAATAAAACCGGTGATGTTTTTCTTTCACCAAAGCATTTACTGCTTTGTTCTGGAGAATATAATCGGAAAGATCTTCTGCCATTCCAATTGGTTGGTCTTTCAGCTTATTCACATAAAAGGCGACGTTGGTAACTCTCTCTACAAGCCATTTGGTGTTTGGCCATTTTCACTTGGCCATTCGAGGATATCTTCTTCCGTGACATCTGGGAATTCTTCAAAGTCTTCTTGACAGCATACGAGTTGTGGAACATCAAGTTCCCGAGCGTTGTTTTGTGGTGGATGGTAATACTTCAGTTCATTCGTTTCATTGTGTCTCACGATAAAACCAAAACTAAGATTAATTTTAAATCTTAGTTGTTGTGGCAGAAATACGGCAGTCATCAATTCATCATTCATCATCTTCAGATTCACATCGTTGATCCGGTAGTAATACTGGTCCTGGACTCTTCTGTTCATCATATGGCGAGTTCTAATAGAATTTCAGTTAGCTTCGTATATGGACAACATTTCATCGGTCTCTTCTTCGGACATCATATTCTGATCAAAATCAATCGGGTCAACATCATACCGGGTGGTCGTCGTGGTTGTTTGGTTGGTCCTCTCTTTGGCTCATCGGTCTTCCTTTTAGCTAGTACAGGAACTGGTCGGTGGGCGACGCTCTGGTGCCGGTTAACATGGAGTAGTTGGTTAAACTCCTGGCCGCATTCCATGCATGTATAGGTCTCTACTCCTTTCTCGTAAAGGTCTTGTTACAATTGGTGCAGTCGTAGGTCTTCTTCTCTCTCCCGTGCTTGGTACTCACATGGCGGTTCCGGTTGCAGCGGTCCGTAAAGGTCTTCCCACACTCTTCACAGACGTCAACATCAGTCCTGGTAACGGCAGTAGAAGCATCAGACTCCATCTTCATAAAATTTTTGCGAAGGCAAATTTGCTATTGAAAACTCGATCAATGTGTTCAGTTTGAAGGATCAAAACAGATTGACATGACGTTACTCTTCTCCGGAGTTTATTTCTACATGACAGACGTTTTTGAAAACGTAATGACGTCACAACGTTTTTTCACCGATATTTTCATTCTCGGTGGGCGTTTGTGTTTGTTTCCTATAGGATTATAGGTTAAAGTTGGAAAAGTTAGAAAATTAGTATAGAAGTCTAAGTAGGGGGGAATGGAGAGCACCAGCACACCAAATCCTCTACACGAATCTTGTCGCACCAAAAACTTAGTTGCGCCAGACAAATTGCATTCGTCTAGATTTAATTCTATCGACTTGTTCAATGCGACACGTCTGCGTTCACATCGTCACTTTCTCCTTGTTTTTACAGTGGTAGCGTGGGTTCAACGTTCACTTTCTCTAACGGTTGACTCAGGTCTGACTAAATTTCGACGGAATTTATTAAAATGTTAAAAAATTCACTGACATAAAAATTCACTTTTAGGTGTGCCTGACAAATTTGACAACAACTTTTCTCTGAAAAACATTCATCTTTTCGCAGAGGTAACACGGACTCGCTATTTTAGGTGATTTTTTCGGATTCGATACCAAGTATTTTGCACGATTAGGACCAGAGGCAAGATTAGCACAGAGATTCCTATTGACAAAAATTCCAAAAAAAGCATTGCCGTCGTGGATTGAAGACGCGCGATCTCACGTCGATTCCCACGGGAAAAATAGAGTCCGAATTGAGCGAGGACTTTTTTTGGTGTGCTAGAACTCGAAAGAAGTGGTCGGCAAATTGAATCTGATCATCGGGGGAGAACGAACATTCGAGATGGTGAATCTAGTTTTCCGATGGATTTATCATCGGGGAGACGATAGCTTTAAAGTTAATATGCTCGTCACGGACGTGAAATTATGATAAAAAAGAGAGAGTTAGTTCATTATAGATAGATTTTAAATCTCGACTCGAAAGCTCATTAAAGTACTTATCATGAGGTAGTACTCGTTTGGGGTTTTTTCTGGGTTTTTTTTTTTGTTTCTTTTTGTTCTTTAATGACAACAAATATATATATACATATATTAATAAGAAGTTTAACAATTCCCCCCCCCCCCCCCATTTTTTTTTTAAAAACTAAAAAAATGCTATATATACATATTAAATAAGAAGTTTAACACACACTAAAAACAAAATGCCAAAAATAAAAACGGATATCGTGGAAAAAATTTTATATTTGTCTATCATACCCCAGTTGAAAAAGTACTGTAGAAATCTAGGAATTAAAAATTACAACCGTCACAGAACCAAACAACGATTGATCAAAGCCATGCACGAGGAGACCTGTGATCTATCTCTGGTGAAATTACAAGCCAAAGTGCGTCAGTTGTTGAAATTGGAAGGTGTTAAATACATGAAAAAAGATGACGAATTGCTCGATGGAAAGGGAATGGATGAAAGATCTGCAGTAGTGACAAAAACAGCTCGAATCGCGGAAAAAAGATGAGAAGACAGTGATGACAAAACAACAATGTCAACAAACGTCCGCAGAGGAAACTAAGAAGAAGGCAACCGTTAAATGAAAAGTTGTGGAGCGGCAGAAGGTTTCGAAAGAGAAAAATAAAAAAATGAAAAGCGACGCGGTTCGAGATTACGATTCGTTACAAAAAAATGATGGATTCAATCACGAGAAGGTGAATGAAAAAAGGGATTCGACATGGTAAAGGAAATCGTAATCAAAGTGTTGGAGTCACCATTGATTCCGATAGAATGAGATGAAGCCATCAAAGGATGGTTTAAAACTTTTGACGTGAATCCCGGTCTCGCAAAACTCGATCCCGAATCATTCATGGAACGGGTGAAGGGTGGAGTGTTGGACGTATTTCAAAAACATCTAGATAAGGGTTTAACAATAAAAATGATCTTGCGTTGTCTGATGAAAAAGGTCGACGCGAAAACGGGCGAGGGCGTGGTGCAAGATGCCTATTTCCGATCTAAAAACGAGATTGTGTTTAGAGACGACGAATTAGCCGACGTTTGCGAAGTGATGAAAGACAAGATGTTGGAATCTATGGCTATTTATCAAGACAAGGAAAGTGGTTGGATGTACAAGAAGGTATTGAATCTCGAGATTCACATAGATAGACACGACCCATTGAAAGCGTCTTCCTATATAAAATTACCTTATTTCGTATTTAAAAAAAACAAGCTGTGATCAACGTGAAAAATGAAGATGATAACGAGTGTTTCAAATGGGCGATCACATCGGCCTTGTATCCAGTCGAAAAGAACCCTCAGAGAGTTTCCAAGTATGTGAAGATTTGTAAAAATCTCGATTGGATGGGAGTGTCTTTTGCGACGCGGTTGAAAGACATCGAAGGTTTCGAAAAGCTACAATACGACGATGAAAAACAAATAGTCTATCCTCTCAGACTGACTTCGCACAAAGAGAGAGAAAGGATGATTAATTTGTTATTAATTTCTCCGGGTGACAATTCACATTATTGCTGGATTAAAAATAGGAGTCATTTGTTGTCAAAGCAGATTTGTAAACATAACGGTGAGAGATTTTTCTGTCTCGACTGCATGAATTCGTTCCATTGTCAAGAATCGTTGACACATCATCGGGAATATTGCTGCAAAAAGCAAGGCGTTGCTGTTGAAATGCCTAAACCTGACACTTACGTGGACTTTCGACATCACAATAGAAGATTAGAACCACCATTCATCGTCTATGCCGATTTCGAATGTTTCACCATGAAAAAAATTCTAGCCAGCCCGACGAACGTAGGAGTTACGCCGCAAAATATCAGAAGCACATATCTTCGGGCTATTGTTATTACGTGAAATGTTCTTTCGACGATCGAGAATCGTCAGGTCCATTCATCTACACCAAACGTTCAGATGATGAAGACGTGGATCAAAGATTCGTGGAAAAGGTAGAATCGAAAATTCAAATATTATACCACAAAATTATAAAACCTAAAGACATGATCATCATGCCAGAGCAACAGCGAGAATATAATGAAACCACCAAATGTCACATCTGTAGACAATTATTCGATAACCAGTCTGAAAATAATAAAAAAAAAGTTAGAGATCACGATCACTACACAGGTGTGTTTCATGGCGCTGCTCACAACAAATGTAATTTAAGATTTTGAGACATTCAATTCTATCCAGTGATATTTCACAATCTCTCGGGCTACGACAGTCACCTGTTTGTGAAAAATATGAGTGTCACTGAGGGGGAGTTGAGCTGTATCACGCAAAGCGATGAAAAATGCATTACCTTCACTAATTGGAAGGTTGTCGATAAAAAGAGACGTTGATGGATTGAGTGTGAAAACGAGTCCCATCCATAGAGAGATACATTTCGTCGACAGTTATAAATTCATGTTGGCCAGTCTGGAAAAATTAGTCAACAGTTTGAATAACGAGAAATTTAAAATCACGAGTAAACATTTTAACGATCGACGAGAATTGGTGGACATCATGTTGAGGAAAGGCGTCTACCCTTACGATTACTTGAGCAGATCTTGAGTCTCGACATTGATTCTTATTTCACCGGCATTGTTCAGACTGGTTCCAGTCACGGTTTCGTAATCATGAACTTTGTATTCTTGAATGCTTTCGTCTCTCAATACTTCGGTTATATCTAATATATTCGTCATGTTGTTTTGGTTTTTTTGTCTGTGTCAATTCATTTGCTTTTTTTATTATAAATTGTTTTTTTTTAATTATTATTTTTATTTTTTTATTTTTTTCCCCTACTATATATGTGTAAAAAAATAAAAGTGAAGGGTTGGTTTTCAAAACGCTGTCTTCTGCAATTCTTGTTCTTAAAATTTTCCAATGCTTTCTCTGCTGTCATCTTCATCATCCTCTAACGCTTCTATTTTGTAAGTCACTGGATCCATGTAAACTATACAAACGATCTTAAAGATTTCCTCGGTCCATCGAGGAGTGTCACCTTTCTCAAAGAGTGACTTATAAGAAGTGATTCTCACTCGATCGCCGACTGCAAATTTCGGTGGTTTGGGCTCCTTCTTGATCTTGGTTCTTTTGGGATAGAGATTCGCGAAGATGCGTTTTTCGTTTCGAGGATCGCTAGCTTCTGCAGGAGTCATCTTTATCGATCTGTGTTGCGTGTTGTATTTTTCGACGAGTTCATCCAGGACATCGATATATTTCTTGGTCTTATTGGCTGTGAAATACTTGTTCATTTTTCGCTTCATGGTTCCATTCCAACATTCGATCACGTCAGCTTTCCCTTCATTTTCGACAGAATAGAGGTCGACCAATGGACGAACGTGGGGGTTGTAAAGTTCCTTCCCCTTGTCCACCCATAATTTTTCCAGTTTTCGAGAAGACGATGCGAATATGCTCTTTAGAGCCTCGGCCACATAAGCTCTCGATTTATTCTTCAGAGGTCTCGTCCATCTGTGTTTCGAAAACACGTTGATGACTGTCAGTATGTACTTAACACCCTTGTTCTGTTTCGAATCCGATTTCATATTGACCAGATCGGCTGACCAGATCTGTTCCAGACCCTTCACGAACACCCTTCTCCTTCGACATTTACCCGTGATTGGCTTGTGTAGTTCGTTCGCCATTGCATTCGTTAATAATGTTTTCTGGACAATTTTTTATGACCCGCCATCCGAATCGACGTTTGGTACCGATCACTTTACCGACCAGCGAACATTCGAGTCTCTCTCTCCTAGTGGGATTTGATATATTTTTCAGTGTTGTCAGCATGTTTTTATCACAGATTCGATTACAAGTCTCAACTTCGGGATGTTTAGCGTAGCACAGATCGTGAGCGTAAGCGGCCGAATCCACCCTATTGATGGGTTTGCTCCAAGATTTAGGAGACAGATCTCGATTCAATCTCTTATTTAATTTCGTGCCAGGTCCCATGAATTGATGCTTTGGCAGTTGTATTTCGACAGGTGGATTATTAATCAATTTATTCATCAGACCGGCACCACATTTGATGAATTGCATCTTGGTCGAACCGCACACTTTACACGTACCACGAAGCATGTGACTTTTACTTTTCGTCCACACGTTTTTAACATTAACCGTATTGGTAACTCTCTTGCATTTGACACAATACATTTGTTTCTTTTGTTTTCCGTATATATTTAATTATTTTTTTTTTTCGTATTTTTTTTTAATTTATATATAATTTTTTTTTCTTTCATATATGTTTTTATTTTTTCTCAATCGATTGCTTCTGGAATCTTTTTGGGATCCAACAATTTACGAAACAATTGTCTCGCTTCTTCCCTACCTTTTTCCATGAGAGAATCCTTCATTTCTTCCTTGATAATCTGACGACTCTTGACTCTTATCTTCGCTTTCATGACTCTGTATTTTTGTTTTGCATTCAATATGTCAACGTATTCACTGTCTGAACTTCAACCACCTTTCAATGCTAGAGAAATCTTATCCGACTTGGTGTTGATCTTTGCATCGGCCAAAACGCTGATGGTTTCGTGCTTCGTGGCCTTCACAGATAATTTCTTAGAGATTAAATTTCCAATCGTACTGACGAATCCGACAGTCAAAGCCAATCCTTCTTAAATAACATCACATTTATTCAGCTCATCATCAACCGAATGAACTAATACTTGTTGTATATTACGATAGGAAAGAGATGACATTTTGTTTTGAAAGAAGGGTTTTATGCTTTTCCTATTTTGATAAAACCATCATTTTTTCATCATCATCGTTAGAATGATACGGGAAATAATCCATGATGATTTTTAACCTTTCAGCAAATTCGATCCATGATCTATGTAATGCGAACAAGTGTAAGCTGTGAATAAATTCAACACACGCGCAAAATGGAATTTTCAATATTTGCATCATCACCATGATCGAATACATTAACTACGTTTTTCACGCAATAAATAATGTAATGATATTTCCCGTAATTGTAACGTTCTACAAATTTCACATCATATTTTAACAAATCTTGAACATCTATAATCATGTGATAATCTTGGTAAGACACTTCTTTTTTTTCGTTTGAACGCTTCATCGTTTCGATATTTTCAAAATAACTTTGATTTAAGAATATGAAAAACAATATTAACGAAAACAACGTTCCATACCCGTTTAAACACACGCCATGTACGATTTGTTCCGATTGACTTGTTTCTAATACATACTCATGTAAATATTGTGAAAAAGCTAAAAGCTTTTCATAATACAAATGTCTTATTAACACGTCTGTGGGAAGTTATTTTCTCTCCTTTTGTTTCAATTTTTTTTAATTGTTATTTTTTTATAATAACATACCCAAAAGGGGTATATTCTTAAATGGTGAATTCTGACTGAACAACAAACCTTCACCGATCAGTTCCACATTCTCTCCAGTCTTCAGATAGAGACCGTCTCCGTGGAACTACAGTTCTTTACCTTCGACGTCTACGCGACACATGGCTCCTCCCTTCTTCAAAAACAGTCCGTTTCCCCTTTTCTTCAAAAACAATCCTCTACCCATTAATTTGTCGACTCCCGAACTTGCGAGTCCCGAGAGAGTTTCCATGCCCGAGCTGGTAACACCATCTTCGTGAGAATGGGTAATGCATTGGCGGCGAGTCCCACCAATAACGGTAAGAAACCACCTTTCATTCTCAGATTAGATCTCAATTGAGCGGGACTCAGTCTCACCATCGTTCCCATTCGATTACGAATCGCTTTCTCCATCCTTTTGCTTTGAGTTTTAGTCAAGGCGATCCGATCGCGGCCACCACTCACCAGATCTTCGAACTGATTTTAAATCTAATGGACTACTCAATGCTCTGCGAAGTTTAGCTTTCTGTCCTTCAGATATGTTCACGTTTTTAATTATGTATCGACTACTCATCATATTTGTTATTTTTTTATTTGATTATATATATACTTTTTCTAATTATTAATATTAAAAGTTACTTTTTTTTATTATTAATATTCTAAGTTTTTTTTTTTTTTTATTTCTTATATAATATATAAAAAAATATATTTTTTGTTAATGTTTTTTTTTAAAGATATTATTTTTTTTCAAATTATATTTATTGTTTTTTTTTCATATCTCTCTGATGTGAAATCGTATGGTCACTCTCTCTCTCCGAAGATCCAACAGATCGCCATTCTGATCCATCAACGTGGTTTCGATTCTACACGTGTCCAGGATCATGGGTAGATAGACGAGATTTCGAGGTCGCTCCATGATCTTGTAACCCAGCAAAACGTCTGGAAAGAATGAGTAGATCGTATGCTGAGCGCTACCGTCGATGTAACTTCCCATGATCACATTGACATTCACTAAAATGCTATTGAATGCGCGAATGTCAACCATATTTTCGGATGCGGCATGACCTCGATAATTTTTTGATCAAATCCCAACATCTTGCGATCGTATCTTCCGCGCTAAAATACACTCGAAAATTTTCTCCCATGTCCTATATCGTCTGTAGAGTACTCGTATTGGGAACAAGTCTTATAATCTTGCTTCTGTGACCGTCGGTCTTCAGTCTCATCTGGATGTGATGGTTCTGATCATCTTTGTCCTAACTCCCTTTGGGAATTTGAATCTCGAACCAATCCACACCGTCGGAATACTTGAACACGTTATTCTTTTTGGTGACCTCGGGAAATGAATAGTAAGTCTCGAGATTAACCAACGCCATCTCGTATCTCTTTTCCTTATTCAGTTCGATGGAAAGTTCGAATTTAGTCATGAATCGAGTCGTGTCATGACTCACTACGATTTAAAAGGATTGTTTTGCAGCCGTGTTCTCGACTATCTGTTCTAATAGATGTTCTGACATTTTTTTTTATGATTTATTAATTATATATTTTTTATATTTTATCAATATTTTTTTTAATTTTTTTATTTTCTTCTCTATTATTATCGGAAATATAAAAAAAATAGTTGAATCCGCTTCGATATTTTCCGTTGTTAAATTCGCTAGTCAAATCGATCACCATGAAATTGTGAAGTCCTTTGTCCCACACCTTCTTACAAAATCTCCTGAATTCTTCCCTGCTCATGACGTTGGCCACGTGATCTCCATAGATGTGACTGAGATTCTTGAGATCCTGACGAAAGAGACACAGAAAATTAGCATTCTCCCTTATCTTCTGTCTGGGCAGTCGAAAATAATTCTGAGACAGATAAAAACAATCCACGTTGCTGTGACATCCTCGAACATAATACAATTCGAATCGATTCTGTCTCTCCAACAGCAGATGGTCGAAGATCATGAGATTCTTACTCTCCGACTTCAGCTGTCTGTGATCGGGAACATCGTCGGCGTTCCACGTTCGAACACTCGACGTTTCTCTTAGTCAATTCTGATGTTTCTCTTAGTCAATTCTCTCGCCGCCTCTTCCAATATATTCGAAGTCTCGTGTCCTTCGAATTCATCTCGATTGTCGAAGATTCTCGCTATGACATCCTTGGGTAATTTATAATTCATGCACTCTCGAAACAATCTGTATTCCGGTTGAAAGAGACTCTTGCCAAAAACGAATAATCTGTCATAATCCAACCAGCCGGGTTGCAACAATAGATTCGTCTTTCCACAATTCGATTTTCCCACTATCAGACCTCTTATGCTCTTGGGGAAGAACTCGTCGTTCGACCTCTTAGTCATCGCGTCATTCCAAGACATGTCTTTGATATCCTTTTATTTTCCTCCAGTTTTTTTTTTTTTTTTTGAACTATGTTTTTTTCTATTTTTTTTTTATTAGCTCAACTTGACAAAGTCAAGCTGAGCTATTGCAATCACTTCTCGTCCATCGGCGTACGTACGTACGTACGTTAGAACGTACGTCCACAATTTCCTTTGGCACACCTCGCTGGTCGCATTTATGATCAGATGTTGCCGCGGCCAACGTTCTTAGAACTTAGTTTAGTCAGACCTCAATATTTCCCTTTTGCACACCCTACAGGGCACGTTTATGATTGGATTGCTCTGCAATCTGGCATGCTTGTTTGGGGTGACCTCTAGATGGGAGCGATCGATTTTCGTCCATTTCCGTCAAAACATGTTGCCGCGGCCAACGCTCTTAGAATTTAGTTTAGTCAGACCTCAATATTTCCCTTTGGCACACCCTACAGGGCACATTTATGATCGGATTTCTGTGAAACCTGGCATGCTTGTTTTGGGTTACAAGAGCTCCATAGACGTGCAGTACGCCTTAGTACACACCACCACGAGGGCCTCATATGGGCAAATGGGATTAAGTGTCCTGCCCAAGCAAACAACGCAGTTGACCTTCCGATCCAATGCTCTAGTCAATGAGCCACCGCTGCCAGATTGTCGGTAACTGTGACAGCGAAGGATTTCAGTGAAAAACAATCATACATGCAATTCACCCGAAACCACATTTGGTATGAATAATAGCATGATGTATGGTTTATCTTGTAGTTTGTTTTATGACATAAAAAATTTGCGAAAATTTACTCCCACTTCTTCTAGGTCAGGTCACTCTTTTACAGTACGGCCGCCGTGGACTAGTCATCTCCCACGGGTAAGCAATATTTCAACGGATGCAATAATATTAGATTCCAAACACTAATTATAGGACTGATCCTCAAAGGTTTAATTAATGAAGCACCGGGTACAAACCGGTGCTTCATTAATTAAAATTGTATTGCAGGTGATTTGTATTACCTGGCAAACGCATGCGTGGACATTACTGCCCATGTGTGGATTACGACCAGCCCACGCCGACTGTACTGTAGACCCTATCCTAGATTCAGTTGTAAATCGTTGTTATCAAATAAATCATAGAGGCCTAGGGAACATGTATCATAACACTGGCTGTTCCGGTGGCAAACGAGTGAAACGAAATGGCCTTGGACAAAAAGTCGTTGAATTGGAAACCGTTCTGGACGCCATCTTGGATTAAACAATCCCCAAAACGGATTTCTGTGCATTCTACGCATGTTACAATATTGTGAATATGTGAATATGTGAATATGTGAATATTTCTGCTTCAAATTACATGAAAATCAGATTGTTGCGTATTTATTCCAGATTGAAATCTTCAATAACCTAACTAATATTTGCTCAAAATGGAAAAGGAATACTATTAGCTACCCCGTGTCTGATCACGTGGTACGGGTTTTTACCTACCCGAAGCCAGCTGTATCGCATGAGGCCGAAGGCCTATTGACTTTCCGTTTTAGAAGTACAATCTATTTCATGCGTGAACACACACAGCATGAGATCTTTTATCTTCCATTGTTGAGCCATACAGGTTTCTGTGGAATTTTTGTGCAAAAGAGTTTTTGTGAAAATATGCCGATATGACTAGTATAAAAAAATTATTGATTGTAGATTTCGGAACGAGGCTTCCACTGGGTATGGGAAATTTGTCAGTGGCTGGGCGGACGTATCGTGGGTTTCAATGTATATGGTCTCATACCACGTATCTATCAACCAATCAAATCAAAAAATTCACTTTAGTCAATAGATAAAAACCCATCTTCTCACCACTATAAAACAATTTCTCCATTGGCGGATTATAACGGTTTGTGGGTATGTTATTGAGCAAACTCTCCTCTTTCCCGCAACACCAAATTTAGCTGGTTACCGATTTGTTCCGGCTAAATCCATATTTTCGCATTGGACGACTAGACTATTGTCATTTTTCGACCGGTTCCTGACACAATTCGACTGATTTCTGACACAAAGTGTCCGTTCATTCCTTCAAAAATAGTGTTAAGGAGAGATATTTGTTCAGTTTAGTCGACGTGGCCATAAAAGGGTGTGCGCAATCAGCTACAGAGTATGGGAATGGCCACGTCGGTAGAACCCATCTTTTTGGACTGCCCTGGACCCTCTCAGTGTAATCCCCCTTGAAGTTCTATCGATATAATGTATTACACACCAGTCAGTGCGTCGACAAATGTCTCAGATGTGAGAATTTCCCGTCTTTTCGGTCTTGAAAATCAACATTCTTCTCCAGGGAGCCAATCAATGTTCAGCCTCGTGGGTATGACACCATTAAAATTATCTGGTTAAAATACACAACCCGGAGTACAGACAAATGTCAAAGATGCAAGGATTAGGTTTCCTTCCGGTCGGGAAGATTACATGCAACTCTGGGCGTCGATAACTAACTCAGATGCGAGGATTTCAGGCCTGAATATTGGTATTTCATAACAGACATCCGTGTAAGGCCACACAAAATAAATTGATTCTAAGGCAATTTTGGCAATTTGTTTTTCAAAATCTGTGAGGGTGGGAGGGTTTTATTTTTAATTTTCATTTTGTATAAAGTGGGCAAAAATAGTGAGGATTTCGGCTGTCATTTTACACACAGAAATATAGAAAGTGCATATTTATACATATTTATACAAATAAATTCATTTTAAATTTGAAAAATAAAACATTCCTCTAAAATCAAACTGTAGGTACTGCAATTCAAAAGCTTGATATTCTCTCAATGCTCTTCATATTACTTTTGCAGTAAATGTATGTAATCTATTGGGATTTGCTTCGTTAAAATTATGGGAAGGTGCCTATACTCTCCCATCAATTGTACTAAGACAAACATATTGGAGACACAACTAAATAAATATGCATCTATCAAAATTGTAAAAATAGTTTCGGGTCTCTCTGAGTTTGTACTAATATTGGGAGACACTTAAAGGCAATAAAAACGTCCAATGAGGGGTTCAAATTCAATGAGGGATTTCCTGAGAATCGAAACACTTTTTTAGCCTAATTCTTTCTTTATTACGCACTTGACATAGCATCCACAATGCATCAGTTTCGATCCGAAAAATAAAATCACTCGCACTCAGAGTTAAACCATAACCAACGCGGCATCGTGGGTCGGATAGTACTGCAATCATCTCTTTATTACACTCAACTCAAGGCATCGAGAAGTGCTTTTGATGCAAGCATTGAGCGTCTGTTCAGTTCCGAAAACCACGCACTGCCTTTTTTCTCACACGAGCCCTTGGGTTCCTCAACAGGGCAGTTCTTTCAGTATTACACTCTACCCTCGAGTATCGACTGGGGTCGGCACCGTGGGTTTTGTATCAGTACATTTTGTTCATTATTACGCACTACCTCAAGCGTCGACAAATACCTCAGACGCGAGGATTTTGCAGGTTTTTTTCCGTGCGGAAAAACAAAATCACCTCCCCCTCCCCGCGTGGCCAAACCATTGTCGTTCTCGTTGGTTCGATATCACTGAGATTCTCTCGTTTCGATACAAGACTCAAGGCATTGGCTGCTGATGCACGTGCAAGAATTGTGCATCTTTTCGGTCCCGAAAATTATAATTTAGCAGCAATGGTCGGCGACGTATTCTCGGTGCTACTAAGATGGGGTCACATTTATTAAATTTCCTCGATAAGTACGCTGCTGAAACTCTAGACAAGTCAGGTAATCGTTAAGTGAAAGCAGACAAATCTGGGCGACACCTCCAATAAACAATGCTTCGCGACGGCATTATGTGGTAAGGGGGATAACTCTAATCCTGTGTGGGCCTTTTAACTGCTCACTTTGGAACCAATCATGTTCTGATCTTTGGCTCGTCCGAACGTGACGTTGTGTATAATGTATTCGCCAACAATAGACAAATACTGACCCTTTTCCTGTCGCTCGCCCTCACTTGGGCGATTTAGCATTTGAATTCAGAACTGTTTCTACTACAAAAGTACAAAAGCGTACATCAGTGATATTACTTGGCAGGAATATTTGAGAGTAGCTACTGCTTGAAGGAACATATATCAGTAACAGTGTTTCGTCCAGCTTATTACATCCAAGACTAGCACGTTGAAAAAGCCGTTCAGAGTAATCTGGGGCAACATCCAGGGAACATGGAGATTTAATAGCTCGATGTCGATTTTAAAACATTCGGCAGCCTTAGCTTGAAGGTTCCAAGACGACATCCATGTTTTAATCTCTATTTACCCCGGATGTTGCGAGCGACGACGTTAGTCTGAGCTAATGTCATTGACCTCCACACTACAGGTTTTCAATTTTCTGACGCCAAGCAATCGCCGATCGCTTTTCACACTTTAATGTCTGCGGAAAATGATGATGTGAAAATTTTTCGCGACAATACAAACTGAATATTTTTAACATATTTTAGTTTTTTATTCATAAAACAAGGACCTAGATTGGAAAGTTGATACACTGTTAATAATTTTCATGCTAGGTAAACACCAGTACGTTTGATGAAGTGGAATTTGTTACGCTGTGACTAATAATGACAAAGAATTATATCTCTTTGATCCCAAATCATCATCGGTAACGTTCAGTTTACAAAAGTACGCGAATGTTAAGACTGTTCTTAACTGGTTGAGTGCTAGAAGCCACTATCAGGGCTTTCAAAAAAATTCAGGTGCCAGAGCAAAAGCCTGTGTTTTCCTTGCTCATCTTAAATATTCATTCAAATGCAAATAATATTTTCTTTATATAAATTTGTTCTATAACAAATTATTGGAGAGTGCCCACAGGCACTCTCCAATAATTTGTAATAAAACAAATTTTTAATAACAAATTCAGACCACCAAAAATAATCTAGCCCTCAACCAGTTAATACAGCCAGCAAAATCGTTAGTGCATCGGGTCCAATGTGCTGGTACATGTCACCCTAATCTTAAGCATACGTATTCAAATAATCAAAGATGACCTACATAGATATCCTTTTTAGCAGAAAAAATAGCTGTGGGTAAAATCTTTGCAGTATTGCACGTGCACGCATAAACAAAACAAGCAATGTGCAGTTTAAGAACATATACAGATAAAAGAAGGGACTTTTTGCACCGAGGTGCTGGAACACTTTCATACATGTAACTGGCGTAATAATCGGGCACAACATTTCACACATTCAGCAGCATCGTCAGCAACAAATGTTTAGCAACATTTCAAAATTTTCTATTTTTTAAACTTTCGCTGCTGAAAGAGACTATTGTCACCTATTTTATGATGGTTATCTGTACGTTCTGGTATACGCAGATCAAATAGAGAGCCCTTTCCAAAAAATAATCAATTGATAGAGTTTCAAGTGTCACAATATTTATTAAACCTCCTCGCATAAAGGCGTACAGAGAGGGCATCCATATATGGCTAAAGTGTGCGTGGCAGTGAAAGAGCTATGCATATAACCCGCCGATCATTCTTTATTTTTTTTAAATAAATATTCATATCTGAATGAACAACGAACTATGTGCTGGTGTATATTGATAAGGTATTTTTCTTTAAGAAATCTCCTTCATAGGAAATCATTGAAAATCTAAGAAATCTAAGACTGTGACCTCCAACTTTCACTGATACAAATTCAATTTGAATTAATGATAAAAAAACATGGTTAACCTAAAGATCTTGCCTGCGGTTAACAATAATTTAAATATGCACAAATGTACAATTTATAAAAATCGTAATAATTTATTTACTCGGCAGACTGTACATCTTATGTACATCCACTACACTGTACAACAACGAGCGCCTGTCAAATTTGCAGCAAATGTGTCATGGAAATGGTTATTTAACTGGGACATTTATTAGATAGAGCAATAAAGACGAACTGGGTGTCAGTTGTGGTTGAATAATAGTCGTCGGAAATGATGCAGGAGTAGTATAGCATGTATCCGAACGACCCTTATTACCCGGACGCTTGGGGGACGAGCTGGGAACCGGACTTTTGGGGGAACACATTTTTCCTGTGCAAAAGTACGGCTCCTTGCAGCTGGATCCGCCGGGAAATGGTGTACGTACTGCATATATAGTATACTATGGTATGTACATGTATAGTGATATATGTAAACACGGGGCTCTGGGTACAGAGTATGTGATGGAGATTAATGGGAAAGGTAAGATTTTTATTGAAAGTTTTCCCACGCAAAACGGTTGACGTTGCTATTGACGCCGTGACGTCATGAGACACATTGTGCACTAGCACATACGGGTATGTGCGGACACCAATGGCCTGGTATTGTATTATTTGAGGATACCTCTCGGGAATACCTTTAAAGGATACTTGTAATGAGTAGACATTACAGGTCACACACAGGCACATGCTGGATGTGCCGATATGTGCTTATGTGCACTAGCACATAGGCACATGCGGGTATTTGAGGATACCTATGACCTGGCATTGTATTATTTGAAGATACTTTACAGGATACTTGTCATGTGTACACATTACAGGTAGCACATAGGCTTAGGTTGGACGTGGCCGATATGTGCTAATGTGAAAATGCACAAGGTGACACATGGTGACCTAGCACATAGGCAGGCACATACGGGTAACTGTGGATACCTACGACCTGGTGTTGCATTATTCGAGGATACCTTTTGAGGGTACTTTTATAGGATACTTATCTGAGGAAACTATTACCCGTTTGGCCCGGCCTTCTTAACCACCTCAAGACATATATATTCCAAATCCCCCTTATAAACTATCGAGCAATTACTGAAAAGCCGTTACTCGAACGACTCAAATTCTATCGAGCAAATGAGCTATAGAGCAATTGCTCGATCGAGTGACTCGCACATACTACTCTTAGCCTCATTTCGGAAAAAGGGGTGCCGAACGTCAAACGTTTTTCAAAAAAAGGATTCCACGGAACTACTGGCATTACGTACCACCTTACCAGTAACAGGATGATACAAAGTAGGTTAATACTATCAATGGATAACATGGGACCTACAGGGTATACCAGCCATATTAGCATTAGGTCGATTAGTAGTGCCAATGGCTTTTTGGGGATCTACACGGGTATGTACAGCATATTCCATACTACCGTTCTAAACTACAAAGCATCACCCCCGCACCCACAATATCACTAGACCTACCATAACGTACTACCTCTACCCACCATATAATAAAACAAAGCAATCAGTTGGTTAATAGTACCAAGCACTAACAGGGGGCATACAGGGGAAATACCACCCATTAACACACTTTTTTCGTTAAAGATCTATCAAATGGATAATTAATTTTTAAAACATTTAAATGGCGTAACATTTATAATTACCAACAATTGAAAAGCTTTTGGTCTTCAATAATTTTAAATGGCGTAACATTTATAAATATTTATGACGTATGTTCATTTGAATGAAATTTAGAAGCATTTAAATGGCGTAGCATTTATCAATATCGACAACTGAAAAACTATTGATCTGTATTAAAAATGTTAAAAAATTCACCGACTTAAAAATTCACTTTTAGGTGTTCCCGACAAATTTGACAATGACTTTTGTCTGGACAACATTCACCTTTTCGCAGAGGTAACACGGACCCTACATTTTAGGTGATTTTTTCGAATTCGATACTACGTATTTTGCACGATTGTGACCAGAGGCAAGATTAGCATTGAGATTCCCATTGACAAAAATTCCCAAAAAACATTGCCGTCGTGGATTGGAGACACGCGATCTAACGTCGATTCCCACGGGAAAATAGAGTTCGAATCGAGCGAGGAATTATTTTTAGTGTGCTAGAACCGGTCTGCGATGATGTAGGAGGGTTCTTGTAAATGGAGAGAGATCACTCGCCCAAGTCTAAAACACATGAAGTGTGCTAGAACTGGTCAGCGGTGATGTAGAGAAGGGGTTTTTTTTAGCATCGATGGATGGATCGCGATCGAAGATGTGTGTGCTACATTATGAGTTGTGAGATGCATGGTAAAAACATGTTTTTAAAATATATATATAAAACAACATTCCAAAAAAAAAAAAAATAAGAATACAAAAAAAATAACTGTTTTTATCATTAAAAAATAAAATAAAATAAAATAAATAAAACAAAGTTTCTACACATCGGAGATTCGAAGCGAAGGGACGAGCAGGTTCGAGAATTAATACGGAGTAAGGAGAATATTCAGGTGCAGGATACGGCTAGGCGATTGGGAGAAATGGAATTGAGCAGAGAGGCAACCAAGTTGTTCAAACCCATCACAGAGGTTCAGGAACGAGCCAGGAAAGGGATCGTCGAGAAACTGAGACCCATAAAAGAAGGTTCTCAGAGGATGACCGCTTCGATCCCCGGTAGTTTTACGCCAAGAAGTTTGTCCGGATTCACTCCAGAGAGAATCAACACCGATCCAAGTACCGTCGATAGTAGCGACGCTTCGAGCAGTGTCAGATTTGACGATGATAGTAGTAATGAAAAAGATCTAATGTACGAATATCGTGCTGTTTCATGTAACTCCGCTTGTACCGGGTTAGCAAGTTAAAGAATATGTCAGTTGCTCACCTCAGCTCGATGATACTCTCAGGGTATTCCGACTTCCCCCATCCATAAGACTGTTCCCGCGATATAACCTTGGTCGTTTAAAGTGCCGATAAACTCTAACGAACAAACAAACAAACCGACACACCACGCAAGTTAACCCTTTAGCTAACATTAAAAGCAGACGACACCTGCAAAAAAAAATCTTGAATGACTAATGTGTTTCATTTTTTGTCTCGACGAGCTCGTTCCAGCGAGGGGTCATAACCTATGTTTTTGAGACAAAAAAATTTTTAAAAAATTAAAATTAATTGGTGATTGTTGAGAATAGCGCTGGCCGGTTTTTACCGTTACGTTGGGTAAAGGGTTAACTCCTTGCATGCTGCTGGCGGATAATCCTGCACAGGACACAAACCCCTTGTTGAAATGTGTATAATTTTGTAGACATTTAACCAAATTTCTGCCATGTGAACTGAATGGACCTTTTGACAAATGATTTCTCAAGTTAAATCAAGATGGATTTTCCTCAAATCTAGTCATGGCTGCTGTTAAGATTTAGTGAAAACTATTTTGAAAGCACTCAACGGGTTAAGAGGTAGTTAGAAAAGAGAAAAATGAATTACAGAAATGATTAAATTGACACATGATGAAGGACGATTTGCATTTGCTTCGGATGAACTTACTAGGTTTTCGGGTGCTGCACATAAGTCTGTCACGATAGGAGTGCATATTCCGATCCATTGACTCTCCGGCTCACGGTTTTCGAATCGACTTCAACAACCCCAAAATGCTTTCAGATCACAACCTACAGTTTGACGTTCAAGTAGGGGTAAGTGCACATCTGTATCGTCTTCTTCTACAACAACGTTTTCCGCATTGGATGCTCATTTGCACATATCCGCATCACCAGAGCAGTTAGAAACTGAATGGCCATCAGCTCTTAACTGATGTTTTACACGTTTCATCTCACTTCGGGGCTAAGTGAGTGGAACAATCGCTGTAATGTATCACCAGAGTCGTTATTTGCCCGATTTAAATCTGCAGACAAGATCGCGCAACTCACACAAAGATGGTAAGATGTGGAAAATTACTGATCTTGTTCAGAAGGCCGAAATTGAAGAAGATGAAAAACTTCTCGCCTTCATTTCCGCATAGAGTGGGCCGTTTCATGCGGAGAGATTATTAACCCTGTTTAGATTGATGCTTCAGAATTGAACCAGACCTCAACTCTTGTTAAGTGATGCAAGGATCACATCAGAGGAATAAAATCGACTGGGAAATAAACAGCTCCTTTTCAGGTACTCGGGCGAACCCGCGCATACATTTTCCAAATTGAGCAATGTAAAGTTTATGGTTTTAACGTATACCGCAGAAATAGAACCACAAGAGCTTCAGCCAACTGAGTGGGAAGCATAATTTCACAGCCCGAGTGTTGTTTGTGATTTGGGAACATCTTGGGGATGTGGAACTCGAACCAAAAAACTGTGGCTGAAGTCTCGGCGGACCAGAGTTCACTCCTGTCACCGTGTGGGTGTCAGAGCAAAGCCAGCCTAAAGAGGAGGGGTTCCCCCCTTCTAATGTTTAGAGGCACCACGCTTAAAAAGTATGTAAATATTCGCGTTAACTAAAGGTTAAAGATGCAAGATTGCTGTTTGCTGGCGACGCACGTGGCAAAGATATCGCTACTTGAAGGGCGGTCCATTGGGGATTACTGACGCGAGATAGCGGTAGCTTCCAATTAGCGAGATAGAGAACCTCATATATATTATGCCCGCTGTGTTATCAGGTGTCACGAAATTCTTTTTCACGGGCGATTAGCTGGAGAAGCGTTGTAATTAGTTTCTGTAGAATGGTCCATTGCTTTTGAATTAAGAATGGCATGTAAAATGTCGTGTCATGATTCTGGCACGGCTGAAAGATTACCCAGGGTTTTAGGATAAAAGTCAAGGTAAATGGCTGGCTAAAACTCTTGAAGAAACGCTTGGGGTGCGGTCAAGTAAGGCAGACTTTGGGTCGCCCGGCGAGAAGAGATTACCTTCGAGAGGATCTCTGGTGGGAATTGCCAATAGGGGCATTCCACTGATCAAGATTAAGGTTGATAGGGGGGCAACAGTTCCCAAATTCTTTGAGAAGGAAAACCCAAGCTGAAACGTCAAAGTTTAGATTGTCGAGCAGCAGGTATCAGCCTGTAATAGTCAGAAGTGTAGGTCAATTGTATTGTGCGTATTGACCCCATTGAAGCGTCAGACTGATTGCGTTGGGAGTAAGTTGTTTGCTGTCGAAGCATCGTAATGCCGACTGGAGATCGGTGTGAGTGACAATTCGCCCTAGCATAAAAATGGGCATTTGTGAATCGTGTGAATTCAACCAGGAACAGTGAACATTTCAATAGACCTTTCACGGGGGACTTTCAAAAAGGCACATAAGGTATGAGTAGACAATATGTGACCCAAATCAGAAGTACGATGGCTTTATAGATGACAAACATTGCTGGTCGGAACCCTCCGACAGCTGGAGGCACAGTTGCGCGTAGACGTTGACACTTGAGCTTAAGCGTGTGGAGCTCTTGTGGCGAGCTCACGGTAATAACATTTCGGATTTGTGAAGCTCTTATGGCGAGCTCACGGTAGTAACATTTCCGGTGTGTAGACTATAGTGCCAGTACAGGGCTATAGAATGACTATATAATTGTTGAGAATTATTTAACCATAGCAACACATTTTCTGTGAGAAGAATCGAATTGTTGATTGTTGAAATATTGAAACCGCTTTATTTTTATGTGTAAATAAAAGAAACGTTGTTACTTTAAATCATTCTTTCCATTACGCAGCCTGAAGTGATTAGGAATCACACCTAACGGAAATCGAACATATTTCAGGCCAATTTGGCAGTGAAGGAATCACGGCGTCGGTCTAACTCAGCTCCCAGCGCCGAGTTCGCGACTCTTGGATTCCAACCCTCCACGTTGGCCTAATTTTTCCGCAATTTCATCAGCGGGATTAAATGACCCCCCCCCCCCCCCACCCCCTCCACCCCCCGCCCCCAGGCCTTACAGGGGCCCGGCGTCTGGCAGTGGGTGCCCACTTTAGGTTCAGGAGGCCATCTTTGAAATCCAATGGGCTATCTTCTGGGGCCTCCGAAACACGAATTAAATGATTTAATCTCACTTTGCCAGCACACCTAATTCACACCTTCAGTATAGTCAGTACCAGTAATTAGTGTTGACTAGTCACAGTTTATGATTCTTAGTTTACCAGCAAAGTTTGTCAAAACAAGCATGTTAGCAATGATTACTGGTCATCAATTAATGAGTAGCCAATCACTAGAGTAAACAATATGGTAAATAGTGTTCTCACTTCAAAGGTATAAACAAAACAATTTTTACAGTTAACAGTATATATACGATGGCAATTCAGAGTTTTCTATATCAAAATGGCTAATGCACAAGTGAATGCCAGGTTTATTCCCAATGCCAGAGGTGGACAAAGTTTGATTTATGATGGTTTTAAGTTCCGCATAAAAACAAGAAGACGAGACACAGTACATTGGAAATGCTGTAAAGCTGGATGCCCAGCTACTGTCAATACAAAGGACAATTTAATAACTACTTTCGGAATCCAACACAACCATCAGCCTGATAATGTGAAAATTGTTGTGGACACTTTTTATGTGAAATAAGAGAAAAAATCAATCATGACCATAGAACTATCCCAGCCATTTACAAAGAAGAATTGAACTGTTTACGAGCAAATGATGTTCCTGAAATAGTTAAGTGTGTTCCAACCTTGTATTCAGTACATTCAAGTTTATACAGGGCTCGATCTAAAACTCTTCCACAAGTGCCAAAAGTCAGACAACAGATCGATCTGCCAACTACTTATAAAGAGACAATCACGGGACACAACTTTTTACTACACGCCGCACCCGGGAATTCATTTTTAGTGTTTGCTACGGATGAAAATATTCGAATGCTTGCTTCGGCGGATACTTACTACTGTGATGGAACTTTCAGTATGTGCCCAACACTCTTTTATCAAATTTATACCATTCATTCGTTTGTGGAGGGAAAAATGTTCCCCCTTGTGTATGGCCTATTGCCAAATAAAAAACAGACAACTTATCAACAGTTTTTTGAGATAGTGAAAGAGAAAGCACAGCACTTAAACAGTGAATTGTCACCATCTACTATCATGACTGACTTCGAGACAGCAGCACAAAATGCAGCCAGAAATGTGTTTCAGACCAACATTAAAGGCTGCATGTTTCATTATCGACAGGCAATTTGGAAAAATGCACAACGGTTTGGTCTTCAAGTGGTGTTTAACAATGACCAAAGTGTAAAAATGTTCGTGAAACGGGCTTCAGCACTTCCTCTTTTGCGACCTGGTGACATATCAGACTACTGGTGGTACGCAATTGAGAATGTGGATATGGATATTCCAGGAGTCCGTAGTTTTGCGGATTATGTGACGGAACAATGGGTAGAAGGTGGTGACAGTTTAATGTGGAACCATTTTGAAACGACAGGTCCAAGGACCACAAATCATGTTGAAGGATGGCACAACAAGCTATCCAAACTTGGAGCTTGTCATCCAAACATTTATAAATTCATAAACTTAATCAAAGACGAACAAGGCTTCAACGAAGCCACTATTCTACAGCTTCAGAATGGTGGTAGCTTAAGGCCACGCAAAAAGAAATATCGACGCATTGACCATATGTTGGACAATGAAAAAAGGCAGCTGTTGGATGGTAGCAAAACATTATATGAATATGGCAACTCTGTAGCACACCTTGTTGGGTTGTGAAAAATTGTGATAGTACAAGTGTCTAATGGCATCCATATTTGTGTGATTTTATTAAAAATTGTGACTTTTTCAAACTATTAAATTTATTTTCTGTGTGGATGTACAATTATTTTCAATGGATGTAAAATGTCGTATCTATATTCAGACTTGGTATATGTATATGTAATGTTTAAGATAACACTATAAAACAATCAATGATTAAAGAATGTTTGCACAGTTTCAATGTTGGTTGGTATTCTGTTTCTCAAATTCACACCAATTTATAGAACAGACTATACTATTTATCCCTATTGTTTAACCTGTTGTCACCTTTTTAGGAAAACAATACCTGCTGGCAAAGTGAGAATCCCCCGAATTAAATATTTTGGGTCGAACATTCTGACATTCCAGTGCCGAATTAGGCAATCGAAGCGACGTATTGCGAAAGTCGTTGAATTGGCAGCCATCTTAGATACCATATTGAATAAAAAAAGAATCCACGAAAAGATTTTTAAAATGCTCTACATGATGTCCTACAGGCCAATCGACGCTGACTGGTCGTAATCCACGCATGGGCAGTGATCTCCACGCATGCGTTTACCAGGTAATAAAAGTTGTCGTCAGTAAAATGTTAATTAATGAAGCACCGGGTGCTTCATTAATTAAATGTTTAATGGATTATTCCTAGAATTAGTGTTTGGAATCTAATATTATTCCGTCCATGGAAATATTGTTCTCCCGTGGAAAGTGTCCCGTCCACGGTGGGCGCACTGTAATAACAGTAATATGTTGTGCAGTTTTGCTTCAATTGTCGATACTGTAAAGACGCCACATATATTTGAAACTAATCTTTGAAACTGCATCACGAGTGTGCATGGGTGTGGTTGAATGGTCTAGCTGAAACGAAACATGTGAGGTATTTTTCATTAATTTAAAACTAACATGCAGCCTATGGCCCCTCTTTGAAGTAAGAATTCTGAGCTTGTCCCAGAGTGAGTGTGTAATTATTTAAAGTCAGTCCCGGCACTATCAGCTGATTACACTTTGAATCTCCCATGGAAACCCGGGAAGTGGAGCAGTGCTCGTTTTCAGTAGTAAACAAGTTCTGCTTTACAGGTAAAATAGCGCCCGTTCACCAACGCCTGGATGGAACTCTTCTAAAGTGGCCAGTGTAAGTATAAACGATTGGCTAAACTTTACTTCATACTTATTTTGCGGTTATGAAATGCCATTGGTGTTGAAAAAGTCCAGAAACACGAGTAAATAAATCTCTAATTGGATAGACTTTTTTATTGTCAAGTCAGGTATGGTTAGAATTAAATTGGTTTCACGGAGGACCAACCTGGATTTTTTATAGAAAAGTCATTCCCCGCATTTTCGTCACTTATGGAATTAGAAGCTAGCTGTAGTTCATCGGCTTATTTGTCTTCTCGTTTTTGCTACATTTACAATTGGTAGAGTTCTCCTAAACTGGCAATCGTATGCTACTAAAAACCCTTATAGTTTAAGGCTACATTTGGGATAATTTGTCACATCATATCTGTGGTACTGCGCAAACGTCGCTACCGGGAGTGCGCAGTAACAGCCCCTACCACTGACAACCAGGTTCGCTGGAAAAAACATCAGTTAAAATTATTTCGGTATAAACCAACCTAAATCAAAATTAAATGTTAAACCATCTTAAACGTTTGAAGTAATACTTGTTCATCCGTTTTACTGTGATTCGCTCTCCTGGAATACTATTTTCTAGAACCAAATAGATATCACCTTTGGCTACTTGCCTTTTCACTCGCTGCAGACGTCAGAATTTATAACAAGCTTAAATTTTCACCGGATTGTCAGAACGTTTCGGAGGACAGACGGCCTATATACCAACCAGGGAATTTCTCGGTGGAACCCATCTTTTCGGACTCTGACCCTGTGGCCCATCAATGTAATCCACATTGAAGTTCTTTATGGTCCGGAAAATTACATGCGACTTTAGGCAAACATAAATACCTCAGATGCAAGGATTTCAGGTCTTAATATTAGAATTTCCTCCCATGGAGCTGACCGTAATAGACATCAGTGTAAGGCCACGCAAAATTGATCCCCAGGCAATTTTGGCAGTCTTAGCGTCAAGGTTCCAAGCAGACATCCATGTTTTAAATCTCTATCTACTCCGGATGTTGCAGGCGACGACGTTAGTCTGAGCTAATGTCATTAACCTCTATACTACTGGATTGCTGGAACGCTCATTGGTCGAGTATAAAAAGTGTCTCAACTGGTATAAATATACAATCCTTAACAACAAACTTTCTCGAAGGTTTTCAATTTTTCTGACGCCAAGCAATCGCCGATCGCTTTTCAAACTTTAATGTCTCTGAAAAATGATGACGTACTCTCGGTGTTTTGCGGAGCCGTTCTTGCTAGTGTAGAACATTTTGTAATTGGAGTGCGACATTTTTTCATTGCTTGGGTGGACTCAGTAAAGATAGGACCTAAGTTTTTTTCTTGTCTTTGGGACGTTTTCTTCTCGAAAGGGCGGAAATGTAATTTGTAAATCAGTTAAAAGCCTAACTGCCAGTCGCCGCGGATTTCGGAGGATGAACTTTGAACATTGGAATTAACAAGGATTTCATCTGTCTTTATTTCTGTGCGGCTTCGGAGATTGGAGGTGAGTGATAGTGTAGTGATTTTTCTACATGATAATGTCAATTATACTGAAAATTTAGGTCTCTATAAAGCATATTTGTCAAAAGTATCGAGTTACGATGTGAAGAGTTCGGATTTCTCAGTATAAGTACGCCAAATAAACAAAGGGATTTGAGACATTTTCCAAGACAGTTTCCAAGGCGCTTGTGGAACATTAGGGTTGTCTACTGAAGACCTCCCGGTACAACATTCCGCCCCATCCCGTAGAACAGACAATGTGGTTTTAAAACAAATAACTGTTAAGTGGCCAAAAGTAATTTAAAACCAGCCTTTTGTCCATCAGATGTCAGAATAAAATTTGCAATGTACTAAAATCATCTTTGGCAAAAAAATCAGTGTTGATCCAATCGGCACCGATATTTGAATTTAATATGATACATTTTTATTCTTGCCACACTACTAAAAGCAGAATGCTGTGTTTGAAAGAGATCGTTACAAATTGTGTACATTTTACTAACTCTTAAGAATGTGGACACTGGACACAATAGTATTAATTCTCTAACTACAAATGTTGATGATTAAGACAAGTGTCTAGAAGGCTTTGATTGACTAATTAAAATTGTTTAAAGACTTGAAGGCCTATTTACAGTTTTACATTCTGATAATTAATTACACTTAAAACTCGTTGTTGCAAATTGAGAGCTATTAAAATCTATATAAAATCATGTTAAATATAAGTTATCGCCGCCAACATGCATGGTATATGAAGATTTAATAACCGGGTGTTGGTTTTGAAACATCGAGTTGCAGGCGACGTGTTTAAATAAGGCATCCAGGTTTTAAATCTCCACATACCATACATGTAGGCAGAGATAACATTTTTGTCCTGTTTGAAATATAATAGAAACATTGTGGAAACAAATTTGTGGACGCGTTTCTCACGCTCCAAAATCAGCTGGACCAAACTCGTGAATGATTGTTTTGTTTTTACAAACGCAAAAGACAACAGGTAGAGTTACGTCCCTTGTGATATTATTGGAAACTCGTAAACATGTCGGAAGCAAAGTATTTGTTGACAGATTTACTCTTAGTTTTTTTCTCAAGTTGTTTGATTTAATTATTCATCAATTTAATTTTATAACAGCAAAATATGATTGAATTGTTGGAAATCTGATAATATTTGTGCCTTTTTCAGGTTTTTTGGTTAGATTTAAAATCGGGGCTAGCAAAAACGAAAAGCTTTCATTCCAACCATATACCACCGACGTTTCGCTTGCCCTTTTACCCTACATGTTGCCCACTCTTATACCTTGGATGTTGGGTGCGCCCTTTGCCATGGCTATTTGTGCCAGGCATTCTGCCCATTCAGAAGACAGAGTTTATCGGGATATAGGAACAATGAATTATATCTCTTTGATCCCTATTTATTATAGGTAACGTTCAATTTGTAAAAGTATATGGATGTTAAGACTGTTTTTAATATAGTCACCAAAATCCCTAATGCATCGGGTGCAATGTGCTCGAACATGTCACTCTAATCTTAAGCATACCTATTTAAATAATGAAAGATGAGCTACACAGATATCATTTTGAGCAGAAAGATTAACTGTGGTAAAATATTTGCAGTATTGCAAACACAAACATAAACAAAACTTGCACTGTGAAGTTTAGGAACATATACAGAAAAAAGGAAGGGACTTTTTGTGCCCAGGTGCTGGAACGCTTCCATACATGTAACTGGGGTAATAGTCAGGTTTCCATTTCACACATTCAACAGCATCGTCAGCAACATTTCAACGTTTTCTGTTTTTAAAACTTTCGCTACCGGAAGCGACTATTGTCACTTATTTTATGATGGTTATCTGTACATTTTGGTATGCGCAGATCAAACCTACCATCTGAGTAATTGCTGGAAAGGGCTCAGAGAGCCATTTCCAACAATTAATCAGATGATAGAGTTTCAAGTATGTCATAATTTTTATTAAACTTAGTAGATATGAAAATCGGATTCTGGCCCAACAGACGTGCATTTCTGACCAACCCCAAAATTTTAGCTTGAAAGCAATGGGAATTTAGCTTGAAGCATTTTGTTACCCAGCTGAAACCGGACTTAGTCAATTTTCGCCTGGTCCAGTATTTCGACTACTGTAAATCCAATGGGGATTTTGTTTGTGAGAATAAGATCTTAAGTAGCCTAGAAAAAATGATGTTTTTTCAATGTAAATTTCCGTAGGAAATTGTAAAAGTGTCAAGATTGCTGGCCTTGGATACTTGCAAAAATGCCTTTTCTGCACATCACTCAATGCAATTTTCTCATAGGAATTTGTAATGCGCTCCCTTCGTTCCCACCCTCGCAAGTGGGCTAGAAAAGACGAAGTTAAAAACGCTTCTTTTCTGTGGAAATTTTCTGCAGGAAATTGTAATGTGCCGCATTCTGGACACCGTCAGAATGACAATTTTGCACACCGTGTCATTTTCCCCACGTTATTCTATTGAGGTTATTGCTATATTTGTAATTAATGTTTCATCGCCGAGAGAGTCGAAATTTAAAAAACAGGAACTTGACGCTTTCATTATTTTTTTTATCTTATATATGTAGAAAAAGAAAAATGTAATTTAAATGTTAATTGCTAAAAGAAAAAGGGGTAAAAAATCTCTATATGTTTTTAAAAAATAAATAAAATAAAAAATGGAAAGATTCATAGACAAAATGAAAAGATGAAAAGGAGTACCGATTCAGCGATTTCTTAAAGAAGTATTTTACAAAACGTTTGCCCATCTCATGAAAGAAAAATATTCTAAGAGCATTGAAGAAAAGATGTTCCAGTTGCAAGTTCAGATAGGACTGTGGTGTTTTTTATTTATTAAGGTTCAATTACACTTTAACAGCCAAGGTCATATTGTGAGAGTGACAGTTTTACAGGTGGAGGAAGCCAGCGTACCCAGAGAGAACCCACTGAGCAATGACAAGCAGCTTCCAGCTCTCACAACATCACAACTCTGCACTGCAGCACAGGCAGAGTTAGATTGGTTGAAGACATGTGCACCATCAATGTGCAGTATGCCTTAGTACAAGGCGCCATCTTGCCTCCATGTTGACAATAAGGGTTATGTGCCTTTCCCAAGGACACAACTTGGGAGACCGAATCAATCCCTCACCTGGTCACCCATCCAGGGACGAACCAGCCTCAACATTACTTAACTTTGATGATCTGATGAGGACCAGTTACCACAATGCCACATGAGACTATGGTACAAAAGTTTCCAAACAAATTGATTTTAAAAAAATTTAAAAACTGATGTTTCAAAAAAAATTGATTTAACAAAATTTTTAAAAAAAATGATTTTTCCAACATAAAAAAAAAAACATTTTCTTCCAAAAACTTTTGTTTAAAAAGTGATTTTCAATTTTTTTTCAGAATTTTTTTTTGAAAAAAAGAGATTTTTTAGAATAATATTTTCAGGAAAATGTTTTTAAAAAAATTGATTTTTCATAAATAATTTTTTTCAGGAAATGTTAAAATGGATTTTTCACAATTTTTTTCAGGCAAATGTTTTTGATAAAAATTGTTTTCTCACAATTTTTTTCCAGGAAAGTGTTTCTAAAAAAAGTATTTTTCACAAAAATTTTTTTCAGGAAAGTGTTTTAAAAAAATGATTGTTCACATTTTTTGTTTCTGGAAAATTTTTTAAGAGAAATTTGATTTTTCACAATTTTTTTTCAGGAAAATGTTTTTTCAAAAAATCAATTTTTCTCAGTTATTTTTGTCAGAAAAATGTTTTTAAAAAAAATCCCAAAAATTCATTTTTGTCAGAAAAGAAATTTCGGAACTAAAAAAATTGTAAAAAATTTTCTAAAACAAAAATATTATTTTCCTCAAAAAATAATTTACCACACTCTCCCCTCCCCCTTAAAAAATTGTTCACAAAACATTTCCCAAAACATTGATTTTTACAAAACAATTTATTAATTTTTTTCCACAAAAAATTTCCAGAAAATATGCAATGGAAAAACAAATGAAAAATATGGATTCCCCAAAATATAAATATTTCAATAAGATGATGAAAAAGTACATTACCGAGACTTCACCTGAACCTGTTAGAATAAATGAGTGTGACAATACTCATCATCACAACAGCCATTTATTAGTTAATGAAAGAATGGAAATATATTTTCTCCTATTCACGAGAGGACAAAGAGAATTAAAAAACAAACACAACATTTTACAAAAAAAGATCCAAAAAAAAAATTAAATCGAAATAATAATAAATTAAAGAAAACAAACAACTTAAAAAATTATAAATATTTACTCATGAAAAAATAACATTCAGTTTTTTTTTTTACATTGTCCCATCTTTTATCTATATGCAAGCTGTCACTTCCTTCAGTCTTGCTCCCATGCATTTTGTGTTTATATTCAGACTTTATCACTGTGACATCATTCAATTGGATTGGATTAGGTTTTAAATAAAATCTTTTATTATCATCATATGCACCAATTCTTTTCAATTCGATTTTTTTCCATTGCCATTTTTAATTAATTTTAATTTTTTTCTATTTCTTATATATATAATATGAAAATATGTTTTTGATCATTTAAAAATTTATTTTTTTTACTTCCTATATATATACAAAAAATTTTCACTGAATTTAATCTCTTCAATTGAAAATAATTTATATCATTGGAATCAGTTTTTTAACTATAATCATTTTTTTTTAATTTGAAGAAAAATAAAACAAACGAAAATTGAAAATCATTTTTTTCGTGGACACAGAAGCAAGTTGACTTTGTTGATTCGAAAAAATCAATTTTCTCTTGTTCAAATAAAGATGTTTCTATCAGTTTTGCTTAACACTTTACTATAATAATAACTCTTTGGCCAGCCGCTGATTTGTCATTCCCCCTGCACCCCACCCCCTCTTCCCCTCCTCTCCTCCCAGCATTCAGATATAAACTGCTTAATAGTGTCCCTCACTTCCTCTTTTTCAATTTCTTCAATAAGCATTCCTACCCTCTCCCTCGTGTCCGCCTTCAGCCATCTATCCTTTGTTTTTTCACCCCACTTCTGCATTATTCTTCCAGTAAATTTTATTCTATGAGGTATATACTGTGGGCATTCCAAGAGAAAATGTTCCAGGGTCTCCACTACTCCAGAGTGGCACATTTGGCATCCCTTTTCCCCATCTCTCCCAATTTTTCCCCGAAGCTCCAGTGATCTTGATCTCAGTTTGAACAGCAGTGACCCTCCAAAGGTGCCATCTAGGTACTTCTCAAAAGCTGGCTTTTCTTTATATTGTAACCCCTGCAGTGATCTTTTCACGCTAACCCCTGCTCGCCAGTTTCGATTGCAATCTTCCATGACTCTCTCTTTGACAAACCTTTTGCCTTCTTTCATTCCTACTTCTATGTTTGTGACCTCTATAGAGTAATTGTCCATTGGTTCCCTCACATGTTTTGACCACCCCGTTTCTATATTAGAATTCCAAATGGTATCGAGCATCAATTTGCACCACCGGTTGTCAGGCAGGTTTCTCAAGTAGTTAAAGTAACACAGTTTTCCCAAATCTACCCTGGCCTTGATTTTCATCCACCCAAGCTCCCCCCTTACTGCTTCCAAAGCTGCAGCATTACTCGACCCTGTTATCCATCTGCCGGCATCATTCTGAGTACTTTCCAACTTCTTAATAACGGTTTGGTTTAATGGAATCACGTCCGTGCCATACGTTATACTTGGTAAACCCACCCTCTCCCACAATGTTTTCCCCACAAAGACCTTGTTGAAACTATTTTTCCCTAAAAGTTTTAGTTGGTTCAGAATTCTTTTCCCTTTCAGAATCAGTTTGGCTGAGTAATTTCTGTACACCCCTCTTCCCGTTATATTTATGCTTACCCCTAGATACTCATACTCTCCCTTTTCTCCTACAGTGATTTGTTTGCTTTCCCCTTCGGGGATTGAGAACTCCCCCACTCTCCATCTCTTCGTCATATCTACCTTGCGTCCAACGGGTATTACCTTGCTTTTATTTTCATTTAGTTCGAGCCGCCAAGTGTTCCCATAACTACCAACAATTTCCAGCAATTTCTCTAGCCCCTGTTCAGTTCTAGACATTAACACCATGTCGTCCGCAAAGAATAAGCCTGGTATCTTTATGTCTCCAACATTTACCCCCTCCGCACTCTGAATTAGTTCGTCCCCTAAATCTTTAACATACAATGCAAACAAAATCGGTGAAAAGATACACCCCTGCTTGAGGCCTATATCCATAGGGACTCGTTTTGTAGTGATACTCCCTAGACTGAGTTGGCTTTGCACATCTGTATACAGTGCTTTCATGATTCCCACAAAGTCACCCCCCAGTCCGATGCCCTCGAGCTATCAGCTACTTAATATTTATTACAAGTGAAACTGATTTTTTTTGTAAGTGAGAGACTTTTTTCCATTACACGCACGATGTACTTTTTCAAGCAAGTGGACTTCTTTGATTCGAAAATCAGTTTTGTCTTGTTCAAACAAAGATGTTTCTATCAGTTTTGCCCAGCACTTTACTATTAGCTATGTAATATTTAATTCAAGTGAAATTGATTTTTTTTGCTTGTTTGAACTGTAGTAGTAGTGAAGGCTGTCACTATAGGTACCAGCATTTAACACTGAATTCCCCATACGCCAGGACTGTCACTTTAGGTACAAATTTAACATAGGATTCTCCATAGGGTTTTGTACCCATAGTGACATTTTTGTACCTATAGCGACAACATTGGAGGCAGGCAAAAGATTTTGATTTTTTTCCTGCCTCCAATGTTGTCACTATAGGTACAAAAATGTCACTATAGGTTCAAACCCTATGAAGAATCCTATGTTAAATTTGTACCTATAGTGACAGTCCTGGCATATGGGGAAATCAGTGTTAAATGCTTGTACCTATAGTGACAGTCATGGGGGTAAAAAATCCCTTCCAATCACTAAGTCCCTCGAGTGTCAGTATTTGGGTATGGGGAAAATCAGTGTTAAATGCTTGTACCCAGAGTGACACCCTTGGGGTAGGGGAAATTCAAAGGTTTCCCAATTACTTTATGCCGGCAAATATGTGGATTTTGCTTATTAATCAATCTCTCCATACTTTAAACCGTTTAACACTTTACTGTATGGAAGGATTGGTTGATAAGCATACAATCTCTTACCCACAGTGGAAAAGAGAAGTATCTCTTAACTCTTTTTCACTTATGGGATGGAATGGTGAAAAAAAGAGAAGTATCTCTTAAATGCCCGGTCCCTATAGTGTCAGTCATGGGGTAGAGGCCTCCCAATTACTTTATGCTGGCAAATATGTGGATTTTGCTTATTAATCAGTCTTTCCATACTTTAAACCGTATAACACTTTACTGTATGGAAGGATTGGTTGATAAGCATACAATCTCTTACCCACAGTGGAAAAGAGAAGTATCTCTTAAATCTTTTTCACTTATGGGATGGAATGGTGAAAAATGAGAAGTATCTCTTAATTGCTGATCCCTATAGTGTCAGTCACGGGGTAGAGGCCTCCCAATACTTTATGCTGGCAAAATATATGTTTATTAATCAATCTCTCCATACTTTAAACCGTATAACACTCTACTGTATGGAAGGAATGGTTGATAAACATACAGTCTCTTACCCACAGTGGAAAAGAGAAGTATCTCTGAACTTTTTCACTTATGGGATAGATTGGTGAAAAAAGAGAAGTATCTCTTCTCTTTTTTTACTGCTATGGAGAGCTAGTGGGCACTGCTACATTTTAAACAGACAATAAGAATTAGTTTAGGTACCAATGTTTAATATATGAAGTGAGAAGCATATATACACCGAGGTCTGAGTTTGTCTATCTATACAAAACCTTTTACATCGAGATTTTTTTTTGTGTGATACCACTTTATTTCAAGATTCCATTTTGCTGAGAAAATATGTATAGCCAGAATTGTGTCTTTGAAATAAAGCATTATCGTTTAAGATTTTTTTTAAAAAAATGCTAAAATATCCTATCTGTGATACATAATAGTGATTGGCAAAAATATATGCAATAGAAAAAATGTTTTTATAAAAAAAACTATGTGGGTTGTTTTGACACATAATCTTGATTACATAAAATAATGTCTATAGTTTTGCTCAAACCATTGACAAACTTCTCTGTCATTCTCTTGGAAATTTCTTGGGTCGAAATTGATAGTAAGAACTGTCTCTAAATCATATCCTTTAGCAAGATGATCCAAGGCAAATATACAGTACATTCCACACACCACAGTATGAACACTCTGTACTCTCATTGTGTTAATAGTCCATGAATCTGTGTTTTTCACTATGAATTTGTAAATGTCTTTATCTAATGGTGGTAAGCCACAGGAATCAAAGTAGATGCATGAATGATTGTCTTTGAAATGTATTGCCACCCATAGTTCTCCTGGTTCTCTTGATGAATCTGTGTTCACAATATAAGCTTTTCTATGTTTCGGTTTTTGTTTTGGTGATAAGTCTTTTGAACACACTTTTTCATTCAATAATGTTAACCTTGGAGAATTGTCCAGAATATATTGTAGTTGAGTGGTTTCCATCTCTTCTTAGCCCTGAAAAGGGCTGTTATAAAGTTGTACTTTTCAATCAATTTCTTCTGCTTTATTAAGTGGTGTATAGTAGCCCCATTCTTTCTCTACTAAATCCGCCCACCTCTTAATGTCTTCATCAGTGTTAATTTCAAAGTTCACATTCACATTTGCAAAACATCCTTCAATATTCAGCTTCTTTGCTTGTATGTGCAGTTTATATAGTACACTTGATGCACACACTTTTTCCATACACTCTTCCATATGCATTTCAATCCATATTCTTATATCTATTTTTATACAAAAGTCATGTTCTTGTCCAGATATTTCTTGACATGCACCACACAGATTGTTCACTTTTTGTTTTATCAAAGGTGTCACTTCACCCACAACAATTTCTTTAAATAATCTAAGGAACAGTCTTTCATTGCGAGTTTTCTCTTTCCTTATTATGTTTATTCTTTTTCTCATCTCCCTGTATATCTTGCAATGTTCACATTTACTCATTGTTAATAGTCAAATATCACTTCTCTGAATTTGTTGATTTCTATCTCACTATCAAATTCTGCATAGACAACAACGTTGATTACCTCTGTGAGAGCTTGAGCAAACTGAAGTAACAGTCGAAGGTTGCCAGACTTTATAGGGTGAACTAATGGCCCACTACCTGACTGATCGTGTGTCAAATCAACTCCCAGAGGGTATATCCTTTTGCAGAATCCTGCATTGATATATTAAATGTTTGATTTTGTCCAAAATAGTCCATTGCTTCAAATAATGATAAATATGAATTTAGATAAAGTCCACCTTCGAAATTCGGTTCAAAGGGACGGGCTTTAATGGAATGTCCATCTATTGTGATTTTCAACTTGTTCAAATTGAAATGTTGAAAATTAAATGGACATGTGCCAATATCTCCATTTATATCTTTATTCGAAACTAAACCAAGAATTAATTGTTTTGGCATCTGTTTATGAAACAGATGGTCTTCTATTTTTGACCAAAGCCATTTCCAATGGTAAATGTTTTCATTTCGGTACGTCTTATGGGCATTTTATAATTTGTTCGATCTATTTGTGCATTAAGATCATTCGCAAATTTAGGAATTAAATCCAAGGCCGGTATTCTGAATATGGCTTTTTGAATTTCTATTTTTCCATCTACACCACCAATCAGACAAAATTTAGTTGGGGAACGATGAATTTTAATTCTCATCTCTACGCCATTTGGTAAATATTTGTCTTGCACAAATAGAGCTAAATGTATTTTTCCTCTTAGTTGTACAGATTTACTGTTTGCAATTAATTTGTGACGTTCAACCAAACCTTCGTTATTTGAATCATTCGCAATTGCTGCATGCTGGCCTGGAGTATCTACATACCACATCTCACTAGCAGCTAGCTGTGTTTTTTTTCACATCTTTAGAATAGCTTAACAGATTTTCAAAAAATGTTCGATAAGGATACATGTCTGTATTGGTGGTTATCAGAGAACCGTTCAGTGTAAAATCAATTTTACTGAACATACTGTGAAAGAAATTATTGATAGGAGTAATATTTGTATCATCATCCAATACACTCCCATCTTGTTTTGTAATATTGAGTTGAACCTCAAGTGTAGATGATGCAAGATCTAACCACTTGGTTCTTTGTCTTGGAATTAAAAATTCTATTGGTGAAGAATTGTTTAAAGATGCAATAGGAAATTGCTCAATCTCACCAATATTTTCGACACCACTTGATGTTGGTGTTACATTATCTGGATCAAATCCGCTACAAAAATGCTCGCAAGATCCATGTAACATCATGCTTTAATCAAATATATCAAGTGGTCTTGAATTTCGTTTTGAATAAGATTGTCTTTTAGGTGTCTTCACGCTTTGAGAACGAACAAGAGAGTGATGTTTCGGCTCTTGTTGCTGTCTTTTATTCCCCAAGCAACTTTACCCACTGATGTCATAAGATCTTTTGCACGAGTGAGCATTACTTTTTTAGATGGTTTACGATTTCTCATCAATTTATTTGCTATTTCTAAACCATGTTTTAATCCTTCTTTCTTTAAAGTTAGAAATGCATTTTTTGCAATTGGTTTTATTATTGGTATTGCTGATCTTATTGCTGAGCGAAAAATAGACCCTAATCCATATCCGTATTGCCGTGGTACGCCTCGATACACTGGCATCATTTTTATAAATTGAATTTATGTCACTCTCTATAATGCAACTTGACAACACTCTTACCACTTGAAAACCGAATGTTTTTACCAGTATTCCCATTTATATTTAATAGTGATCTGATCAAAAGAAGATTTTGATACTGGTACAAAATGTACATTATCAAATTCGTTATGAGTGTGAGATTCGTCACGTGTTTCAAATGGTAACACACATAAAATAGGCGCTTCTATATCACCAAGAAATGTATAATCTGCAATATCAGAATAAATAAAGAGTTGATTAAAATCCATATTTAAATCCACGTTATATTTAAATGCATCTTTTGCTGTGTTAGGAAAAATTACTGGAAACATACCATCTTTACACCCCAATCTTTGTGATAAACTTTCTGATAATTCAAGTCCAACTGTTGCAATACTATTTGATACAATTTTTATATGTGAATGTCGAAATGAATAACCAAGACGAAATGACGCACCAAATTCTTTAAAAATATCCCCAAGTTTTTCTTGAATTTCGGATTCTATTGCTTCTGCAACACCCTTACGTACTGTATGTTTGAAAAACGATTTATTAATATTATTAATGCGTGCTGATATTTTTGAATCTGTTACAATGATTTTAAAATGTGTTTCATCATCTGTTATATTTCTTGCCTCAGATGGTAAAATTACTTCCACTAATCCCACTTCCCAATGTTCCTTATTAATATGAATCAGTTTAGATAATTGTGTTTGAAAACAACATTGTGCGTTATTTTGAAACATATCCATAGAACTATCAGTCAGTAGTGTTACGTAAAATGAATTCATTTTTCTTATCATGTGGTTTCAAATATTTTAAACCGGGGCTTGGAAGAATATATCCTAAAGAACTACTCAATAATACCAACCACAATTCTTTGTTTGGAGATTGTAAACTAAGGTGAATGATATCCGTAATTATAATTGCATAAATAACAATTATTTGTGTGAAATAAGTCACTTGATTTTTTGCAACAAAACTCCCACAAAAATGAAATTGTGATTGTTGACTTTGTACTTCAACACTTGCACTTTCACGACTCAATGCATTTTCATTTACTGACATATTCTTTTTAAACTAAATCAGATTCTGATATCCAACTATCAAATTTTGAGGGATAACCTTCCCAATGTACTTTAAGCTCCTTGACGAGTTTCTTACCCACACGTCTTGAACGTTGTGCCAGAACCGAATCAATGATATATTTTTTATCATCTTTTACACTTTGAATTTCTTGTGGATAAAATGTCCCCTGTATACTATCACGACCCATATCTTCAAGTTTATAAGTGTTTGGGTGTGTATGTTTTACATGGGTGATTTTAAATAACTCTTTTGTCCAATTTGGTAAATATCCCTTTTCAAATGTATGTTTAGTTTTGTTGATACGTACTATATTGCCAACTTTAAATTTTATTTTTCTCTCTTTAGATTTTTTTTTACCATACAAATTTTGAGTTACTTCTATTTCATTTTCCATTGACACAGATGCAGGAGTTCTCTGAATACTACGATGGAAACTGTGATTGTATCCATCAACTAAATTTTGTAATACATCAATATATCTTAATGTACGTTTGTGTGTAAAATATTTCCACATTCATGTTTTCAACGTGCGTTGAAAGCGTTCTACAATGCTAGCTTTTGTTTCAGGATTTTCTGTTGAGAAAAAATGAATTTTTTGTTTCTTTAAAAATTTTTGCACCTCTTTATTTTTAAATTCAGAACCTTTATCTGATTGTAAAGATAATGGTTTACGTCCAGAAGTTTTCAAAAGTCTTTGGAAAGATTTTGTTAGTGTTTGTCCTGATTTATTGAGTATGGGTATAACCCATGCGTATTTTGAAAAAACATCGATGACATAAACTAAATAACGAAATCGGTCATTGTGAGATTGTAAACTTTGTAAATCTGCTAAATCAATTTGCCATTGATGATCAATTCCACCCACTACAGTTTTTTGTCTTGCATATTTTTTACGAATGGGTTTATGTAAAGTGTAAGTTCTTTCTCCTTTCAACCATTTTTTGACTTGAGCAACTGTAACAGATTTATCTTTACTATGAGCTGCTTTGTATAAATTTTGTATACCCCCATAACCAGCAGGATGTTTTGTATTGTAATATATTTCAGTTAATAAATCATTCAATATGCCTCCCATTTATTAGAAAGATTATTTTCTGCCAATTTATGCCTAGATGATAATTTCAGTGTTTTCTTTCCTCGAACTATTTTTCATTTTGGAGTTGTTGACAGAGAACTTTCTAACCAACTATATTCAGGGGGACTTTCATATTCATTGGGTTTTGCATCTCGATTCATCCACAACCAACGTTCACAATTTCCAGCAAAATCTTGAGGGATATTTATAGCTTTTAAACCACGATTGAACATCTCCCAACCAGTCGGTTTAAAACCTTTTTGATGTCTAAGAACATCATTCACTAAATCGATGATGTTTGACCTTTTATGGGTTCTCCATCATAACTTAAAATACCCTGATCATCCCAACTCATGTGTGGATGAGATAATAAAGCAGACAATAATGAAGTTGCTTTACGTTTCATTATAACAGGGAGACTTTCTATAATACAATCTCGTAAAAACATTGAATTTCGTTCTGGCTCAGACATAACCACTCATGGTTGTAATGCCTTCTTATGTGACAATTGAAATTTTTGTAAATGTTCACCATGCTTTCGTTTTTTCTCACCTTCTGATAAGTCTGAATTTTCTAACACAGATGATAATTCATTCTGCAACTGTGCTGTATTAGTAATTTGAGGATCAGGTGGTAATCTTGGTCTTTGAGATTTTTCATTTCTAAAACGTTGCATTTCTTCTAACATTTGATAAGGTACAATAGCCATTCTCTTCATATTTTGTACACCAATTTATTTACAAAATTTGTTGCAACTCCAATAGCAGGCCCAAGTAGACCAAGTAATGGTAAAAAAACACCTTTTTGATTTAAAATTTGTTTTTTCTTTTTAAGAGATACAGATTTACTAGCAATAGATCTTAGTTGCTCACGCTTCGGTTGTAATTTTCGTTTCTGAGCGAGTGTTATATATATGTTTCCTTTTAAAAGATTATGACAACATTCTGACATACAATTAATCAATTCTTTAGGTGCATTTTTCATAATTTATTTTTGAAATTCTAGAGGTGTTTGACTTAGTGCCAATAACACCCCACCATATTTTTTAACTAGAGGAATCGTACGAGATGTTTTTACCATCGTACCCCTACAAAGTGTATTCACCAACATGCATTTCATTTTACTCAATGAAAATAAGAACTCATCTCCTTAACACGTCTAGGTGCATTCAAAGCTGTGAAACGTGCCGATGTTGGGATGTTTTCTTTTAGTGGTATATGTCCCACATTTTGTCTAGAACCCATAGGATCATGTGATACTCTATTCCCCATATTTGATGTACGTGTCAAGTTTAATGGTGGTACTATTTTTTTGTTTTCGAAGTTTGCTCACTAAAACTGATTTTGTTTTTGTCTCTTTTTGAGGAGTGACTAAAAAATGTGCATGCATGTAATTTTTATCAACATTTTGTTTCTTTTTAAGTGATTTTCGTTTCTTACCTTTGTTTTTTTTTTGAATGGTGAATAAAAATTTCCACTTGTCTTATGACCATCCCATCGAATTAATTTACGAATGATAACACCACCAAAAAAACCACCACCACCTGGTTTTAAAATAATGTTTCGTTTGGTTGCAAGATCAACTCTTGGATTTGCAAGTTGTTCAAGATCTTGTTTATGTTTATCCATATATGTTAAAGTTTGTTTTGGCAATTTAATTTTTTTATTGAGTATGATTCTACTTGCTAATGAAAACCATTTTAAAATTTTCTTGAAACCTTTCTTAAGTAATTTTTCTCTTGCAAATGGATTTGTCTGCTGACTTAATTGTTCTAATGATTGAATAAAAGATGCCACAATGATGTGTACTTGTTGAAAAAATTTTAACAACTGACACAATCTCATTAGTGCACCAGTTTTTTATACTTTTGTATAAATGATAGGTCCATGTTCATTTTGTGTCACCCAAGGATGAAAAATATCAGTTCTCAATCTCAAAGACTCAGGGGTTTTAGGATGAAAATCAATTAATAAATAACCATGATCAGTACTCGTTGCATCTTTATAAGATGCATTTAAATGTGGTAATTGAACTTGATTTGCCAGTATTTTAATTTGTCCTTTATCTCTAGTATTTTGAAATAAAATCATATAATGTGCATTTAAACTTATGGTACGACTAGATTTAGATTGTTGAAACATATTTTGTGTTATGTGTATGACGCTTGCATTTCTATGATGTCCTTTTCGTGTGAACCATAATTTAATTTTTTCTTCATGTTTATCTCCTAACATATCATCGAAAACTACAAGGTGTGGAATAGTGACATCACTAACAATTTCATATTCATCATCAGGGATGTCTTCTATGAATTTAATATCTTCACTCTCTTTAAGTAAAGTATATGTATTTTGCCATTCTTTATAACACCAGATGATTTTTTTGTGGGAGAATTTGAAATAAGTCATGTTTCATATCAATAAGCTTTTTGACAAATTCTGTTTTTCCTCAACCACTAGGCCCTGAAATAAAGATATTACAAGGGTGTTGAAACAAACATTCACTTGATACCACTATTTTTTGTGAGAAAGTGTTGTCAAAACACTAACTTATATACTTTCTGTTTCCATAGCTTCTTCATTTCTATGAGTGGGTTTTCTTTTTAAGGGCGCTTTGAATTCAAATAAAGTTTCTGAAGAACTCTGATCTATTTGTGTCATACATTGTCTATATAAATAATTCATGATTTGTTCATTATAAATAATAAAATCCCACATAACACTTGTCCAAATATTTTCTACATTATCTTTGTAAAAAGCATTCATGATTTGTAATGCATTACAAAATTCCCCATACATTTCATCTTTTTCCATTTGATTATGAATAAATTCTTTTGTTATTGTTAGATAGCCAGGAGTGATCATTTGAAATGCATATAATAATGCCTTATGTGTGATCTTGTTTTCTAAGATGTGTCTTACTGGTTTCATGGTTGAAATCAAAACTGATGATTCTTTTGTCTGTTCTGATGTACTTTGTGCGTCAGATATTACATTACACCATGTACTCTGTTCATCAGGACTGTCAGGAAAATCATTTTCTACATTATCTATAAACATTTTGTCCAACTTAGTTTTGAATTGACCTGAAGCTTTTCTTGCAAATATGGTACTAGATGTTGTTCTTTGATCATCTAGTACCATGAGTGCAAATAAAGATTTAGAATCTGGAAAATCATCTAGACACTTGCCATATTTTTTCATTGTTGAAAATATTTGATTTAAAGTGAATCCATAATCCATCACTGATAATATTTTATCTGGAGGTGTTTGCATGCATGTGGGTGGTTTATATAATTGACAATTTCTTATCAATTGAATATAAGAACAATTTGGTGACCACTTAACATGTTCTTGTAAAGGAATATCCTTTTCTTCCCAATTATGTAAACCTTATCCACATACAAAACATTTTACTTTACCATCTCCTACATAGAAAAACCCAGCTTTAGCTAAATCTTCTTTCTTGGATTGTAAAATAGGATTTGTAGTCATACTAAAACTCGAAAGTCTTCTTAACTCTGATAAGTATATAGGATATGTGGGATTAAGTGGTAGAGACATCTTCCCTGCTCCCTGTTCAATATCGAAATAAGTCTTTGTGACGAATATTTATATCTTATACCCATATGGGAGTGTGTCATATTTACCGACAACAAAACGTTTTGTGTAAACAGATCTGAATGTTTTGCTTTGTGCTTCACTTGTGACTTGTCTATCTTTGTTACATTTAATTCTATGTGTATATTCAATGTTTAATTTGTAATTCTCTCTGTCTCGTGCACACTCAATCATGCTTTCAAAATTGACTTTTTGTGATGTCATGTAATCTAATGTGATACCCTTAACTTTACATGTGGTATGTGTTTCTCCATCTTTAATATATTTGTATCCATAATTTTTCGGACCTAAACCTACAAACTCTGTGATTTTTGCCCCTGGGTGTTCATCTGTCCACTGCCCTAATCTACTATTTACTATTTCTGGATTCCAAAGTGATGATTTATGTATGTAGATACAACTGTCTGTGTCAAAATATAAAACTCACCTTCCTAATTGTTCTTAAACTTTGTATAATTCCATACGTGCATAGGCTGTGACAAATGAAGCTACGGCAACATTGGCTGAATTGTGTGGATTGTAAACATCTGTAGCGTCAATGTAGTTTACTAAAACAAACTGATCATGGTAAAAAAATTCCACATTCTTCACAATTTTGTTTTTGTTCTGTATTATTTCAAAATATTCTGATGGTTCATTTATGTATTTTGTTTTAGTTTTTATACTGTTTTGTGCATTTTTTCCCAGAGACAATTTAACATGGTTTTGGCAAATGATCTTTTTCCTGTTTTTTTTCAACTTTTTCTAAATAGATATTTTCAATCTGTGCATAATCGTTTTTAATTTTTTTTCTGTCTGTTTCTGTTTTCACCCAATCTGGAAATCCACTAGCTTCTTGTTTCATTTTTAAATATTTGTTCACATAATATTTGTAATTCTCTGAAGACCATTCATCCCAATGCCAAATCTGATAAGTGTCAAGAAGAGTGTACCCCAAATCCAATGCTTTGCAAAGTTCAACAGATGTCCATGTACCTACAAGTGCACGTTGTTCTAGTGTGTGTTTACACTGATCTAATTCGTGTTCTGCACACATTTTACAAAGTGTGAATGTCATTTTCTTATTACAATGAATAGGTAAAACTGGCAAAAAAAGATTTTGAGGTGGTAAAACTTTACATTCAAGGAGTCCTCTGTATTGTCTTATTTTTCCAGTGTCTATGTTTTCCTTTGTGAGTATATCTGGATGTCCCACTGGATATTCCCTGTGTTTGTTCACATATGGGTAAAGTGAACAGATATCTATATATTTAATTTCTGTGTCTGTGTTTTCGTCAATTTCGTAGTGTAATTAATGGCATTTGTTCTCCCGCCAAATAATGCTTCTCGTGGTTTAATTGGGTCCATGTGTGGGAAAAATTATCTAAAGAGGCTTGAACTTCAGGATCTGATTTACATAGATGATCCAAATCGTGCTCCCAGACTACATGTATATTATACCCCAATGATTTGAAATGTTTTATGCGTGATTGGGTTTTGTTGTACAGAAATTGATAGAATTGTGAATTGATTGGATTTTTTTCAAACCTGTCAGGATAGCAAGTTTCACATCCATGCCACATGCATCCATAAAATTCATAGATTGTATTTGTCTCTTTGTGAAAACCATCTACATAATAATTTCCAATTTTTATTTCTCCACCGTTTAGTGCATGTCATATGTGTATGCCTTCTTCTTGTGCTAGTAGCTGTAAGAAACTAATGGCTTTCATGGAATATCTAACGGCAGTAGGATACCCTATGTCTGAAATGAGACCAACTTTGTTTTCTGGCATTGAATTTTTCCGCCAAGCTTTATTACAAGCATCAGCTAAAGTTACAGCCTCCCTGAAAGGATCTATCCCATCGCATTCGATAAATTGTTTTCTGAATTCGCCACACCCTGTACGTAATATATTCACATCAGACTTACAGTACATGTCCATTTCTTTGGAAAAAATGGAAGTAGCATTACTAGTAAATGTTTGCTTGTACCATTTAATACAATCTTCCCTGACTGGGGGAGACATAGACTCAGGCATGTACAATGTTGCATCTAAATAAGGTCCAATGTAATTTTGATATGATTTTGTGTTTGCCAGATGAGGAAAATAACCTTTTGCTAGTTCACTTAAACCAAATGTTTTAGGGAATTGTGCCAATCTCATAGAAAGGAAATTCAATGAATCGATGAGTCTAACACCGCAAGCTTTCAGAGAAATAATTTTGTTTCCATTCATGATGACATTGGGTTTTGATGTAGCACTTTCAATGAGATGTCTTAATTTATATTGTGCACCAAACCCTCTTGAATTATGAGCAATAGCTGCTGTATCTAAATGTTCCTTACTGAAAAGCCAATTGCAAAAATCACTCAAAGTAGATTCTCCTTTAAAAATATATTCCCTTCTTCCATCTTTGTCACAGAAAATACATTCTTGATCTATAGGCTTGCAAATACACTCCCCACATGCACGGTGTGCAACACAGTAATTTGGGGTGTGGAGACCTGAGTTGTTTCAAAATCATAAAACACAAAGGGTACTTTCGGCATTTTGTCTTTCTTGGGTGGTTTGTATTTTGGAATGAAACAACAATGTTCGCTTTTGACTAATTGATGGCAATATTTTACATCTTTTAAATCTCACCGCAGATGTGTTCTCCACTCCCTGAATATATTTGCATTTTACATGACAGACATTTCTTAACTAATTGACAAATGTTTTTTTCTTGGTTCTGTAATAGAGTTGTGTGATTTTTATAACAAGATGAACTTACAAAATCTCTATTACAATGTAACAATGTACAGAATGTTCAGATGTACACGGTAGTGGAGAATAGCAAACACAGCCTTTGTGGCATCTATGGCGCTCTCTGCTATTATACCCTACATTGCAATAGTCACAATAGTAGTGACATCCTAAAAACCCTGTGATTTTAGTGATGGTGTCGAAATAACGCTCATGATGACAGATATGAATAACTTTACTCTCTTTTGTAGTTTGTGGTGGTTCAAATAGGAACGTTTCTTTGGCAAATTGTGGGTGGATTTTAATTACATACTCTGGTGAGAGTAACCCTTGAATTTTACAATATTCTTCATATCCACAAGGTTTTATTATAATCAAGACCTGCTTTGTCCATTAACGCCTTTGCCTCATTTTCTTGTGACGGTCTGTTGGATCTTTTTATTTTGTTCCATTTTTTCTGCCAAAGTTCTGAATTATCTTTTATCAATGTGGCATTTTCCCACTACAACGTCACGCGCAAAGCACATATTTTGACATTTTTAATTTCAACAATACTTGTCTTATTTTTAACCATTTTACCAACAGATGCAAATGAAATGGGTGCATTTCGCCCCGACCCATGTGGTAGTGAAGTGTGTGTTATTTCTAAAGATAATTTACCATCATGGATAGTAAAATTCTCATTTGATTGAATAACTTTTTCAATTTCATCTAACACTGTTTTACCATTTACCCCCATAGCCTTTGTAAAAGGAATAAAAATACCTACCTCAAGACCTGGATGGTGGATGGATATCCTCATGGGGTCGTTGTCGTGTATACCACATTCCTTTTTCACTTCTTCCACCATTGACGGGAACATTTTACTTAGAAACCCAAATGGATTGTTGACATCGAATTGATTCATGTCACTTCACACATATGGGATTCTGAGTGAAATTTTCTGGATTGCCGCAATAACTTAGGGTGAATAGAATACAATCTCCGAATGGAGTTTGTATTTTTAGCAGTCAGCCTCTGTTTCTTGCTGCTTACAAAATCACTATCATCTGAATCACTGTAGTCCACTAATGACCGCTTCATCCTTTTTTATTCATCAGAGGAGATCAAAATCACGTCTTTCAGTCTTGTTAACTGCAAAGCATGTGTGACCCAAACTGTGAACCCCCGCCTATTTATACTCTCGCTGAAAATCATTTTCTTATTCAGAAACAACATTCAGAAAAAATGTATTCAAACAAAATTGTTTAACTTTTTTTCTTTTCAATTTTTCATTTACCTGAATCTAACCAGTGGGGACAAAAGCGTGTGAAAAGCCTTATTCGGTGATATTCCTTCCCTCTAACGGGTCAGTCAGCGGTGACGTGGTCCCCAACAGAGGAAAGTCTTATTCATAACTGCCACTCCACTCGAAAAAATTGACAGACGCCATAGATTTTTTACTCAGAGCGTCATTTTAGGTAACAGGATATATCACTAAATTTCCCCCTCAAAAATCAAATAATTTTTTCACTTTCCTTGGGGGAGATCGGCGGATTATACAACCACCGGTGGTGAACCACCAAAACACGGCGTACAAATAATTGGGAAAAAATCCAATTATTTGTCCTTGATTTTATATTAAAACACAAAGAAAATAACTAAAATATGAGACTAGCCACTTTTTAAAAATGAATGAATGAATATGGTGATGTGCATTGTATAACAAAAGTTTGACACCATGGTGTGTCTGAAAAGGGGGTATTTTGTAATTCACCACATCTGGAAACGGTATAACAGCAACTACCAAATATTAAGCTTTTGAGAAATAACTCAAAGACACCTCTACCCTCGGACCGTCTTGCTTATTGGCACAGATTATTTTCTTGGGATAACAGCGTGATCATTGTTTTTCCCCCCTTACACCTATAATCTTAAGGTGGAAATTCTATTTCGACAGATAATTCAAGTTTCATAGCGATAAGAAAATTGTGTTTATGACCCGCCAAAGTGTATTTACAGTCATTTAGGGAGAGCAAAGGGCGCCAGAAAATAATGCCCCCCTCCCCCACTGGTCAGATGATGGGTGATGAAATACTCATTGTATTAGTTTTCACTGCCTTTCCAAACTTAGATGATCCAGAATGTCACTCTTTCCCTCCAAAAATATTGTCACTATAGGGACAAAAATGTCACTATAGGGACAAAACCCTATGGAGAATCCTATGTTAATTTTATCCCTGTAGTGACAACATTGGGGTATGGGGAACTCAGTGTTAAATGCTTGTCCCTATAGTGACAGCCTACACTACTAACTGTCCTAAGTTGATTGGCTTCACACACGATTTTTATAAAAAACATGATGTCAAAAATGCTGGAGGAACCAAAACATGAAAAAACAAAATTGATTTAACAATTTTGTTTTATTTTGTTTTCAAGTTGAAAAGATTTAATTGAAAGAAAAATAGAATTCTATATGTATATAGAACAATAACATTAAAAAACAATTTTCATATTTAAACTTTTTAAAAAAAATCGAAAAAAATGTATTATTTTTTTTTTATTTCCTATCTTATTTAATATACAAAAAATTATAATGTGATGTTATTTTTTCTCATCACACACCAATATCTCATAATAGCATACTGAGAATGGGCTCGTTTTTAAAAGGCGAATTCAGACCCAACAACAGTCCTTGGCCGTCAAACAAATTATTTCCTCTCTTTAGATAGAGACTGTCTCTGTGAGCTTGAAATATGCCACTACCTTTTGTGCATTTCAGATACAATCCTTTACCATCCATTTCGACTCGATATACAACTCCTTCTTGCTTCTGAAACAATCTGCTCCCCATTATTTTCTGCACACCAGAACTGGCCAATCCCAACAGAGCTCCTATACCCAAAGCCGGCAACATGGCTTTGGTGAGAATGGGTAATGCCTTGGTGGCCAATCCCACCAACAATCCTAAGAAACCACCTGTCATGCTCAAATTATATCTCCACTGCGCGGGATTCAGCATCATGATCAATCCTCTTCGATTATGGTACGCTTTGGCTATTCTATCAATTTTGTTAACAAATTTTTTTATTTAAGTGATTTATTTTTTGTTACTTCCAATTTTTTATGAACATTGATCTACTTTTTTTTAAAAAAAAGAATTTTTTTTAATTTAATTCATTTTCCTATTCTGCAAAAAAAAAAAATAATAAAAAATATAACTTATTTGTTTCTTTAATAAACTATTTAACAGATTTTGTTTTCTTACATTTCTCTCATGTGAAATCGCATCGTCACACGTTTGCCACGATGATCTAACAGCTCTCTATTTTGATCCATTAATTCAGTGTTAATACTGTATAAGGTATGAGTTATCACAGGCAAATAGATGAGATTTCGAGGTCGTTCTATACTCTTATAACCGGGAAAAATGTCCAGAAAAACGAGTAGATCATGGGCTGTGTGCCACCATTCACATAACTGTATTATCAGTCATTCTTTTCGTGTTCTCAGCTATCCTTTGTAATAACCGAGTTTCGTAGTCTAACAACATTTTTTTATAAATATTTTTTTCAATAATTGTATATTTTATTTTATTCATTTTTTTTTTACTTTCTACTTGATATGATTTTTTTCTTCTCATTTACTAATTCCAATCAGTGCAATCCCTTCCTATATTTTCCATTATTTTTATTACTGGTCAGATCATCCCCGTCCGGGACGACCCACGTTGTGTTCTTGGGCAAGGCACTTTATCCCGGTTGCCTACGATGGCGCCGTGTCCTAAGGTGTTCTGCACGTCGATGGTGCACATGTCTTCAACCACTGTAACCCTGCTTGAGCGGAGCTTAAACAGAGTTAGAATGTTGAGGAGCTGACAGTTGCTCGTCGTTGCTCGGTGGTTCTCTTCGGGTACTCCGGCTTCCTCCACCCGTAAAACTGTCACGTCATGATTAGCCATTGTGCATAAGTATGTGACCTAAAACTCCAATAAATAAATAAATAAATACTGGTCAGATCAACCAACACGAAATTAAAAGGTGTACAATCCCACACCAACTCACAAAATCTTTTGAATTCTTTTTTGCTCATGTCATTGGCCACGTGATGATCTCAAAGGCGATTGAGATTCTTAAAATCTTGACAAAACAGACACAATAAATTCGCCTTCTCTCTTATGGTCTGTCTTGGCAGTCTGAAATAATTTTGTCCTCGAAAATAATAAGATACGCATCGATTTTGTTGCTCCAATATCAAGTCATCGAATATCATGAGATTTCTGTGCATTGAATTAAAGTCTCGAGGATCTGGCATATCGTTTGCATTTTCATAAAACTGACATTCCACATTAGACGTTTATCATTTCCGAGTTCTCTCGAAGCTTCTTGCAAGGTCGTTGTGAGCGATGGATCACATATTTCGAATTCGTCTCGCTGATCGAAGATTCTCATTGTAACGTCCTTCAGCAAATTTGTGCTCAGAGCTTTTCGCAATAATTTATATTCGGATTGCAAGAGACTCATGCTAAAAGAGGCACAATCTTTCGTAATCCAACTACTCCGGTTGCAACAACAGATTCGTCTTTCCACAATTCGATTTTCCCACTGTCAATCCTCTTATGCTTTGAGGAAAGAGTTTGTGATTCTACCTCTCAGTCTTTGGTGCCTTCCACAATAGATCTTTTTGAGTAATTTTTTTCCAAGTTAATTTTTTATGCTTTTATTTTGAAACAAATTTTTTTATTTTTTTTTTATTATATAAATTTCTTTCCATCCAGATTCGCAGTTCAACGTCCTAGCGAGTTCCCAACAAAACCACACCAAACGTCAATTGTATTTTTTAGGTCCAAAAGTCATCAAATCACCCTCTTTATTTATCTGTAATATTCAACATCGGCGGGCAATGCCCAACTGTACCCCCTCTCTTCTGTATACTCTGGCGCCGCCACTGCCTTCGATGCAACTTTGTGCATACTGCGGTAGTTATGTGACACACCTACTCCTTAGCTTCATGATTGGTAAGCTTCAATTCAAAATGGACCTGTTCGATTACATTCCATAGTATCGTAGTAGAATATCTGGAATATTTCAACGTAACAAACAAAACCGACTAGGCCAATATATAAAAATCTGCATTCAAATTTATTATGTTTTCAATTTTTGTCTCAAAAACATAGTTTGTGATCCCTCATTGGAACGACCTCGCAGAGCTATGTTTTGGAGACAAAAATTGAATATTTTGATTAATTCATGAATTTATTTTGCAAGTATCTTCTACTACCCGCAATGGGTAAAGGGTTAAGAGTGACTATTTCCAGCTACTGATACAGTATGATGATCATGCAAGTAAACAAGTATGTCAGCAAGCAACTTGCATGCTTTACGCTGTCTCATATGATTGATGTGAGTCAGTGTGACAATGTCTGCCTATTTTGGAGCAAGTTTGTTCCTTTGTTAACCCATATAATACATTAGTTCAAAAATAACGTTTAATCGATTATATTTTGGATCGATCACGATGTTGATCATTGATTAATCGATTAATCGGTTAACCATTTCAGCTCTAATGAAATCTTCCAGACGATTGAATTTAAAAGTACCATAAACATTTATTTTCTTTGTATCAATCCATAAAATGTTTCCCAATCGAGAACTGATTTGACCGAATCTTTAATGACATTACAATACTGTTAGACATGTTTGTAAACCAAATCGGATTGAATGAAGACTCCCAACGGCTGTAGTTTCACAAATTATGTTAATAAATTCCTATCTGCATGTTTTCAAGGTGAAATAAATACAGATTATCATGATTATGTGCATGCCCTGTGATTTGTATCAGATTCGAGGTGGCGTCCAGAAAAGGATCTCAACGAGACGGCTTTGCCGGCGAGTTGTGATCCCATTTTGAACACCACCGAGAATCTGATGCAAATCACAGGACATGCACATTATTATGATATTTCTTTTATCTAACAATTCTGTCACATAAACAGATTAAATCTTAAATTATTAAAACAGTTTTTGGACACAATGTTGGGTCGATCACTGAAACGCACATAGAATGTATTCGTGCGCCTGTTATGATAGCTCGTCCCGTTACTAGAAACGAGTCGTCTGTATGATACGGAATCAGAATGAGTCGTCTATGTGATACGGAATCGGAACATATTATATGGTACATACAGTTTTTCGTGTTTTTTAGGCCAAAATCAGTATGATTGTTAGATAAATATCTATAACTATAGCACGGAAGAATATCTATATATGTTTGTGAATGAAGGTACACCACATTAACTCAATGGTAGTCTGCCTGCACACGTCTCGAAAAGTTGGTAAACAAGCGGCCCATAACAGCGACGGATTCCTTACGGAATTTGCCTGATGGCCTGAGAGCTTGGGGTAATATGTTGTGGTATGACTGGAATAAAAGTTTTCAAGGTGAACTGCGTAATATGATTGTGCTGTCATCTTCCTCTTGAGTTCATGAGTAGTATGACGCCAAGCCCACGGCATTCTTGCTTTCAGGAAAATCGAATGTGCTCCGGCACACATGGGCCAAAAAATGCAAATACATACAAGAAACAAGAGAAATTATATCTAAAAGCATGCTTAGTTGTAGCCCTTCTTGATACACTGATCCGGCATTCAAGAATGCGGCATCAAAAAGGGTCCATGAGTGTTAAAGTCTAGTTCTGTTACAAAGAAGTCTCAACACAGCTTGTAGCGAGTTGAACAAAAATGCCTTGCAGAAAATCGATCGGTCAGTGTTATATGAAAGAAATTGATAAAAACTATACGTCAAGTAAGTCTGAAAGATGAACAAACGCTTCAAGGAACTATTTATCGTATAAGACTTAATAAATCTACCTGTATGGGAAGAATGGACAAACAAAAGTTATGACCATACATAGGAATAATGCTGACTATTTGCTTGTGCCTGGAGAAATTTTCTGCTTAGTACAAAGATATTCCATCACCACATAGATGAATGTGTCTGGCATTGTTTACAAAATGTATCCCAATACAAATGGAGTAGTCGTTTCACTGCCGATAAATCAATCATGGCTTCTTTACTTGATTTCCTGAATTCTTTAATGAAATAGCAGGTTAAGGTGTAATATATGAATAAGATAATGTAAATGAAATAATTAAATAAAAATGGCAACATGGAAAATACAAAGACAGTACACCAGAATTGGGTAAAACAGAAATTATTATAAAGGACAAAGTTCGAAAGAAAAAAAATAACTGCTACGATATTTCCCAATTTCGACTCAAGGACGCTATTCGAGACCTGAACGCCCACAAGACAAAATCTAAAAACCACCATCGTCAACCCTTTGAACACGAGAGGCCGTTTTCCGACCCGGGAATACCATACGTCATACTTTCATTAAGTAAGACAGCTGATAAGTGAATATGTGGGGTAGATAATGAATATTTTCAACGTGCAGCCCGACGATGAAAATAGACTCTTCCAATTGATGTCATTGAATTGACATGGAATATACCACCAGGGTTCAGAGGGTTAAGTAATGAAATGTTTCATCGATCGCAAGCCTTTGAGCAACAAAATAATCCGATTTAGTTTAAACATTATTTATTTTAAGAGTTCAAAGTCATATAATACAAAAATTGTTACATACATTGATGTGGATTCGGCAGGAAGCTATAAGCTTGTACAAGGCCGTTTCCATCCAGAACAAGATTTCAAAGAGTTACAAATGTTAATGGTTGGTATGAGGGACTTTAGTCTATAGTCTTAACAGTATTTGTATACATTACACAAGCGTCAGTAGTCGAGCATATCGTCGCCCAAGGGCCCCCCCCCCCCCCGCCTCCGGCACACCAGATTACCCTCTTGCCAACGCGGATAGAATACGACAGTTGCATAAAATACATCTTGAACCACTAGACAGTTTTATTTTTTATTCTAGAAACACAGCTCTTGGCCTCCATTAGAGCGAGCTACGGAGGGTCACGAGCCAGGTTTCCGAATCCAGAATTAGAAACATAATAAAATTTAAACGGGAGCTTTTGTTAATAAGACCACCCGAACCTGGCCATCCCGGGAAGTAGAGGCGGGGACCACCGGGAAACTATATGTAAGGGTGTGAACAAAATAAGAACGATATGAATAGAAGTAAAACTCGGTCAGCTTGAATACATGGTGCATTTTCTACACACGAGAAAGGCGTAAGTAAGTATGTTATGTAATTTCACTCCGTTCGTTTAGTAGAATTACACACGAAAAAGGCGTAAGAAGGTATAGGTAATGTCATTCAGTTCGTTTAGTAAAAGATTATGAATACAGTCCATGGATATAGACTGGGTGGCTTTGAGCTGCAAGGAAAGTTGAATGGTGTGGGAGGGTATATTCGTTATGTTGAGCTAATTGATTTGATACCAGGTGACTTTGAGCTGCAAGGACAGTTGAATGGTGTGGAGGGGGTATATTCGTTATGTTGAGCTAATTTGTTAATAACATTATAATAATATTAAGTTATACTAAATTGGTTACTACTGTATTAGAAATTAATCATTTGAATCTCTTACTTGATAATATAAAGTCATATACCACTTCAAAGATGAGGCGGTTGTCTTCGTTATTCAAGAATTCTGAACCGAAAATAAGTGTAGATGTGTCTGCACCAAACGGGAGTAGGTTAATTGTATCATTACGAGCGTCTGTGAAAATTGGGCAATGCAAGAGAAAGTGATCAGGAGTCTCTTGCTCGCCAAACTGACATAAGGAGTTTGGTGATAAATGATTATCATATAAGAGTGAATTGAGGTTACTACACTCCAGTCGTAACATGCAATGATATAGTTGAGCTGCGCGAGATTTCGCATTACTATAGAACCTTGAAGGTCGTTGATTACCACCGTTTAGGAAAGTTTTAAAATGAATCAATGACGAGTTCTCGCACAAAGACAGGGGCAGGTTATTCCATTGGTCAGTAAAGCTGGGGGTGAAGGAAGACTTGCACAATTCAGTTCGACAAACAGGAACACGGTGGTTTTGACTTGATCGGAGACTGAGTGATTGATTGGTTGAAGAAACAAGTGGGTGAACTTTACTGGAGATATGTGGAGGTAGCATACGATGATACATTTTGAAAAAACTGGATTAACTTGTGTTTGCGACGTCTTTCTTGCAATGGATCCCATCGCGTTTCTAGATAAAGTAAGAACTTACTAGTACGAATGGTTGCACCCGTAATGATCCTTGCCGCTGCAATCTGCAGTTTTTTTCCAGTTCCGCCACTTTGGTTTCAGAACAGTTATCCCAAACAGTATCCGCATATTCGAGGAGAGGCCTAATAAAGGCAAAGTATATTTTTTCTAGAACACCACGATCTAAATTAAATTTATGCCTTGTCAGTAAGTCTAAGCGAGACCAGGCTTTAGAGCAAATATGGTCGATATGGTCGTTCCACGTACAAGTACCATTTAGCATGACTCCTAAGTGTTTATGGTTGGAGACTTCGGATATCTGAGAACCGCCTAAGAATAAGGGTGGATGGATGAGGCTGCTTTTACGTGATATTAGCATACTGTCTGTTTTGTTTGGATTGAACTCCACCAGCCATGTTTTAGCCCAACCTTCAATTGCAGCCAGATCATGATTGATTACGGTCGACGCTTGTTCAGGGTTCTCTATAATTAGATATAAGGAGGTATCGTCTGCCAAAAGCCGTATACTGCCCAGCAGATCTTTGGTTATGTCGTTAATGTATATGAGGAACAACAAGGGCCCGAGGATCGATCATTGTGGAACACCGGCACTGACGATTCTTCATGAAGATTTCTCAGACGATATCACAACTCGTTGCAACCTATCTGCAAGATACGATTTTAAGAACAGCAGAAGTTCACTCGAAACGCCTATACTCTTTAACTTGTAGATGAGACCAGCATGCCCTACTTTAGCAAATGCCTTACTGACATCACAGAAGACAACCCTAACTTATTTGCCTTCATCAAGGGCGCGACAGATTCTTCATATATGTCAGTCAGTTGGAGGACAGTTGGGTCACCGGGTGTAAAACCTGACTGAAATTGACTGAGAACATTATTGTCGATTAAGAACTCCCACAAACTTTTGAATACGCATTTTTCAAATATGTTTCCAACGCAGCTGATCAGAGATATTGGGCGATAATTAATAACGGAATTGGAGGGTTGCTGTTTTAAGAGAGTGGTGACGTTTGCTTTTTTCCACGGTGACGGAAAGTACGAGTTATTCATTAGTATATTAAATAGGATGGAGAGTGGCTCGCATAAAGAGGATTTACATTCTTTGAGGAGACGCGGGCTTATTAGATCTGGACCAGACGCCTTGGATACTTTTATCGACTTCATTGCAGAGTATACTTCGCTACAATGTAGAGTAATACAGACAATGATTTCAGAAACATGGGGTGTTGTGTCTGGCAGGGAAGCATTCAAGTCATTAACTGTTGAGATAGAACTGAAATATTCATTGAACACTTCAGCTTTTTCAATACTTGAGGAATATATTTTGTTTGAGTGCATGAGAGTTGGAATTCCTGCTGCGTTACTCCTGCTGATAAATGTTTTCAGGGTCTTCCGCCACCTTGATGGTGGTGTTTCGCTACTTCTTAGAGTTGACAGGACTTTGGACAAGTACAACGCTTTGGCTAATAACCGATACAACTTCGTTCCTTTTCACTCTTTTTTCCCCACGCATGTGCAATATCGGTCCGTTTAGCAATGCGATACAAACGTTTTCTCTGTCTAATCAGTAATCTTATTTCATTATGCATCCATTTCGGTTGGTCTTTACGCGTGGTAATAAATTTGTTGGGTATGTGGATTGAGGCAGTATCGAGTATTTTGTCGGTAAATTTAGAAACTATAGTATCGGGAGATGGATTATCAAAGAGAGAGTTCCAATCGACGTTAGAGAAAGCCTCATTCAACGCTTCATAATTACCCTGGGAGTAGAGCCATATTCTCCTCTTAAATGAAAGAGGTGGTGGTTTTAAAAATGCAACTTCGAGTGAAAATGGGCAGTGGTAACGGATCATGTCTGGGAAAATCGGTTCGAAGACCTCACAAGTTTTCATGTTGATTGTGTCACTAAGCGCAAAATAATCTAACAATGAAGCCGACGTCTCGGTAAAATAAGCTGGCTCACGCACGACTTGTCTCAAGTTAAAATAATGTAATATCTATGCAAAGCCGCTTCTTGGGGGAACTACTTGCTTGTCATTAAAATCACCTGTGACAATTAAGTCGGCAACTGTCCTGTCTCTGGCTTTTTCGATGGATGGATGCTGATATGGCTTCCCATGTATCTGGGGGACTGTTGGGTGGCCGGTGGAATACCCCCAACAGTAAAGATCTTGTCCGTTCTGTAAATACTTCTGCCCACAGACACTCCGTATTCAACGTATGTAGGTTCAGTCTTGGTAGAAAAGAAACGCCGTCTTTAGTGTAAATGGCGACCACGCCGCCCCATGTGGAGCGATTAAATCTCAACGGTTCTTGAAACCTGTGGAGAAGAATATCGGACGTGGGATTGTTGCTATCCAGCCATGTCTCAGACAAGGCCACAATGTCGAAGAAGCAAATTCACATTGAATGATATCTTGTTTGGGTTTTAGACTCTGGATGTTAAGATGAACAATTTTTAAAGTATTCTGGTTATGATCCGAGTTAGAAGGATTTGGACCAGGGTTAATTTCGATGTCACCGGATAGTAATAGATTTACGGCCAAATGGAACAACGCAATGACAAGGAAAGCTGAGATAGATAAATTCGGTGAAAGCGCAACCTTCGAAACGTCCACGTCCCTGTATGGCTATGAAATTTCACCCAGAGGATATACTAAGTGAGGGATACCGAACTCACTGAAGTGGCCAAGGAACAAGGCAATTACGACAGTAAAGCTTTCATGAAGCCCAACCCCCACTGAGACGAAGTTTGGACATTGTATGGACAAACCTGATAAATTTGTTGCCATCACAAGATCAGCATTTGTTTATTGTGGAAGTTGACAAGCTGAACCATCAACTTATATAATTAACACGTACTGTCCTCCAAATTGGCCGTACTTTGCCCCTACTGCCCGAATAGGGTAAGCCTACTACCGCCGTCTATTTGTATGAATGAGTGTTTGTGTGTGGCATAATCCAAGTATCACGTCTAGTCCTTAAGAAAAGTACATAACCACCAGCAAGAGATCAATTATATCTAACTCTCCAAACCTTACAAAAGTGTGTCGAATGGGAAAAGTAGAGGGAGTGGAGTGTCAAACCCCATAAACCCCTTCGCTACGCCCTTCTCGTCCTTGTGCCAAATGTACAACCCTGTACCTTCTCCATCGAAAATAACCGGCCAGATCTGTGCAAAAATCGCCATTCAAGTTTTAAAACTAAAATTTCCATGAAAGCATAGGACACTGTCACACAACAAAGAAAAATGTCCAGCTGTAATTAGTTACCGCCTTGCTCGGGTACTTAGAGCTATGTTCGGGTTTTCGCCTGGAAACATAACATCACGCAATGCTCGACATATTCAAGGGAGATAGATCCCGCCTAAAAAATTGAACCGAGCAGATGATTACGTCCAAAAATAAAATTATGTGTGGTTTAAAATGTGCAGAATCAAGTAAACCTGAGAGGATTTGTTATTGGTGCTAGCTGCAACGAAAAATAATTATAACTCGGCAGCTGAAAGATTTCGTGAATATTTGAGTGATACAAAAACAGATACCATCTTTGAACCTTATTCAGCAGAACGATTTGATAATTAAGCCTACATCACACAGTTCGCTTGGATGCTATAGGAAGGACATTAGAAAATCGCTGCATTCGGGACTTATTATAAAAGTTTTCCAGTACGACAAATTCAATATACAGGTCTTTGGTAGGGTCCTGCCAGAATTTTATGTACCCTTCACTCTGTCACTGCGTACTGGGGCCATGTACCCTGCCGAAGGCTAGTATATCCATTTTACCCAACGGAACGGCCCAAACCGACCGGCTGTATTCACAAAAATTGCCATACAATTTTCAATATTTTTTTTTTTCACTCAAAAACATAGCTTGTGACCACTCATTGGAACTAGCTCGTTTTTGAGCTCGTTCGAATGAGGTCATAAGCTATGTTTGTGACCCAAAGTTGAAAAAAAAATAGTTATTCAATATTTGTTTGCAAATGTCGTCTGTTTTTTATGTTAGGTTAAGGGATATCTAATATTACCGCTCATTGGTTAGCAATAAACCCTGACGCGTGCCATCTGCGTTTTGTCCTTGGACAAGACAATTAATCACAGTTGCCCAAATGGAAGTACAGCGACACGGTGTCCTAAAGCACACAGTTTGGAAGGAAAAAATAAAAGTTTTCTGTTATTCTAGAGAAAACTTTCAATATCTTCTAGTCGCGTTACAAATGTAATCGATTAACATCTTTCATCACAAACAAGCACACAAAAGCTACTGTTTTAAGACTTTCGGACAAAGAATTTTTCAACACCTCAGTTGATACCCTCCCTGTTCGCTTATCTGAAAAAGTAATCTGCATTGGTGAGATGCTCGAGCATTTATGGGGTATCATTATGCCTGGCTCGCGTGTAAAGTTTTGTAAATTTTATTGTCAGCCGTTGTGTCTCAGAGAAATACTTGGCAGTTGATGCAAAGTTATCCGTAAAGAGTTGTGTTCCGATCAAATCCACGGTGTTATTCTTAATTGTCCAGCATCTATTGCTCTCGTATAGGTAAAGTTGGTTTATTCTTAATCATTCAGCATCTATTGTTCTTGCATAGGTAAATTTAAGTCGTTAATGTTGAACAGTTAGGAAATGGGTACTTGAGGAGAACAATAGGTATTGAGCCTTGCTTGAACTACTGCCTATTCCGAGGTTTTGGGCTTCGATCACAAGAAGCAAAAGTATATATTAGGACCTCTGGGTACTCCAAGTTTGAACTACGCATGTACTACCTAGTTTAAATGAAATAAACTATATTTTTTTTTTTAAATAAACACATTGATCCTAATTGTGTACATAAACAATGCTGTGCAGACACTTTGGAGTACTGAATGTTTAACTGTTGAACAGTTAAGAAGCCACTGATCCAGTTTATTACATACAAATTTAAATGCGGCAAGTTATGGTTTGAAAAACAGTTTTCGCCTGGCATCAAGCCGATGGCTTCACTCATAATCATATCTGATATGCCTCTCTCAATATTTGATGTGCAGGCGTCTCCCTCCCTATTTCATTCCATCTATTCGTTCAGAAGGCAAATAGTGATGGTGTACCTTTCATTTGGGAATTTTGTTCTTTTTTCATAAGATGTCCTTGATGGTGGTTGTTTTGTTCACCGAGAGAAAACTCTTAACTTTCTTCTCGTTCAGTCTAGAACAATCACCTCGCCTCAACACCACATCAAAACAGGTCTGCTTTGTCTACTTTCTCATTCCATGCATGAGCTGTTTCATAATTAGCTCAGACAGGTGGTGTAATTGTCTATCCTGGAAGTATCGCCGTCTCGATGAACCGATTTTTCGAAGTGCGAAAATACACCTTACTTTGTGAAGATTGTGCCGCTGTTTAACACGATGAATTCAAGCAAAGTCCCATGAGAGCTGATTTCAGCCGTGGAGGTTGTACATCTGTGCCTTTCGTTGTATTATAATTACACCCTAAAATAATTTGGGTTAAAAGTCGATCCAAATCGACTGAGTTGAGTGAAATGGAACCCAACTGGGTTCAAATTGACTCAGTGTAGTTGATTTGGGTTGACTTTTAACCCAACTAATTTTACAGTGTATCAGTGAGCCCCTTTAGGCTCTTGAAAAACCGGAGTTATTTAACCCATGACTGTAACGACTGAAACAAGCTGGGCAAGATTTTGTTTGTTCAAGCCGAGATGAATGTTTCGTTTATTATTCTCAGTTCTTTGTTGAAGTCAATATCTCAAAATTTCCCCGACATGATGGGGCGAGAGTTCACGAGTCGTTGACTATCAATACTAACTTGAAAGTTAACTCAATATACTCATTTAAAGGCACAATAAGACGCGAATTAAAAAAACAAGATGTTAGCCATTTGACAAAACCACAATCTTCGTTGTGCAAAAGTATTGCATATATCATTCGCAGGAGCAGGCTCGTATAGATTAAATAAATTACCTTGAAGCGACAATTTACAAGCTTTATCGAAAAACGACGCTGTAGATTTTCACTCCGATCTTGTTATCCGACCACTCACGGCACAGCTGATTTTCCAATTGCATCGACATTGGGTCTCAAAGACAGACGAATATCAAATTTGTAAAAATGTGTTTTTTTTATAGCATTAAAACTGCCGTTGTCCACGCTCGTCCTATGGATTGTATTGGCAGTAGAACTGAGCTGCGTTTGAAATAATACGAAGTTTTTGTAGTTAGTGCTAAAATGATGCACACTTGGTCGTGGAAATCAAATATTTGGATGAAGCAGAGGTACTTATTTCCACGTGTTTCAAAAATTATAACAAGCGGTTTTCTGTTTACATCTATCAGTCCACTTGTCACAAACTCGTTTATAACTTCGCAATGTCGATTCTTCAGCAAATTCGTCTGCATGAAAGTCTGTTAATCACAGATTTAAGTAATTGCTTGTTGTTTCTGACGCTGAATACTTTGCACACAATGGTTGTTTTTAACCTGCTTTTTCGCGTGCAAGTACGGCAACGTTGAAGCGCCATGTGTTGTTGTGATAGTAATCTGTTTAAACAGATTAGTAATCCGATTAAACAGATTACTTAATCCGTTTAAACAGATTAGCAATCCGATTAAACAGATTACTTAATCCGTTTAAACAGATTAGCAATCCGTTTAAACATACTAGTAATCCATTTAAACAGATCAGTAATCCGTTTAAACAGATTAACTTCACGGAACTGATTGGTTGCTTATCATGTGATCTGTTATGACAATATAGCAGGGGTCACTCCTGATCTATTCCCCCAGGTGTGGACATTGCGGCTATGAGTTGAGGCCTCATAGCCACGAGGGCTGTGTGCTGAGACCTCATTGCTCTACAACTTTTAATGCTAACTAAGCGGCCACAGGGTGTCCCACAATCACGGATGAGAGATGACCAATCGCCAGGACTGTGAGTGGAGACCTCATTGAGGCCTTTTCGATCGGCATTTATACTCATATGATATTCTGCGATAGCCGCAATCCCATATTTTACCCCAGGACCCTTCTCAAACGACCCGAGCAAGGAGAATGACGCTTCGAACACTCTTTAACCTTTCTGGGTTATAATATCACTAAGCGATCACCGGGTGTCCTGCGATCATGGATCACTGATCACCGATCGCCAAGTACCTAACGATCAGTGATTCTCATTGACCCGCACTGATCATCAGTGGCTGACCTGTTGAGCGACGCTTCGAGCTTGATGAGGCCAGAGCTTCTAGAAGAAAGAGATTGACTCTGTGGCTCCAGATCAGGATGCTGGTGAAGGGTTAGTGGGTGACTAGCGCAAGTAGGGGATACTAAAGCTTCTGGGATAAGATCGTCGGGTCACTGGTTGGGCGAGGAGGTTGGGTATAGTGGGGAAGATTAGGGCCAGAGAGAGGCTCTGGAAGACAGGTAGTGACGACGATGCGGCTCTTAGAATGGATCGTGGGAGAGGGAAAGCAAGGGCTTCTGAAATAGGATTGCCGTTATAAAAGGACACCATAAGTGTATAAGAGGCCCATCAGAACGGAAAGGCCTGAATTCGCCCGGTCACTATAGTGATGTAGGGGGCGCTAGGGCTTCCGGTAAAAGTCGCCGGGTCACTGATGGATTGAATGACTGGCTGGAGTTGGGAGGAGTGGGGCTGTGAAAGGCTTCTGGAAGAACAGGAAAGGCGACAGTGTCGCTCTTGATGGGGCTGTTGAGGCAGGGTCCTCGGGTCAAATACTGGACATTGGGTTCCCCTTGAAATGGAGAGTGAGGAAGAGAACACAGGGGCTTCTAAGATGGGGTTGCCAGCATCACAGAATATCACATGAGTATAAAGGCCCATCAAAAAATAGGCCTCAATGAGGACTCCAGTCACAGCCCTGGCGATTGGTTATCACTGATCCCTGATTGTGGGACACCCCGTGATTAGTAATCCGTTTAAACAGCTTAGTAATCGTTTTAGATGGATTAATAATCCGTTTAAACAGATTATCTACACGGATTTAATTGGTTGATTGTCACGTGGTATATTATGACGATATAGTGTGTGACGTGATGAGGTCTATGGGCTATGAGATGAGGCACCGGCGGAAACCCCTCGTGTCGTCATAAGGCTGACCACTAAGTGAATAAAGCGATCACTTCTGATCAATTCCCCCAGATGTGGACATTGCGGCTTTGAGTTGAGGCCTCATGGCCACGAGGGCTGTGAGTTTAGACCTCGTTGAGGATGGGCCTTCTATACTCAGTCGCACTTCTCCTTAGAGAATCCCTCTCCGCCACTAATCTTCCCCCACTCTCCCCAATGATCGGTGATCAGTGAACTGTAATTGCGGGACACCCAGTGATTACTTGGTGAGCATCATAACTTAGATGAATCGAAGAGTCGTTCAGGGAGTCACTCGCTGGGGTCACTTGTAGATTAATCATCGGCTCGATGGCATCGAGTCGTTCCGAGTTCCTTCTCGAGATGCTCGCCGCTGACTCCTCGGGGAATTGCTCTACAACATTCAGTAACTGAGCGATCAGAGGGTGTCCTACAATCACAGATCAGTGATGCTCAAGCACCAGTGCTGTGAGTGGAGACCTAAATGAGGTTTCTTTTGATGGGCCTTTATACTCATATGAGGCTCTGAGATGCCGGCAACCCAATCTTAGAAGCCCTTGCGTCCCTTCTCCCACTCTCCATTTCAAGGGATACCCGATGTCCGAGCCTCCAGTATTTGTCCCGAGGACCCTGCCTCAGCAGCCCGATCAAGATCGACACAGTTGCCCTTTCTCTTCTTCCAGAAGCCCTTCACAGCCCTATTCATCCAAACTCCAGCCAGCCCCCTCACCCCGTCAGTGACCCGGCGAAGCCTTAGTCTCCCCCACATGCGCTAGTGACCGGACGGCTTTAGGCCTCTCCTTTCTGATGTGCCTCTTATACACATATGATGTCCTTTGATGACGGCAACCCTATCTCAGAAGCCCTTTTTTCCCTCTCCCACCATCCATTCTAAACGGGACCGGATGTCCTAACCACCCGTATTTGACCCTGAGACCTCCCCCAACGGCCTTATTACGATCAATACAGTCTCCACGACCCTTCTTCTAGAACCTCTCTACGGCCCCAGTCGTCCGCACTCTACCCAACTTCCTCACACAATCGGTGACCCGACGACCTTATCCCAGAAGCCTTAACATCCCCTACTGGCGCTAGTGACCCACCAACCCTTCCCCAGCGCCCTGATCAAGAGCGACAGAGTCAACCTTCTTCTAGAAGTTCTCTTGCCTCCCCATGCTCGAAGAGTCGGTCGATAGGTAAGACACTGATGATCAGTGGGGGTTATTGAGAATCACTGATCGTTATGCACTTGATGATCGGTGATCAGTGATCCGTGATCGCAGGACACCCGGTGATCGTCTAGTGATATTACAATCCAGACGAGTCAAAGAGTCGTTCGAAGAGTCACTCTCCTTGATCAGGCCGTTTGGGAAGAGCCCGTGGGGTCAAATATGGGGTTACAGGCCTCGCAGAACCTCATATGAGTATATAAAGACCGATCAAGGAAAGGCCTCAGTGAGGCCTCCACTCACAGCCATCGGTCATTACGTGATTGTGGGACACCCTGTGATCGCTTTGTTATCATTAAAAGTTGTAGAGCAATCCCACGGGGAGAGACTCCATGAACAATTCTTACAGATAAGCAGCGGGAGCTGCTCGAGAAGGGATTCATCGAACGACTCGATGCCATCGAGCCGATGAGTAATCGAGGAGAGTAGTAGATGGGGTTGGGGGATCTCATGGGGGATCTCATATGTGACATCATAGTCACGTGACCTAGTGACGTCATGTTTGGTTGTCATGGCAGCCCGCGTGAGCGGCCATCTTGTGACGTCATCCCCATAGTGATGCATGGTCCAAGTGCGCCGCGTGTGTTGTAGAGTGAAACGTGTTTCCGTCATCCTTTTGTATATTGGAGGTCGCCATCTTGGATTGTTTGGTAGCACGTGGTAGCTGTGTTACCCCAAATCTCTTTATAGGACAGGAGTGTGTTCGGAGGGTATGTTCGATTGAATGAGAGTAATTTCCCGATTCGTAGAATTACCCAAATCAACTCTACAATCCCTTCAAATCACCAAAATCCACCAAAACGAACTTGGCAAAGCCCCAGAATGGGCTTGTTTCCCAATAACAGGTGCGTTCTTTTGTACCAGAATAGTTTTCTAGTTCGGATTTTCCCTAAATCCTCAAACAGAATCACCCAAATAAACCCGACAATTCCTCCAAATTATCAAAAATGTACCCTAAACTATCGAAACGGGCTTTATTTGATATGAAGTCACCCATTTTGGGCTTAGAATAGTAGCATGCAGTGCTACATGACCATTCCTTTGTATAACAATAATTTTACTTCGTAGAATTACCCAAATAGACCCCATCAGTTGTTTTATTTGGCGCAGATTGCAAACTAAACCATCGGCTTCTACTTTGTATCTGCAAGCTATGTTATATCCTCTCCCATCTCTTTATAAAGTATTCCGACGACCCGAGACGTGGTCGTAGAGCAATTAATGTTTTTGGTGTCCATACATCCCTTTATACCTTTTTCAGCTCTAGGACTGGGCGATGTGCGACGAAGTTAACAACGGTGCTCAGATTCAAAGATGACTTTCTACAGATTTTCAAGAATGATGCTGGGTTAAAGCTGACTTCCCAAGAACTTACCCAATTGAATCGTGTGGTAGATGGAGCCAAGAGAAGAAATCTAGACCAGCAAATAGATGCTGCTGGAAAGAAACAAAGATGTGTGTATACTGTCCGAATATTTACTACAAACAAGAGAACGAAGGCAACTCCGAACGAAACTCTTTTCACTCAAACAACGAAGAAGAATGAAGATTCAAGGATGGGCCAACTTTCAGACCCAAATATGAATGACCTTATGAAGCAGCCCTCATACAAGAGAACGATGGCAGCTCCCGTCACGAACTACGTTTCAACTACGAATCAGTCTGAAGATTCAAGGATGGATCAAAACAAGATCAAACCAAAGAAGATGGAAGGTCAAAACAAGAACGAAGTTGCGAATCAGTTTGAAGGCAAGACCATGATGCCGGATCCCATTAAGAACAAAGTTACCACTACAAAGAAACCTGAAGACAAAGAAAGATACCAGACAAGAAATCAAAACAACCAACAAGGTCAAGCTACCAGTGTTCTGCCAGCTAGCACACAAGGATATAGACTTAGTCAAACGTTGGGAAGAAGCTCCAACCAACACAAAGATGAGATGGTTATCCTATTAGAGAAGTCAGAACAAGAAAGATATTGAAAAAGATGCCTGGACCATTTAACTTAATAAACTGCATACTCGAATAAAAATGCATGAAATGTTATATATGTTGTTGTTGTTTTATCAACTATCCCAACAAAAGTATCCGGATGTAGAGTGAATTACCTGGGTGTAAAATCCCGTTTGACAAGAATCCTCTAAACAGAATCCTCCAAAAAACTATCCTCCAATAGTAGATCAACATATCATAGGTATCCTCGAATACCCGTATGTCCATTTGTGATGTACTCACATTGTGCATAAGTATACAAGCACACATCGGCACATCCAGCATGTGCCTATGTGCTACATGTAATGTGTCTCCTAGAGAATAAACACGAGGGTGGTCGGAATACTTTATAAAGAGATGGGGGAGGTTATAACATAGCTTGAAGATAAGAGGATAGAAACCGATGATTTAGTCGGAAATCCTCGCCAAATAAAACAATTGTCGGGCTGTTTGTGGTAATTCTACGATGTAAAAGAGGATTCTGAAGGAATCTGAACCAGTATAGTACTCCTATGTAAGAAGGTTTGGGGTCACATAGCAATCACTTGCTACCACATAAACCAAGATGGCAGCCTCCAGTATACAAAATGGCCGACGGAAACACATTTCACCCTAACAACATGCGCTGCAAATGCGCACTAAAACCACGTATCACCATGGAGATCACGTCAAAAGATGGCCGCGCACGTGGGCTACCGTGACAACCAAACATGACGTCACTTGGTCACGTCACCATGAGATTCTCCACATCTCCTATTACTAAGGAGTGACCCCTGCGAGTGACTCCCTAAACGACTCTCCGATTCATCTGAATTATAATATTCATCAAGGGATCTCTGCGAGTCCCGCAATTACGGATCACTGATCACTGATCACTTGGTAGAGTGGAGGAAGTTTATGGCCGGAGAGGGGTTCTGGAAGAAAGGGAAGTGCGACTGAGAATAAGAGGCCCATTAGGAGAGGTCTCAACTCATGGCTCTCGTGGCTAAGAAGGCTCTCATAGCCGCTATGTCCACATCTGGGGTATTTGATCAGTAGTGATCGCCTCAGTCAATTATCGTGGCATCATTAGTGATCAGTTTCCTATCTCATGACATCAGGGCTATGTGATGAGCACTCATCTCATAGCCCATAGCCCCCAAAGCCATGTGAACTGTGCGGTGAGACCTCTCTAAGTCAAATACTATATCATCATAACAGACCATGCAGCTAATCCGTGCAGCTAATCAGTTTAAACGGATTACTAATCCGTTTAAACACATCAGTAATCGGGTTAAACGGATTAAGTAATCTATTTAAACGGATTACTAATCTGTTTAAACAGATTATTAATCTATTTAAACAGATTACTAATATGTTTAAATGGATTAAGTAATCTGTTTAAACGGATTTCTAATCTGTTTAAACGGATTACTAATCTGTTTGAACAGATTACTAATCTATTTAAACATAGAGCAGTCGTGTAATAAAATAAATTTTGTTACAGTGTGTGTTGAGTTTATGGTTAACATTTCCAACAGACAAGGTCATTGGTGGTGCCCTACCCCCCCCCCCCCCTTCCTCACTCGCTTCATACCCGTATTTCACTCGGTTCACTTCCCACCTCTCTAAATTTGACATCTTTATCTTGTGCCTTTACTGTTTTGCCATTATTCGCAAGTTCGACTGATTTCCAGCACAAATTGTTCGTTCATTCTTTCACAAATAGTGTAGTATATCATTATATATATTCATGACGCCGTGACCATGCGTAGATTCTATAGCTGATAGAGTACAGGCTTTCTACGAAGCCTTATCTATGCTGGATTTGTGAGCAACTCATTCTAAGAATGGCATTTCCAACTTTGTGTGATGGAATCTTCTTCAAAAATAACAAACTGCGTTTGATTAGAAGTTCCAAAGAAATATCGCAGAGGTTGTTGAATCTGAAAGATAGAAACACAAAAAATAAACCTAAGAAAATTATTTAACGGAACTCAAATCAATAAATACACGAGCAAAAAAATCTGAGGAATGCTAAAAAGTAGAATAATCAGCAAATTTAAAAACAACAAGTTATCCATTTAACAAAACCACAACTTTAATCCCAAACAAATTATTGTAAATTCATATTTCGAATCTAGCTGTATGAATTTGCATAATTTCATGTTCTTACTGTTACCAGCGTCACGTCAGGACGTCGCAATTCAGACATGGGGTGAAATGAAAAGTTCACACATGCAGTCAATAGTGTCTATGTCCACCGTTTTCCTCTTGGATGGCAAGATATCGACGGTGCATGTACCTAATAAGTCTCTGGATGTTACCCTGTGGTATTGCGTTCCACTCTAGCCTTATAATATTACGCAAATCGCCCTAACGTCTGAAGGTCATGAAGTCGTACCCGACGGTCCAGTTGATCCCAAAGATGCTCGATTGGCGACAAATCTGGGGAAAGTGGGGACAGGGAAGAAGTTCGATGCTCTGCTCCTCAAAAAAGTCACGACAGATACCCGCCACGTGACATCGGGCATTGTCTTGCTGGAATGATTGCAATCGGATGTTAGCGTTGAACAACGGGACAACAACAGCGTTACGAATTTCGATCCCTATATCGCTGTCCATTCAGATTACCATCGATGAAGATCAACTGCGTCCAATGGTGCAAGGAAATTCCTACCCAAACCATTACACTGCCCCAGCCGAAACGCTCGCATTCCCGCACGCAAGCATCAGAAACTTTTCTCCTCATCGGCGATACACTCTTACCCTACCATCAGCGCGCCGTAGACAAAATCGTGATTCATCACCAAAAAGAACTGTGCTCAACACGCTGACGTACCCATTCTATTCTGACGGTACGATGATGTTGGTAAGGATTGGTCCGTAGTATGGACGCCTACTTCTAATGCCGTGTTCATCGAGTCTGTTGCGGACAGTTTGTGCACTGATTCTATTGTTAGTTCTTCCAGGAGTAATTGCTGCTGTGCTCGTCGCCGGAAGGAAGCGATCCCACAAGTGAAACGTCCTGATGTGTCGGGTCTTGTGCAGAGGTTGTCAATCTTGGTCGACCTGAACGCGGTCGGCAGTAGATCCAGTGGTTCTATACCTTCCTATGAGACGGTAAATAGTGGCCACAGTGACTCCGAACATAGCAGCGAGCTCATCTGGAGGTATCCCAGCCCCATGCATAGCAATGGCACGCAACCTCTGATTTTCGGTTAACCTTGGCATTTTTTAAAATGTCGGAAGACAAAAACTAGCGTGTTTTCTCAATAGCCCAGGCTCTCTAGTACAACAAAACACAAAGAAAATTGTCAGTCACCCATTCAATTTGACATTCTCGGGTAGCACGTGCTGTTTTGAAAGCCGTAGCAAAATTGTATACGATTGGGTGAACAACAACAACATGTCATTAAACTCTTTGCACAACTTATTGTCCATAAACCTGTAACATTAGAACTATTATATTTCATCCTTTACGCTATTTTTTCACTTTTGTTTCTATTATACTTACTTTTTTGACGCAGTATATTTAAGTAATTTCGCATTGTTTCTGATGTCTCACACTTTGCGTCTCTGTTTTTGTACGTGCTCTTTCCCATACAAGCAAAATATGAGCACCGATATTTTTTTTAAAATTAGCAGATTATTGTCTCTTTAAGGTAAATGTCCGTCCCCACCCCTTTTCTCGAGTATACTTCACGGGTCGAACTATGGAGATAGGATTACGATTGCGGCAACCAACAGGAACAATACAATAGCTCTGGGCACGACGCAATCAACGAGCAGTTAACCCTTTACCCAACGAATCGCCCGCATCCGCCCGCGTAATGTGCAAATTGAGCAGTTGAAAAAATAAAATTTTTCAAAATATTTCAACAAAATCATATCATGTGACCCCTCATTGGAACGAGCTCATTGAGCTCGTTCCAATGAGGGGTCACATGATATGGTTTTGTTGAAATGTTTTGAAAAATTTTAAAAACTTATATTTAAAATAATAAATTTTGATATCGTCTGCGTTGGGTAAAGGGTTAAGAAAGATGATAACTGTTCCTCACCATCAGTAGGTGAACTGATATATGGCATGATCTTCCACAAACCTGAATATCCCTCAGCAGAGATAAAAGTTCGCATCACTTATGCAATAAACATTCGAGTAATCGATCCTGAAGTTTAATCCCGATAGTTTGGGATTCACAACGGGCCACATATTGAAAAGAATTTCGAACTCATTCTTGTTCATAAAATCAGCTTCATGTTTGTTGGTCAAACTCACAAACATAGATACTGTGGTGTCTTTGGGAACGTGCTTAAATATTTCCTGATGCAATGCTTGTGCAATGTCAGGATCATCTGCAAACAATGGAGCAACTTTGTATGATCGAGCACACTTTCTTAATAGCGCATAACCAACGATCTCACTCCCCTTCACCGCAACGTACGCTACCGTGCTCGGATGGGCACACATCCTCTGCAGCAAATGTTGTCTTGGTTTGATGTGGATGCGTTCGTCATAAGCAGGTAGGCTGCTGAAATCATTTTTTCTCGACTTCCAAAAGTTCAGTATCACAATTTGCTCCCTCGTTGATATACTTTTCACTAAACGGCCCTGCAAGTTTCAAAAACATACCATACTCCTTTTTCAAACCTGAATTATATTTTTCGTGAAACAACTTATTTGAATTTAAGCTATAACCAAACATTATTGATTTCGGTTTATTCGATTTTAGAATAAGCCGGTGCATTTCCATTGCAATCTCAGACCCTCTGACTGCTTCTTTGACGATGGTGTTTCCAAAAATCGTTACATCTTCATCATATCGAAGAAAGGTACTGGTCGCTGAAAAATACAAACAATTTTAAATTACTTATCCCTTAACGTAGCCAGTTTAGTATTCCTGTAGGTGGGGAGTTCATAGAGCAGGCGTGTAATAAAATAAATTTTGTTACAGTGTGTGTTGAGTTTATGGTTAACCTGATGACAATATCCGGCCATTACTAGAGCAATGCGTAGATTCGATTCATTTCGAAAGCGCCTTGATGATTCAGTTAGATAGAATTGGATTCGTGCTGATTCAGAAAGTTTCGAAACGGCAACATGTTCCCAAAATCCTACCAAGTATCTTCCTGGAAGTTTTCTGTCACCAGGTGTGCTATGCAGGACACCGGACGATAGAAGAATAGTTCAAGAAGGTTTAGTTTTCAAAATTACTTTGATTTTATTTCCGATACTAGTTCAGGAACATTACGGTTCACGAGGAACAAAAATCGGATATAGCTGATTTTTTTAGAGATAAATAAGAACATGTTTATGAACAAAATAGTGAAAGTCCCCGAAAAACTCTGACGTATTGTATCAGGTCATATGGGAATGTCATATCTACACTAATCTAGGGATTCATTCTTCGTAGGTACTCGTCTGTCGTGGAATAGGTGTCGACAGATATGTGCAATTGATGCTAGAGCTTACCATCAGTCGATATTTCGTAATTGTGATGATATTATTACCGAAGAGAGCATAGGAATTGCATGATGATTCAGAAATTGGCCCGTAAAACAGCGCGAGTTAAGAAATTCAGATGACAATGAGTTGAAATGTGAACGATTCTCCTAGAACCTAGTTTAGTTCAGGTAATGACAATCACAAGATACAACCAAACATCACCACTCTTTATGATTTAATGATTGAAAACTTAAACTACCCACCTCCCCCACCCCCAAAAAACGTACACCATGGCTTCGACAGTCTGAAAGGATAAAACTACGACCTAACAAATAATCATACTAGGAAAGCTCATAAGAACATCAGAGCAGGACTGCTGACATGTTCTGATGTATCAATCAATGGTGCACCCAGGCTCCCATTCTCAAACAACGACGACACTGACAAACGCTATTGGAACATTTAGGCACTGAGCTTGACACATTCCACAGGGAGATATGATCGTAAAAACATAAAACCAAAGAAGGAAACATTCGAGGGACGATAACCGAATATTCAAGGGTGTCCAATTAATCTCTTGACTATTCATCAACGTGGACTATTTCAGAAGTGTCGGTTGGGTTCTGTGAGACTGTGACTGTTACAAGAACCCAAATTACACCTGCACGATTCGGAACATGACAAGCCTGCCTTCTTATACCCACATCGCTTACTACACCCGTTCTTTCGCCCCCCCCCCCCCCCCCCCCAGAATTGGCCAAGTTCAAGAGAGGTATTTCCAGGTGTGAAGGGCTATGCTGTTGCAGGTGGTCTAACAACTCCACTGGGCATCGACTAGCCCGACTCTGTTTGAGACAGCGAGTGTCCCAACCATTTTTGAATCTGTAAATCTGTAGATATGGCCGGAAGGCAGGCTGGTGTACAACACAACTGATTGGTTGAAGGGAAGCAAGTTGAGGGCATGTATTCAGCTTCGCCTTGGCCACAGAACGCTTATAAGCCTCATATCGGTATTTGTCGAGCAAAGCGAACCTTCTCGCTCCGTATAATGCACTCCCCGGCGAGGCAATCTCTTGAGTTGTGGAGCCGTGTGTCATGAAAGAATCGATGTACTTATGTGCATCCTCAGCAAGTTCAGAGACTATCAAGCTGAAGACTATCCTTTTCCCACGGAGAAAGAGTGTCGAAGTTGTGTCACAAACGCTGATAGCATGTGCTACATTTCTCTTTGACTTATCCAACATGGTCGCAATTTCTCCTGACCGAGAAGAGACACTTTGGGTGAGACAGCACAGCATGTACATGTTCTATTCTGAAAGATCGCGAGACGTTAGAATAGCAAGTACGTCGGTGCCTGCCCCCACAACTGTGACATTGGTTTAATCCTTCTGAGCCAACCCCAGTGCTGTCTCAGCGACCAGAACACCAGTAACTGTTTGCTTATTCGACTGGACACCGATGTGGGCAATTGCCTTCACAAACATACTGGTTGGTTGTATTTTGTTGTAATGATTCGCCAGACAATCAGATTGGGAAATGGATACTGGCAGGTCAAGCGAGATTTTGATATCTGCGGAGTATCTATCATTAGCTCTGCGCGCTTGCTCCATACCCTTTGTGGATATGTCACATTCATTGCCATCAAATACAGCAATGGCTCTGGTACCAAGATATTTCGTTATATAAAATGAAAATGTGATATAAATATCGCCATATGATGAGTGCTTGGCCCATACGACTGCTTCCAACAGACAGCCACCCTCTATGCCGAGAACAGGACTTCATGGAAAGTCTTCCTGTTCAGTGGCATATGCCTTAATTATTTTGTCAATGACAATCTTCTGTCTTTCTCGTTCCACCAGAATCAAACAGTGCTGTTCTTTTCAATGCAAGCTCATACTTGAAATATCCCCCATTTCGTGACGCGTCTGAGAAAGAGAGTGTGATAGACTATTGCCCACTGACGCGATTGATTCGACAGTGTCGACGCGAAGCAGCTTGGTGCTGCTGGATGCTTTCCCTTCATCCTTTGATATATATCCATTACATTACCAACTACAATTGACCGATTTGCCTGCCACATTGCCAGATGGCAGTGAGATTAACTGCGGTAGGTGTCTGTCTGAAGAATGTATTCTCACCCAATTGAGGAATGCGTTATGTCACTGATGCCATTTGCCTGTGAGCTCCTACAAAAGCTGCCCCGGTGTTGGTTACTGTGACCAGTGTGGAATTGAACGAAGTTTTCAAGAGCATTGCACAACGGCAGGTAGAAAGAAATGACATGAACCCATTTCGCAGTAGTGTTCTCCGTTATTTCCATGCCACGTTTGAGACCACCAGCTACCTTGCACACCCACAGTAGGCACTGCTCTGCGGTTTGATCAGAATATATCCCATCCAAGAACTTGGCACACCTTCTCATCGGAATGAATTCCTTCTCCGTGAACGCATTGAGAGCTTTGGTGGATATTGTTTAGGGGAGATATTCCATCAGTTGGAAGTGGAGATGGGCACACTTAGCGTAGACAAATGAACACGCATGAAAAATTCGGATCATCAGTCTTGCACAATACGCATAAAGAGCCCAGTCCCCGGTGCGTCCTGCTCGCATGAAAAATTGTAGGGCACTGATTTGTTTGTAATACTGTGTCCACAATTTTCCGATGCGTCCATCTGTTGCACCGTGGAACAGGTCATCAAGGAGATCTAACAACCTGATGACGTCAGATTGAACGACAGCTTCCGCGATGATGCATTTACCCGCGACAATATCACCACATGTTGCGTTTAACGTGATGAAGTTCATTTTATCAAGTGCGCGACTTTCTTAGAACAGAAGCTCGATCATAACAACTTTGATCAGCAAATGATCACGGACTGTTCGGGAGAATGCATGGCCACTAATCGTATGATGGATTAATCCTTCAGCAAAAACAGTGACCCGCAGTTCATCAAGCCCACATTGAGTCATAATGGATCCCACTTCCATCAAATAAGAACTAAGCATGTGGAATCCTCCAAGCCTAACGAAGATTTTTGTCAGCTCGTCAGAGGAAGTTACTACCGAACCGCTACATAGCGACTGATCAAAAGTCACTGGGAAAACGTTTAGCCCTCGTTTTCACATTCGGTTTGTGCGAACATGTATACTGTGTATATGGTATCGACGTCTGAAGGGTTGAAATGTAAGAAGGGCAACATTTCAAGGTCACTTGTCTCATATTTCTCTTTGGTCACAACGTAAATATAACCGACCCACGAAGGATAAGAGGAGACCTCAAGCATACAGCGCGACGACTAGAGGACACCGACAGACTCAGCATAATTCAGAGTTTGGGAAAACATATTCACCCAGATGAAGTTGATCTTCATCACCATCAAATCTAAACCATAGTGAGTAGATCTGTTATAACTCTTTATGGAAATGCTGCTGGTGGTTATTCCTGCCCACAAGAGGATCTTTTCTGTCATTTAAAAAGGCCTAATTTGATAGTATTCAATCAAATTTCTCCCCTGAAAATCGGATGGATGATTTCACCAATAAATTCGTGAATTAAATTTAAATGATTTTTTCTTCAAATCTAATCAGGGCTTCTTCGCAGCAGCCATGACTAGATTTGGTGGATAATATCTTGTAAACACTCAGTGGATAATGACATATAATCGAACGCCCCAAAACTGCCAGCCAATCACTCAGATGGCTCTTATAGTGGATAGTGTTATACACACAATTCCTGCTCACTATGGAATATATTGTTGCCATTTAATGTGCGTACGTTAAAATCTGTATTATCAAAAACAAATTGTGTGACTTTGGCCAGTCCAGGCAATGGTTCCTTGTGATGCTAAATTGAGGAAATATATTGCCGACCTCCTCTGAACTCGAAGAAAATATAAGTATCGTGTAGTATACTCTCGGACGACTTTCTGAACGGCAGGCATTTTAAGGAACATCAAGGCTATGATAGAGATTCGGCTCCCTAAATGATCCATTAACGTTCTGCAGTTTCTGTTAGATGGTTGATGGTTTAACCGACATCATCGCCCAAATATGTTTCACGAGTTTCTGCTGATTCACTTAGAGAAAACTGGCTCTCATCGCCATGTCTCGTGAAAGTACATAACTAATGAAATGCGCGGGCTACCTCGTGAGTAAGTCGAAAAACGCGAAACATGATTCTAATCCTGCCGTTCTTTAGAAAAAGAGAAACAATAATTGCAAAATCGTAGATCATTAACCCTGTACCCAACGTAACGGCCAAAACCGGCCAGTGCTATTCACAAAAATCGCCAATTAATTTTCATCATTTTTTGTCTAAAAAAACATAGGTTGTGACCCCTCTTTGGAAAGAGCTCGTCGAGCTCGTTCCAAAAGAGGGGTCATAACCTATGTTTTTGAGACAAAAAATGAAAAAAATTAGTTATTCAAGAATTTTATTTGCAAGTGTCGTCTGCTTTTCATGTTAGGTAAAGGGTTAAACTGAATATATATACTTATTTGTATGATACATTAGTCTTATCACGATTCAAAACAGTTATTAAGATTAGATTCATTTCGAAAGTGCCCTGATGATTCAATTCGATACGATAGTATTCGTGCTGATTCAGAAATTTTCGAAATGTCAAGATATTTCCAAAATCCTACCAAGTGTCTTCCCGGAAGTCTCCTATCACCAGGTGTGCTATGCAGGGCACCTGGTGACAGAAGTAGAGTTCAAGGAGGTCCTCTTTTCAAAATTACTTTGATACCGTATTGGACATTAGTCCAGACACATTAGGGTTCACGAGGGACAAACATCGGAAATAGCTGATTTTTTAGGAGATTAATAAGAACTTGTTAATGAACAATATGGCGAAAGTCCTCGAAAATCAAAGTTCAGTTTTTTGAGATACCATGATTATTCGGAATGGTTCAAATTCTGATGTAATTCCATCATGGCATATGCGAATGCAGTCATATGTACACTAATTTAAGGACACAATATTCACAAATACAGTGAAACCCTGTTAATTGAATAGCCACTTTGCCAATGAAAATTATTCATTTAACAGGAGTATTCAATTAACAGAGACTGTGTCACTTTCCTGTATTCTAGAGTTAAATTTAGGATTTAGTCTATTATATTTTGTTTGACAGAGCTCCATGAGCTCTGTCAAACAAGATATAATAGATTAAATGCCTGTCTTGGATGTACTGAGGCCGAATAGGTCTATAAACAAAGACAAACTGGGGAGAGTCAGGGTAATGTCTTCACAGGTTACAAGATATTTTATTCAATTAGCAGGAGTTTACTCTATAACCTATATTTAATTAACAGGTCAAATTTGTATTGGGGGTATGGTAAATGGTTTTGTGTTGGGAAATTATATTCAATTAACAGGGATATACAATTAAGAGATATCCAATTAAGTGGGCTCCACTTTACCTGAATCGTGGAAGATGTGTCGGTAGATATGTGTAATTGATGCTAGAGCTCACTGTCCGTCGATATTCCGTAATTGTGATGACATTATTACCGAAGAGAACATAGAAATTGCATGATGATTCGCAAATAAATCAGAGCGAGTAAAGATATTCAGATGACAATGAGTTGAAATACGAAGCATTCCGCTGGAACAGAGGTTAATTCAGATAATGACATTCATAAGATACATCCCAACATCACCACCTTTATGATTTAATGGCTGAAAATTTAACACCACCGCCCCCCTAAAACGTAGGCCATGGCTTCGAGTGTCTGAAAGGGTACAATACGACCTAACAAATAATCCTGCCAGGACAGCTCATAAGAACATCACAGCAGGACTGATAACATGTTCTGATGTATCCACCAATGGTGCATCAAGGCTCCTATTCTCAAACGACGACCATGACGACGACACTGACAAACTCTACTGGTACATTGGGGTACTGAGCTGGACTCATTTCGCGGGACGATATCCTATGACTTGGTCGCAAATAGCAGCAACAGACGAGAGCTGAAACACTGAAAAGCGAATATTCAAGTAAGACCAATCAATCTCTGACTATTCACCAACTTCGACTTTCTGAAGTACAGGTGGGATTCTGTGAGTCTGACTGCTACAAGAAATCATATTACACCTGTACGATTCGGATCACAACATGTCTGTTTTTTATACCCGCATCTCTTACTACATCCGCTCTTTCACCCACAATTGACCAAGTTCAAGAGATTTTTAGGTGCGAAAGACTATGTTGGTGCAGTTGGTCTAACAACTCCACTAGTTTTGGGAAGAGATTTATTTAGATGAAGTAGATCTTTATCACGATCAGATCTAAACCTTAGTGAGTGGGTTTGTTGTAACTATAAAAAGGCGAATATTTCCTTGCATGCTGCTAGCGGATATTCCTGCCGACAATAGGATTTTTCGTGCCACTTAAAAAGGTATAATTTGGGCCTATTCAATTCTCCCTCTGTAAATTGAATGGATGTTTCACCAATAATTTTACGAACTAAATTTAAATTGACTTTTTCATCAAATCTAATCATAGCTGCTGCGAAATATATCTTGAAAATAGGAAGCAGGTAGAGAGATTTAACCGAACGTATCAAGACTGTCAGTCAACTGGTAAGGTGATTCATCTTTTGGAGAGTGCAGTACATGCAATTCCCCCATTCTATGGAATATATTGTTGCCATCTTATGTGCGTACGTTACAGTCTATATTACCGAAAACAAATTGTGTGAACTTTGCCAGTCTAGGCAATGGTCCCATGTGATGCTAAGTTGAGGAAATATATTGCTGAACTTCTCTCTTGCGCAAAGAAATAAGCCCATTTAAAATGTCAATTAATTCCCTCGAAGCATATTTTCCGTGTTTATAGACCTCAACTGACAACAGCAATAGCGATATAAAAGAGTGAGGTCGGCATACACTTCTCACACAATGAACTATTGCTGTGATGCGTCTCTGGTTGCTGAGACTGGTTATCTCATCATTTGCCCAACGCCATGGTGGAGCTATGGCACTCTGCAAAAGGCTTGAATGTATCCAGTAGTAACTCAGTCGACTCCGATAAAGAGTCTGGTTTTGGGTACACATCACAATTGTATATGGTTGATCGAATATCATCGCCAACTGCAGAATCCACTCTCTCGGCAAGACGCATACGTCTATCAGTTGCAGTGGTACATTTGCTCGTGTACAACGAATCATGCATTGCTATCTCCGACAACTTTCGGAACGGCACCGCACTTTTAAGGGACCTCAAGGTTATGATAGAGATTCGGCTCCCAAAATGATCAATTGACGTTCTGTTGGGTGGTTGATGCTGTAACTGACATCACCGCCCAAATATGTTTCACGAGTTTCTGCTAATTCAATCAGAGAAAACTGGCAATCGTCACTATTCTCCTTGAAAGTGCATAACTCATGGAATGCGAGCGATTTCTTATCTGCCACCGGCCTACCCCGTGAAAGAGAGTCTCGGATGTTTCTCGGAAGAATTTCACATAGCAATCATGGTGGTAATGCCCTTCTTCTGCGACAAAATCAGTTACATGATATGTTTGAGTCAGCACTGATTCCCCAACTCGCTTTACGTTTTCGACATCGTGCTCTGGCGCTTTCAAGGAATGCCAAGGGCTCGACCTCGTGAACTTGTTTCTCCTTTCCAGGCCTGAAAATAAGCTGACAGTTGTAGAATGAGGTCACCAGAGGGTGAATTTGATGATTCTATCCAATACAGTGGGCCAATTTATCCTCTGAGTACCTCTTTCTGTTTAGTTTTGAGATCCTGATTCAGATTGAGGTTCACAGAGGGTAGCATCACTAAATTCACCCTCTGGGGACGTCATTTTGCAGACGACAGTCTGCTTATTTTCTGGCTTGCTCCTTTCAAAGGGTAGTTTAAACTGTCTATCACCTTCCTGCCAATAGAATAAACAGAGGATTCTTGAAATCGAATGCAGGTTGGTCACAGCATAGTTTTAACAGTTTACACGGAATCATATCAATCATTCCGGCACCACTACTACCTGTTTTCTTGCTCTTGGTGGAGCATAATTTATGTAACAATCTCGATGGATTTTGGAAGCAACAACTGGTTCATCTGACCCCACAAACAAATTATCGCCATGCTCCATGACCCAGTCTGTATGCCTCAGCTGCCGAGTTCAACTATTTGTTTTCGCCCAGACATTTGCAACATCTCTCCATATCCGTTTATCAAAAGAAAGGAGTTGTTGGATGTATTTCCTGACGCAAAGACTTGATGACTAGAAATTGATACAATAAATATCCCAAAATCTATTCAAAATGGGTCATTATGAAAAGGTTTTTAATTCATGTGAAAGTATTCGAACTAAATGCCCGCAGCATACATTACAAGTATACCAGAAAAAAGTCCCTGTTTCGTTGTCACCGTGAGCAGTCTTGGATATAAAGGGCTTGGCACGTTACGCTATATAGCACGGATGTAACCCTAGGAAAAAGGGTGTTGTGATGCTTTTCAGCCTTCTCTGTTTTTACTATGCCAGTCATACTGCTTTACTTCTAAATAGGATATCCGCCTTATTAAATATCAACAAATAACGCGCGGTCTCGCCGAGGTATGATCGTCGTTAGTTCTTGGTTTTTATTTTGACAGAAAATCTTTACAATGGAGAAGGCTTGCCATTTCTGTTCATTTATCAATGCAATAACACTCAACCTTTGAGTCGAGAAAGTTCCAAAAGATTGCCGAGTCTTTCTGGCAAAACGGGAGATTGGTAATTTGATAAAGTTAGGTTGTATTACTATGTCGTAACCTGTAGTTCATTCGCGTCTTTTACAAATGAAGTAACCTACACGTAACCTAATCGACCGTTCACGGGTTATTTCAAGGCCTGCGTAAGATATCAACAGGGGTCGTTATCGGAATATGAATAGTAAAAACTAAACCTATCCACAACAAATCAAACAATCACAACAAATCAAATAATAATAGTGATAAACCTTCGAAAGTGAGTTGGTCACATGGTGATAAAAGATCGTCTAAATGCAATGTGCGCATGCAGTCAAGTGATGATACGCATGACAACGTCATACCTACATGTATTGCAGAATTTATAATATCTGTTGTCAAATTTATTGCGTAAATCGTTTCAAGTATCGATCATTTATGGATTTAGTGTTTATATTAATGTTTAACCCTTTCAACACTGGCGTCCTGGAAGGTATCATTTCAGTCAATACTGTCAAGGGTGAAATTTGCGAAACCATCCTGGTTTGTTGGGAGGGTCAGTAATAATTTAATCCAACAGCTCTGTCGAGCTGTTGGATTAAATTATTACCGAGCCTGGCTTCAGATTTGTTACTCTTCATACCATCTGCTCGTCTGCTACCAATTCTTCTTCATGCAAAACATTATGCACATCGGGTTGAAAGGCTTAAGACAGAAAGACCGATTGCGTATAGACAGAGTAGACGAGAAGAACGTGACGAGGTCGACAAGAACCAGTTTATGGGGTAGGGTTATGTTTTTAAAAGTATTGGCCACTTAGTATAGGCACCGTCGCTAATTTCGTCCATACAGCTTTTGAAACATTGAAAATTTGTCATCGAATATCACCTTTTGACTAAAAAATCGTCATTTGTGGGCTCATTATATTATTTCATACCCACATCTGCAACATTCGTTCGAAGGTCCGATTTGAATGGGTGTCTCTGATTGGAAAATTGTATATTGGACAATGCTGAGCGCCTTTTGTGTATTTTTAGGCTGAAAAATTGTCACAGCATCCAATTTAGTCTGTTTTTTATACAAAAATGGAGTAAATCATAAAGCTCAACTCGTATTTTAGGGGACTTTTTGTGATGCATCCGCGATTATATTACCGAAATAATATATAAATATGAATTTTCCCCAGTTTATTTCTTTACTTTTCCCTTTCCAACGTCTAATGTGCTTGGAGTATATTCCGCTTTTTGATTGATTTGTTCGAGCATACGTGCTCCCGTTGCATACAATAGCCTTCTTGAAAGGAGACTGACAAAACTGACGTTTGAATTTGGTGCAATAACTCCAACTTGAAGAATTGTTAAATTCCGTTCGAGATTCGATTCGTAATTCGATTCTGGTCACGACATCACTCTCTTTGCAGTATATTTAACATTACATAGAGTTTAACCCTTTACCCAACGCAGACGATATCAAAATTAATTATTTTAAATATCATTTTTTTCAAATTTTCCAAAAAATTTCAACAAAACTATATCATGTGACCCCTCGTTGGAACGAGCTCGATGAGCTCGTTCCTACGAGGGGTCGCATTATATGGTTTTGTTGAAATTTTTTGAAAAATAATATTTTTTCAACTGCTGAATTTGCATATTACGGATGCGGGCGATTCGTTGCGTAAAGGGTTAAAACAAGGTAGTTTTTGCTTGCATGATGCAAGCTGACCGTTAAAAAAAAATTCCCAACAAAATACACTAATAGTCAATTGTAGATTTTAGGTCCAAAAAATCACCCTCTTTACTTATCTGGAATATTCAACAATAATGCAAGATGTCAGTAGAATATTTCGAATGCCTATTGAAGCAATATATTTTCCCAAGGCTGCTTGGTTTTGAAGACAACATTATCCTCGCGTGCAAGCTTTCAAGGCCGGTAACTCTGATAAAAGGCTGATTTCTGCATTAGAATTCAACTTTTGACTTCTGCTGAGTCAAAACATGGGGAATTTGTCCTTTTAAACAACGGTGTCCAACCTTTGTCAAATGGGCTTAAAAACTGGTATTGCCCCCAATAGATTTTTCTACGCTGTTACCTAATAAGTAAGCTTAGAGGGATAAGAATTCGCAACTTTCTTTGAAAACTACCCCCAATCCCAAGATTAAGCTAAAATCTGCATCAGCATACAATTCTTTTTTGACAAAATCTGTCTTATTTAACCGTACGGCAATAGAAATAGTGTTTCCCCGCCCTCGCCCCCCCCCGCCCCCCCCCCCCCCCCCCCCCCCACGAAACAATGTCAATTTTCTTTCTGTGTTTGAAAAATTGGGGATATAATTCAGCAATATCAACAGACAGTGCCATTTTAACTTCACAACTGATGTCAAATTTTCTTGTACCTACTGATGCGGTGAAATATAGCCATGAATAGGTGAAAGATATCAGTTGCCAATTATTATCCCCTCGCAAAGGAGGGATATAGTAAAGAGATCCGTCCGTCCGTCCGTCTGTCCGAACATTGTTTATGGTATAACGTGAACAATAGTTAACGGATTTCAATTCCTTTTGGTATATTTGTCTGTAGCAACAATGTCTACGTCAAGTTCGATGACCACTGACATCTCTTGAATATTATGGTAACTAAGTTATGGTCCGTTGTTTTAATAGTTAACGGATTTCAATTCTTGTTTGGTATATGTCTCTATAGCAACAATGTCTACGTCCAGCAATATCCGATGAAAATTGAGGGAGTTATTTCCCTTCGTTTAATAAAAAATACCGTTTAGTTCTTATTTATGGCATAACTTGAACACTAATCAACATATTTAATTTCCTTTCGGTATATGTATCTATAGCAACAATGTCTACATCACGTCCGATGACCAGCGATATCCGATGAAAATTATGGGAGTTATTGCCCTTTGTCTAATAAAAAATATCGTGTAATGCTTGTTTATCGCACAACTTTAACAATAAAAAACAGATTTCAATTCTTTTCAGTATATGTCTCTAAAGCAACAATGTCTACATCAAGTTAGATGACCAGCCCATCTCCCATGTCAATTAGACATTTTTGTTGTTTGCTCCAAAATGCATTTTAAGGGTTTTAGAGAGATTACATACTGAAAAACTTGACTTCTATGACACCCCCCCCCCCCCCCCCCCGTCATTTAGGCCATTTTTTCTTTGCTCCAAAATGCATTTATTTTGAAGGATTTAAAGTGATTACTTACTTACAGAAAAAAATTGACTTCTATGAACCACCCCCCCGCCCCCCCCCCCCCCCCCCACACACACACACATCCCTCCTCCACTCCGATCCCTCTGTCTGGTCAGTTGTCACAAAAAAATATTTGTTGCTGCAATATGCTATGCCGGATTTTAGAGTGATCCCTCCCCCCCCCCCCACACACAATTGTGGGATGCAGGGGGATTAACATCGCCGAGCGATCCAGGCCTCTTGTTGAGAATGTAAAGCCAAGCAAATAAAAAGCAAAGAAACACTTTGTCTGATGGACCGACAACCAGACAGGCAGATAGACAGATAACCAGTCACACATTTTGGAAGTCTACACAAGAGTATTGACTGAGAGGCAATGAAAAATATAGTGAGAAGAGCCAGGGCCAGGTTGTCAAACTGAAAAACTCAGTGGTCCATGAGCGCTGTAGTCCCAAAGCAAACCATTTGAATTGAGAGTGTAAGCTATTAACTTCAATCTCCAAAACTTACTGCCCAGTCTTTCCAAACATTTCTCGTCAGCTGCGGGGTTCATTGTGGTTTTCTGGCTGTGTGTTTGAATGGTGATTTAGGAGGGGGTTGACATCCCCCTCTGTCCCCAGTACTATGAGGGGGGATGTGGTTTAAATAAATATGTTAATAGGGTAATATGGCCTGGTAATATCCCAGCATTTTCAGAAGTGCGGGGAAAGAGTCGTGATCTCCATCCGTCCGTCCGTCCGTCCATCCGTCCGTCCGTCCGTCCGTCACACCCTAAAAGGCTCCTAGGGTATTTAATCCGAAACGTTTAAACTATGCTAATGTGTTCAGGTAGCAAACTCTAGATGTACATGAAGGTTTCGGAATTTTAATTTGGCCCCAGGTGGTTCCAGTGGAACCACTTTTATCGTTAGAAAATCAGTTTTCATCGAAAGGCTCCTAGGGTATTTAATTCGAAACGTTTAAACTATGCTAATGTGTTCAGGTAACATCTCTACATGTGCAAGAAGGTTTCGAAATTTTGATTTGGCCCCAGGTGGTTCCAGTGGAACCACATTTATCGTTGGAAAATCAGTTTTCTTCCAAAGGCTCCTAGGGTATTTAATTCGAAACGTCTAAACTATGCTAATGTGTTCAGGTAACATCTGTAGATGTGCATGAAGGTTTAGGAATTTTGATTTGGCCCCAGGTGGTTCCAGTGGAACCACTTTTATCGTCGGAAAATCAGTTTTCTTCGAAAGGCTTCTAGGGTATTTAATTCGAAACGTTTAAACTATGCTAATGTGTTCAGGTAGCATCTCTAGATGTGCATGAAGGTTTCGGAATTTTGATTCGGCCCCCAGGTGGTTCTAGTGGAACCATTATATCGTTAGAAAATCAGTTTTCATCGAAAGGCTCTTGGGGTGTTTAATTTGAAACATTTAAGCTGTGCTAAGATGTTCAGTTTGCATCTCTAGATGTGCATGAAGGTTTCGGAATTTTGATTTGGCCCCAGGTGGTTCCAGTGGAATAACTTTTATCGATAAAAAAATCAGTTTTCATTGAAAGGCTCCTAGGGTATTTAATTAGAATCTTTAAACTATGCTAATGTGTTCAGGTAACATTTCTAGATGTGCATAAAGGTTTCGAAATTTGGTTTGGCCCCAGGGTGGTTCCATTGGAACCACTTTCATCGTTAGGGAATCAGTTTTCATTGAAAGGCTCCTAGGGTATTTAATTCGAAACGTTTAAACTATGCTAAGGTGTTCAGGTACCATCTCTAGATGTGCATGAAGGTTTCGGAATTTTGATTTGGCCCCAGGTGGTTATAGTGGAACCACTTTTATCATTAGAAAATCAGATTTCATCGAAAGGCTTCTAGTGTATTTAATTCGAAACGTTTAAACTGTGCTAAGGTGTTCAGGTACCATCTCTAGATGAAAATCTGTCAAAACTTTTAAACTATACTAATCTGTTCAGGTAGCATAACTAGATGTGCATGAAGGTTTCAGAATTTTTGTTTGGCCGCGGGTGGTTTCAGTGAATCCACTTTTATCGTTAGAAAATCCGTTTTCATCGAAAGGCTCCTAAGATATTTAATTCAAAACTTTTAAACTATGCTAAGGTGTTCAGGTAGCATAACTAGATGTGCATGAGGGTTTCGGAATTTTGATTTGGCCCCATGTGAATCCAGTGGAACCACTTTTATCGTCAGAAAATCAGTTTTCATCGAAAGGTTTCTGGGGTATTTAATTCGAAACGTATGAACTATGCTAATGTGTTCAGGTAACATCTCTAGATGTGAACGAAGGTTTCGGAATTTTTATTTGGCCCCAGGTGGTTCCAGTGAAACCACTTTTATCGTCGGAAAATCAGTTTTCCTCGAAAGTCTCCTAGGGTATTTAATACGGAACTTTTAATCTATGCTAAGGTGTTCAGGTAGCATCTCTAGATGTGCATGAAGGTTTCGGAATTTTGATTCGGCCCCCAGGTGGTTCTAGTGGAACCATTATATCGTTAGAAAATCAGTTTTCATCGAAAGGCTCTTGGGGTATTTAATTTGAAACATTTAAGCTATGCTAAGATGTTCAGTTTGCATCTCCAGATGTGCACGAAGGTTTCGGAATTTTGATTTGGCCCCAGGTGGTTCCAGTGGAATAACTTTTATCGATAAAAAAATCAGTTTTCATTGAAAGGCTCCTAGGGTATTTAATTCGAATCTTTAAACTATGCTAATGTGTTCAGGTAACATTTCTAGATGTGCATGAAGGTTTCGGAATTTTGATTTTGCCCCAAGTGGTTCCAGTGGAACCACTTTGATCGTTAGAAAATCTGTTTCATCGAAAGGCTCCTTGGCTATTTAATTCGAAACTTTTAAACTATGGTAAGGTGTTCAGGTAGCATCACTAGATGTGCATGAAGGTTTCAGAATTTTGATTTGGCCCTGGGTGGTTCCAGTGGAACCACTTTTATCGTTAGTAAATTTGTTTTCATCGAAAGGCTCCTAGGGTATTTAATTCAAAATTTTTAAACTATGCTAAGGTATTCAAGTAACATCTCTAGAGGTGCATGAAGGTTTCGGAATTTTGATTTGTCCCCAAGTGGTTCCAGTGGAAACACTTTTATTGTTAGAAAATCAGTTTTCATTGAAAGGCTCCTAGGTATTTAATTCGAAACGTTTAAACTATGCTAAGGTGTTCATGTACCATCTCTAGATGTGCATGAAGGTTTCAGAATTTTGATTTGGACCCAGGTGGTTCCAGTTGAACCACTTTTATCTTTAGAAAATCAGTTTTCATCGAAAGGCACCTATGGTATTTAATTCGAAACGTTTAATCTATGCTAAGGTGTGCAGGTGCTATCTCTAGATGTACATGGAGGTTTTGGACTTTTGATTTGGCATCTGGTGGTTCCAGTGAAACCACTTTTATTGTTAGACAATCTGTTTTCGTCGAAAGGCTCCCAGGGTATTTAATTCAACATTTTTAATCTATGCTGATCTGTTCAGGTAGCATAACTAGATGTGCATGAAGATTTCAGAATTTTTATTTGGCCCCAGGTGGTTCCAGTGAAACCACTTGTATCATTAGAAAATCTGTTTTCATCGGAAGGCTCCCAGGGTATTTAATTCAAAACTTTTAAACTATGCTAATGTGTTCAGGTAGCATCACTAGATGTGCATGAGGGTTTCGGAATTTTGATTTGGCCCCATGTGGTTCCAGTGGAACCACTTTTATCGTTAGAAAATCAGTTTTCCTCGAAAGTCTCCTAGGGTATTTAATTCAAAACGTTTAAACTATGCTAAGGTGTTCAGGTAGCATCTCTAGATGTGCATGAAGGTTTCGGAATTTTGATTCGGCCCCCAGGTGGTTCTAGTGGAACCATTATATCGTTAGAAAATCGGTTTTCATCGAAAGGCTCCTGGGGTATTTAATTTGAAACATTTAAACTATGCTAAGATGTTCAGTTTGCATCTCTAGATGTGCATGGAGGTTTCGGAATTTTGATTTGGCCCCAGGTGGTTCCAGTGGACCCACTTTTATCGTTAGAAAATCAGTTTTCATTGAAAGGCTCCTAGGGTATTTAATTAGAATCTTTAAACTATGCTAATGTGTTCAGGTAACATTTCTAGATGTGCATGAAGGTTTCGGAATTTTGATTTTGCCCCAAGTGGTTCCAGTGGAACCACTTTTATCGTTAGAAAATCTGTTTTCATCGAAAGGCTCCTAGAGTATTTAATTCAAAACTTTTAAACTGTGGTAAGGTGTTCAGGTAGCATTTTTGGCAATGTATAGCCTTTATTGCTGACTGTGAAAACAATGCAACTTATCAAAACAATAAAATAGTACTGCAAGGTATGTGGTCCGCCAATGAATATTTAAATGTGAAACAATCTCCAAAAATAATAATTAACCCTTTACCCAACGTAACGGCCAAAACCGGCCAGCGCTATTCTCAAAAATCGCCTATTAATTTTAATTATTTTTTCATTTTTGTCTCAAAAACATAGGTTATGACCCCCTCATTGGAACGAGCTCGTCGAGCTCGTTCCAATGAGGGGTCATAACCTATGTTTTTGAGACAAAAAATGAAAAAAAAATAGTTATTCAAGAATTTTGTTTGCAAGTGTCGTCTGCTTTTCATGTTAGGTAAAGAGTTAAATCAGATTTGGAAGCCAAAATATGTATTTCCTATAGGTATCACAGTACTGAATATTTTCCCATAGGTGACCATTATAACGACTCGCACGACGTCTTCTAATGGAATACATCGCAGTACCACAGTACTAAATATTTTCCCATAGACGACCATTAGACTTTCAGGCAAAAAGAAAATATAATCGTACCATTTTAAATTTGGCATTCAAATATCGTTGTCAAGTATAGCTCTTCAGACAACTTTTTACTGGCCCGCAAAAGGGGATCATGCAACTGTAACAGCAGTCCGTAGTTTAGCGTTGTATTTTGGGTCCGTGTCCTGGTTGGTGAGTGACGGTTCGAAGAAGGAGATCGAGTGGGAACGAAGAGAGAACAAGAGATCGAGGTCAAGGTGAAGGGGGTTGGATGATGGCGTGGAGATAGGACGGACGAGGAGAGGAAAGAGATATAGAACTGGTGGGATGAGGACTGTTGAGGTAGTAAGTATGAATGAGTAAGGTAACACAACAAATAAGAGAGAATACTTGATAGGAAGAGAAGATTTTTCAGGGAATTCCCAACAAAAACACACTAACAATCAATTGTATTTTGTAGGTCCAAAATGCCGACAAACCACCCTCTTTATTTATCTGGAATAGGCCTATCCAACGATAATGCAAGATGTCAGTAGAATGTTTCAAATGTTTATTGAAACAATATATTTTCCCAAGTCAGCTAAGTTTTAGATATTGCATCATATCCGAGTGCAACTTTTCTAGGCGGGTAACTCTAATTCAAATATCTACTACAGTGAAACCAGATGGCGCCTTGTTGTACTCAATGAGCGTTATGCAATTCATCCGCAAATTCTCAGAAGCAACCGCTGCAAACGAATGCATTTCGGAACGTTGAACGTGTCACGCACCCCTGCATAACATGGTGAAAACGAGTAATCAAGAGCGTTATTAATCAGCAGATTAGATTCGACAAAAAAGGAATCAATTCGCGAATCTGTTAGAGAGGTGATATTTTCTATTCTCAGAATTCTAATTCAATCTAGACGAGTGATTCTGTAGAATTACAGACTTTTCTCGGCGAACAAAAACATTTAGCCCTTTGAAGGAATTGTACAAAATTTCAGACGCATATCACTTAACATGTAGGTGTGCATACCAATATTGTCCTGGATGAAGGGTTGACACAACGTTAAATGAAAAATCAACCCAACGCCTGCCTAATATCACATGAAATCCTTAAAAACTCGTTTTAATGTAGAAGCCAACCCTGAAAGTTTTATTATTAAAAGTCGCTCATTTAGTTCATTGTAACCCTAAATTTCCATTGGACTGCAACTGCAAATTTGAAACCGATTTTTGGAGTTTAATCTTTCAAAATTACCTGTAGAAATGAATGTATCAGACAATATAAACTTGGAACAAGTGGCATGTTCCAGCTCAGCAAAGGAAACTGCATTTGATAAATAGATGAAATTTTACAATGCATCACCGTTGATGTCGACAGGTCATGAGTTACTGGGCGTTTACTGGCCAGGTATGGCGCCACGTGAGACGAATACGGCAGAGCGTAATACTGATCGCGCTGAACCTTACATGACGCCATACCTGGCAAGTAAACATCCTGACTCAGAATCTGGAAGTTGCCTATCAGTCGGCGATAATCCAATTAAACCTTATTCAAATGAAAGTCGATTTTGGTGCTGTGTGGCACATGTTTATTGGGGCATATGACTGTTGACATCCGCCCTTTATGCGATATTTACTGAATTGGTTTGCCATGGTCCAGATCGAATAAGCCAAGGGAGAGCACCACCAAAGCGCCTAAAGCTCAGAAGCCAGACAGGCTACAAAGGCACCGTGACTCACCCGCCTAGGAGAGGAAGTGTGGAAGGGGAGTATGAGGAAGGAAGGAAGGAAGGAAGGCCACAGCCAACAGACGACCTCAAGGGTCCATCGTGGGACGGTAAAGCCATTATTGTCCCAACCAAGTCCCAATAGCGAGATTTGGGGGCGGGGTGGCAGTGAGGCCTACTGCAGCCGTGTTTCTCGGCCCCAGGCCTGAAACTTAAATGACATCTTAACCGACAGGGGGCGGCACTACCAGTGATTTAGCTTGCCCTCCAGTCATTTGCTCGGTGTTAAGTGGACGGCACGCGACAAAACACTCACTTTCAACAAATGAAATTCATTGTGTACTTGGGCAAGGCACTCAATCCCGATTGCCTACTTTGGGGCAAGGTGGCGCTGAGTACTAAGGCGTATCGCACTTCGACGGTGCATCTGTCTTCAACTATTGATCACCCTGCTTATGTGACGTTAGTTAGTTGGAAAGTGTGATAGTTGCTCACCGCTGCTAGTTTTCTTTCTCAGGAGGATTGCCACATTGCTCACCAAGTCATATATTTGACATACATATACAGTGTTGAGTCTACATTAAAGACATGTATATTTCGGGTGAAGTCAGTTGAAAGCCTGACAAAAATTCTATGTTATATTGTACATTGTCTGTTTACAGTATTGAAATTTAGAGACACAATTTCACTTGGACAGAGGGAGAAAGAGAATATTTTGACATGAGATTTCTTTGGGGGACATTTTTAAATGGTTGATTTTATTTTTCAGATTATGGATAGTTTGCTGCATGTTCAAAATATTCTTCCTTAACCCTTTGAGACTTTAATTATCCTGACGTTCAAACGTCATTGGAAATTCAGTTTCTGCAACATTTTTCAAAATGCGACGGCAGACGTCTGAAAGTACAAATAACAAGGTATTCTCACATTAGTGATTATCTGGTTGAGGGCTAGATTATTTTTGGTGGTCTGAATTTGTTATTCCAAACTTGTTTTATTACAAATTATTGGAGAGTGCCCATAGGCACTCTCCAATAATTTGTACTAAAACAAATTTATATAAACAAAATATTATTTGTGTTTGCTGAATATGAAATATAAGCAAGGAAAGTGTTGGCTTTTGCTCTGGTATCCTCATTTTTAAAGCCCTGATAGTGGCTTCTAGCACTTAACCAGTTCAGAAGTCTTGACAGCAGGATTGTGTTAATATTGTAAGCTGCGATAACATTTGGCTCAATGGTTATCACTGAGCACTATTCTGGAGAAAATAGGAATTTGAGGTTAAAACTTTAAAAAATCGAAAAATAATAACAAAACAAATGACCACAAAGGATCAAAGTGCTGTTTGATTTCGTATGTAAACAAAACATTTCGTACGTAATAACACGTACAAAAGTATCAAAGGGTTAAATATGTATTTTTGTTCAGATTTATTCCTAAAGCATGGACCTTTTATCATTTTTTTAGCTACGTTGGATATTCCAAACTTCAAAATAAACAAAATGAAGTAATATCCAATAGACATAGGTATTTCACATTTACAGGGATACTAAATTTCTTGGTATTCAAAAGTCAAGAACAATAATATCAATGGTTTTAATTCCATTTCAGGACTATTAACATGCTGATTTGTTTCTTGAATTTCAGCATTGATTTTTTTCTTGATAAAGTTTCAGCTATCAGACCAAACCTGTGGTAGAAGGTGGATGTACATGAGTTGGTTGCTCATGGCAGTGTGATGCCAAGTTATGACGACCAGACAAATAAGTTTTAGGAATAGTCTGAAATGTTCTTGAGTATTTGTTTGTACAGTATTTTTTGTAGATTACAGCAAATGATGGGACATCATTCTCTTGATGGGGGAGCATGTAGCAAATGTGTTTTACATTTCTTTCAGAAGGACGAGAATATGATTGTGTTTTTAGTTCACCAACTTTAGTTGTGTGAGCTTATGGCATGGCTCGATCGGTCGGCGTCGGCGTCGGCGTCGGCGTCGGCGTCAGCGTCGGCGTCGGCGTCGGCGTCGGCGTCGGCGTCAGCGTACGTGTCCAATAATGTTAAAGCTTCTGTTTAGGTCACTTATTCGCCCTATTTCCATATCATGGCTTTTATAATGCTGCTATATGATGATTATTATCATTCTACCATGATTTAACCACTCATACCCTACATTTTAGACATTTTTCTTGACATTTTTAGTTGCGTTTAGTTTTCTGTTTAGGTCAGAATTTCATGTTTAACTAAGTGTTTAGGCCAGCCGCTGTGCTCCTTCTCTTACCATGGCACTTATATTCATCATACATGTTCCTCGATATCATTGTTCCATGATTAACCCTCACACCCTGCATTTTAAACATTTTTCTTGACATTTTTAGTTGCGTTTAGTTTTGTGTTTAGCTCGGAATTTCATGTTTAACTTAGTGTTTAGGTCAGCTGCTGTGCTCCTTCTCTTCCCATGGCACTTATAGTCATCATACATGTTCCTTGGTATCATTGTTCCATGATTAACCCCCTCATACCTTGCATTTTAAACATTTTTCTTGACATTTTTAGTTGCATTTAGTTTTCTGTTTAGCTCAGAATTTCATTTTTAACTAAGTGTTTAGGTCAGCTGCTGTGCTCCGTCTCTTCCCATGGCACTTATATTCATCATACATGTTCCTCAGTATCATTGTTCCATGATTAACCCCTCATTCCCTGCATTTTAAACATTCTTCTTGACATTTTTAGTTGCGTTTAGTTTTCTGTTTAGCTCGGAATTTCATGTTTAACTTAGTGTTTAGGTCAGCTGCTGTGCTCCTTCTCTTCCCATGGCACTTATAGTCATCATACATGTTCCTCGGTATCATTGTTCTATGATTAACCCCTCATACCCTGCATTTTAAACATTTTTCTTGATATTTTTAGTTGCGTTTAGTTTTCTGTTTAGCTCAGAATTTCATGTTTAACTTAGTGTTTAGGTCAGCTGCTGTGCTCCTTCTCTTCCTATGGCACTTATAATCATCATACATGTTCCTCAGTATCATTGTTCCATGATTAACCCCTCATACCCTGCATTTTAAACATTTTCTTGACATTTTTATTTGCGTTTAGTTTTCTGTTTAGCTCAGAATTTCATGTTGTTTACCTTAGTGTTTATGTCAGTTTCTGTGTTTTACTTTTAAAAGGTTGCGTTTAGGTAAGCTTTGTCGCATGTTATGAGCCTGTTTGATACAGTTCTTGTGTTTGCCAAAGTTACTATCTAAGAGGAATGTTGGTGAGCTATAGGGCGTTGGCGTCCTTCTTGTTATTGTTGTCATTACTGAGCCCCTTTCAGTACTTGAAGTAAGTGTTGAATTGTTTTCAAGGTTGCGTCACAGGCTTCCATAGTTTTTGGCGGGTTTGAGTGGTCACGTGAGAAGAAAGGTTGATCTGTTGTTATGCTGGCCATCTTTGAATGTTGATTGCAATATATGATAGAACTCCACATTTATTTCACAGTTTCTAGCATTTTCATTGTTTCTTTTGGTTAGTATATATTCTGCCTCGTATAATTATCTCGAATTCAGTTCCGATTTGTGGAATTGTCGTTTTCAACATTGCTTCATTCATATCTCGTATTTTCGTCGTTTTGGTATCCGTGATCAGCTTAATTTAGCTTCGGTTACTTAAAAGAAATTGCACAATTGGTTATGGGTATATATTTTTACAGCTAACATGCACAGCACAGATTGGATGGTTGAATTGGTACGGTGTTGTCTGGAAGCATTGCAGTTTGTGTTGGATGCAGATCCACAATCTGGTATGGTTCTATTTAAACTGGAGTAAGTTGTTTATACATATATATTTTAGGGGGCTATAGTATTGATGTGCATTGTTGTTTAGTTTTTATCTATGGAAGATTCAAATATATTTTCATTTTTCTTTTAATAAGGATTCTGTGAATTATTTTACTGCCACTGGCAGGGTTCAAGCCCTGCCGGTGTCTGGTTAAATTATTAGATACCGGTGAAGCTTGAAAGTGGTCAATGGTCGTAAAAGTGATTGATGCACATCAGCACTGTTTACCTTTTTTGTGATCAAACCGATTGCAAACATGACTGATATCAAGTGAAGCTGGAGTGTGAATGAAATGAAAGTGGAGTGTGATATTATTGTACTATGGTAACATGATATTATTATTATTCTGACTATTATAAAGATAATGAAGTTGTTTCTTCCAGCAGTAATGAGTGTTGATATTCGATGTAATTTGTAAAATTATGTATTTTTTGTATTTCAGAATCCTTTTAATCTGTAATTAAAATGGTTGCTCAAGTTATACTGAGTTAGTTGTGTACTGTCCTGGTGGACATGATGACATTGCATCTACCCTAACCTAGGCCTGTTTCAGTTTGTTGTTGAATAAAAGAAATTAGAATGTTTAAAAAAATGTTCTTATTTTTTACAATCCTCAAAAGTATGAAAGTCTAAAAGGACTTCATGGTCCACCTGTAAGTAGTCCGTCCAATAGTCCTTGGATGAGAACAAGAGTTAATTATTGACTTAAAAAGAGTTCCAAAAGAATCTGAACCGGTAAAACAATTGTTATGGGTCTATTTGGGTAATTCTACGAAACGGGAAACTACTCTTGTACAAACGAACACATCTATTACTGGCAAAAAACCCGAAATGGGGCTTCTTCAAGTCCGCTTCGATAATTTGGGGTGATTTGTGAGACATTGTTGGGTTTATTTGGGTAATTCTATGAGTTAAACGATGATTCTGGGGGAATCCGTTTCATAAAAATACTCTAATTGAATCGAACACAATCCCCGAACAGACGTTTGGTCCTATTGTAGACCACTGAGTCACAGGGCAACCACCATAGAAACAACGATGGCGGCCTCCTTCATACTGCGCATACGTACTCACATCACCCATCACCATGACAATGACGTCACAACATGGCCACCCAGTCGGGTTACCTTGACAACCATGTGATACCCATAATACACAGCGGTATGACGTCAAATGAGAACCGCCAAATGAGAACCGCCTGATGATGGTCGAGTAGTCCATGTCCTGCTACTTATAAAGAATATACGAGGGTATTCCAGAGAGTACGCCCGATCAAAGGAATGCTTACTATTACGAGCTCATATGGTATAACGGACTTATCACATACGGTAAACGATGCACACGCAGCACTTCTTACTGGCTGTAAATTGTAAGTAAAACGAATTGAGCTGCATCCCATAATCGCAGATTCATTTAAACAGTTGATGGTTAAAGTAGGTTTTTCTTTACTTTTGACACCAACGTTTCTGTTAGATGTTGGTCTAAACTAGAAGTTATCTTTCAATGATTTCACCAACCAGTCTAAACATATTACCCTCTTGACGCGATCCAAACATTACTCGCCATAAGATAAAATGGGAACATTTGTTTTATTGATTTTGAACTTCGACGCATTTTGAGATCTGACGTTCTGCCTTCTGGTGGCAGAAACAGAAACGTTTGGTACAATGAGACAGGAGTGCAAAGTGAAACACAGGACAACATTCAATAACTTTGACGCAACTAACCGTTGCGGGCCTTGCGGCAACATTAAATGCTGCAGTTATTTGTTTTGGACATGCAGGTTTATTCATTACCGGTTTTCTTTTTCGAAGGCGAGGCTTCAGTTTGAGTTATCACACAAAATCAACATTCTAAACTTAGAAAAAAAAGGTTTCATCTGGTCGAATTCTGGAAACGCTCGAGTCTTGTTTAGAGTGTTAAATGTTTAGAAAAAGAAGTATTCTCATTCATTTTTCAATGTTTTCAAAATTTTATTTCTCGAGAAAGCAAAAGCTATCCTTCAGTATGTGAGATGTTTTGTTTTTATAATACGATGCTTTGTAGGTTTGTATGAAATTTCGGTTCCTATTACATTGAAAGAGGGAGGAATGTTTACGTGGCCACTGGTTCAACTGTTACTTCCCACTGAACACTGGCTTTCTCCAGATAATTGGGCTTCCCCCAACACAAACTGTCCTACAAGATATGGCCATGCCACTGGAAGTGTTGTTAAACACCAATACACAAGCACAAAATCGTTGCTAGTGAGTGGGCTAGATACGTCAACGAAGATAACTGTATTTTGCTTTTATCTGCCAAATTATTGTTTGTGTAACACCGTCTTTTCCTTTTCCGTTACGTACATTCAAAATTCGTTGCCTTTGTACTTGCAAAACAGTCTTTATTACACAGGTGTCTGGCGGCTTGGTGTGATATTCATAGTATTTGTTGAATATAGAATACACTCCAAAATCAGTTGGGTTAAAAATCAACCCAAATCGACTGGGCTGAGTGAATATGAACCCAGTTGATCATATTCCTCCAACTCGGTCGATTGAGGTTCATTTTTAACCCAACTGATTTTAGTGTATGCCCTTATCAACGCTTACAGATGTATTATCATGTTGAAACAAAAGAATGACGTCACAAGTATGAGATACCACTAGGAAATGATATTCCCTTTGTCGGGAAGATCATCATTTTAACAACCAGGTTGAAAGACCCGATGGACAGCAGGAATGAGTCACATTATGAGATCCACACGCGACTGGAGAAGTCACATATGGACACTCTGATCTTAATTCTGTGATTTAGAACTTCAGTACGTACTGTACACGCGACTGGAGAAGTCACATATGGACACTCTGATCTTAATTCTGTGATTTAGAACTTCAGTACGTACTGTTACTGTTAACGTTCTGTAATGTCAGTCTGTTTTGATTTCCAAGCCCACATCCCTTACCTTTTTTTCTGATTGCTTGATTTTATTTTCCATCCATCAGTTGGCTTACGTGTGTAAATATCATTCTAGAAACATTGTTTTCTGTTCATCAGATTCGGGCATGAAGAAGCGTAACTCCTGATTTGAATAATAGTGATACCAGGCGATAACACCTTCGCAAGGCGTTGAGTATTATCACCGCAGAGAGTTGTTGTCAACATATCAGCTGGGAGAAAAACTGTTTACACGGATTAAGATACGTTTACCGAATAATCCATACAATTGATTAAACTAATCTGCACAGGCTATTGTCATGAATAAGGTTAATTATTATTTTATTCAATCATGTTGTTGTTGCGGCATTGTACGTACGTAAACTTAAAGTCTGTCCATTGTTGATGAAAAGTTAGTCTGAATAACCGATTGTTAAGAAGTATTCGATAGAGTTTGGTAACCGACTCTCGTCAAATGTATTCTGAAGTTAACCTTTTGAACCCTGGTGGTATCTTTCATGTCAGTCCAATGGCAGAAATTAGAAGAGTCCATATTCATTATTTGGTGGTAGATCAATTAATATTTTCGACGCGCGCCCGAACGGCTGCAAGTTGAAAATATTGATTGGTCTGCCCCACACATTCACTCAGCAATCATCCTACTTTATCGACTTATGACGTATCATGTTCCTGGACCGGAAAAGCGTCAAGAAAATTGTCAATAAATTTGTTAGACTGAGAAGCCATTTAGTCTCAGTGTCTTCTGATGTGAAATTTCCGGTAATCGCATTGATCACAAACATACAAGTATCTCATCTGTTGCCATCTTGTGGGGGTGGGGGCGGAAGTTACTATAAATGAAAAATAAATATGTTAATGATGTCCCCATTTTACGTAGAAATGCAAATTAAAAATTTACAACATATTTTAATTATTACTGACCAGACGTATCCAGGATATCAAAGTTGGGGGTGCATGAGTAATATCTAGGGGGGGGGGGGTGCAAGTTCAGCGATCTGAACGTATCGGCTACACCTATACAAAGGGGGGTAGTTGCTACGGTCAGGTCGCTGAACTACAAGAATACAGAATAGGATAGCATCATCCGATCCACTTAGGGGCGAGCACAAGTGGGGGACACCCCCTCTCGCTGGAGGGAGAGGGGATGCTCCTCCTGGAAACATTTTGAAATTCGAGACAAAAGAATGCAATTTTCTTGAATCTGAGTCCGTTTGTGTCCATAATTTTTATAAATTGTGAAAGGCATCAATAATTAGGTCACATCATCCCCCACCCCCCATAGCTATGCCACTGTTACTGACATAACACGAGTGCCGAGATTGAAAAACTGATATGTTTTGTTAGTTTTCCTTCATTGCATTTGATGACGTGAAATAGCTTTCACGCCATCAAACGTTATGGAATGGAGTTGTTATCGCGTTGGGTGACTTGACGCCATCTGATGGGGTCAGTTTGAATAGCGGCGTTTTGTGGGGACATTCCAGCAATCCAGTTGGAAAGGGATCAGTGGAAAGAAGTACCTTTGTGACCAGTTTCAGGTCATGCAAGTTGTTGCTGACTCAGTTCATCAACTGATTTGATTGACCAACTTGACGTATATCTCCGGTAACTTCAGCCATAGAAGGTTTTGACATAATTTGGCTCTTTTTGTATTAATACGGTACTATAGCTTCGGGAATCACATAAATATGCTTCATATCAGTTTAGCAATTGACATGTATTCGTTCGTAATCTATGGAACACTACCCCCATTTTGGAGTATAATGTTCCTGTGTTATTCAAAGATGAGCCGAATTTAGAATTAAAACGTTTTTCCTTGAATATGCTGGCGTAAATATAGCCTACATCAAGGTAGACTCCCCTTTTTCAGAGACGGTTGTGGCAGTTTGACGGTTTGTTCAGACTTTGTTTTCAGCTGTATATTTTCATTAAAATGTCACAGTACACGTGACTCGTCCGTTGCAACTGGTGCCCTCATACTGCATGCTAAAATGTCAACCGCATGGTTCAACCTGTCAGCCGAAACCCAATGGTTTCTGTTGACAATTTGCAAAGTTGCAAAATTTAGTATTTAAGGGGAGAAATAGCAATTCTGAAGACGTTTTCTACTGTGGGTTTCTCGAAGGCATTATTTGATAATCTCAGTAAATAATGAACGTTCACACTATACATTCCTCTTGTTTATTTAGCGATTAACTTCACTTCAAAGAGCCATGATAAATTATATGGACTGAGGAAGACAGAGTACGGGGTAGATTTTTCACAAATTACCGGCCTCAACATTTTGTCCCTAGAGGAAATCCAGCGATCGAGCCAAGGTGCAATTGCTAGTAACTATGGACCCTCTAACCTTGTAATCCATCACAAGTAGGATGAACATTGTTTAGCATTGGATGAAGGCAAGTAACAATCACGAGATGCACCGATTTAGTACACGGCGCCACGTAAGTAAAATATCAGGCGGAAAATGACCCACATCAGGGAATGTCATCGAGGGATCTCATGAACGTATCAATTACTTAGCCAGTGGTGCCATGTGATAGCACATTAAGACCCTATAACACTTCGTGCTTTAAATACAAATCGAGTACGTTCAAGGTGGTGGATTGGTCGCGATCGTTCGGGTATTTTCAGTCATTGCAGGGTTGTTTCTGGTAATTCGACATACTCCGATACAATAACACATACCCACTCTATTTGGGGATTTTCATATTAACTGCGTATAGGCATAGAAACAATATGGCGGTATCCAGTGAACAAAATGAACGACGGGGACACGTGTCACCCTAACACATTCTGCACATTGATACACTGACACCACGTAGCACCACCGTGATGACATCAGAACGTGGCGCTCACCTTAGACATTACTTTGTAGAAATTTCTTGTATGATGGACTGTCATTCCCGAAACAATTATAATTCTACCACTTTTCTTTGTCACTATTTATTTCTTTTTTTTTAACAACATGGTAGTTGGTTTACGATAAAAGGTTATTATCAACTGCCAGAAGTAAGGAAACCGTACCCTTATTTGGCCTTTGGTTATCAACCTATCTACACAATGCTTCACACCCCGCGTACAGTAGCGTGATCGCAAAAGTAGACCTCTGCTGTCGACTGCCTAGGGATAAATAATTGGCTAAACTTGACTTCATGCCTATGTTGCGGCCACGAGATAACCAAAGATGCTGAAAGTAACCTTAAACGCCAATAAAAAATAGTTACTAAATATCCACGTAGACAGTTTTTGTGCTTAGCGTATTTTTGTCTAGAATTTGAAAGTGATTCTTCCCTACAGGCATTTAAATGATAACCCACTGTCTGTGTATTGCTGGACCAAGAAGCGTGGACTTACCAACATCAAGCAAAATTACAGAAAAACTTGAGAACAGATATTCTTACCTGAATCTCAAAACACACCCATCAGCTGCATATACATATATCACTGTGCAATAGTGGAAAACTCTCCGTCAAACTAAAATATAGGTCACATTCGATGATATTTGATACGTAAGGTATAGTTCATACTTAAGGATGTACGCCGATAAAACCCGACAATACTCTATTTATCCTGCAAAATATAGTGTACACAAAGAGACACAAGTCATACGAACATTCAATTTAAAAACATTTAGGCATTTTTCATCTTCATCCTTCACACCAAGCCTCCTCCCTGCTTCTGGGTATAGGTGTAGTTCCTACCTACCTTTCCTCTGTATTAACCTGTCATTGTCATCAACAGTTCCTCAATTGCATTCAGGTTTATTAGGGGTTGGGGATTACTCTATTAATTATTTTATTTCGTGCACTGCCGCTAGTATTTACATTTCAATATTCATGTAATTCTTAAAATTTAATAAAAGCAGTATTCCAATATGCAATTCGTCTTCGGTTTTATTTCGAGCAAGCAAGCTCGTTGCAGTGGCTCATCTTATAATTTTGTGGTCATAAATATCATGTTTTTTACGACACATACTCTTACGCCATTGGTAGATCGACTTTGGGTGTCCGAAAGCCAAGGGTATCCGCCTCTGGAGGGGGACTGGGTGTGGTGTCCCTTTGACTCATACAGTAGAGTTGCCGTGGATTGGTCGTAATCTACGCGCAGGTGGTGATGCCTCGCGTGCGTTTTCCAGGTAATAAAAATCATCAACAGCAAAATATTTGTACCTGGTGCTTCATTAATTAAATTGTTGATGATTATTCCTATAATTAGTGTTTGGTATCTTATATTATTGCGTCCGTGGTAATATATTGCCCTCCCGTGAAAAGTGACTAGTCCACTGCGGCGGTACCGCATGTTGTTTTTTAAAGTTCATTATTCTACTGACATGCAGCGAGAGTATCTGTCCGTCAATAAATAATTATGAATTGTTTGCATATTCACAACGTCCGCGAATTAACTGCCCATTTGCCAGTAAATTCAAATGAAAATAATGCAACGCCAATTATCGAATTGAAAATACGCGGTGTATGGTTCACCTCTCGTTAGTCTCATAGAGCGATAGATTTTGCTTCCTTTGGCATTAGTTTTAAAAATTTTGAAAACTCGTGCTAAAATAAGCACAATCCTTCAATCTAAGAGTCTGAAGAGTTACAGTACGGCCGCCGTGGATTGGTTACTTTCCATGGGGTGGGCAGTATTCCCACGGACGCAATAATATTGGATTGGAAAACCTAATTATAGGAATAATCATCAAAAATTTAATTAACGAAGCACCGGATACAACCCTGTACTTCATAAATTAAAATTTTGCTGATGGTGATTTTTATTACCTGGTAAACGCATGCCTTGACTTCACTGCCCACGCGTGAATTACGACCAGTCTACGGCGACTGTACTGTTGTACTGTAAGTATCTCACAGCCAAGTGAAAGTTCTAGTCCCCCCCCCCCCCTCCCCATCCCTGTGGCTTGCGACCTCTACTGTCTTATACTGTCTTCCAAAAACGTCGGTTTGCAGTAGGACACAGACACAGACTAGCAGTTTATTGAGGGGTCGTCCAACAAATAAATTGTAAAATTTTCAACAATGCCCAAAGTACAGATAATAGTAGTAAATAAATGCATGTTATAGAACAAAATAATGGCTAGAGCACAAGGAAATGAAATATATTCACTTTTTCACGAGAAAAAATACTTTTATGAGTTTGATGACAGACAAACTTCCAATGACATAAACGACCAACTGCAAAAATCACGAATAGATCGGTAATCCCAATGACGGGGTTTCGCCAGACTGTCAAGGTGACAGCTAAAAGTTGCGATTTTGTTGTATAAAAGTGTAAATATTTTCGATAGGTATGTGACGGACCCTGAAAGTAGATTTTTCAAACGCTGCTAAATTAAGTATGAAATTTAATGTCCATTATGGCGCTAGTGTTCAACGCCATATGGGCATCTGATAACAGATCAATAGTAAGAGAGACAATATTCTCTTCTGTAATCGTTATCTGGGTAATTAAGGCCAGTTAAATTGTAACTGTTGAAAACCAGTGCATCACACATGTTCTGGACACACACCCATATTACGCATCTATCCTGTCGCCGAAATGTCAAAAGATACCAAAATGCGAGTCTTTCAAAGGAACTTTAAAGCGAGTGTTAAATTAAAATATATCTGGGCGGCCAAGTTCAGGAGAAGCGATTAACTGAGAATAAATGTTCCGGCTATCTAAATAAAAATTGGGGGATTTATCGAAAAATTAATTCCAGCCAATTCCAGTCGGAAGGTGTGTAAGGCTGTGGGTCGTTGCGAGGTAGTTGGCCTGAGGGCACTCAGTGGAGGTCCGAATTTAGCCTTGGCCGTCGAGGGTCATAGGCACAGAGATTGAAAGTCCGCGTATTGTCGTAACCCTGTGGGGTTGTAAGAAACCGATAGTAGTTTGTTAACGGTTGCGAACCGTAGTGGCATAGTAGCCAAAGAAGTAAAAGCTGTAACGTTGAGGTCTAGGAACTGTATTAGGAGCTTGCGTAAGTGCTTGAGTAGCTCGCGAGTTGAAATAGTTTTAGGCGGTGCGAGAATTGGTGATGTTGAGAACACTTTGCAGAATATTATTATGTAAGCTTTGTTAAGTATTATCCAAAGGCAAAGAATAACTTAACCCCGTGAGAGCCAGACAAGGCGCAAAGTGATCGTGAACTGTAGTAGACGCCGATTGAATTGTGATTGAACTGTGAGAACGCTGATAGAGTCGCACAAGCAGAACATTATATGTGTTAAGTCCGACTGACGGTGAAGTTAACCCTGCGAGGAGGAAGCAACGAGAAGTGAATAGACACTTTGTATTCATCACAAACGGTGAGAAGATGAAGATGATGTGAGGTCGATCCAGCGGACACAGCTAGCTGTGGGAGACGTCGAGGGTCCTAAAGAATAAACTTTTATTCGCGTAATTAGTGTATTCTTATGGATAATTTTGTGAGTAATTTGTTTCATATTATATTTCTTCGTACTTAAAAATAAATAGTCTTTCAGTGAATTATCGTTGATCACCCTTTGGCGTTGTAAGACACAGGCACCTTCAGGAATCCTAAAAGTCCCAAACGGATAGGGCATTGATAAGGTGGCAAGGTTTACGTTCGAACTGGGGTTCAGACGACAGACACTGGCTGTCGGCTGAGCACTGATAAGAACATAAATTTTCCTCCATCAAATTTAACCCCGTAATACTGCGACACAGACGCTGAGAAAGTATATTTTACCATTTCGTCTCTGATGTGTTACAAGCGCTGCGAAGAAAAAACAAGAAAAAGAAATGAGGTTCGAATGAAAAATCCACGAGGGAAATCGGTCACATCGGTTTATACCATATAACGCAAATGTGAACATGGGCAAAATAGTGTTTTCAAAGATCTAAGAACTGCAGAAACAATTACACTCTTCGCAAATCTCAAGTCAGTAGAATTGAAAAGGCTCAATATAGTCACAAGGGTGTCAGACACGTTAGGGTGGTGATTAAAGATTTATGGTCACCCTAGAGCTCTGCTGTACTCGGAGAATGTTATCCAACCTTTGAATGAACATACGTCTGTCTCATCACCTCGCAGTGTTTTGGAGGTAGATTCGTCATCTGGAGGTGTCTAGGTCTTGGTAGATAAAAAGATAATCCATGGGTATCATCTGAATATAATTCAAGGAAAAATAAAACAAGATTTATTTAATGCCAGCACAAGAATGGTCTATGAACATAGAATTATGCACAACACAATACACAATGTTCAAATTCTCTTCGGGTCTCCAGGCGTTCTCTTTTCGGCGCGCCGCTCTACAACATATCTATTTGTCCCATCCAAACATTCTGTGCGTAGCAGCTCCCATTTGTAAGCCAATTTGTCTCCTTCTTCACTAGCGGCCACTGTCCGTCAACTCCTCTGGCGTGCCTTTTGCTTACTATAACAATATAATGTCACCTTCGCATGCACTTCAGAATCTCGTTCCGAATCAACCAACTCCCCGGCAACCGTTTGAACATATAATGTCCAAGCATGAGATTTATTTGGCTTTCACTCAGCCCACTTCAGCCTCCTAACTTGGGTCGAATCTATGAGATCTCGATAGCTCGCTCCAACTAACTTCCCTCAAACAGGATCTGTGACTCCCAAAGCCCCACACACCGTTCGCTTCACTTAGCCTAATAACTTATTCTGCTGTTCGAAACGGTCTCTCACCAAATAAAGCTAATTGTGGGTTCCCTTAGCCCAGTAACTTCCTCTAATGCTCCAGAAAACCTCTTACGATGCAAAACTACCTTTGGGTAACTCAGCCCAACAACTCATTCCGACACCCATCGCTTTAACAGCCTCTCGTTGTACTTTCAACATTTCATTTCAATGGGAGTTCCGCCTACCCCATCCTCCCAGCTTTCTTAAATACCAAACAGAAATTCTCAAAAGACGATCAAGAGGAACAGCGTTATTTCCACCCATCAGCAAATAACGCACGCGTTTTAGACCAGAAACTTTAACCCTTTGAACGCTAGTGGTATCTACCATGCCAGTTCAATGGCAGCAATTAGAAGAGTCCATATTCATCATTTGGAATGGTCCAATCAATATTTTCAACGTGCAGCCTCGGGGTTGCACGTTAAAAATATTGATTGGTCTACCCCACACATTTACTGAACAGCCATCCTATATAATAACGTTATGACGTGTCATGTTCCAGGTCGGAAAAAACGGCCGCTAGGGTTCAAAGGGTTAATAACTAATCCTGACGATTTCAACCAGTTTTTGGAAGTCATTCGAGAAGAGGATTTATTGGAGGAGGCACGTTTCTGTCGATCGACAACACAATGGTGTGTATACATACTTACCAACATTACAGTTTATGTCAATAAACTCGTCGACCATCCGATAGGAGGGGAACCTACAAACATGCCTCACTACAATTAAATAATCCTTCCATCGTGGCACTTCAATCATTCCAACAAACTGGAAGCCGTTATCTGGACAGTCTTTGTATATTTCGTTGCTGGGCATTGTTGAGCGGATCGACACGTCATGAACTTGAAGAAGGACGCCGAACGATATTTCAAAAAATATTCCGATGTATCCAAAAAAAAATTCCAAGGATTGTGCCTGTCTCAGCTGGTGGAAATTAAAGATCTTTTCCAAGTACAAATCATAGTTTACATGCTCAAATGTCAACAACAACAATAACAAGATCAGATATCTGCTCGTCGAGCTCGTTCCAACGAGGGGTCATAACCTATGTTTCTGAGACAACAAATGAAAAAAATAATGAAAATTAATTGGCGATTTTTGAGAATACCGCTGGCCGGTTTTGGCCGTTACGTTGGGTAAATCGTTAAAGACATAAATAGCTACACAAAGTCCTACATTTGTCGAAAATACAGAAACTTTGGAAAGCTGAGAAAAAAATTGTTTCGTCACGGAAAGAACTTTACCGGGAAAGTTGTTCGTTCGCACCCTGGGGGTACGTACCGGCCCCAAAAGACTATCTTTGAAAAACTGGAAGAGAAGCCATCGTGGTTCTACGAGAGGATCGATTTTACCCATACTGGGCCACATTTGACTTTGAATCTTTCTTTGCAAAGACTGCATTTCCACCCAACAGCGAAAAGAGACAGTGGGAATCGCGACACGTTCCACTCATCGTTTCCGTTTGTAGCAATGCTCCCGAATATGAAGACCCCAAATGTTTTGTCACCGAGGGTAACTCTAAGGAGTTAGTTGAAAGGATGATTTGTTATTTGAGTAATAATCTGACGCCGCTCGAAGGCTTATATGGGAAAAATCGCGACGTCGACGCCGTAGCTGCGAAGGGTGGGGCAATTTCACAAAATTCTAAGTTCATCAAGGGCCATAACTCCAAGAAAAATATTTGGAACAACACATGCATTGAACAGTGGCTAGACATCAATACGATACACTTACATGCCAAATATAATATCATTCCATCAAGTATTTCAAAAGTTATTGAGTTTTGACTCTCGTTGGTCACAGACAGACCGACCGACATTCTAAGTTCATCAAGGGCCATAACTCCAAGAAAAATATTTGGAACAACACATGCATTGAACAGTGGCTAGACATCAATAAGATACACTTACGTGCCAAATATAAAGTCATTCCATGAAGTATTTTAAAAGTTATTGAGTTTTGAAACTCGTTGGTCACAGACAGATCGATTGACCGACAGACAGACCGACAGACAGACCGACAGACCGACATTGCCACTTATAGAGCTGCTAGTCGAAGCTAAAAACGTTCTTCCACGATAATAAAACTTCCCACACCAATTTGCGAAATGGAGAAGCTGGAACCCGGAAATGGCAAACATCCACTTCAACTTCTGTACGAAACATTTGAACGATACCTCAAAGAATTACCAGTTCTCGGATTTAACAGTGCTCGGTACCATGTGAATTTAGTCAAGAGGGAATCTTGGACTATTTTCTACATTTTTCAAAGATTGGTTTTACAGTAAAAAACATAACAACAATTGTGTGTGTATAAAAACACCCAATTTCAAGTTTCTGAACATCACGATTACTCCTGTGATAAGTATCTGAAGGCTTTCAGCGCCACAGTAACCAAGGGATACCTACCGTACGAGTGGATCGACAGTTTAGAGAAGTTAGATCAGGACCACCTGCCAGAACACCAAGCATTCTGCAGTGAACTGATGAAATCTAACATTTCTGAAGAATGTGCTTGTTGTCCGAAGATATGGAAAGACTTGAATATTGAATATGACCACCTTTCGAGACTTTCTCGTCTGGTATAATAATATTGATGTCCAGCCGTTTCTAGAAGCTGTGGACAAGCAGTTTTCATTCTTTAGAGCTCGGGGCTTGCACGTGCTCAAGTTCAAGGAAGCTCTATCGATTCCAGGATTAACTCTGAAATATCTGCACAACACCTTACCTAAGGACACATATTTCACCTTGTACAATAACAGCAACTGCGATCTTCATCAACTCGTCAAAGACAACATTGTTGGAGGACCTTCTATCATATTCAATAAATACCGGGAGAAGGGTCAAACTAAAATTCGAGCCCTGCAATGTGGCGATGAAGCAGAACTTTGTGGAAGCATTGTAGGATTTGATGCCAATGCTCTCTATCTCTGGGCCCTCATGCAAGAAATGCCGGCCGGAATTTACATCAGGCGCCTGGCTGAGAATTCACTCAAGCTGGAAAACATTTAAATACGGGGGGCATGGCACTCGAGTGATTAGAATATGTGGCGAACAGAGACGGAATCGACATTCAGCATCAGTTCAACAACACGGAAAAGAGACCGGGACGTCGGTCGTTACCAGTGGACGGTTGGTGTCAAGAAACGCAGATTGCCTTTCAATTTATGAGCTGTTATTTTCACGGACATCCCTGTCATCTGAACAGAAACAAAGATGGGAGTCAAATAAAAGTAAACGAAGTCAATAAAAAGTCAATGACAGAACTCCGTGCAGATACAAAGGCTAATAGCCAATCTATACGACACCTGAAATACACGCTTGTGGAAATGTGGGAATGCGAGTGGAAACATTTGAAGAAACCTGACGACAGCGTCAAGGACTTTCTAAAAAACATTCCCAAATGGAAGGTTGCGTGGCAAATGACAGAGGGAGAAATACTTGATCAAGTACTGTCGTAAGAACTGTTTGAAATGGTCGAGTGCTATTATCAGTGTTCCAGCTAGGTTTCGTACCCATTTTTCAGAGATGACTCCCATCTTTAAAAACGCATCAATTAGCAGGAATGACATCGGCGACCACATGAAGCAGTTCGCTGAAGAAAACGTCGTCTTGACAACACCTCGTCAAAGCTTGAATGGAAGTTTTTATGGAGAGAAAATCCTGCTTACGACACCACTTTTATCCTGGTACCTGCGTCATGGGTTAGAAGTGACAAAAATATATCAAGTCGTCCAGTACCAACCGAAAGCATGTTTCCAGAAATTTGGTGAACAAGTGTCAGACGCCAGAAGAGAAGGGGACACTCGCCCAGACCGCGCCATTGTTGCTGACGCCATGAAATTATTGGGTAACTGCGGCTACGGAAAAAACAATCACAAACAAAGAGAAGCAGCGCATTGTAAAATATTGCGAATTGAGAACAGCCTCTTGGTACATTTGTGACCCCCTTCTTCCGAGCTTTAAGCACTTTAAGCGAGGATTTATTTGAAGTGGTGGAACTGAACAAAAAGAGAATACATTTCGATCTACCTCATCAAATTGGCTATTTCGTCTACCAGTAGGCGAAACTGAGAATGCTGGAATTTTATTTCAACTTTATCGATGTGTACCTGGATAGACGGGATTTTTAGTACTGTGGAATGGACACCGACTCGGCGTATGTTGCTTTGGCGGGTACCTGTTTTGAAAAGCTCGTGAAGGAGGATAAAAAGCAACAATTCTACGAAAACTGGCATAAATGGTTTCCCGCTGAGGCAAGCGACTCACACAGAGAGGACTCATCTTAAAAAGCTATATGTTTGGGTGTGGACACAGGAGCAGTGTTGTGTTGAAAGGAAAGCTTATGATAAAAGAACACCCGGACTTTTCAAAGTTGAATGGGAAGATGGTGGAAATGTGGCACTCTGCAGCCAAACATACCATTGTTTTGGTGAAAAACAAAAATAGAGTTTGAAGGGCGTCAAAAAGGGCTTAATCATATGACGAAAGGAATGTACATGAACGTTCTTAGAAGCCAACAAAGTGGAGCGGGAATCATTCGAGGCTTCATTATAAACAACAACGTGAAGATAACATAATGTACACACAGACCAAAAACGGACTTTCTTATTTCTACCCGAAACAAAAGTGGCAGCAGATGGTACGAATACGTTCCCCCTGGAACTTTAAATACAAGGGGCGGTGTGAGTTGGGGGGGGGGGGGGGGTTGAGGTTGGACAATTGTGTAGACAAAAGGGAAAAAACACCGTTGCGATAGCCATAATTTAAATGTTCTCAGGAATTTTTTTTTTTTTTCGTCTTCAATGGGTCAACGCAACCCTAGCCAATTTGATCAATTTAGAATACAGATTTACAATCAACAATGTGTTTTTACAAATACTGCATGTGGATTTTCAATCAATAATGTGTTTTTAAAAACAGTTAAGGTGAATTTGAATCAATAATGTGTTTTTACAAGCAGTTGAGGCGAATTTACAATCAATAATGTGTTTTTATAAACCGTTAAGGCAAATTTACAATCAATAATGTGTATTACGAACCGTTAAAGCGAATTTGCAGTCAGTGATGTGTTTTTACAAACAGTTAAGGGGAATTTATATCCAATAATGTGTTTTTACAAACAGTTCAGGCGAATTTTAACGATTTGTTTTACAACTAGTTTTACAAATAGTTAAGGCGAATTTACAATCAATAATGTGTTTTTATAAACAGTTATGGCGAATTTACAATTAATAATGTGTTTTTACAAACAGTTATGGCGAATATACAATTAATAATGTGTTTTACAAACAGTTATGGCGAATTTACAATCAATAATGTGTTTTTACAAACAGTTAAGGCGAATTTACAATTAATAATGTGTTTTTACAAACAGTTAAGGCGAATTTACAATCAATAATGTGTTTTTACAAACAGTTATGGCGAATTTACAATTAATAATGTGTTTTTACAAACAGTTATGGCGAATTTACAATCAATAATGTGTTTTTACAAGCAGTTAAGGCGAATTTACAATTAATAATGTGTTTTTACAAATAGTTAAGGCGAATTTACAATTAATAATGTGTTTTTACAAACAGTTATGGCGAATTTACAATCAATAATGTGTTTTTACAAACAGTTAAGGCGAATTTACAATTAATAATGTGTTTATGCAAACAGTTAAGGCGAATTTACAATTAATAATGTGTTTATACAAACAGTTAAGGCGAATTTACAATCAATAATGTGTTTTACGAACCGTGAAAACGAATTTACAGTCAATAATGTGTTCTTTACAAACAGTTAAGACGAATTTACAATCAATAATGTGTTTTTACAAACAGTTAAGGTGAATTTACAATCAATAATGTGTTTTTACAAATAGTTAAGGCGAATTTACAATCAATAATGTGTTTTTACAAACAGTTAAGGCGAATTTACAATCAATAATGTGTTTTACGAACCATTAAAGCGAATTTACAGTCAATAATGTGTTCTTTACAAACAGTTAAGGGGAATTTACAATCAATAATGTGTTTTTTGCAAACAGTTAAAGCGAATTTACAATCAATAATGTGTTTTTACAAAGAATTAATCATATACAAAATAATTTTACATTACATCATACAATAAATATTTTTAATTAGAGAAACAGAATTTACTGCATCCAGTAAATTCAAGTCTGTGTGAAAAACTATCAGGAAAAAACTATATAGAAAGAGAATTTATGGAGGCTTATTTTCGGAAGTAAAATATTTTTTAAACAAACCAGAAATAGATTTTCGTTAAGAGTATTTTAAGATATTCATACATGAATCAGAACTTTTTTCTAAGAAACCAGAAAAGGCATATATGTGCACACCATTTAGAGGATTCGATCAACTAATCAGTAATTGACATTACGGGCTCTGCCACTTGTTTGAATGATGAAATACATGGATAATCTTCAGACTTGCATTAGTTGTTATAAAATTCAAGTTAATAATTCAGTAATTCCTAATAGTTCTGAAAAATATGCACTTAATGACCTTCGTTGACCGCATTGAGGTGGACCACATTTTGAACCTCCAGCAAGTTTAAACTCATTCGGTGTAGGTCCCATGTCTATAGGGCATACCAAGCCTGAAGTATGAACGTAAACCACTTTAAAAATATTGGATCTGCCATATTTGTAGATGATAGCAAATATTCATATTTGCTAGAAAATGTTACGGTACATGGTACCTCTGTAAAATATATTGCGAGTAAAATAATTCAGTAATGTTGGAATATAGACATAAAAAGCCATTAAAGACCCCCCAAAACCTATCTGAAGTCTTCTTGGCATTGGCAAAATACCGAGGTCCGATCGATGCCCATGCGTGATTATAACAACATTGTGAGAACAGAAAGTGTTATTATTCCTGCATTGCAAAAGTACAATTTCGGGGACCCATATTAAGAGGGTTAAAATAATCCCTTTAAATACTCCATTTTAACCCTTTAAAAACGATTTCATTCCAATGAGAGGTCATTAGCGATGTTTTTCAAGCAAAAATGAAATAAATAATGAAAATAGGATGGAAATTTCTGTGAATACTGCAGGCTGGTTTTTGCCGTAACGTTGGGTAAAGTGTTAAGGATGACTTACTTTGGAAGGTACACCTGAAAAGGTATTCCATTCCATATATAATTAAATGTTACAGAAAGGAAAGCGTAAAAACATTCAAGAGCCATGAGTTATATGAAAGGTGTTTGTATTCATATTGAAGTATTAAGTGGGTTAAAAACAGATCGTTTAAATATTCCATTTCATTACTTTATAATTGTGTTGTGACAGGTGTTTCGAGAAAGCCACACACCACTCCACCCTGAAACCTGTCGATCCTGAGTTATGATTGAGAATAAATATTTTTTTTAAATGTTTTGAAATGTGAAGGGTTCTTTATTCAACATGGTTTGAGAATTACTTTTGTAACATGGTATTCAATAAATATACAATGCTATTCTATGTAACAGTTACATCTTTCTCTCTAACCTCTTTGTTTATGAGATATTCTCTAAAGTTTTAAATAATGGCTATTGCTTCAGTGGGCTCATTTGCTAGTACAGTTTATCAGTATAACAAAAGCATTAAGATAGAATTGATTGTATTCGGGTTATCATGTTGACAAACAGTGCAGATAAGACAGAAATATTACAACTACACCATCAAGGCATGCCTTCTATGAATGTTATTTATTTATTTATTGGGTTTAATGACACTTTTGACAGCCCCTGTCACCTTGTGTCGGACAGTTTTATGGGTGGAGGAAGCCGGAGTACTCTGAGAGAGCCACCGAGCAACGGCGAGCAACTGTCAGGCTCCCAACAGACTGACCCCACACAATCAGGGTTAGCGTTGGTTGAAGACAAGTACATCATCGACGTACAGTACGCGTTAGTGTACAATGTCACCGTGCCCCCACGTGGGCAATGGAGATGAAGTGTCTTGCCCATGGGCACAACACGGTTGCCTTCAGCTGGGATTCGAACCGAGAACCTCTCGGTTTTCAGCCTTCACCTCTACCTACTGAGCCACGACGCCCTTCTATGAATGTAATTGGGATACTTTGCAGGCTTATTTTCGGAGATAAAATAGTATTAAAGAAATCGAAAATAGGTTTTCGTTAACAGTATTTAAAGATATTCATTCAGGAATCGGATCAATTTTTTCAAGAAACCAGAAAAGGCATATATGTGCACAGCATTCAAAAGGTTCGATCAAGAGAATGCATTAGGGGTCCAAAAATGTGATTTCCAGCAATTCTGAAAAATACACTCAATGATCTCTGATCGAGTGTCGACTCATTTGGTGTTAGTCCCAGGTCCACTTGTCATACCACGCTTGAGATATGAGCGTGACCCATTTTCAAATATTTTGGCAACGCCTACTTTTTTTTCACGTAAAAATGCATGTTTGGACTTTGAGAATGCATTAGGGGTAAAAAAAATGTGATTTCCAGCAATTCTGAAAAATGAACTGAATGACCCCTAGGTGACTTCAGTGACTTTGACCCATATTTTGAACCTCCATTAAGTTTCGACTCATTTAGTGTTGGTCCAATGGGGCATATGTCACACCATGCTTGAGATATGGACGAGGCCCACTTTCAAAATGTTTGGCCACGCCCACATTTTTCGTGTAAAAAATGCATGTATGAACTTCAGGAATGCATAATGGGGTCAAAAAGTGTGATTTCCAGCAATTCGGAGAAATGCACTCAATGACCCCCAAGGTGACCTCAGTGACCTTGACCATAATTTGAATCTCCATCGAGTGTCGACTCATTTGATGTTGGTCTCATGTTCATAGGTCATATCATGTCTGAGATATGAGAGTGACCCACTTTCAAAACCCCTGCGGACACTCCTGATGCCCCAGGAATCTGAAAATATAGGTGGCCGAGAACTTGTGACTGTCTATCAGTTTACTAAAAATCAGCCAGATAGCGCAATTCGTTTTTGAGTTATCGTGCGGACAAGGAATTGCAAAGAAGACAGAAGACAAGAGAATAAGAAAAAGAAGAAGGGAGGGAAGAAGAAGAAAAAAAAAAACAGAAAAAGAAGCCGTACAAAAACAATAGTCTGAGTGCTTCACACAGACTAAATATTCCGTCACTGTCTTTCGGCATACAAGGCATGATTTCAATTCTCTACAACAATTCTCACAGGAACACAAATGATGACAGGGTCGAATCAAAATAGTTGATTGAGACTCTAGACACACACAACATCTCATTTAATGTCTGGGTTCATATGACCTTAAACACCAATATATAAATAAATAATGTCTGGGTTATCTGTCTTGGGGTATAAGGTCCAGAAAGGGGCAGAGAGGTTCCCATTTCATAGGCTCTTGTTGAACATGGTCCTGCTATCCCACATATGAATCTGAACATTACAATAAAAACATTTCGGTTTGTCTTCGGTACCCATATAGAAAAAACACACCTTGCAAGATCTTTAGGTCTTTTAACACATTCGTTTGATAGCATAGAATCAAAAGTTTTCAGTCTGTGCGTATCTAAGGCATATTTAGGGTAGCGTGGCGGTACATTTAATACCCCTTCTCGCAAAATCTTATGGAGTTCAGCTTTTAGGGGGTGATGATATTCAGATTTAAATGAGACGCTAGAATGCAGGTAGGTATGTTCTTTGTGCTTACGTTTGGGAGTGTGCACAGGAAGAATCAACTGGACGCTTACTGTGTCTTGTTAATAAACCTTGTATTGCTATACAAGATGAAAGGAGTCACTCTGATGATTGGTTTTGATGCACTTAATGGACACTCTGAGAGGACTCGAGGAAAATCTGTCTTTACCAAAGAGAGGGATCTTCTTATAAAAAGCCAGATACGGTCCCACTCTTAGCAGTGGCATCCTTAGTTTATAAAAAAAATCTTCACGTTGTTAATCCTAGTAATTATTTCTGCCATTCTCCCTTGGAGGTTTCTGCTTATATACTTTTCGGGTGATGTTGAATTAAATCTTGACCCCCCCCCCCCCCCCCCCCACCACCACCTTGTCTAAATAATACGACTCCATCAAGTTGTGATTCGTTATTAACCGGGTTTAAAAACTGCCAAATGAACATTCAAAGTTTAAAACTAAAAATCGACCTTTCTCCAATGTGAAATGATGAATTATGACATTTGTACATTCACTAAAACATGGCTAAGCATCTCATTTAGGCATAGACCAGATCTAGATATACCCACGCTTGAATGCCTTGTGGAGGTATTCGCTGGCACTAAGTCGTTTCTGCGGAAGGTTTTCTACCGACCTCCAAATAGTGACGCTGCAATCTGGGACGTTATATTTGCATCTCTTGAGAAGGTCAAGGATTCTGGTGTTGCCGACATAATACTTACAGGCATGCAACCAGGGTCGGGAATCAGAGGGGGGGGGGGGGCATGTGGGGGGCGGGGGCACCTCCCCAACCTGGACATAATCATTTTTTTCATCCAGAATCATTTCTGGAGCAATGTCAAACCTTCTGAAGGATCAATTCCTCCTTCAACATACCCCAGAAAAGTTTTATTTTTTCTACTCAAATAACAGGATTCATTATTTTATTTTTTTATTTCTGTCCACTAACTTTTGAATTGACCATCCTGAATCATTTCACCACCCCCACCCCCCTCATAGTGACTAAATTCCACTAATTTGGACACACCGTGACAAGCTGTGCGCCGGGTCGACCATGGTTCGACCCGGCATGGGAACAATTAAAAATTTTTGCTTTAAAAGGCGCAATTTCCTGTCTTCTGAAAGATCAATTCCTACTTCAGCATACCCCAAAAAGTTTTATTTTTTCTGCTCAAATAACAAGATTCATTATTTGATTTTTTTAATTTCTGCCCACTAACTTTTGAATTACCATCCTGAAGTTCACTAATTTGGATACATCTTGCCAAGCACAAGTGCGCCGGGTCGACCATGGTTCGGCCCGGCATGGGAAAAGTTTTTAATTTGGCATTAAAAGGAGCAATTTCCTGTCTTCTGAAGGATCAATTCCTACTTCAACATACTCCAAAATTTTGCATTAAAAGGTGCAATTTCCTGTCTTCCGAAGGATCAATTCCTACTTCAACATACCCCAAAAAGTTTTATTTTTTTCTGCACAAATAACAAGATTCATTATTTGATTTTTTTTTTTATTTCTGTCCACTAACTTTTGGACGACCATCCAGAATCATTTTACCACCCACCCACCCACCAACACCAACGCCCCCCCCCCCCCCCCCATCAATAGTGTGCGTGCCGGGTCGACCATGGTTGAACCCGGCATGGAAAAATTTAAAAAATTTGGCATTAAAAGTAGCAAAATTACCGACAACTTCCAACGATAACATACTCTCCCCCCTAAAAGGTATGTTCAACGAGCTTGCTGAATACTTTAACCTGAGACAGTTGGTGTCCGAACCCACCTTCTTCACAGAAACATCTGAAAACTACTAGACGTAATCGCTGTTAGTGACTGAACTAACGCTATTCGAGTGTTATCATGTGAAGTTGTCGATCCCTTCCTTCCTGATCTAATAAGGTATCATTGTCCAGTGTTAGTTGAGGTCGATTTCACGAAAAAAAAACATGGCAGTTTCAAACGCCAAATTTGGTTATACCATAAAGGTGACTTTGATGGGCTCAACAAATGTGGGAATGAGAGATGTGAGAGTGAGGTCTAGAAGCGAGGGTACATGTTTCAGCCTAATCTCCTAGCGATAGTTTTATTTAAAAATGTGCATGATACAATCATGTTGCAGTTGAACATAACTGACTCGGCCAGAGCAGGAGGTCAGGAATGGACGAGACGTACTTCATATATAGTTCCAGTAGTTGGCATCAGTCGGTATGAGTAAATGAGATAAGGCACATGTTTTTCAAAACATGAGACTATCAATTGTTTTGCAAGACATGAAGCTGACACGTGACATGAAACAGGTGCCAACACAACAAAGACCCCACCAACACACCCCCCGGAAGTTTACTAAGCACTCCATCTTAATCACATACAGTCCCTTTTAGAGAGCAAAAGCCCCAAGAATACGAGTGGGGATACACGACATGGTTGGCCCCAGATTAGGTATTCCGGGTTAAAATGGTCTAGACGTAATGTACTCTACGTGCACGTGCGCAGTTGGGTAAGCTGGAATAATGGAGTAGCCTGTTCTTCGATATCGCCTGAATAATCGTCGAGAGAAAAGGTCAAGGAATTAGGAAGAACAATCAGGGCAGTATGGATTGTTGCACTGAACATTTTGGGAATATGATGCTAGGAATTGTGTCCCCAACCTTTTTTTAAAATGAGTTTCTATTGTTAATAGTGCGAATCTCTCTATTAAGCTCATTCCACAATTTGGAGTACAAGTAGGATGGACAGCTGTCCAGCGACTTTGTCCTTGTTCTATATACGCGGAGGAGTTCAGACAGTCTGGTTGTTCTATTGGTTTGGTTATCATTGAGTCCAAAGAAATCGTCAAAAGGTGAGGGTACATTGCCATGCAGTCAATCAAAAACAAATAATAGAGCATGTAATTTGAATAAATCATTTACTTTTAGTACTTTATTCTCTAAGAACATAGGTCCAGTGTGAGCGTTATATCTTGTATTGTTAATTATACGCAGTGGTCGTTTCTTGCTTTTGAGTTACCGCAGGCATGTATTCCGTAAATCGGATGACTGTGTATCAGGGCATAATAAAGCGATTTCAAGACATCACGAGGGAGGATAGATTTCACTTTGTTAAGGGCAAAATTTGCTCGTGCTATCCTTGATCACAGCTAGGTAATGTGAAGTTTATAGGAGAGGTTTTCATCTATGTTAAACCCTAAAAAGTTAATCGCTTTCTTCTAGCTCCCCGATGCCCAACCCTGCTTATTTCTTTTATTATTAATCCGGATATGCTCACGCACGGGTATTTTTCTTTTGTGGGAAGGATCGAATATAATGTATTTTGTTTTATTTGCATTAATTGACAGTTTGTTTGCCAGGCACCAATCGAATATTTTTTCCAGTTCCTTCTTTGAATATGTGGTCAGATTATTCACGTCTATGTAACTGTGTTAGAGTAATATGCAGTGGTGTCGTCCGCAAATGAGATTATGTTTAGTGGGGAAGAATAGCGAATGTCGTTTATATATAACAAGAATAAGAAAGGGCCTAGTATAGAACCATGTGGAACTCTTAATGACCTCTGTTGACCGCATTGAGGTGGACCACATTCTGAACTCATTCCACCAACTCCTAGCTGCATAAGCACACAATAGTTGGGGGACAAAATCTGTCTCATTTAACCATACTGCAAGCAAAACAGTTTACCACCCCCCAAAAAACAATATGAATGTCAATTTTGTTTCTAAAACTGGGAATGCAGCTAGATATTTAACCAATACAAGAACTCGGCCATTTTATCGTAACAAATGATGTCAAATTTTCTTCTTCATACTGATGTGGTAAAATATAACCCTGAATAGGACCCCCTGGTATGCCCGTTTTCATAAAAGTCTGTGATATAATTCATAAATTACTATTGATATTGGCCCAAAGCAAACCTACCGTGATATTAAATTTCCCATTTGTGATAGTTTTAAATCACATTCTGGCTTCTGAAGACATTTCACATTGTGTTTGATGAATGGTTTGCAATTTTTGTAAAGAAAAAGCCTCAGTTTTCTCAGGTAAGGCACCTAGAGTCATTGGTATGGCACTGACAAAACATAAAACTGTTTTTTCCAAAAGAATTACCAGTACCTACTACTGTGGTATCTTTTTACACTGTTAAAATGCCTAAAATCATCAAATATTGATTTTATAGTGCTATGCTTGTGTTGTCAGTAACCATGATAGCACTTTCACAACTTTTGTTTTAATCCCTACAGACACCCATTCTGACAAAAAGAGTGAAATTGTAGAAAATATGTTTCCAAAGAGGATGATTTAGACATTTGCTTTCAAAAATGTAGTGTTTTTTGATGTTTAACTTTTTACCTAACACGAAAAGCAGACGACACTTGCAAAAAAAATTCTTGAATAACTTATTTTTTTCATCTTTTGTCTCAAAAACATAGGTTATGACCCCTCATTGGAACAAGCTCGGCGAGCTCGTTCCAATGAGGGGTCATAACCTATGTTTTTGAGACAAAAAATGAAAAAAATAATGAAAATTAATTGGCGATTTTTGAGAATAGCGCTGGCCGGTTTTGGCCGTTACGTTGGGTAAAGGGTTAATATATTTGTGTGAGGGTGTGTGTGTGTGTGTGTGTGTGTGTGTGTGTGTGTGTGTGTGTGTGTGTGTGTGTGGAGGGGGTGAGGTTGAAATTATTGAAAATATAGATCCAGGCAAATGAAAAGCAAAGAAACACCTTGTCTGATGAAGTGACAGGCAGGCAGTCTTGCAGACACACATTTAGGAAGTCTACATGAGAGTACTGAATGACATACAAAGACAAATATAGTGGAAGAGCCAGGAAAATGCCCTCAAATAGAAAAATAACTCAATGGACCATGCGTGCTGCAGTCTCAAAGTAAATCATAAGAAACTGAAGGTGTTTGATATTAAGGTCAGCCTCTAAAAACATGCTGCACAGCCTTTCCAAATGTTTATCATCAGCAGAAGGGTTAAGTATGTGTGGGAGGGAGACTTGATTCGAGGAGAGAGCAATATTTCGCAACAGTCACTGTCCATTTGTGCTTATCATGGGAACCATGGCAGCACTAGAACTAGACTACTGAATTGGTAGCTATGCACAAATGCCATTCATTCACATTTGTCATTTTATTATGTTATTTTTTTCCACTGTAACCCCTCCCCAAATTTGTGTTCCAAAATACTCTTTCGATGAAAGAATTGTTTTCCAGTATTGTAAAGAGCATAATTTAGAAGAGAAAAACTTCTAAATACCAGTGAATAGAAGTGCAGTAAGGTTTTCTGGTTGTTTTTGAATGGTGATTTCGGAGGGGGTTGAATCCTCCCTGCTCTTAGTACTATGAGTTAGTTTAAACATATTTTATTTGCCATAAATTTGCAAAGAGGATTGGAGTACAAGTTATACAACTTATGTTAACTCCTCTCCATAAATACAACATAAAAACAATACATAGATGCGGCATACATGATTTGGAACCATGGTTTAAATACATGTGCTAATAGGGTAAGATAGACTGTTAGTTAGCAGCTGGCAGATGTTATAGTGTGCTCTTGGGAAATGCACTTGCTCAAAATGTGAATTTGTTTGCATTAACAGCCTTAGTTTGGACAATATGTAGCCTTTATTGCTGACTGTGACAAAAATGTAACTTTTCAAAATAGTAAAACAGTTTTGTAAGGTGTTTGGTCCCCCAATAAACATTTAAATGTGAAATAATCCCCAAAATAATAATTGAATCTGGTTTGGAAGCCACAAAACATATTTCCTATAGGTATCACAGAACTAAATATTTTCCCATAGGCCACCATTATAACGTTCAAGCGAAAACAAATATGGTCGCATCTCTTTAATTTTGGCATTCAAATATCTTTGTCAAATACAGCCCTTCAGACATCTTTTTCTGAACCGAAAACAGGGGGCATGCAACAAATAAGAGAGAAATAATTATACGAAGGGAAGTACCGGTCACGTGCACATATTATTCAGGGAATTCCCTACAAAAATACACAAAAAGTAAATAGTATTTTTTAGGTCCAAAAGTCATCAAATTACCCTCTTTTTAATCAGGAATAATCAACAATAATGCAAGATTTCAATAGAATGTTTCAGACGTTTATTGAAACAATATATTTTCCCAAGGCTGTTTATTTTTAGAGATTGCATCACTTCCGAGGCAGGTAACTCTAATTCAAATATTTAGTTCAGCGATACCTTAAGGGAGTTCCAAAATATGGGGAGGTATTCATTACATCAGCATGGGCAATCTGATCTGTGTCAGTATAAAAGATAAGTTATAATCAATGTGAGGTAATTGGTTCATCTAGATTAACCCTTTACCTAACGGAACGGCCAAAACCGGTCAGCGCTATGCTCAAAAATCGCCTATTAATTTTAATTATTTTTTCATTTTTTGTCTCAAAAACATAGGTTATCACCCCTCATTGGAACGAGCTCGTCGAGCTCGTTCCAATGAGGGGTCATAACCTATGTTTTTGAGACAAAAAATGAAAAAAAATAGTTATTCAAGAATTTTTTTTTGCAAGTATCGTCTGCTTTTCATGTTAGGTAAAGGGTTAAGGGTAATTTCGATTTACTCAAGAGCTTGAGAATCGCGACGTTCCGCCTAAGACAGTTGGACGCGGTTCTTCATCCCATTTGAATTCCTTTCAAGGGCAGAAAACTAGATTTCCCCAGGGACTATTTGTACTCTGTTCTGGGGTGTCTTACTGGGGCGCGGTGGCTCAGTAGGTAGATGTGCAGGCTGCAAGCCGAGAGGTCCTCGGTTCGAATCCCACCTGCGGCAACCGCGTTGTGTCCTTGGGCAAGACACTTCACCCCCATTGCCCACGTGGGGGCACGGTGACGTTGTGCACTAAGGCGTAGTGCACGTCGATGGTGCACTGTCTTCAATCAATGCTAACCCTGCTTGTGTGGAGTAAGTATGTTGGGGAGCTGACAGTTGCTCGCCGTTGCTCGGTGGTTCTCTCCGGGCACTCCGGCTTTCTCCACCCGTAAAACTGTCGAGGTCATGATTAGCCATTGTGCAGAAATATGTGACCTTAAACACCAATAAAATAAATAAATAAATAAATGGGGTGTCTTACTTGAGAAAGATCAAGAGATACCCAAATGCGGCTGATGCGGCCTCTAGGAAAATTTCTCTTAGATCTAGAAACGACCCCTCGGATTTTTAAACCTGATCATGTGGTGATGTGATGAGCACTGAGAGCTACGGTCCTATGTACATTATTCATATCGAAGAAATTCCTATCGATGTACGTGACGCTGATATTGTAGTGCAGGATCAAGACCCTCGACCGTCGCCATCAGATAGTCCAAGAATACTAAATTGTCAGACTTTAGTTAACCCTTTGACTAACATGAAAAGCAGACGACACTTGCAAAAAAAATTCTTGAATAACTAATTTTTTTCATTTTTTGTCTCAAAAACATAGGTTATGACCCCTCGTTGGAACGAGCTCGACGAGCTCGTTCCAACGAGGGGTCAGAACCTATGTTTTTGAGACAAAAAATGAAAAAATAATAAAAATTCATTGGCGATTTTTGAGAATCGCGCTGGCCGGTTTTGGCCGTTACGTTGGGTAAAGGGTTAAAGATGCCTTGTATTTTATGATCTACTCTGTGGTGTGTACGGATTCCAATCCAATTGTCCTTGAAAATTTCGATGGCATCAGCTTCTTCTTCATCTGTCAGGTCTTCATCCAAAGTGACTGGGTCAGGATCGTATCGCTCTCTGCTGCTTGGAGGTTGTCCGTGGCTCATGTCTTGCTGCTCTCCTCTTGATAGGTGTTGTTACTTTACGATGGTCATACTTTTTTGTGGCGGTTGAAATGTTTCAAACAGTCGAATTATTGGTCACATTCCATACATGTATAGCATAAATCGGGACATATTTCTTCAAGTGATGGTCTATTTCTCTCCTCTCGTAGACTTTTGAAGCTGTTGGCGCTTTGAAGTCTTAGTGTCTGTTCTGGACTCTTCTATCAATAGGTATGACTGCACTAAATATTTGAATTAGAGTTACCCGCCTTGAAAAGTTGCACTCGGAAATAATGCAGTGTCTGCAACTAAGTAGCCTCGGGAAAATATATTGTTTCAATCAACGTTTGAATCATTCTTCTGACATCTTGCATTGTTGCGGAATATTCCAGATAAATAAAGAGGGTGATTTGATAACTTTTGGACCTGAAAAGTACAACTGACTCTTAATGTGTTTTGTTGGGAATTCCCTGGGAAATATATGAACCTGACTGGTATTTCTCTTCCTGTCAGTTTTTCTCTCTGATTTGTTGCATGAACCCCTATTTTCGGGTCAGAAAAGTTTATCTAAAGAACTATACTTGACAAATATATTTGCAAAAATTAAAGTCATGCGATCATATATTTTTTCGCCTGAACGTCATAACGGTCGCCCATGGGAAAATATTTAGTACCGTGATATCAGTAACAGTTCCCCAAAGCAAAGTCGACGTATGTCAACCAGATATTCCCATTGCTAGTCATTGCTCTTGTTTTGTAGTGATGGTTCTTCTTCTCTTCTAGTAGTTCTTCTTCCCGTCCTCTTCTTCTGTACTGTTGGTTCTTCATACGTTTTGGTATTCAAAGTAAACCTCATTTTCTGGTTTCCAAGGTGAGTCTTCCCTTCTGTTGTTCAAAGTGAGCCTTCCCTTCTGGTGAGTCTTATTCTTTTCTGGTGGGACTGCCACTGGTTCTTCTGCTCTTCGGCTGCCTCAACTTCTCTCCCCATCTTCTCTTCTTGTGGTTAATCTTTTCTTCTGATGGTTCTTCTCTCTCTCTCTCTTTATCTTCTGGTGGTTTTTCTTCATTCTGGTGAATTTTCTTCTCCTTTATAGTTCTTCTTGTCCTCTTTCTTTTGTCCCCTTCTCTTCTTCAGATGTTCCGTCTTGCTCATAGGTTTGAGCATAAGTGATGACGACGTTATGCGATGTCAGTATTTATCTGTCACTGACAGACGTAAAAGAACACACCTTGTAAGTTTTGACTCTCCCGTCCTCGATCAAGGCTTGTGTTTTTTCCCAAAGTATTATAGGTTAAAGTTAGACAATTTTAAAATTAGCATACACCCGAATGGAAAGGAGTACGGTGTATTTTTCCATTATAAAATCATTTTGTGGACAATTCTGATTGGACAACCATTCTCTGATGTCCCTGGTTCGTTAGTTCGGTAACAGTAGTTACTAAATATAGGGGCCGTGTACAGTACGGCCGCCGTGGAGAAATCACATTCCACGAGTGAGCAATATTTCCATGAATGCAATAATATTAGATTCCAAACACTAATTATTGGAAAAAATTATCAAAAATGTTACTAACAAAACAACCCGGTGCTTCATTAATTAAACTTTTGCCGATGATAACCCCGATTGCCTACATGGGGGCACGATGACGTTGTGTACTAAGGCGTACTGCACGTCTTCAACCAATCTAACCCTGCCAGTGCCGTTGTGCAGAGTTCAGAGTTACGATATTGGAGAGCTGACAGCTGCTCGTCTTTGCTCGGTGGTTCTCTCCGGGTACTCCAGCTCCCTCCATCCGTAAAACTGTCACCGACATGATTTGACCATGGCTGTTGATGTGTCGTTAAACCCTAATAAAAAAATAAGCGCAGGAATACGACAAAATATTATTAAGGACACAACAATTGTGTGTATTGAGAGAAAAGCGATGGGCCAAGTAGTTAGGGAGCAATTATGGAAGTTAAAATAGAGTTCCACATTGCAGTTAAGGACGTGTTTCGTTGTGGTTAAAAGTGGAAATAGATGGACTGTGTTGTTACTCAGGGGTGCGATTATGGTGTCGGAAGCCGGGCTTTGGTGCTGCTGGAAGAAATAGATTCACGCCGCGTCTTCAGCCAAAACTCAAGGAGTGTCGCTTGAATCCGTGCGTGAACGTATATCTCACCGTGACGAATCCTCCCGTTTCACTTTTGATGGGGTGGTTCTTATCCTGAAGGGGTCAGTGACTTTTCGTCAAAAAACGTGAATCAACAGGGGTTCACCAAAAACAACAATTTTAATACATATATATATACATATAAATGAATGTGGTAATTAGTGACTTACATTAAATTCAATGAATCAGAAAACAAAACGTCAATCACCCCCTACCCACACAGTTTTTGAGTCACTTACGGGCCCGCATTCTCTGTTGTCGCTGGCTTTTGCTCCTTCTTGTTGGTGTTTGTTCTTTGGTCGCCTCTTCACTTCACTCTTCCACTACCGTCGCACTGCCACTAACTTGTTGACACTTTACCGGACGTTTTTACTCAACATGTGACGGAATGTCACTCTACGACTGCCGTCGCACGGCCGCTGAAGTATTGTCACTTTACTTTGTCGCCTTCTCTCTAACAAGTGGCGGAATGTCACTCTTCCACTGCCGTCGCTCGGCTACTTGCTTATTGTCACTTTACTCGACGCTTTTCACTCAAGCAGTCGCCACCAATGGGGTTAAACTCTCCTCTACGTTTATCTCAAATTAATGTCCATACAGGCAAGCTCTGTCTACGTATGTCTTGACTTCTACGACAGGTATGCCGTCTTCCTAAATACTAATAGCTCCCTGAGCTCGCACTTTTTATTTCTGATTCTACACTCAGATATGGCCACCGACTAAGCCCGCGACTGCCCTTATTCTAAATGTGAGCTCTGTGGCTCCCCTACTCTACAACGTGCCTATACGTTCGCACCGATGCGGCACCTCCTCTAACTTATAGCATGGGGCATCCCCAATTCCTCGCGGAGACCCACAGTCTTAAACACCTTCCGACTGGAATGAAATTTTCGAGAAATCCCCCGATTTTTATTTCGATAGCCAGAACATAAATTCTTAGTTTAATCTCTTCTCTTGAACTTGGCCGCTTTAATATTAGCTTTTAAGTTCCTTTGAAAGTCTTGCATTTAGATATGTCCTGACATTCGTGACGGACCAGATGCACAATATGGGTTTGTGTCCAGAACATGTGCGATGTTCTGTTTTTTCCAACATTTACCTATTAATAATTACATAGATAATGACTGCAGGAGAGCATTGGCTTCCACTACGCTTAATCTCTTACCACGTGTCCCATTATAGCGTTAAACGGAAACGCGGTAATGGACATAAAATTTCATGCTTAATTAGCAGCGATTTATTTATTGCTGATGTTTTTAAGTGACAAATCGATTTTCGGGGTCCGTCATATACCTATCTTTACGCTTTACATTTAGCCCGGGTGAGAAAGATTATCGAAATATATACACTGCTAAACAACAAAATCGAAAATCCCAGTTATCACCTTGATATATGGGACTCACGAAAAATAGATCACTAAGCCTAGCATAAGGACACGTGAAAATATAGGACCGTAGTAGTGTAACGACGCGATCCCATGGGGGAAATAATAGGAAATAGATTGCCCACGCAGTTAGTTAGGGAACGATTATCAATGGTTATAACATAGACATCTAAGCGTAGAAACACATTCAGTTCCACGTCATAATTGATAATTTGAGCTATGTTCTCGGGACTATTTCTTTAAGTTTATTCATTGTCTGGTCCCTTTCGGTGATTAGACATACCTTTATACAATGGAAAACATCTTTTCGAGGCATCGCGACTCTTTCCACTCAAACCAATTGAGTACCATTCAAGATGGGAGTCTAGATAGGTCCGCTTTGGTAAATTTTGCCAAGTTCTTTTTGCTGTTACAATGAAACACACATTTTGGTATCATGGGCCTATATTACGATGTTCATACCATTCGAGTAAGGCTCGATAGCTCCAATTAAGTCGACTGTTCTAGCTCTCGGTAGCTCTCTCCAATTAAGTAACATGTTCGAGCTCTCGATAGCTCCCTCCAACTAACTTTACTTCACGTTATACGTTAAACTTCGTTTGTGACTCTCAGTCACTTAGCCTGATAACTTCTCGCCTATTCTAAACTATATGTTGGACCAGCTAGTCCCACAACCCATTAGCACGTCCATAGCGAAAGACAGCCATGGGCTAAAGTTTGAACCTTACGATCAGCACTGACTTTCCAAATCTTGCTACTCCTTTTTATATTATCAAGGAATACCCCGGGGAATGAGAGCGGTATCTCCTTGAAGCCCTCGGCATTGATTTATGGAGGCCTTTGACTCTATTGAGTTCGCAGGCAGCGATAGAGCACCATGCTGTGTTACTGTGCGTTCTCAGCGATGCTGATTATCTTGACTGTAAGTCAATTCAAGCTAAAGGATGCCATTTTGTTCAACAATCCATAAGGATTATGAAATTATTAATCAGACAAATGTGTCAATAATATGACGTTTTAATCCGCAGAGTGTTACACTGATTTCCAAACACCGCCATCACCTTAATCCCACCTACACAATTTTGCCATCCAATAAGACATCAGTACAGATGTGTGCGATATCCCACGAAAGCTTACTTCAAGCAGCGTGAAGGTTTTCCAAAAACATTTTATTCATATTCTTTCTATTTTTAATTATCTTTCATTTCGTCGTAATGTATTGCTGACTGTCACAAGTGGAAAAATGAGGGCCGGTTCAAAAATTCAGGCTCTCGATGAATATGGTCGCTGGGTAAAAGGAAAATTAGAAAATGTTATTTTTGAAGATGGATTTGAAAAATTCATTATGCATTTACGGGCTGGACGAGCGAATTTGATACGATTGTTACGGAAATGGAGATAAGAGACCCCGTAAACTCCACTGACATTTCCATGAACAGTGCGTTTGTGGGTGGGATAACATAATAACATTAAGTTTGAGTAACCGTCTGGCAGGGAGGGTAGGGAGGGCAGGTTATCATGCCAGAAATTGAAATATATATATACCTAGTTTTGTGGCAAGAAAAAAATACTGTTGTTCCTGTGTCGTACCCAACAACTTTTTGTGAGTTATTTTCAGATCTCAGGCGGTTGTTATTTAACTTTGTTTAACCCTTTACCTAACATGAAAAGCAGACGATACTTCTAAAAATAATTATTGAATAACTCATATTTTTCATTTTTTGTCTCAAAAACATAGGTTATGACCCCTTATTGGATCGAGCTCGACGAGACAAAAATGAAAAAATAATGAAAATTAATCTGCTAAATTTTGTGAACAACGCTGGCCGGTTTTGGCCGTTATGTTTGGTAAAGGGTTAAAGAGTGAAATTCTTTAAAGTAGCGGGGGGGGGGGGGGGGGGGTGCGTATATAGTTTCTATACCCCACATCGCGGTCTTATATTGATTTTATGTTTATTTTTCTTACTTTTTTCTAAAACGTGATCTACACGGAGGAACGATGGGGGTGCCACTGTGCCCCCACTTGGGCAATCGGGTTGAAGTGCCTCGCCCTTGGACACTTGTAATGCTGGTCAGGATCGGAGAGTGGACCTTTCGGTTTGAAGTCAATGCTTTAACCACCGAGCCACAGCGATCCTGTAGACATTATGTTGCGCCTTATAAACGAGCTGAGAAGGAAAATCTTCAGTTATATCATTAGCGAAGCCCTTGTAACGCCCGCACGGCGTCTAGTGTGCAAATGCCTTTCTTCAGCTAAAAAATGTTGATAATATCATTAACGAATTGAACTTGGAGAGATTAGGGTCGTCAATAACTTAACCTTTAGCGCCATGGTAGTGCAAGAGAATTGTCTCCAACCATTGTTTTTCTCTTGTTTAACTATGAATTTAACCAATTATCTCTTGTTTGACAGAGCTCATTGAGCTCTGTCAAACAAGGTATGTTTGGTTAAATATCAAACTGCATTATTGGAAATATTTGCTGCTGTAAACTTTGCCATTTTGACATCAGAATGCAGAGGGTTAAAATTGTAATTTTGAAAACAAATATCCCTCTTCTCTATTCGTGCGTTTCGAAACATATCTGGATGGCGATTAGTATGGGAAAACGAAAACATTTTCTGAATATGACACACGCGTTCCGTTTTGTGTCTACTTATGTTGAAGAGGGTGTTCAAACAAGGAAACCTGGCGTTTAACAGCGATAATGTTCCATTGTGATGAAGATAATGGCGTGTTTCATACTCCACTTCAAAGATGCAAACCCAACACATTGATCTCGACGCATGTAAAAGGAGTCATGGTGTGCTGAACAAGAAAATTGAACAGATTGCGAACATAATAATAATATTGAATTCGTTCCGTCATTTTAATCAATCGTCTCAATACATGCTCTTGTTGCCGGTTTTGTTTTCTTGTACAATCAATATTGCATTTTTTCTGTTTGTTTCACTATTTTCTCACACACACAAATATAAGAGCTGTTTCTTGATTTTCAGTGACATCCGACGATACCGCTAATGCCAGAACATACTAATAATCAGATTCATCTTTTTGATACTACGACCTCTTATGATTGAATAGAAATATTCTACCAAACTTTTGTTTATTTTCTTTATGAAATACAGCCGTTTGAAACACTGTTGAAAAGAGCATGCCTTGTTTCAAATACTGTGTAACACAGTAACCTGAATAGAAGTGTAGGTACAGGGTTAGGCGGGGGGGGGGGGGGGGGGGGGGCTACATGGGCGGTTTTGGTGTGTGGCATGGTACATGTGAAAACGCGTTTTTCCAAAATATCAAAGAAATCAACAACTTGACAAATGTAATAAAAATGAAGAAGGGAGGGTAAGGGCATTCGCTTGGCAGATGCTTTCAAGCAGTCGGCAAAACAATTGTTCTGCCGGCAGGATAACTGTCAAGTAAGTAAAAGTGTATGGACCCAAGTTATTTGTATCGATACAGAGAAACATATGGGTTTTGAAACACGATAAGTGACAACCAGAGATTGTCGCTGTGTATCGGACATTCCAACACGCAGCGCCAACATCTGGATGTAGCTTATCGTGTGTCAGAATTTTTAACAAGTTAGCATGTCCATTCTTATGCACAGCCTGACTTACACTCCTAAACCGCCACAAGGTGGAGGTTGTTGATGTGTGTGTGTGGGGGGGGGGGCGGGGGGGGGGGGGGAGGGGGTGAACGGCTCTATCACCAAACATTTTTTGGGAATGTTAGAGGGCTGGTTAAAAAAACTTTTAGGCCAAAAGTTTTGATAGATATACAAAACGTTGAAAGGATGCAGGCCAATCTCTGTTGCCAATAAGAATTATGAGGAATGGGCTTTTAATATATCCGTTTTTTCCAATTTAGTCCATGTAGACACATTCTAGTTTCAGAGGGGGCAGGAGTGGTTCAAGGCTATGAAAGTTTCGTGGAATTGTTCGGAAATTGTATGGTCGCGCACCACCAACTGTAATAGGTACCAAGGCCACTGGGCCTATATACATACACTGGTCAGTGTTATTCAAAAAAGTTGTCATTCAAATCCTATTATCTTTCAAATTTTCACACAAGAAACACGGCCTCTGATCCCCCATTGGTCGGGATCACTGACCTCTATTCAAATGGATTGCTGGAACGTCTGTGAAAAAACGTCGCCACTCAACCCCCCCCCCCCCCCCCCCCCCCCAATTTCAAAACTAGACAATTTGATTGGCTGAACAAAATACAACTGAGCCACATTTTCATAATTTGCATAATTAGAGTTGGGAGCTTTGATTGGTCAATTTCAAAACTGGACAATTTGATTGGCTAAACAAAATAATCTGGGTGACATTTGCATAATTTCAGTAGGGAGAATTTACATTATCTGTCCTATTTATATTTATATTGAATTAATCTTTTACCTACAAGAAAAACGCCATTCATTTTCTTTTTTATATTTTCACTTTTTACTTCCAAAACATAGGTTATGACCCCTCATTGGAACGGGCTCGTGGAGCTCGTTCCAATGAGGGGTAATAACTTATATTTTGGAAGCAAAAAATGAAAATTTTTAGTTATACGAGGATGTTTTTTTCCAAGTGCCGTCTGCAACTGAAGTTTGGTGATGGCTTAAAAAGTCATACTAAGTGGCTAATTTGTGCGTGTGTGTGTCATGATAAATAGAATATGAAATGAGTGTTTTTATCATATAATATTTATGAAACTCGTCTGAATTTTCCGTTTGGGCTCGCCTGAGGCTCGCCCAAACGGAAAAATTCTTAGATTCGTTTCATAAATATTATATGAGAAAAACACTCATTTCATATCCTCTGTATGTGAGATCTATCAGATGAGATCCATAAGACAGGGGGTTGGAGTGGGAGTCCGGGTACATGTTATACTATTTTTTACATATAATAGGGCGCATCCCAATTGATATTTCATTTCGACCATATCTTATGGATCTTATGTGGTGGATCTCATGTGACCTCATATTCACGTGACCCAGTGGCGCCATGTTGGGTTGTCATGGTAGCCCCGTGAGCGGCCATTTTGTGACGTAATTGCCATAGTGATACATGGTGTCAGTGCGCATGTGCAGCGTGTGCTGTTTGGGTGATAAGTGTTTCCTTCGTCCATTTTGTATTTTGGAGGCAATCGTCTTTGTTTCTATTGTAACACAAGCTATGTGACTCCAAATTCTCTAATAGCAAATGGGTGTGTTTAGAGGTTGTATTCAATTGAATAACAGTAAATCTAACTACCCAAATAGACCCGACAAGCTCCCAAATTCACCAAAATCAACCCAAATCACTTTATTTGATAATGATTCCCATAGAATCCTCTTTTTCGATAACAGGTGTGCTCCATTGTATAAGAGTGGATCTAATTACCCAGAATCCCCTGTTAGAATAACTTCAAACAACCCGAAAAGTTGTACTAGTTCAGATTCCTTCGGAATCCTTATTTTAATAGGAGCACCTGGTGCTTTTGCACCATAAAGGTTTCTCATATCGCCCAGAAGCTTATAAAACTAGCATGTTGTGGTATAAGGTACGTTTCTTTGTTTAAGAGTCAGTTTAATTACCCAGAATTACCACAAACAACCTGACAATTGTTTTACTAGTTCAGATTCCTTCGGAATCCCCTGCATCTGCCTATCCTAGTCTATTACATGGCTTATTATTCTTTCCATTCTTTGGTCTGGCCTGTCTATGTTATGACTTCACCAATTTCTCTATAAATTATTCTGACTTTCCTAGATGTGTTTGTGTGCTAGTGCACAATATGTACACACTACATGTGGCATCTTGGTAAATGCTGGGTATGCCGATATGTGCTAGTGCACAATGTGCGTACATCACATGCAGTACATAGGCAGTACATAGGCGGATATCTTTAAGGGATACCTTTTGAAGATACCTTTTGAAGAATATCTTCTGCAGGATGTTTATATGAAGACAGTTATAGCTCCTAACCCTGTTCAGCTCCTGGCATCTAATCCACACCATACCCCTTCATGGCTTCAAGACTACCGCTGCCGACTTGTCCATAGTTACCACCGTCTGTTCTATGTTCAGTATGACTTGTATTCGCCTTTAATGTGATGTTCTACCGGCCTTGTAGCCTCGTACCATTGTTGCCTTGTATCATTACCATTGGATACCACTATTACGTCCTGAGCTATAGTGTCCGAACCATTACCAACTTGTGGTATTACCACGGATCTTAGTACACTAATGTCGATAGGGTCGTCCCATTTCATATCACAATCAAAGTTGTATTCCACTACTGCATGGCTCGATTGACTCAAATTTTTCGAGCAAATGAGCTATCGAGCAGTTGCTTGAACTAGCCACTCCTCATAATGCCCTTACACTCATTTCGATAAAAAGGGTTTCTATAGGGATTCTGGAGAAGGGACTCCGTAAGTGGAATTCCAAGCTCCTATACAGCCCCAGGCAGCCTTACGGCCGGATTCCATCTTGTCTTCAGTATCTGTCCTATGATTTGCCTCGGTTGTAGTCACCCAATTTATATTGTCTTCTACCACCCTTACAGCTTTGAACCATTGCCACTGACTTGTAGTACAACACCATACTTCCTATCTATGCCTGACCCTGTCTGGACTCTGCCCTAGGTCAGGTCTTTAACCCTTTACCTAACATGAAAAGCAGACGACACTTGCAAAAAAAATTCTTGAATAACTAATTTTTTTCATTTTTTGTCTCAAAAACATAGGTTATGACCCCTCGTTGGAACGAGCTCGACGAGCTCGTTCCAACGAGGGGTCATAACCTATGTTTTTGAGACAAAAAATGAAAATATTTTGAAAATTAATTGGCGATTTTGAGAATAGCGCTGGCCGGTTTTGGCCGTTACGTTGGGTAAAGGGTTAACAGGCGCAATCAGATTGCTCCACTCATCTAGGCCTTATCAGTCTCTACAATGTCTAGATCTCGTGGAAGCTAGGGGTACCATACATATAAGAAACTGTATGTTGATCATGCCGAGATATACTTATGTGTTAATACACATTGTGTCACAATGTGTACGCATTGCATGCAGCACACTGCCACACACTGGATGTGTCGATTTGTACTTCTGTGCTTATGCACACAATACATGCCGCATATAGGCACTTACGATGAAAAAGGGATTCCAGAAATACATTCGGATACTAGAATGGATTCCACGAAACGTGGGTCTGGCGGTTGATTGAATGTGCTTGTGTGGTAGTGCACAATGTGTCCACACATCACATGTTGGATGCGCCAATATGTGCTTATGTGCTAATACTCAATGTGCGCACAACACACGTAACCCATACAGCAAAAATAGAATGTTGTGTGGTGTGTGGTAGGTCGTGTTTGGGGTGGTGGGTGGGGGGTGGGTGGGGATGGGGGGTGTTTTTGTAGTGGTTGAGGTTTCAGAAGGTGGGAATTGGGCTCTAAAAATAGAGTGGCCCATAGCCTTGATGATATTGTCAATTTCACTAATTCTAATCGGCAGCTTACTTATAAACCCTTGTAACATTTTTTTTAAAAAACAATGTACATGAGGTTTTATAATTAGTCCAACGAAATGCTTGTAAATTATAAAAGCTGCTGTCACCAGCTGGAAAACATGTTTTAACTGGTTGAATGCAGGAAGCCACTATCGGGACATTCAAAACATGAGGGTACCAGAGCAAGAGCCAATATTTTCCATGCCCATGTTTCATATTCACTCAAATTCAAATACATTTGGGTTATACAAAGTTATTTTATTACAATTTACTGAAGAGTGCCTTTGGGCACTCTCCAATAATTTATAATAGTATAAATTTTGAATAACAAATTCAGACCACCAAAAACTATCTAGCCCTCAACCAGTTAAAACATTTGAATGTTTGACTTTCAAAAAACATAATTTTTGAAAATTTGTTAATGTTGATGGTGTGGGGTGGGGTGAGGTACTGAGGTAGCCAAGACAATCTGGTCAATTATGTGTGGTAACGTCTTTCACATTTTAGGCCTGTTTATGAAACCTCTTGTGCGATAGCTCTAAATTTTGTGCACAAGCCTTTACAAGCTGATCCATCAAAAGCCTGTAACTTCTAAACACCCCAGTCGCCAGATGACAAACATGTCTTAAAATGTTTCTTAATTATTGGACTTTCAGAAAAACATAGTCTGGAAAATTCCCTAATGGGGGGAGCGTGACCATATACTGGCTCATAGTCTAAGGGTTATTCACATTCACTTTTCTTGTCTTGTTATTTCTTTTTACCAATCACCTGTCATTCGATCTGTAATCATTAAATATTCATTTGGAATAATTATCCAGTTTGAAAGGAAATTTAGCGAAGTGTTAAGCAGCTGTCATTATATTCCTTTCATTTTCATTTTGTATCTTAATGTGTTTATTGCAAAAGAAATATGCTTAAAGTAAACAGTCGAGATCAATAAGTTAAAACCGTTGTGAAGCATTTATCTGATGCAACGGCTTTATCCGCCCAAAGCTATTACCATAAATCGCCATTCCAACTCCACTTTCGTTCCAAATGTTGCCCCCAAAACATAGCTTATGCCCCACCCCCATTGGGATGAGCTCATTATATTATTTTGTTTTTATATTTTTGCAGGTATTATAAGTTATCTCCGCCAACATGTATGGAAAATGGAGATTTAATACCTGGATGTCGGTTTTTAAACACCGTGCCGCAGGCGAGGTGTTTAAATGAGACATCCAGGTATTAAATCCCCACATGCTGGCGGAGATAACGTTTTTGTCTCGTTTGAAGCAAAATACAAACATAGCGGAAATAAATTTGTGGTTACATTTCTCAGTTCCACAATCACTTTGACCAAATTCCTGATAATTATTTTGTTTTTACAATCGCAAAAGACAACAGACAGAGTTACATCAATTGGGTCGTTAAGGAAACCAGTAAAAGGTATTTTGTTGACAAATCGACCCCTGAGTTCCAATGTGTTCTATGTGCCTACTGGCACATAGAACACACTGGTACTCAGGGGACGAATCATTTGCTCTTATTTTATTTTTATGATTGAATTGTCGGAAATCTGATGATATTTGTGATTATTTTCGTTTTTTTTTTGTTCGATTTTTATTTCGAGGCGAGCAAAAGCGGAAAGCTTTCGTTTAAACCATGTACCCCCGATGTTTCACATGCGCTTATACCCTAGATGTTGCACGCTCTCAAATACCTTGGATGTTGGGTGCACTCTTTGTCATGGCTATTTGTCCAAGGCATTCTGACCAATCAAAAGACAGAATTTATCGGTATATAGGGACAACGTACCTTAGTCGTGTTAGGTAAAGAATTAGTAATATTATCTATGCTTACCAATTATCATTGTTACTAGAGGTATATCAGCCGAAGTATTTTGAAGCCACTATAAAAATAATACTTGGACCTTCTACTGATTTGTCGCTGTCCTACACTGAGTCCCGTGGGATATTTTCTCCCTCACTTTTCCTCCTTATATCCCAGTGTTCAGACACTAACTGTTTTATAATTCCCCCATTGGCGCGTTCGTGTTCTCCCAAGCTATAATGCTGGTCCATTTCCTCATGTCATCCCTCACTCACTTCTCTCTCATGTTTCCTCACATTCTTCTATTCGTTTCTCACGGAGTCTTATTCCACTTGGCAGGTATTTGGGGCATTCTAAAATGAAATGTCCCAGGTTGACCATTACTCCCAAGCTACACATTTGGCACATTCGTTCCTAGCCTTTTCCGACGACCTCCCCCCCCCCCCCCAAACTGCAGTGACTTTGATCTTACTTTGAACAACAATCGCCCCACCCCTCTCATAAAAAAATTTAAAAAATATCTATCTCAGCACTCTGCAAAAGTTTGCGCATCTTTCTTGCAAAGCCCGTCAAACGAGTTTTTACTCTAAATCCAGCTCCGTCAATTCTTATTGCAATCCTGGAGCATTCTTTCCCTGCTTCACCCCCACCCCCTCTAGATCTTCAATCTCAATCGAATAATTCCACATTAGCTCCCTAACCTGGTTGTCTATCCTGTCGGGATGTTGGAGCCCCATACATAGTTAAATGCAACGAATCTGATTTTGAATTTCCGATTCAATACACCGTCAATTAATCAAACGACTTGTATTATCCTTCGTTCGGGAGCAGAGGCGGAGGAACGGGGGTGGGGGCATAGGGGACACGTGTCTCTCCATTTGTTTTCCACAGACATGTTGCAGGATTACAAAATGATTTAAAATGGGCGCACCCAAACGTGTTAATAAACAGGCATTCCTGTAATATATTATTTGCAAATGCGAGCAACATTTGGCAAAAGAATCCCACCTTCGGTCGCGTCGGTCCGTTTCTTCTACTTGACCCATCTTCCAATCCGAAGGCTAGCCTTCGAGTTGGAAGATGATTGGAGTAGAAGAAATGGACAGGACAGTGACTACACCGCGGCATGCTCATCCAAACGAGAGACAATAGTATGTCTCCGTACATTTACTGATATACGATTGTAATTTTTCTCTCACTCGGCTGAACTACGTTAGCCTTGAAAAGCTGTGCCCCTCTACTTTTATCGAGCACGGTGGCTTAGTGGTTCGAGCATTGAACTTCAAACCGAAACGTCGACGGTTCGATCCTGACGAGCGGTAACTGCGTTGTGCCTTTGGGCAAAGCACTTAATCCTGACTGCCCATCTCGCGGCACGGCGGCGATGTGCACGAATGCGTATTGCACATAGATTGTGCACTTGTTCTTGTGTACAGTTAGAACGCTGGGGACTCTCACAGTTGCTCGCCGCTGATCGGTGGTGCTCTCCGGCTTCCTCCACCCGTAAAACTACCCGCCACGATGTTACCCTGACTGTTGAAAGTGTCGCTGAACCCCAATACAACAGGCAGTTAGTCTTCCTCACGTTATTTCAAGTTGAACTAATCGACAGTCAAATGTTTATTTCTTCTTAATTTTAGATCGAGTTGGGATGTTCAGATTTTTCAAATTCGGTTCGGATTCAGTTCGGTTTCAGAGCAAAACAGTTTTGTGTTACTGTGTGTTGAAATCATGAACATGCAGCAAATATAGAATATACCCATAGTAGCTTGGTGTATCAAAAGTTCACCACTCGTGGTGAAGTGGTGTTAACCGCGAGCCTTTGGAGCGAATTTGTTTTTGTTTACATGACCACCAGCTTCCGCTGTCAATTTTATCGCCAAAACGAAATGGAAAAAGAAACGCACAAATCACGGAGCCTTTTTCATTTTAATAACATAATAACATATTATTTCGAGTTATGGATGCTTTATTAACACGAGACAACGCATGTCAGTTAATTTTTTTTGTATCTTATGAGATAAACTCATTTAAAGACATAATAAATAATAAATAATTGCAGCTTTCATTTCACTCTTCGCGAGGCAACGAGCGATAAATTTTGACAAGTTTTCATTCAGGTCAATGTCACCAAAGGTCAGCTTGGATGTAGTTCCACTGTAGGTGTAAATTTTAACTACTGAGATCCCATTGCTGGCGTGTTCACCACAGACACACGGTTAGTGTGTAAAGCTAAAATTGATGCCATTGGCTTTTTATATAGTAGAATAGGCAATCATGGTATAAACAACACTTCAAGCTCCTTAACCCTTTACCCAACGCAGACCATATCAAAATTTATTATTTTAAATATCATTTTTTTTAATTTTTAAAATTTTTTTTAACAAAACCATATCATGTGACCCCTCGTTGGAACGAGCTCGACGAGCCAGTTCCAACGAGGGGGTCACATGATATGGTTTTGTTGATTTTTTTTTAAAAATAATATTTTTTCAACTGCTGAATTTGCATATTACGCGGGCGGATGTGGGCGATTCGTTGGGTAAAGGGTTAACGTGGAAACAAAACGCAAGAGATTGCACGACACCATTCACCACAAAAAAAACCTGTCGGTAAATATCTCCATTGGGTTCAGCCTAACTTCCCTTTGATTATTCTTAGGGGTTCTAGGGGATCGGTTGATCTATTAAAACAGAAAAAAACATAAATTAGGGTAACAAATAAATAAAGTTTTCGGTGGACAAGTCAGTAAGGGAGAAAATGTGACAATGAGAATACGACGTATTTGTATGGGAAAGACAAAGTTACGAGCAGAGGCGGCGGAGCCAGGGGGGGGGGGGGGGGCACAGGGGGCACGTGCCTCTCCACTTTTTTCCACAGATATGATTCGCAGTTACACAATGAGCTAAAATGGGCGCATGCAAACGTGTCAATGTACAGGCATTCCTGTAACATTATTTGCAAATCCAAACAATATTTAGCCAAAGAATCTCACATTCGGTCGTTTCGGTCCGTTTTTCTACTTCAACTATCTTCCAACCCGAGGGCTGGCCTTCGGGTTGGAAGATGGTTGAAGTACAAGAGACAGAGAAGACAGTGACCACACAGCGGCATATTCATCTAAACGAGAGACTATAGCGAGCCATGGAACATTTTCCGATATACGATCGTAACCTTTCTTTCACTGAGTCGAACCATGGTAGCATTGTAAATTTGTGCCCCTCCACTTTTATCAAGCTTCCGCCTCCCCTGATTACGAGAGCCCTTTGGGGCCACTAGTCTGGTTCCCTCCCAGAGAGGTAGTTTGATCAGTTTATGCATAGGCACAGTAAACACCGAGAAATCGCCCTGCTCATATTGTAGAATGGTATTCACTCCATTTCTGAAGCAAATGTGAGAGTTTTACTGCAATATCACAAGGATTTCTCCAGAGTTGTTATTTAATACTCCAAATTCCGTGGTATCAGGTAGTGACAAAACACGGAAACTGCCAAAAACTGCCAACACGACCCAGTTTGTCAATGCTGAGGTATCGGAGAATCAAATGATCCAATCTTTACATTTGTTTTGTTTGAGCATTTGTTTTTAGTCGAGTGCTTGAATATGCAGATGACGCTTGACAAGAAACAATTTACAGGGTGCAAGTTTCAAAATGTGTTCATGTGAAACCCTTACAACACAGATAGTGTTTTCCATGTCAATTCAATAGCATGTATTCGATGAGTCCATATTTTTGTTTAGGGTGGACCAATTATTATATTCAACGTTAGTCACTGGGACATGCCCAGTGGATATATGGAATGGCCTGTCTGAAACGTAACTGACCTCCAATTTACACGCACCCCTCCCTCTTCCCTCTTCCCCCTCACACAAAACACACACACTTTTTATCACCTTAAGTTGACATTGTCAAGACATGATAATAGCGATATTTATTTATTCATTGGTGTATAAGGTCAAATATTTCTGCACAATAGCTAATCATGACCACGACAGTTTTACAGGAGATGGAAGCCGGAGTACCCGGAGAGAACCACCGAGCAACGACGAGCAACTGTCAGCTCCCCAACATACTAACTCCACACAAGCAGGGTTAGCATCGGTTGAAGACAGGTGCACCATCGATGTGCAGTACGCCTTAGTACACAGCGTCACCGTGCCCCCACGTGGGTAAAGGGGGTGAAGTGTCTTGCCCAAGGACACAACGCGAATGCCGCAAGTGGGATTCGAACCGAGGACCTCTCGGCTTGCAGACTGCACCTCTACCTACTGAGCCACCCCACCCCTTCCCGATAATAGCGGTGGCATTTCTATGGATTCATTATTTAAATTTTCGCCCTCCGGCACCGAACGACCATAGATCCGGTACGTCTTGCAGTTTTGTGCCCCCATACTCCCCTCCCAAAAACACACATGCACACTTTCATTGATCTTTCGCAATCTTTAAAACTTACATTGGATTGTATCGAGTTGGAATTAAATTATTATTCCTATTATTAACCCTTTGAACACGACAGCCCCGTTTGACGGCACAGGAACACGATACGTCATAATGTCATTAAGTTGGATGGCTGCTAAATAAACGTGTAGGACACATTGATCAATATTTTCAACGTGCAGCCCCAAGGCTGCACATTGAAAATATAAATTCGTCTATCCCCAAATAATGGATATAGCCTCTTCCAACTGCTGCCATTGAACTGACATGGAAGATAACCACCTGTGTTCAAAGGGTTAATTGGATTTTCAGTAAAGCTGGGAGGTTTTCATTTTTCAGATTCGGTTTCGGTTCGGTGTCGGGAAAAGCCCCGTTTCGGTTCAGTTTTTCTGTGTGTTGAGAACAGATGACTATTGGTGTGTTTTTGTTGAGAATTCTCTGAAAAATATTCTAGCGGAAAAACTCAACACGAGTTTTTTTTCTGTGGTAAATATTTCAAATGTGTTATGGATGATTATTTCATTGTTTGGATTTTGATGTTATTTCTTCGTTACTGATTAAATTTTGACGAGTTTTGTTGTCTTAACACAGACCGCGTCGGCATGGATAACCCTCAAACGTGGGTATCCTATGTCATTTCCTGATTAAAATCAATAACTGGTGTGCTCACCCCGGACTTCAGTTGCTGCTCTAACCCTCCTTACCATTGACCCGATTAAGTTGTTTATGGTCCTTTGTGAGATGTTATCCACTCCTGAAGAAGGACCTGCGTGAGTTGAGCGACGCTGTTTGGGACGTTGACGCGCTTCCTGACCCTCATGTCCAGCTTGTTCCACAAATGCTCGATCGGAGACAAACCTGACTGTAGTGTGGCCAATCGGGAACTGGGACATTTTTTGGTTGAGGAATTTACGACAAACCCTAGCGAATCCTGCTGCAACGTAAGGTTACGTGTGTGGATAAGTGGAAGGACGTGAGGCATGGGGATCTGATCCCGATATCTTACGGATGTAAGATTGCCCGGGATGACAACGAGAGGTGTTTTCACACCATGAGAAATCCCCCCCCCCCCCCACACCAAACAATAACAGACCCTCCCCCAAATCTGTCGTTTCCTTACCACACGCGTCAGAATATCGCTCACCTCGACGTCGATTGCAACATTCTCGTTCATCTTATCTGTAAAGCGTGAACCGAGACTCGTCAGTGAATAACACGCGTCTCCAGTGGGCCAAGTGAAACCGATTTGGTGCATGTGCCCGCAGCCATTGCAATCGACGATGACGTCGCCTGGGTGTAAGCTGTGGACCAACGTATGGATATCGTAGCCTTAAATTCAACTCCCGCAACCGATTCCTAACTATTCTTGGAACACTCGGCGGCCATGAGTGCCTACAACCTGATTCGCCGGCTCTGTCACCGTCTGATATCGGTTACGGGGGAGTGAGAGACGTATGCCTCTATCTTGACATGGATTCTGGGACGGTCAACTAATCTTCCCGTGGCTCTAAGACGCCCAACTAAACGAGCTATCGTTGACTTATGAACCCCAAATTGCTGAGGACGAGACGTTGCGAATAATTAGAGCAATAGCCCTACCCCTATCTACTTCGGACATTCGCGGCAATGTGAAATGAAATGTTGTGCAATCGATGTGTACCATTCACATCTTTAAGTTGGTATGGTTTTCAAGCCCATAACACGTGGAAGTGCCCCGGATGCACGCTTTGTCGAACAATCTGTTGAAAGCATGCAGCGTCGCACGTGGTCATGATTGACTGAATTTTAACCAAAGACTCTTTAGACAGTACACTGATGCAGGTATGTGTCAAATGTTACCACATTTGGTCTACGGATAAAAAAAAAAAATTATATTACCCAAACTGAACTTGCGTTTCTTTTATCCGTCAGTATATGTGCACGAGACCGGCACTTCCCTTCCTGTCGGTTTTTTCTCTCTCATTTGTTGCATGACTCCATGTTTGCAGGTCAGAAAAACGTTGTCTGAAGGGCTATTTTTGACAATGATATTTGAATGACAAATTTAAGTGATGCGATCATATTTCTTTTCGCCTTAACGTTATAGTGGTCGTCTGTGGGAAAATATTTTGTACTGTGATACTATAAATAGACGGGCGTGAACACAACCTTTACCTTTTTCCTTCTAAGAAAGCATTGCTGATGGAACCTTGTTCCACTCATGGAACGATATTTCCTTTTGATAACTGGCGTTGCATCAGTTGCCTGTACATGGCGGACGGTTTGATAACTGAATACACAAACAATTCATAATTATTTATTGATGGACAGGTACACTTGCTGAATGTCAATAGAATAATGATCTTAAATAAAAGGTTTATAAAATGCCGCCCCATTAACCCTTTGATCCCCAGCGGCCGCTTTTCCGACCAGGAACACGATACGTCATAACGGCATTATATAGGATGGCTGTTCGGTAAATATTCTGGGGTACACCAATCAGTATTTTCAACGTGCAGCCCGAGGCTGCACGTTGAAAATATTGATTGGTCTACCCCAAATAATGAATATGGACTCTTCTAATTGCTGCCATTGAACTGACATGGAAGATATCACTAGAGTTCAAAGGGTTAAGTCAATGACTCAATGAGACTCCATTCCTAATGCGCCCCCACCCCGGGGCGTGGGCCCTTGGCTTGGCCAAAGTGCGAGCCGCCATTGCTCCATGGGAAGAACTACTGATCCGATTTTCTTCATCTGCAAGGTTGCACATTTATCAAACAAACCCTGGACGAACTTCCTATGTACAACCAAATTTGACTGTTCTTGTATCTTTACATCTCACATAATCGTATAATATGTTACCCTTCTGACAATAAAAGACTTATTGAATGATGCCTGCTACTGCTTCACTCGATCGATATTTACGACCACAGCTGTAGATATTCGTTTTCACAATTAGAACTATTTCTATGGTGACAGATCATTTTCTACAGCAACTGTACACAAGCACAATTTAGCTTGCATAAAATTTGTCTCTCTGTGTCACGTAATTGTGAAAAAAAATCACCAAAACCTAGAGAAGAGTGCGTGACAGACTGTTAATCAAATCATCATCATTTTGTTCTGATTCCGTAGGGAGTTCTCTTCTGATCGACTACTCTACACCAGTCTGTGATTAATTTTCTTGTGTAGCAACGTCACAAGATATGGCCACAGAACTATCTCGTGATTGATGTAAGTTCAACGATGTCCATCTGCCACGATCCGGAGTTGAGAGATTAAATCGAAACTCCGCTGGGTAGCTTGTTGTATGTCTGCAAATGCGAACCGGAACTTAGCGTAAGGACCACTAATATAACACGTGATTCAAGGATTTTACTGGAAATAGGGAACGCTCATGTGTGCATACAAATTTTCATTCACGTAATAATTACACACTTCTTGGATATTGGACATGTGCGGTGAGTGTAAAATAGTAAATTTATCAAGTCTGTAATATATGTGGTGTTATTGCAGTTCTTCTCATTATTTTTTGTTCGCTTGCTCTAAAGCCGATTCCGGTGCTGGTTGATTCGTGCATTTTTTTTAAATTTGTGCACGCGTTATATTACAGTACAATCGCCGTGAACTGGTCGTAATCCACGCGTGGGCAGTGATGTCCACGCATACATTTACCAGGTAATAAAATCGTCATCAGCAAAATTTTAACTAATGAAGCACCCGGTTGTACCCGGTGCTTCATTAATTAAATTTTTGATTGTTCCTATAATTAGTGTTTGGGATCTAATATTATTGCGTCCGTGGACATATTGTGGAAAGTAACCAGTCTACGGCGGCTGTACTGCAGATCAGTTTGAAGACAGTCTTTTACATGTGCATTCTAGACAACATTATGGCTACTGTTTTGTCTGGTCATCGAGGTTGAATACGTTGCATACATTCCATTGACTGTTGGTGGTCAGTCATTTACGGCGCAAATGCGTTAATGCACAGGGAAATTATTTATTTATTTATTTATTTATTTATTTATTTATTTATTTATTTATTTATTTATTTATTTATTTTTACGGTGGAAGAAGCCGGACTACCCAAGGAGAACCATCGAGCAACATCGAGCAACTGCCATATTCCCCAATGTGCTAATTCCAGACAAGCAGGGTTAGCATTGGTTGACGAAAAGTGCACCATCGACGTGCAGTACGCCTTAGTACACAACGCCACCTTGCCCCCACGTGGGCAATCTCGATAACGTGCCTTACCCAAGGACACAACGCAGTTACCCCTGGCGGGAAACGAACCGATCAGTGCCGTTTCCATTGAGCCACAGTGCTCCGAAATGATTACAACAGAGATCAAACTGACTTTTTATACAGAGCCCAGGCCCGGCTTTAAAGGAATTTGGGGCATCGCTGTGAATTCTGTTGCGGGGGCCTGCAGACTTTCAATAGTTTCCAGCTCATTGTTTCGGACATCTCGTCTGTGTTTCGAAGCGGCGAGATGGGTAGTATGAGATGGAGATAAAAACGAAACATGACGGACATGCGCGACTTTTGTAGATCAAATTCGGAAATGTTTCAGCAGAATTTGGACTTCAAAAGGCGCCTTTTCGTTGACTCTCTTCGCGAAATTAATCGACTTGACTTGTGTTTTTATTAAAGTTCAGTAGGAAACTTGTGTTACTGTTCCTGCTTCCTTCCCTCTCCATGAATCTCGGGACCCAATGGTTATTACTTCCGGCTCTCCTGCCCTCTTACCAGTCCTGACACAGCCTGTGTTCCTAACACAACTGAAGTCCCAGTAGTCCTCCATAGAAATGAGTGGTCGACTCCAACCATGTGACTTCTTTGCCTGAAACTTTAAAAGATTCTAACTCACAATACAATTAGTCAGAAAGCTGGAGGTTGAGTGAAATAAGTACGTTCGTTTTCGTTGTTTTTCGTTTGTGGAAAGCGCTCATCGAGAGCTTTCCACAAATCGACAACATTGGGCTGTGTTCTTGTATTCCTCTTACAGCATAACTGGAGGAACTTCAGTTTGGTTAAATGGATTACTTAACCATAATTATATTCTGCGATTGACTCAGTATACAATCTGTAAAGCCATACATCCAAAATTTTATATCATAAATGTGGCACAGACATTGCTTGATAAAAATATATACATGTATGTCGCTGTCACAGAGATGCGCTTGTCTTGGTAGTTGAAGCACTTTAGGGCTTTACTAAAATATAATACATACATAAAGCTTTTGTTTTCGATATAAGCCATTGAACAAATTCATATTTTACTTTTTTCTTTTTAGCTTTGTGAAGTTCCAAAGCTTGGTACTCTCTGTACCAGAATTCAAGTCAAGGTTTCATTTCAATGCAATATCGCGCTTGGGCACCAATGGTACACCTTATTTACAACTGTGGTACACGTTTTTCTAATACTCCGAATATATCAGCAGCAGGGCGGTATTTTTTATAAGGCTGTCTAGGCTGAAGTCTTGGGGCCCGCAGGGACAGGGGGACCGCCATGTTTTTTACTGTTTTTGCTGAGGCACTGTTACCAGCGCCTTAGGGCTCCAGTGATTAAAGGCACTTTGCACCCTGCGCCGTAGCGATACATGTACATATACTGGTAAAAAAAAGTTAAGCCTTCCCCCAACCCCCACCCCCATAATACCTGTGGGTATACGAATATCTCTTAATGTGATGTTCTCCATTCTTATGTCGGAGCGGGCATAGATCCTCGAAACTGGTGAACATTTGCTGGCTGTTGACCACTTAACCACCGTGCAAAGAGCCCGGACTGCAGCCCGATAGCACATGTGTGGGACATACTCGGCAGGAGAGTGGTCAAAAGACAGCCGCCACCTGATGACATCGGCAGTCTGATCCTTGCGCTTGTAGAGGAATGGGACATCACATTGAGAGAAATTCGGAAGGTCATCGAGGGCATGCCACGCCGATTAAGATTTGTTGAGTTGCTCGGGGCGGTTCCACCAGATACTGAACAACGTGACATTTTGTGACGTTGTGATGACGTCCGCGGTGCCTAATATTCATTCAATAAAGCAAATCCTCTAGAAACCCTTGTTTCACTAATAAGGCATATTCCCCTTATTAAAAATAGCAGGTTTTCTCTCATGAGAATTTATCTATTTACTGTATGCCCACTGGTATTATAGGGGAAGGGGGCTTAACTTTTTTCTGGACAGTATATGTATTTATCCATATATATACTCTCATAAGTATACTATATATGGATTCATATACAGTACATTATTTTTATGCTTATTTAAATAATATATCAAGTTGTGAGTAGAATTCTTCAGGGGACCCGCAAAATGGATATAGTCTATAGGGCTATGTATTGCGTCATAGTGCCTATATATACCGTACTAGGGTCAGGCTGTCAGCTGTAGTGGGGTGAAAGATTGAAGTCCCAGAGGGGGCACCGTCCCGAAGTACATAAAAGCCTAGGGGCCCGACCATGGGTTAATACGGCACTGAGCAGCAGTACACGTAGTATTTTCTGATTATTTCTACCTCAGAACGGATCGCACGTTCGGTGCCACAGGTCACTCACTGCATCTTGCGCCCAGTGGTGATTCCAAATAAATGTTATTTTGAAAAAAAACAACATGAAAAATCTGTCCCTGTATTTTCCCTTTCACATGGTGGACTGACCAATTTGGCCCAACATCTCACTGTAAAATCATCCGGTCCTCTAATCTTTTAGTGCTCTACCGTTTCGTAAAACCCTTCGATGACGCACAGCAGTACATAATTTGCGTGTGTGAAATTCATCGGACAATATTTGGTTAGGAGAGAAAAAAATGAAGATTTAACTCAACAGTACAGCCGTCATGGACTGGTGACTTTCTACGGGAGGGCAATATTTCCAATAATATTAGATCCCAAACACTAATTATAGGAATAATCATCAAAACGCTATTTAATGAAACACCGGGTACAACCCGGTGATTCATTAATCAAAATTTTGCTGCTGGTAATTTTTATTTCCTGATAAACGCACGGATGGATATTACTGCCCACGCGTGGATTACAACCAGTCCACGGCGACTGTACCCTACATACTCCAATCCTACCTTTTACAATTTCCCCCCCCCCCCCAATTAGTTTGAACGTTTAATCCTTTACCTAACGTAACGGCCAAAACCGGCCAGCGCTATTCTCAAAAATCGCCAATTAATTTTCATTATTTTTTTCATTTTTTGTCTCAAAAACATAGGTTATGACCCCTCGTTGGAACGAGCTCGTCGAGCTCGTTCCACCAAGGGGTCATAGCCTATGTTTTTTAGACAAAAAATTAAACAAATTAGTTATTCAAGAATTTGCAAGTGTCGTCTGCTTTTCAGGTTTGGTAAAGGGTTAACTCTTATCTTCTGTCGAAATCTATTTAAAAATAAGAAAATGGTGTCTCCACTACCGTTTGATGTTCTCTAACTTTATTTCTGTTCATTATATCGACAGTTGCGCAAAGTGATATATAACACAGACACTATCCTTTCCATCAATATAAAACTCTAGGACGTAAGATCTGTCAATTTGTTTTCCATGTGAAGAATAAAAACAAATCACTCTAAAAACACATTCCCTAAACAAAGATCCAAAATGGGTTCTTACTTAGTGTTGGCAAGTGTGATACTGAGAGATATTCTTAATGATGGGTTATCTGTGAAGTAGTTGCTTCTGATTCGCTTGTCATAAAAAACAAGTTTCCTTTTCTAACTTTTAATAAATGAAAACAACAGACAGCTCGAGACCCGTCTATTGTTTTCATTTATTAAAAGTTACTATAACAGAAATTTTGCTTTTTTCTCCACTGCTGTCATAGGTGTTTTCTCAACAATTACTTGCTAAATTGGACCTTCCTCGCCCGTCTAATAATTTCAAGCGAGATAAATTGAAATTCGATTTTCATGACGATATAAGTCAGGAATGTATTTCAGGTGCGCACATACAGGTAGGACCGAGATGAGAACTGCTGTTTCACAAACTGCTAGTAAAATGCACGCACCGATATTGCTTCCATGGCCTCGATATAGTGTTTTGCTCCAATGTATACAGTACGTGGAGAGTGTATTATCATTAAATAACCCGTAGATTGGAGATTCCACCCATCTAATAATTGCTAATTTGTTACAAAGCATAACAAGCACAAGCAGTGTTCCAGCCAATCGATCTCTGGGTTAAACCCGGAGGTCCATTGGCTGAAACATTGCTTGTTTTCTGTCCGTATGTACAGAATTTGAAAGTGAGACTTCACATGTGATGTAGTTACAATCCACTCTCCAAAAACTGTATGCCATCCTGAGTTCAGAATGTAACATACAGGCCAAGGTGCAGAGAAAGTTTTTATTCCAGCGACTATCATACAAATTATTTTCATCACTGTTGCCAGAGCCCTGCGAATCCTCGTAATTCCAATGATCCCCTGATTCGGAAGTTTTCGAATCATCATCGAGATGTTCTCAAAATCCTGCCAAGTACCTCGCCTTGAACTCTTCTTTTATCAGCAGGGACTCAATGATGGAATAAGAATTCCCGAAGGTCCATTGCCAAAACTACTGACGAGTCAATAAGTTACAATGAGAATACAACATAGACAAGATGAAGTTTATTCATTTGTTACCCTTGTTTACGTTGTTTACTGACTCGGTAGGATTAGCGCCTGAATCCCTAGAACCTACAAGAATGATCAAAGGAAAGTTTAGCTGAACCTATTGGAGATACTTACAACATGGTTTTGTGTAGTGAGTGGTGTCTTACAAGCTATTGGTGATTGTTTCCATGTCAAAAAGGCTGAAGAGTTATTTACTATTTGTTCTTACCCCCTTTACCTAACATGAAAAGCAGACGAAACTTGCAAACAAAATTCTTGAATAACTATTGTTTTTCATTTTTTGTCTCAAAAGCATAGGATATGACCCCTCGTTGGAACGAGCTCGACGAGCTCGTTCCAACGAGGGGTCATAACCTATGTTTTTGAGACAAAAAATGAAAACAAATAATTAAAATTAATTGGCGATTTTTGAGAATCGCGCTGGCCGGTTTTGGCCGTTACGTTGGGTAAAGGGTTAACCCAGGGAAAAACTAAACAGACACCGAGGTTTTTCCCGAAACCGAATCCAAATCTGAACCCATTCCCTCCTACCCTCATCCCCATCCCCATATCTATTTACCTACCACTTTGATGTCTCCGGTAACATTGTTAGTAAAAAGTGGGTATATGACAACGGCCTATTTATGTAACTTTGTAATCCGTTATACAGCAAGGCTTGTGAAAACAGTTTCCAGAATTCTAACAAGACTGTAAAAGTGTGAAAATGCGATAGTTGTGCTGAAAATCATGGCCTCCTTGAGCTTGTAAATGTTAAAATATTAGAAAATTAATTTCTTCATGACAAGAAAATATGTTCGCATCTTCCACAGCTGGACTTTTAAAACATTCCTGTCAAATGCAGCACCAGATAACCTTTTTTTCTGCGCTGAAGGTATGTCTACGGGAAAAATGAGAATATTAGAATGAATTTTCTCCTAGACAAGAAAATATGCACGTATCTTATGCAGCTGGGCTTCTAAAAACTTGTAAATGTATTTTGTTTTTTATCTGCACAAAAGGTATGCCAAAGGGCAAAAGGGGGATAGTTTAAAACCCATATGCTCTCGGGTATGAAAGAAACACAAATGTCTAAGATAGGACAAAACACTCTATCAAATCCATCAATCGTACATAATTTCATTACTATTAATGCTCGCTGAATTTTATAGAACGCAATTATCACAATCTGCATGTGCAGAATATTTTTCACAGTGCCAAGGGATAGAGGACTCCCAAATGTTGATTAATCTCCGTCGGAAAAAAAAACAGTGCGAAACGCCGTCGTGCATTTGAAAACAATGCATTCGAGCAGTTGTGATACGGAGCCGATCAAACAGTTTAGGCAACTTAGCTTTATTTTTCACTGCTGTCATTGGTGTTTTTTCAATAATTACTTGCTTGATTGGACCTTCCTCGCCCGTCTAATAATTTCAAGGGAGATAACTTAATCGAAATTCGATTTTCATGACGATTTAAGTCGGGAATGTATTTTTGGTGCGGACAGGAAGGCCTGAGATGAGACGTACTGTTTTACAAACTGCTAGTAAAATAGACGCTCGAGGTTGCTTCCATGTCCTGGATACAACGTTTTACTCCCATGCATATGCCACCCTCAGTTCAGAATGTACAGTGCAGTCGCCATGGACTGGCCGTAATCCACGCGTGGGTAGTGAAGCCCGCGCATGCGTTTACCAGGTAATGAAAATCATTATCTGCAAAATGTTAATTAATGAAACACCGGGTTGGACCCGGTGTTTCATTAATTAAATTTTTGATGCGTATTCTGGTATTTGGGATCTAACACGACCGTGAAAATATTGATCACCCGTGGAAGTGATCAGTGCATGGCGGCCGTACTGTAACATGCAGGTCTTGGTGCAGAGAATGTTTCTCCAGCGACTATCATACAAATTATTTTCATCACTATGCATCGTATTTAGGCTCTGCGAAGCTTCGAAATTCCGATGACCCCATTCCCGATCATTCAATTCGATTTGATTCGAGTCCCGCTGATTCGGAATTTTTCGTATCATCGTGATGTTCTCAACATCCAGCCAAGAGTCTCGTCTTGAACTCCTCTTTTATCAGCAGGGACTCAATGATGGAATAAGAGTTCCCGGAGGTCCACTGCCAAAACTTCGGACGAGTCAATAGGTTACAATGAGAACAGAATACAGATAAGATGAACTTTATTCATTTGTTACCTTTGTTTACGTTGTTTACTGACTCAGTAGCCTTAGCGCCTGAATCCCAAGAAACCATAAGAATAATCACAGGGAAGTTTAGCTAAACCCATTGGAGATACTTATAACAGGGCTTTTATGTGGTGAGTGGCGTCGTACAAACTATTGGGGATTTTTTCCAAGTTAAAAAGGCTGAAGTGTTATTTAGTATATGTTCTTAACACAGGGAAAAACTAAACGGAAACCAAGGTTTTTCCCGGGAACTGAACCGAAACCAAATCTGAAATATTAGTTATCCTTGTGTTTTCCAGGGTGTATGGGAATTTACACCGGTTTGGGAACTCATACACCCTGAGGCGAATCCGAAGGGTGTATGAGTTCCCAAACCGGTGTAAATGCCCATACACCCTGGAAAACACAAGGATAACGGATTTATTTCCAAATTTTGGTGTAGTTAATACTTTAACCTACATTGTGGGAAAAAACTGACAGAAAATTTGTACTTTGCAAGTTTCTTAAATAAAACCAGACAAATATGGTTGTCATTGGAACTGGCTTATCCATACCTGTAATAATTTTTTGCACATAAATATCAAATTTCCTGTATTTTTAATTTTTTTTCTAACATAACTGAGCAGAAGGTATGAATTAATAATTAAAAATGGGTTCTTTTTCAGCCATATAACTTGCTCTTGTATATTCTTGTTTTTACACCGTGGTTAAACACGGTGTAAAAAAGCCACTGTGGATTGATAGTTACACCGTACCTCTCAGCCAATCAAAATGCAGTATTTTATGAAAGAAGTATTTTTATGAAAGAAGCAATAAGGTCTTGGATAGTCCAAAACCCTCTATAAAATCCATTAATCATACATAATTTCATTACTAGTAATGCTCGCTGAATTTTATAGAACGCAATTATCACAATTTGCATGTGCTGAATATTTTTCACGGTGCCAAGGGATGTTGATAAATCTCTGTTGGAGGAAAACAGTGCGAAACGCCGTGGTTTATTTGAGAACAATGCATTCGAGCAATTTGGATGTTTCTGACGGAAGATAAGAATGTGCGACTGGCCGATCAAGCAGTTTAGGCAAAGTGTTAGCGCAGTAGAAGGACAAATAACCGTGGGACTCATTTAAACACAGGGATCGAGAACAGGGACCAAAGACATGTCTTTTTGATTCGTCATTGGAACAAGCTGAACGAGCCCGTTCCAGTAAGGGGTCATAAGCTATGTTTTGGAGAAAAAATTGAAAAACAATCAGATGTAATTAGCGTATTTTTAAAATCTGCAAAATCATTGCGTTGTCAATTGTTAAAAGATTAATCAGTTTTAGTAATTGTATTCCTTTATTGCTGTTTAGATTCTATATTTTTGTTCTCGTTTGCGAGGTCAGATTCCCGGATCAAACTCACCGCCTTTGGTGGCTTCTTTTGACTCGGATATCTTCCTTCGTAAACTCTATGGAATATGACCAGGTCCAGATCAATTTATTGTCATAGTAATCTTTCCAGCTATGCTTTTCTGGTGGAACACCGTTTCCCTACATTTTCAAGACCCGAGATGGCTCGATCTTCGCGAATATTCAACACAGCGAGAACTTAATCGTCTGCTAGCCGTTCTTAACCCACATAAGCTGTGTATAGCTCACAACCCCGCACAGATAACAATGGTCACTTTTTGAGAACTAACTATTCAAAATTAACACCCCCCCCCCGCCCCCCCCCCCCCCCCCCGCCACCACACTTTACTACTACGAGAGATGGGTACTCTCAACGACGCTTTCTGCTTTGGCCATCGCTACACGTTGAGCGCCTGTTCTGAACAGGCATTCGGCGCGCAGCGATGGTTGACGCGGGCCGTCACCCCACAATCTTAATTTCGGATAGTATCACTAAATCTATGAGTTGATACATATTCTGAAAAAAAAAATCTGTTTCAATTGTGTTGGATCTAAAAATTGCACGGGCCTAAAGTGAAGAATATTAATCTACATTAAGCTCCAAACAACACGTAAAACACTCCTGTCGAGTTTTCAGTCTACCGAAGACCTACAGTCGTCGGAGTTCACATGGACCATAAAAAACAACAACAAAAATGCACGCACAAACTACAATTCGTAAGTAATCGAAGTAAGTCTTTGGATGCTGGAAAAATCGTTCCAACTTCAACAATGTGGAGTCAGAAAAAAAAAATGTAAACGGTTGGAAAATGTAAAGCTATAGAAGAAACTGCTTTCGTACAATATCCTTTCCCTGACTCCAATTTTTGCGCGAATTTACATATCCTTCGAGAACTCTCGAGCATCAAGACTTACTGGAAGATCTGTTGCGACCGAGTGGCCTGCATGTACAGAGTTGTTCAGTTTTAGTCTTAGCTCAGTTTTAGTCTTCTGCGCAGAAGGTGTGCCAACTGGAAAAGGGAGATTATTTGAATTACAGATTGGCGGTATCCTGTCAATACCGTTCAGTATCGGTATCGAATCAATACCGATTTACCGTACCGAGACAATCTCAGACTACCGAAATTTCGGTATTGGAAATATTCCAGACAATTTTTAAACACTTAAAGGACATACTACAGAACATTACGCAAATGCTTGATAAAAAGTGCCCACGGATTTCTAGCGGCTGTCTCCACTGGTTACTTGATGTAACAAGAAAGCTGAGAGAAAATACCCAGTGGTAATTTCTCTCAGCATTTTTATCTTATCAAATCACCGATGTCTATTGTCTGTCTTACTTCCAGCATTTTAACAATTCGGTCACTGTGTCTGCTGTAAAACGGCGATTTGCAGGTGGGAAGTATATAAAAAATAACATTCGATATTGGTATTGGTGTGAGTACAGTTAAAACTAGGAGTCCTGTCATGAAATGTGCACAAATAGCACGTCGATCTGCGCGTTAATCTACGCGTTATGACCACAGTGGGGCTATCAAAGTCTGCACATATGGCCTGTGCACAAGCAATGTTTCAGCCAATGGACCTCCGGGTAACCCAGAGGTCCACTGGCAGAAACATTGCCTGTGTTTGCTACGAGTAACCAGGAGAACCTGCAGTACTTTGGATGCCATTCGATGTGGCAATTGTGCGCAATTCCTACGCGCAATTAAGCCTAGATAAGCGCATAGTTCGTGAAAGGACTTCTAGTTTTAACTGTACTTGTATGCTGTTGATACCGAATACCGTACCGATACCGCGGTAAAGCATTCTAAAAATACCGATACCGAAACCGAATTTGAAATTTCAATACCTCCCAGCTCTGAATACTAATTAATTTCTCCGAGACAAGAAAATATTCACGTACCTTATGTATCTGTGCATAATCTGGTCAAACTATCTTATTGGGAGGGAACTGGTCTAGTAGGCTAGTATTGAGAATTGTTTGACAATATACAGCGGTATCCAGGCGCTATTTGTTAAATTAATGTATCTTATACCTCAAACATAAAGACCCCATAGTCGTAACGAAATTAAGTATCTACTAACCTGGGTTAAAAACCAACCCAAGTCGACTGGGTTGAGTGAATATGAACCCAATTGGGTTCATATCCACTCAACCCAGTCGATTTGAGTTGATTTTTAACAAATCTGATTTTAGAGTGTAAGTGACAGCGCGACGGCACTCTGTGCTAAACTTACAACATATCGAAGGCACACTTGACTTCAACTACGGTAAACAGTTCTTGAGTCGGGATAGTAAGTTGGAGTGTCCAACAGTTCGTTCGGTCGTTCTTGTCGGATACACCGGCTTCCTCTATCCGTAAGACTCTCGACACAATATGACCCTGGCTGTTGAAAGTGTTGGTAAACTTGAGAGGACTGCCTCATTAAGAACCTTACTATCTGATAAGGAATTGTACTAAATATAGACCTAGCTATAAAGGTTACTGATTTTAGAGCGTATGCAATCGGGATTAAGTGTCTTGCCCAGAGACACGGCGAAGATGACGGTGGTTAGAATCCATGTACCGATCTTTCGATACGGCTTCCCCTTTCTCAGAATGCTTCATTCGTGTATTATAAATAATTGCTCATAATGTGCCCACCCAATATTATCCATAACCATTTGCCTAACACGGTTGACGACACTATTAAAGAAGTTTGAATAACTAGAAATTTTCATTATTTGCCCCCATAAATAATTATGTCAGATGCGCAGGCTGTAATAGCATTGGGTTGCCATTGAGTTCCAGTTTTAGTAATTTTTTGGGCTCGATATTTTATTTTCTTTGACGATGTTAGATCTCCAGATTAAACTCCCCGCCGTTGTTGTCTTCCTTGATCCGGTGATCCACCAGGCTTCGAAAACAGGTTGGAATATGATCAAAATATTCAGATCCACTCATTGTCTTAGTAATCTATCAGTCGATATGTATTTATATTTATCCTGTCGCAATGAGTTTTGAAAAGTATTTGATTCATGGGCACCTCAATATGCGCGTAGCCAGTTATGTATATTAAGGGAGGGTGGGGGAGGAGAGAGGGGGGGGGGTTCTCGCACTTTTAATTTTGTAGTAATAAGTGACGAATATTATCATAGCCCAAACGTTTGAACTTTTGTCATAAAAGTTGCCAGGTTCTCACCAATTTTTGTCATAAAATCGCCGGATTTTGTCATCAACGATGTCACGAGATTTGTAATGAAAATCGACAGGTTCTGTCATGAAATATCTCACCATTTATGTCATAAAAATCAACAGGTCTTGTGAGACATAACTCTTTTTTCAATCGCATCATAAAACTGCAAGCACTTAGTACAAGTACCCAGCTTATGTGCCTTATTTATCCAGTTGCTGTTATGGGTAGTACGCAATTCTAGGTCATGTGATATTATTGTGCGTTAAGGTAGTAGGGTATGGACGATTTGTATGTCTGTTGGTATACTGTTTGTCTTTGGGGCTACGTTACTTCCAAGCTGTGTATAAATTATATATTGTCAATCGAAATCTTTAAACGGCTGACAATCAGGATGATCTGCCCTTTATGTATTGAATTAATACAGACAGACGATAACCGCTTCGATTTAAAAAATTCAGGATTCTAACATTTATTATTTTTAGATATGATTTTCTTTCCCAGTATTGTCCTTTATCAAACTCGGAAGATATGCCTTCAAACTCGACTCATATTATGCCGATCTCAGCCGCCCTGACCAAATCTAGAGTTGTCTGTCTTGATTACCTTTACCAGACGCAAACTGATTGTTCACAATGAAATCGTTCGCCTTTATTCTCCCAACACAATCGGGAAAATGGCATTACCAAACATAAGCGGGGTAGTTTGAAGCTGAGTTTTTGTTTTGTGAGGAATTAACGATGGCAATAAGTAAGGATTATGTGGGTGATGAGAAGAAAGAAGATAGTTGTAAACAAAATGCAACGCAAAGTAACATTCAGAGTCGTAAGTAGAGTTTTGTCGAAGTGGATAAAGAGATATTTCAGCTATCTGAACGTCGAGGCTTCCCCAGCGGTGACAGCTGTCCTGGGAGAAGAGGAAACTTCAGACTTGGTGAAAAGAATAAGAATAAAAAAACACTGCCAGGCAACTGTAACAGATCTGAGAACATTTGGTAATTATTTATTTTGGTTTAATAAATAAAGAGGTTATTACTTGGTTAGTTTCATATCGGCCGAGATATCAGCCCTCGGTAACTTCACAACAGCCTTCGACCTTCGGTCTCAGGCTGATGTGAAGTTACCTCGGCCAGATATCTGAGACGATATGAAACTAACCATGTAATAACCTTTAATTATTTACGCAGTTTGCAGTTCAGTATATAGAAACGCGTTGTTGTTAAGATGTACCGGTCACACCATTTTGTTAGTGACTTAACCCTTTGAAACCATAAGACCGATTTTTCGGGCTGAGGCATAATTTCATCCCATTTTTGTTTTATTGCGAGAGGTCGAAACACTGGGCATTGATGATAAAATAATAACTGCAGTCTGCAACCAGGGGGCTGTAGGCTGCAATTATTATTTTATCATCTCTGTATGTTGATATTGGACTGACCCATTTCACTCTAAGTGTACACAAAGGCGATACCACATTCCAGGAAACGAGGGTTCAAAGGGTTACTATTATATATACGATGTCGATTAAAACGATATTGGGCTCTAGCTTCGACCTAGCACGCTTTAGAATTGGGGCTATATCCAAGTAGCGCAATAGTAAATCAACTTTAAACTTATAAATGATGTTGAAAAACGAATTAAAGAACCTAGATTGTTGAATTTGGTACCACGTTTCAGATAAACGTTCAAAGCAGAATTAAGTGGGAGCCCAAAATGAATTTCCATGTACATTTTAGTAACTTTCATGAATTCGAGAAAACATGTTTCTGTTTCTGAGTCGCCTATTTTCGAATGGAACAATCGCTCGATTGAGATATTGGAATAACTACTGCCATGTATGTAGTAAATGTATTGGCACATAACACTACTACAAACACCAATACTCCGATGTCTTTTCCACTTTGAAAATGGCAGGTACAGTATATATTCAAAATACGCGTCGGCCATCTTTCACATGCGTCATGTTGACCAAATTGTAAGATGTTTTGAAATCCGTTGTTGACATGAATTAAATCATCAAATTCTTCCAAAATTTCGCGAAAAGCGGAAACTTCCTTTGGGAAACATTTTTTCCTTATTTTGTGTGACAGTACGTAAAGGTCCCTTCGGCGATTTTATCTTTCGATTTTAAGTAATAAGTATGCTTGCCCACGTGCAAATGTGGATTTTCTAATTGCGGAATCGCACGTGTCCTCACAATATGAAAATAAAAACATGGCGTTTGTCTTGAACAACATCTAAACAAATTGAATACGTTGTTTTGGGATATGCGGTGCAACTCTAGCCACCGGTTGTGTAATAATGTGTCTCGCGTTGAAGTTGCAGACTTTCATGCACCACTGAAACTAACTCATTGTTTATGTGTACAGTACGGTCGCCGTGGACTGATCACTTTTCACTGCTGGGCAATTTTTCCACGAGCGCAATAATATTAGATTCCAAACACAACAAAGAGGAATAATCATCGATGTGATGTCTACGCATGCGTTTATCGGGTAATAAAAATTATCATCAGCAAAATTTTAATTAATGATGCACCGGGTACAACCAAGTGATTCATAAATTACAATTATTCAGATGATTAATTCTATTAACCGGTAAACACAGGCGCGTACATCAGTCACAATACTGCCTACGCATGGATTACGGCCAGTCAACGGCTACTGTACTGTAGTGGTATACTATGCCTGTGCTATTCAAAGATCCGTTGAATGTCAGGATGAAGATGCTTTGCATAAAATATGTTAGCATTACCTGAATATAGGCTTAACTGAGTTTAGGCTAATATTATCTTTATCGAGGCGTCATTGAAATCGTTCTGAAATTTAGCAGGAGGGATGTGGTGAACAGATTGTTTACTCCAAGGATGATGTGACCAGATATTCCCTCGCTAGATTTGCCTCTTCTACGGACTTTAAATATGGATGTAAAGATGTGCATTTTGTCAACGAAGAGGTGCGCGAGTTCCAAAAATAGCTTAGTCTATTCCAGTAAGGCACGTGAGCCGCCACTGATATATATCAGTATGTGGTGCCCTCACGTGGCCGTGCCCCTAAGTTCAAAATACTAACCAAGTCCCTGTTGTATCGTAATTACCTGTGGAAATATTCAACATCAACAGATGCGCACGCAGGCCACGTGCCACCAGAAGTAACAGCACGGGCAAACATCCGTCAGCAAGAGAGCATTACGTGTTACAAACAATTCCAACGCCACATCAATACAGAATGAATTAAAAACATATTAGATTAGCTGGTGCAACTGCAAATGTATGAAGCGGCGTAAACAAATACATTTTTTCATTAAATGTAAAAGCTGTGTCCGCGGGACAATACAGAGATCTTCTCACAATCTCCATCTGCTACCACCAATTCAATTTTATGGCCTCATCTTCGCACAGGAAACAGAAATTACGTTTTGTTCTACACTTTTATCTATTTGACCGCTTACTGTGATGTACAATTAATGTACTTAGTGCCCCGTATAGAATGATAGGTAACTACTGTAACCGACATAGTATGTATTGGTAAAACACATCATTATCTATGTGCAAAAAGTCGACCTTTCGATCGCTTTATCAATAATTCAGAAGATTCTGTGCACGAATGTCAATGGGTGGTTGATGAGACTGTTGTAGGTAGAAAATATCCGAACACGAATGATGAATCCAACCCAGGCGAGGAGTGAGGAATTTAACCCTTTACCCAACGCGGGTTTTATTAAAATTTATTATTTTAAATATTATTTCTTAAGTTTTGAAAAAAATTCAACAAAACCATATCATGTGCTCCCTCATTGAAACAAGCTCGATGAGCTCGTTCTAATGAGGGAGTCGTATGATATAATTTGCTGAAATGTTTTGAAAAATAATACTTTTTCAACTGTTCTATTTGTAAATAACACGACCGGATGCGGCCGATTCGTTATTTATTTATGTATTTGTTTTTAAGGTCCCATATGTCTGCACAATGGCTAATCATGACCATGACAGATTTACGGGTGGAGGAAGCCGGAGTACCTGGAGAGAACCACCGAGCAATGGCGAGAAAAGGTCAGCTCCCCAAGATACCAACTCCACAAAAACATTGTTTGCATTGGTTCAAGACAGGTGCACCATCGACGTGCAACACGCCTTAGTACACAACGCCACGTGGGCAATGGGAAGGGGGGGGGCGAAACCAATTCGTTAGATAAAGGGGTGACTGTAGCCGGCACAATAAGTAATCTATCAATATAACAACCAAACCCAGACGAGGAGTGAGGAATTTGACTCTTGACAGCACAATAAATATTCAATAAATATGCTAATCTGGATGAAGCCCATTTTCTGACTCAGTCGCAACCTCTCTCTCTCTCTCTCTCTCTCTCTCTCTCTCTCTCTCTCTCTCTCTCTCTCTCTCTTTGTAGTTTAATGGTTTCCGTAACCAAAATATTGTTCGATGGCTGCACTTGTCGGATTTTCAGATGAGGTCAACCATTTAAAGATTTTGTATGCACATTAACTCTTTACCCAACGTAACGGCCAAAACCTGCCGGCGCTATTCTCAAAGATCGCCAATTAATTTTCATTATTTTTTCATTTTTTGTCTCAAAAACATAGGTTATGGCCCCTCGTTGGAACAAGCTCGTAGGAGCTTGCAATTTCAGCCTGACCAGTCCAGCCAAGAAGTGTCCAGGAGCTTGGTGCCATGCTGGCCCAAGAATGGAACAACATCCCACAAAGGACCACCAGGAACCTGAGTGGGAGCACAAGAAGGCGTTTTCAAGCTGTAAATAACAGTAATGGGTTTCATACTCAATACTGAACCCATACCAGTTCGCTCCGTAAAATTTTTAGCAAATTTGAAAAATTTTCTCTTTTACCAATAATATCCATTTTCTATGGTTAGCATATTCAAAAGCTAAAAAATAATGTCAAACACAAACAAAATCTTAATTTCTGTACTTAAATCATTAAAGGTATAATTAAATACAGAGTATATACACTTTTCATAACAATATTTCAATTAAAACGTAAAACAAGTAGGTGGATAAACGTGGTGCTTAGCAAACTGTGAGTAGTATATTAGATGTGATTTGGCTGACCACTTCCGCGAGTGTTACCATAAAAACCAAAAACAAAGAAAGCTACCGAATCCTACTAATTATTTGGCAGAAATTTGATAGGCTTCGGTATCTCTGCGCTGGTGAACATGTGGAAAAGTTGACTGGAAGTAAGCGTTTGGTGTATTCAGTTCGCGAACAGCGCAAGGATTCGAAGTAGGAAGAAAACTGAATAGAGTAACCTGCCCAATACTCGATATCGCGAGGAAACATATTTTGAGACTCGGCCCGTTCCCATAAAGGTGGATAATAATTAAAGTTCTTGGCCTCTTATTCCTTTTACAAGAAACAAGTTGTCATGCTGTTTGGAAATTGGAAACTGAGTGGAAAAATTGTTAATCATCATGTTATTGCATCGCATGCAACGCTCGTCTCGCGCCCGGATGGTAAACGCATCTACTGTGTATGCGCGTTACAGTTACGATATTTGAAATACACTCAAGACAGCAGATAAATGTGGTTTTACCGATGGCCTTGTATTAATCCTTTCAAAACTGAGTTCTTGAATGCAGAACTAGTGTGTTCTTCATTGAAACAACTTTTAAGCATCCACTTCAATTTTTGACATCTCGCCTCCTTTTTCAATAACGTTTCACCACTGCAGTGTTGCAACGTATGATTCATTAGAAGGCATCAACAATTGCTTCACTGACAGTAATATTTTTTGTTAGAGGATTAAATATGCTCGTAGCGTAGTCCTACAGCAAACGTAATACCCATGACGCCGTAAAGGTTCAGTCTCACCTTAACCCAATCTGCGAAACTGATTATAAGATCAGTTTGCGAAATAGTTATTCTCAGCGAGTACTATTAACTCCTTGTGTGAAATAAAGCCAACTCGCCATCATTTTTGCAGAGCTAAATATTTAAAAAATGCTTTTTGGTCGTTCTTCCATAGTAAAATTTAAAATGAACAAATATTTCTCGTTACTGAAACTGTGAAATAGTTACAGTTTTTTTTTTTATTTGCCGCAGGTAATTTAAGTCTTCCAAGTAGTTAACAATTTAATGCGAAATAACCTTATTTATTACTTTCCAAAGTGTGATTTACTGGGATTTCCGGGTTTGATCATAAACGATAACTTCACAAGTGAATTATGCAATCAACAATTGTGTCATGTATCTGTGCGCGCAAACGAAGACACTTTGCCGTGGATGTAATGGGGACTTCATTGTTTTTTTTTTGTTTTTTAACCCTTTACCTAATATGAAAAGCAGACGACACTTGCAAAAATTATTTTCATTTTTTTGTCTCAAAAACATAGGTTATAACCCCTCATTGGAATGAGCTCGCTCCAATGAGGGGTCATAACCTACGTTTTAGAGACTAAAAATGAAAAAAATAATTAAAATTAATTGGCGATTTTTGAGAATAGCGCTAGCCGTTACGTTAGGTAAAGGGTTAAATAATATAATTATCGTTAATAATGAAAAGTAATAAACAGAGTAATCGCTTGACTGGACTGGTTACGAGAAATAATTCATTCGAGGCGAGGGACTATATTGTAAAACACTCGTGCGCATTCGCGCACTCGTGTTTGTACAACGTCCCTCACCTCTCATGAATTATTTCACGTAACAAGTCCAGTCAAACGATTACTCTCTGTGTGTGTCTATGATCTAATTTACACCGAAATAATGACTACCTATTCACAGTTCTGAAAACATTTTTATCGTCGATCAGTTTATTAGCAACTGCTAAATTAATCCATGTCAGTCATGCATGTTAAATTTATTTCCCATCTGGGATTCACAGAAAACGTATATATTGTACAGTCGCCGCGGACTGGTCGTAATCCACGCGCGGGCAGTAATGTTCACACATGCGTTTACCCGGTAATACAAATTATTATCAGCAAAATTTTAATTAATGAAGCACCGGGTTGCACTCGATGCTTCTGTTTGATGAGTTTTACTTTAATTATTGTTTTGAATCTAATATTGCTGCGTCCGTGGAAATATTGCCCACCCGTGGCTGTACTGTTGAGTTAAAATCTTCATTTTTTTCTCTCCTAGCTTCATTTTGTCCGATGAATTTCACACATGCAAATTAACTACTGCTGAGCGTCACAGAAGGGTTTTACGAAACGGTAGACCACTAACAGATTGGTGGATCGGGTGATTTTACAGTGAGCTGTTTGGACAAATCAGTCCACCATGTGTAAGGGAAATACAACGACAAATGTTTCAGGGTTTTGTCCTAAATTACAGATATTTGGAATCCCCACAGGTCGCAAGATGCAATGAGTGACTTGTGGCGCCCAACGTGTGATCCCAACGTCAAGCTTTCACTTTCAAATATATAAAAAGTGAGAAAAAAGAATTAATCAGAAAGTCTGCTACAAACATTAACAAAGCAAACAAAAATATGCCATTTCAAGACAGTGAAGATGATGTATCGGAAAAACATTCGATGCGAAGCTAACAAGTATGCAGAGATCAAGGACTCGTAAAATTAACAATACACATTGGTACATGGACATGGTTCATAACCCTCTGAACAAGAGGGGCCGCTTTTCCGTCCTAGTAACATGACACGTGATAATTTCATTGAGTAGGATGGCTGTTAAGTGAATGTGAGGGTTATACCAATCAACATTTTCAACGTGCAGCCCCAAGGCTGCACGTCGAAAATATTAACTGGTCTACTCCCATATAATGCATGGAAGATATCACTAGGGTTCAAATGGTTTACAGTAATAATAGCAATGACACGATAACTGTTGTGATTATTATATTATATTAGATGCCACGTGACATTCCCGCGTTCTGATTGGATGAACAGAAACACCCTATTTTCCGATAGTTCGTCAGCGAAATCGCACAGGCCTATTATCATTTTTGAAAAAAGAATAGTGCACGGTAATAGTGCACGGTTATAAATAGTAACATTCGAATTCGCTTAGAAAATTCCATTGAAGCGTAAATACTTCGCAAGACATCTCGTCCCATATACATTATTACATTTAGTTTGGAGAAATAAAAATATGTGTATCGAAAGTGATGTTTGTAGTAGTGTTGTGGGCGGGGAGGGGGTTAATGGAATAATGGTATTGTGTTTCTTGGGGTTTTGGTTCTCTACCTCTCTATCCCAGAACTATGAGTGGCAGAATTAACTCAGTTTACCTGTTTAAACCCTGAACCATTTTCTTTTCTCTTTGGCTGTGAATAAGAATATTATCTTGCATATATGACCGATGAAGAACCCCCCCCCCCCCACCCCCCCCACCCCCCCCCCCACACACACACATCTAATATAATAAATATAGCATGACTTTTCGTTGACTATGCCAAAATAGTGGTCCTCGAGGAGAGAATAGTCCCCCCGCTATGCGTCGCCCCTATCATCTCCTCGAGGACCACTATTTTGGCATAGTCAACTCAAAGCCATGCTATATTTATTAAATAGTAGGGCGTTATAATACCTCTGTTACACAGGCGGACAGATATTTCAACCCGTTCGGACGAGTTCGAGATCGGGCCGAAATTCTCTGCTCGCTTTCCTTCCTTTAACCCTCTTGAAACACATGCCTGAAAAGAAATACGAAAAATATCCATCTAAACCGCTCTGTGTTTTTTCCTTTTTCTTGATCCAGTCTTCATATCGCCATATTTTATTTAGGAAATCCCGATCCACTGATGTAAATGTATCGCGGCTAGATAGCGATCTGATCAAGATATAGATCGTTTTGGCAATTACAGTATTGTACACTTCACCATTGGTAATTAGTATGGTTCAGCCACCCTTGACCTATATCGTCATGAAAATCTACTTTCGATAAAGTTATCGCCCTTCAAAATCATCAGATGCGCGAGGAAGATCCGATCGGTAGAAATAAATCCAGTTTTCCCTTTGTTACTTTTAATAAACGAAAGCAACGGACAGCTCCGAGAGTCATGTTTTATAGGGCAGATCAAAAAGCCGAGAGCGGTTCATCCCTAAGCCCCAGTGTTATCACAGTTTGCTTCAGAGCAGCCATTGCACAATTGCTGATACCCGTTCGTATATCATTAGCATATCTATACACTGCTGCAGAAATATTCTCTGACGACCAGTGCCGCTGCTAGGACGCTCGGTATGAGCCATAAAGATGTGCAGAAGCGAACCCTTGCGAAAGGAGTACTGACAATGTATGCCACAGGATACCGCGAAGTGAGAAACTTTGCGTTGGGAGACGGAGTGGGAAGAGCTTCCACCCACCCCCTTTGGGTCCCCACTGAAATTGTAAACAGTGCTCTTATGAGCTATCTCGTACATCTGTTTGTCCTATTTTCTCAATGGAAGTCGGAAGGTCTCGTATCTATATCGTAGCGAGTCGTCCTCCTGATACTCTTCCAGGCCTTCTAACCTGTTGTCGACATGATACCCGTGATCTGTCTATCTCATAGCCAGTCGTTCTCCTGACTCTCTCCGGTGGGTTCTAACCTATTGACGACATGGTTCCACGTGATCAGCTCTAGTGTAACGTTTGACGAATTTAATTTTATCTATTATATAAATTGGAGTCTGTGATTCTGTCTTTTCTTCCTTCCATCCAGCTACACATTTACCGTCGGGAAGGCGGGCTTCATGTCCTGGGACGGATGGGGCCTGTCAAGGTGATAGCTAAAAGTGGCGATTTTCTTGTTTAAAAGTGTAAATATTTTCGATAATCTTTCTGAATGGGTTAAACATAAAACGCAAAAATAGGTATATGGCGGACCCCGAAAACAGATCGGCAATAATTCAAATTCTGCTAATTAAGCAGAAAGTTTAATGTCCATTATGGCGCACTTGTTGAACGTCACATGGGCTATCTGACAACAGATCAATAGTAAGAGAGACAGTATTCTTTTCTGTATCGTTATTTGGGTAATTAAGACCAGTTAAATTGTAATTGTTGGAAACCAGTGCATCACACATGTTCTGGACACACACCCATATTACGCATCTATCCTGTCTCCGAAATGTCAAAAATGTTTACCTCAAACAAAATTCGCATTTGCATTTCTATCCATATCGAATTACAAAGCACTCGTTAAATCAGAATTAATATGTTTAAACTTTGCGTCCCGACTGTATAAAGAGTGAAGCAGAATTCTGAGAGGCAGTTGGCCTGAGGGCACTTAGAGAAGGTCCGAATTTAGCCTTGGCCGTCGAAGGTCATAGGCACCGAGATTGAAAGTCCGCGTATTGTCGTAACCCTGTGAGGGTTGTAAGGAACCGATAGTAGTTTGTTAACGTTTGCGAACCGTAGTGGCATAGTAGCCAAAGAAGTAAAAGCTGTAACGTTGAGGTCTAGAAACCGTATTAAGAGCTTGAGTAAGCGCTTGAATAGCTTGTGAGTTAAAATAGTTTTAGGCGGTGCGAGAATTGGTGATGTTGAGAACACTTTGCCGAAAATTTTTATGTAAGCTTTGTTAAGTATATATCTGAAGGGGAAGAATAACTTAACCCCGTGAGAGCCAGGCATGGCGCAAAGTGATCGTGAACTGTGGTAGACACCGATTGAATTGTGACTGAACTGTGAGAACGCTGATAGAGTCACACAAGCAGAACATTATATGTGTTATGCCCGAATGACTGTGAAGTTAACCCTGCAAGGAGAGAGCAACGAGAAGTGAAAAGACACTTTGTACGTATCACAAACCGTGAGAAAATGAAGATGATGTGAGGTTGATCCAACGGACACATCTATCTGTGGGAGACGTCGAGGGCCCTAAAGAATAAACTGTTATCCGCGTTATTAGTGTATTCATATGGATAATTTTGTGAGTAATTTGTTTCATATTATATTTCTTCGTACATGTAAATAAATAATCTTTTCAGTGAATTATCGTTGATTACCCTTTGGCGTTGTAAGCCACAGGAACCTTCAGGAATTCTAAGAGTCCCAAGCGGATATGGCATTGATAAGGTGGCAAGGTTTACGTTCGAACTGGGGTTCAGACGACACCCACTGGCTGTCGGCTGAGCACTGATAAGAACATAACTTTTTCTCCATCATTTTGAACATCAATTTAACCCCGAAATCCTGCGACAGGGCCAGCTGGCCCATCGGGACAAGGACGAAAAGTCCCGCCCGTGCATGGACTGAAGAATAGCTGCCTACCCGCTCAAGGATTAACACCGATTGTCCACATGAGGGCATGATGACGCCGTGTACTAGGGCGTACTGCACGTCGATGGTGCGCATGTCTTCAACCAATCTAACCCTGCCTGTGCTGCAGTGCGGAGTTACGATGTCGGGGAGATGGCATCTGCTCGTCGTTGCTCGGTGGTTCCTCCACCCGTGAAACGGTCACCAGCACGATATGACTTTGACTGTTAAAGTGTCGTTAAACCCTAATAAATAAATAAATAAATAAATAAATACCGAAAGATCATGAATTATGACTTCCTGGAAAGAGATATTTATTTATTTATTTATTTATTTATTTATTTATTTATTTATTTATTTATTTATTTATTAACACCCTAACTGCACTTTCAACAGTCACGATCAAAAAGTGTCGGACAGTTTTGCAGGTGAGAGAACCACCGAGCAGTGGTGAGTAACGGTTCGTCTCTCCAAGTTACTAACCCCGCACAAACAGTGTTAGACTCGGTTGAAGGCAGTTGTACCATCGACGAGTAGTATACCTTAGAGCACTGTGCTACCGTGCTCCCACTTGTGCAATGAGGATTGAGTATCTTGTCCAAGGACACAACACTGCTTTCATATATCATGTATATAATATCGTAAGGGGTGACTACATTAATTGTCAACTGTTGCCGACATGGCACGTTTCCAAAACGTGCCAGCGCAGCAATTGGGTTGCTTCACATAAGAGAAAAATCGATGTTATGGGAAAGCCAGATTCAAATTTATCAAGCTACTTTCAGCTGAGTTAATTTGAAAATTAACTTGTCTGTAAGTGTTTTTTTTCTATTCATATGTCTCCGTTAATTACACTTGTGCCACTTTTTACCCACTCGCGACTTGTTAGTACACTCGCCAAAAGCCAAACCCTCTACTTAAAGAGGCAAACACAGCTTAATTGGATCACACGTATTTCTTGATGCAAAGCGTACTCCATTTGGTTCTTTGGCATATTTTGAGGAAATGAGGACAGAAAGTTCTCTTAATCATCTGCAATGAAGCCAGAAAATTTCGATACGAAATTTCGATTCCATCAAATGAAGATAGAAGTTCACACTGTACAGTAATTTCCTGTTGTGGTTGCATGATGACTTCTCATCTCCGTGTATATCTTGCCTCCTATAAGTTGCTGATGCATTCCTTGGCATTAACCCTTAAATGTGTATTTTTAAGATATTGTCCATCACATTTGGTCATGGCTGCTGTAATGATGATTTGATGAAAAATTCGTTTAAATTTTACTGAAGAAATCATTAGTGAAAAAACATCCATTTGATTCGCATAGGAAAAAGTATATTAAATTATACTTATTTCAGTGGTAAGAGAAATCCTGTGCTGGGCAGGAATATCCTTCCCAGCATGCAATGAGTTAAACACAATCTGTTTATAACTTATACACAGTCAGTCAAAATCTAAATACTTCTGGCAGTCAAGAGTATTTCCCTTTTGTCCATACACCTTTCGAAATGATAGCCGCTTCACGTTAAACAAGTATACAAGTATGAATTTTATCATTTATTATTTAGCACAACTGCTTACATCTTTGGGCGGGGCATTTAATCCCGATTACCTCTGTGAGAGCTTGGTGGCACTGTATACTAAGGGTGCAGCACGGGGACGGCACACGTGTCTTGAACCGATGCTAAACCCCGCATGTACCAGGTTAGTAAGTTGGGAATCCGACAATTTCTCGCTGTTTGCTTAGTGGGTCACTCCAGTTTCCTCCACTCGTAAATATTCCCGACACAATAAGACTCTGGCTGTCGAAAGTGTCATTAAAGTCCAATAAGCAAGCAAACATTTTATCCGTCGACCAAGCTCAAATTGACACGCCCAGAACATAAAAAATAAATTCAGTGATCAAATATGATTATACTGTAATCCGAATGGCCGGATTTCGATCCTTTGCCCTGACTGAGTGGCGTACATGGATCAGTATACTTTCGCAAGGCGTTTGGTCAATCGAACCCGAACCCGAACCATTGCATTTGCAATATAATCAGTGTCTTTTCTTAACTCTACATCATTCGAGGCATTTGAGTGAGAGGCGTTCCCGCTGATTTCCACTACAGTACTATTAGTACTATAGCCAAGCTCTCATGCCACCTGTCTAATTCTGTTCAAACTTTACGTTGTTATGGCTTACTTTTTACCCACTTTTCGTGGTGTTTTCGCGCAGACTACTTTTGGTGTAATATGATGTCCTTTTACTCAAACAGATTGCAGATATTGTTTGACCTCCAGTTGTAGATATCCAAGCAACAAGTATTTAATTCACACAAGTAGTGCAACTAGGCGGCGCAATCATAAAACTATAGCTGTGACAAGCCTCCATTCATTATTTCATAAACAACCTGGTTTGATGGTATTTGTGAAGTCATTAAAGATTCGGCCAAATTAGGTCTCGATCGAGAAACATTCCTTGCGTTGATTCAAATAAAATAAATGTTTGTTTTATTGTTTTAGATTCAACCAAATGGAACGTTACAGTTTGCTGGAAAAACGAACCGTAGGTTCGCTTTTTCGACCAACAGAAATCTTCCAGGCGATTTACTATAAACATGGACGATGCACTATTCAAGGACTAGACTGGTTCCAGGCTGCAACGGCGTTAAATTCCTTACAGGGTTTGACTGGTGGTCTGAGAGCTTATATTGCAGCGTCAGAGATATTCAATCTTCGGGAATGTAATAATTAAGAGGAGTTGACACGACCAGATTAACTGGATCAAACTGGACGCCATTGGCGTCCTGTTTAATCTAGCTAATCTGGTCTCGTGAATGAGATGGAATATGACAACCCAAATTGATTGACTGTCGTATTCATTTGTTTGTTATATGACAAATTTAATATGGCACCTGAATTGTAAAAAAAAAACTGATCCCGGTGTTCAGTGAAAAGGCATTCATGTTTTTGTTTTGAGTTCGTCAAATTGCCTGTCGCACGAAAATCTCGGCACGTCAATGGTGTCAAATAGTTTCGGATGAGACAAGTTGAGACTTTCGTCTTCCAACGAGCCATAATTGATGAGCGTTTTTAGAAGCTATATTGTGGAAGACATATATGATAATAGATATGTTTGTGTTATTTATTCTCAGCATTCTAGGTTAGTCCCGCAGACAAATGTCCATTTCGAGGCTACACTTGCATTGTTGGGAGGAAAATGTTCTTTGGTCGTTTCTTGGATGGTCAAGATGGCCACAGTAACTCCCAGTAGTTCCTTACGTGCCCCAGGGTCGCATATTTGTACGGACAGTTTTGTAAGCTAGTTGTGGTGCATATGTTGTATAAGTTCCATTACTATATAGCCTTACGCTAAAATGTCAGTGGGACATTAAAAAAGTTTGGTGCATGTTAACCTTGTTAACATGTTGATCTTGATGGGTCAGCAGTGAATTTTGTATGTGACATAAAGTCTAGTAGTGGTCCATGTGTTGTGTAAATTTCACCATGCTGTCTCTTTCTACCCAAAAGTCATTGCTCCGACACTAAAAAGTAAGTCTACGTGCATTTATCTGTGACCATTACCATGATGCGCCAACCAAGAATTTCGTAACAACACGCCATCTAGTGGTGGAACATGTGTTTTATAAGATCTATTGTGATCCTCCTTCCACTAAAACGTCATGGCCCTGACACGAACAAGTTGATGTGCATGCTAATTCTATGCGTTGACCCTTAGTGTGTCCTTGACATTGGCGGGTCGATCTTGAAATTTGTACACCACACACTGTCTAGTGGTGGTACATATGTTGTGTAAGTTTCATTGTGATATCTATTCCCATTAAAAAGTTTTCACCCGTACACGAAAAGCTTGATGTGCATGCTCATTCCAGGTGTTTACCTATATCTGCGACCTTGATTTGGCGGTCCGTTTATGAATTTTGTACACGACACACTATCTAGTGGTGGTACATATGTTGTGTACGTTTCATTGTGACATATAAACGAATTTATGAAAATAGTATGTTTTGGCGGCCATCTTGGACGTCATCTTGAATATTTAGAGTTGCCCAGGGTTTACAGAATGGCATCATTCAGATTCGGAGTCAATACAAAACGTTACCATAGAAATGACCTAAAATCTTTGCCCCAAAAAGTAAAAAAATGCGAATAATTCACGAAAAAGATCACAAAGATTAGGTTTTGTCGGAAACCGGGGCATTGTCGTTGATGGGGGAAATAGATTCACGCCTCGTATCTTGACAAAACTCAAGGTGTGTTGCCTGAATCCGTGCGTGAACGTATGTCTCACCGTGACGAACCCGCCCGTTTCACTTTTGTTGGAGTGGTTCTTATCCTGATGGGGTTAATAACTTTTCCTCGAAAAGCATAAATCAACAGGGGTTCACTGAAAACAACAATTTTAATACATATATAAAAATAAATATGATAATTTGTGACTTAAATGGAATCCAAAATAATAAGAAAACAAACCATCAATCACCCCCTACCCACACAGTTTTTTAGTCACTTGCGGGCCCGCATTCTCTGTTGTTGCTGGTTTTTCCTCCTCTTCGCTGGTATTGGTTCCTTGGTCGCCTCTTCACTTCACCCGTTCACTGTCGTCGCACGGCCACTAACGTATTGTCACTTTATCGTCACTTTACCTCTGCTGTAACATATGACGGAATGTCACTCTTCCACTGCCGTCGTACGGCCATTAGCTTATTGTCACTTTACTTGACGCTTTTCACACAAGCAGTCGCCACCAATGGGGTTAAACTCCCCATTACGTTTATCTCAGGATAATGTTCCTACAGGCAAAGCCTACTCTGCATATGTATGGCTTGCCTTCTAAAACAGGTAATGCCGTTTACCTAAATGCAAATAGCTCCCTGAGCTCGTACTTCGTGTTTCTGATCCTATTCTCACATATGACCACCGACTTGGCCCGCGACTGCTCCTATTCTAAATATGAGCTTTGTGGCCTCTCCTACGTCACAACGTGCCAATACTTTCGCACCGATGCGGCTCCCCCTCTAACCTATAGCATGAGACCTCCCCATCTACACGCAACGAACCACAACCTTATACACCTTTAGACTGGAATTGGCTGGAAATGAATTTTTCGAGAAATCCCTCGATTTTTATTTAGATAGCCAGAACATTAATTCTCGGTTTAATCGCTTCTCTTGAACTTGGCTGCTCAGATCTATCTTAATTCAATACTCGCTTCAAAGTTCCTTTGAAAGACTCGAATTTTGGTATCTCCGTGACATTCGGTGACAGGGTAGATGCGTAATATGGGTTTGTGTCCAGAACATGTGTGATGCACTGTTTCCCAATAATTAGCTATTAACTGGCCATAATTACATAGATAATGACAACAGAAGAATACCTCTTTGATCAGCTATCATATAACCTGGGGGGACACAGGACATCCTAGCACTCAGGCGACGAAATCCTACCCAGCCGTGCCCCCTCTTCAACTCTAGTTCTGTCATCAGGGTTCCTACACACGAGACCTGATGATAGAACAATAGTTCAAGAAGGTTCTACTTCCGAAACTACTTTGATACCGTCCTTGATTATTCCGCTTTGTTGATTGACTTGTTCAAACAAACGAGTATCCGGTAAATACAATACTTGAAGACTAGCAATATTTACGGCTGTAAGTTGGTGCAACATTTATTTATTGGTGTTTTAAGGTCACAGACTTATGCACAATGGCTAATCGTGACCGTGACAGTTTTACGGGTGGAGGAAGCCAGAGTACCTGGAGAGCACCACCGAGCATCGATGAGCAACTGTCAGCTCCTCAACATTCTAACTCTGTTCAAGCTCCGCTCAAGCAGGGTTACAGCGGTTGAAGACATGTGCACCATCGACGTGCAGAACGCCTTAGTACACGGCGTTATTGTGCCCCCATGTAGACAACCGGCATAAAGTGCCTTGCTCAAGGACACAACGCGGGTCGCCCGAACAGGGATCGAACTCGGGACATCTAGCATAGAAGTCCAACAGTCTACCACTGAGCCACCGCGCTCCCGGTGCAACATTTACAATTTATAGAAACGGAAGCTTCGATTTCGAGTTTCAATTCGAAACAGTTTGCCTGATTCTATTCGGAAATCGATTCGACACGAAATCTGAGACTCGCAGGGTCTTATACTATACAGTACGTGGAGAGTGGATTGTAACTAAATCACCCGCGGAGTGGAGTTATCACCCAAGCTATAACTTTCAAATTTTGTACATATCGACAAAAACACAAGCAATGTTTTAGCCAATGGACCTCCGGGTTTAACGCGGAGGCCCATTGGCTGAAACTTTGCTTGTGTTTTTGTCGATATGTACAAAATTTGAAGGTTATAGCTTGGGTTGCTGGTTTAGCTTTGCCAAAAATCTGCAATTATTGTTTGGGTGGAATCTCCATCCTGCGAGTGATTTATTGATAATACACTCTCCACGTACTATAGATCTTCGAGAATGGTTAATTTTGCATGTGGTCTGTTCCTTTGATAAAAGTATCATAAATCCCTTGGAGCATCATGAAAGTGCTTGTGATCTCACAAAAATGGAAGTTTATTTCAAAAAGTATTTTATTGCTGTTATCTTGCGATTCATTCAAAATTGATTATTATTTACGTGCGCTTGTACTGAAAGAACATCCCATTACGCCATTCATTTCTAAAATAAGTTGAAGTTTTTGTAACAGCTCAATAAATAAACAGATTATTTCAATAACCGCCGAAACCAATTTACAAAGTTCGCTAAAATGTTACTCTGCCTTGCATAGGATTGCATTCAATGAACGCGTCTGTGTATTGATAAAGCAAAATAGCTTGTAATTCTTAGATAGAGTGATATCAGCAATTCCTCTCTCTAACATGAAAACACTTTACGCGATGCAATCCCATATCCGGCTAAGGCTATTCATCAAAAAAAACATATTTAAACCCTTTTTCATTGTTTGCTCCAAAAAACAGAAAGGATGACTCTTCATTGACTCGTCTGGCGCGTTGCATGGAGGGCTGCCCATTAGTTAGGGTTTTGAAGCAATGAATTTTATTCATTCATGAATTTTATTTTCACTGACGTTAACTACAGTTAAACCTAGAAGTCCTGTCACGAACTATGCACCTATCTAGGCTTAACTGCGCGTAGGAATTGCGCGCAATTGTCATATCGAATGGCATCCAAAGCACGGCATGTTCTTCTCGTAACTCATAGCAAACACAGGCAAGGTTTCTGCCAATGGACCTCCGGGTTACCCGGAGGTCTACTGGCTGAAACATTGCTTGTGCACAGGCCATATGTACAGAATTTGATAGCCTTACTATGGCCATAACGCGTAGATTAACGCGCAGATCGACGTGCTATTTATGCGCATATCATGACAGGACTTCTAGTTTTAACTGTAGTTGTGTTATGTAAAGCGTTAGTCACTTCGATTCCTTTGACCAAGACTGAGCATATGGTCATTAATAATAACTAATCGGATTGCCCGCTCTGTGGGCTTAGAGATATTATAGTCGACTATTTCTAGCATACGGAGAGATTCATTTCTATTTTCGCGCCAAAACTCGAGTTCGTCCAGTCGGACGCACATTTATCGTTTGAATCTTCTCTTCTCGGTTTCATGAAAATTAGGACATATACGCGCAAACCTTCTCGGGGAGTTGCAATTACACACCCCACATACATGCATATGTATTCATACAACGAATCCGCATTATACATAGATTTTGGCCGAAAGAATCGTTCTGTCAAAATGATAATCGGTGACATATGTTTCGCGACACCCCCCCCCCCCCCACCCCCAATTTCGCCTTATTGCCTCAGTAAAAACCATTTAACCGATTCCTCGAAATTGATTAAATGTACATGACTCGGGGTATCATAGAGACAGCTGACCGTCTTGTACAGTACAGACGCCGTGGACTGGTCGTAATTCACGCGTGGGCAGTGATTTCCACGCATGCGTTTGCCAGGTAATTGAAATCATCATCAGCAAAATTTTAATTAATTAAATTTTTGATGATTATTCCTGTAATTCTTGTTTGGAATCTAATATTATTGCGTCCGTGGAAATATTGCCCACCTGTGGAAAATGACCAGTCCACGGTGGCCGCACTGTATGCATCATGTTGCATTATTGGTCTTTCGGTTGATGTTTGACTGTTCCGTGTGGTAACCACTGCGTGAGAAGTGATCAGTCATCCGCATTACATGCACACTGGGTTTCCTTTCTAGATGGCAGAGACGGCACTTTGGGAATATATCAAGAGTCTCATAAACGCCATTGTCTCGCCGATGGGAACGCAGATCACAAGCAAAAGAACAGCAGGAAAATACGGTTAATGTATTTTGCAGTGAGAAATACATCTACAGCATCATCCTACTTTGTTTTCGTGTACTTTCGCCACCTATCGGATACTGCGAACATATTTCCCACTGGAGTACACGAGGTTTTCGCGTTTGCTACAGCATGGGGCATGGATATGAACATGTCTGTCCACATTGGAATAAGCTCAAATTTCCATGGCCGTGATTTGAGCTATCCGGTTATGGTCGTTGCGTTAAGAAGAGGGTTAAGATGGACATATTATAAAGTGGCGTGGAAAGTTGAGAAGGGGGAGGCCTACTTGTTGGGGAAAAATGCCCCATTTGCCGTCTTACAGCACTGCCATTTAACCCGGTTGACAGTATTTGTGCAGAATTTATGTTCGTAACCCCCATTCAAGCGATGCACCTTTTTGCAATAAACTGTTGTTTTATTTCTAATACTGCCTAAGGAAAAGAGAAACTCACTTCAAACTCTGTTACAGCGAGTTGTATGTAATTAGGCAAATTCCAAGAAGCTTGATCAACATTTGTTGGAGACGTCTTTTAAACAGATTCTATTCGGACATGAATTTTTTATGAATTGGCAGGAAAAGTGGTAGCTTTCTTTCAAAGCACTTTCATTTTCTTCTTCTTCAAAAGAGGGATGTGTCGGCGAGAACCTTATTGAGAAACATTATAATGACATATTACTCTGAGGTAATTGTACATGATGTTACAATGAGGAAGAAATATTGATGAAACCTTAATAAATTCATATTAATTGAATACCCCCAACTGATGCCCTGGGTGGAAACCTTGTGTTTCGCTATGCGCGCGTAAAATAAAAATCGTTTTCTTATGGGAAATACTGAACAACCTCTTATCGTTTTGCATTGTCAAGCAAATAGTCGGTTTTTATCTGTTCCAGAGCGTTGAATCAACAGATGTTTTATTGAATTCTTGTTGTAGGTGGATCCAAGTATCGATCGAGTTATTGTCAGAACAGTAGAGTCGTCTGCCGTCATGGGAGAGTGCATTATATACAACAAATGATTTTTGTTCTCTCTCCCTCATTTGCAAGGACCTTATTGATATTGTAAACTGTGGTTTACAACCAAAACCAAAATAAGCACTTCATTCAGTCATTGCCCGTAAACAAGGATGTAGGCAGGATTTTCACAATGGCAGAAAGATATTGGAATCCTTCGGCGTTCCTGCTCGGCAGATATGTTACTTGTCATTAACATTGCTGCTGTTGACTTTTGTAGATTTTGTGGGGTCACAAGACCTCTGTGACGCCTATTTTCACGTACGCAATAATATTAGATTCCAAACACTAATTATAGGAATAATCATCAAAAATTTAATCAAAGAAGCACCGGGTATAACCCGGTGCTTCATTAATTAAAATTTTGCTGATGATGAGTTTTATTATCTGGTAAACGCATGCGTGGACATCAATGTCCATGCATGGATTACGACCACTCCGCGTCGACTGTGCTGCAACTCTCTGAAAACCATCGTAAACATGTACATGAATGAGTCTAACTGCGTTCTTAGTGGTCACATTGGTAGAACTTTTACCAACCTGAAATCTAGGAACACAAAAAAGTATTAATTTGTTTTTTTATTTTTGCTGCGGGCTCATTGATCGTTTTAGGATTTGATGCAATGGGATATCCCACCTTTTGAAGCAGATTGGTGTGCTGTTTCGGTCGCTTCTTCCCTTCCCAAAACTTGGAATCAGTTCCGTTACAAATTATTTTCCCCGTTAAATACACCTAGCAGCTCACCACACAACTGCTGTAAATGTTTTGGAGTTATATTTCATATTCTATAATAGATATGATAATAAATAGAAATAATAGGTAAATCGCTTTAGATCCATGCAGGGGGCACTTCGTAGCTAAAGAGCAGACGACATTATTGATACGAACCATTTTGGAGAAATGATGCGAGGGATGATGACGTCAGGCATCTTATGAGTCGTTCAAGTTATTGGATTGACCAATGATAGATTATGTAAGACGTATAAAATAGCACTTATGAGCTCTTAAACGTTCGGATTGGTCAATGCGGGATTGAATGGGATGTATACAATATGACTGGTTATTGTGAGAACTTGTGCATCTCCATCCTCAGATCCAAATGACCAAATTCCACTTTCATTGAATGTGTACAAATGATCCGTATATTAAATGTGCATGAAATGACACGGCTCAGCTGTCAACATGCCCATTCCCAACCCATCACAACAGACAAAATTGTATTTACTTATCCCATATACATTTTATAATTGGATTTTGATAGGACGTATATATTTTCTAAAAGGATTTGGTCTAAAAATAATCAACTAGATGTCGAAAAACAATGTCCATGAACGTTTAATGATAGCTAATAAAAGAAAATGGGAGATACACACAATAGACGGATACAGTTTCTCAGTGACAGTTCCAGGAAAGTAAGGTCTTTTCTATTACTTCCCCCGAAATCGAAGACTGACGGCCTCTATCCGTGTTATATTGATGGTTAAAACACACTTTTCTATGACCCCGTAGAATAACAGTCAGTTCACTTTGTCTGGTAACCCTGTACCACGGGTTTTCCTTTAATGTCATCCGCTGTGAGCTGTTGATCGCCAAAGTTCTTTATCTGACTTTGAAAATCTTTGTGGTCTCAGAACAAGTACTTTTGGATACAATGAAGACGAGATCACGTGAACAATAGTTAAATTATCTTGGCAAAGGCGTCTAATTAAGTCTTGGCTGCCATCAAGGGCAGCCAAGACTTAGCTAGAGATCACTGCTAAACAACTAGACTAACAGGCAGTTCCGTATGAAAAGTGAACTCCAGTCTTTTACGGATGTAAAGAAACTCGGTATGTTTCCATTAAAGTTAGTGAACGAATACCGATTTTAGAATCGCATAGTTTATCGAGACCATATTGGTGGGGGTAATGGCCGCTCTCCTCATTTCGAAGTAGGTGGGCCATATGAAGGAGGGTGAGAGCGACAGGCCTTCGTTAAGTAGTAGATATTCAAGGGATAAAAGTGCAAGTAATGCGTAATTTGCCTATGGGTGGCCCGCCCGACCAGTAACATAAAATTGGTTATGGGTGCGCGTTCTGTTTCCAAGAGGCGGTCTCTGTACAGGGAGATTCCAAATATGATACAGGTGAATTATCTTATACGTTTAGAATACGACTATCGATTAGTTACTTACGAAGCTCTGGAAATTAATTAACCAGCTTCTACTTTATAGATGGTAGGTCTTAATATGCAATCACACCGATAATTTATAGCTTCATTAATCGGTGCAAAGCCTCCCTTCGGGGTTGATAAAATAATATTGCAGGGTCACATGGAGTGCAATGTCAGATAACATAAATTGTTAATGCTTCAATACAGCATGAGATGATTGATGCTATTTTTATTAGCAAAAGTTTCTAATCGAAGGACAGGTTTCAAAACTACAGGTCTAATGAGCGAAATGTCACGATTCACTATCTTCTGTGCCTGTAGATGTAATGCTTCGAGACAGATTTCGTATCACGTAAAATATATAACTAGAGACAAATCGATATTCATTTGTTTACCGTGAATTGTTCGCCACATCCAGTAATTATACAGAAATGTTCTATAGCAATTCAACGTGTTTTGCATGGGTCCTGTTGTGCGAAATTCTAACGTGTTTAGTAGCGCGCTCTTTGTAGCGCGATGTCTCGCTAATAGGTCCAATGGCGAATTAACTCTGCGGGTTTCATTCAGAAACTCAGACTTGAAAGAACGATTCGTGAAGAAACATCCCGGGTTTTTATTGTTTCAAATAGAGAGTCTGACGTCCATTGTATGCGCACTGGACTTGTGATCAAAATGTTGCGGTTTTAATCCTGCTCATTCCACTTCCAAGAATCAATACCAGGGCCTGGCATTGTCACTGAAGAAAAATCAAGAGAGACACCGTTCTGTCAATCTTTCACATTGAACTGGATTAAAGTCTGGCGTTTTACTGTAATTAGTAAAAATATTTTACGTAATCAGGGGCTGCAAGAAGATAACCTTTTGTGGGTGTACTCTAACATCATTGGGGTTAAAATGTAACCCAAATCAACTGGTTTGAGTGAATATGAATCCAGTTGGGTTCATATTCATTCAACCCAGTTAATTTGGGTTGATTATTGACCCACCCGATTTAAGAGTGTGTGAACCTAATTTGTTCTGACTGTGATGGCTCAAGTCCTGACTTACTGATACTGACTTGTAACAATATTAGTTACACAGTTTGTTGGTGGCCTAATGTGGTATATATGGTGTCAGTTAATTTCATATTGGACGAGAGCGAAGTCCAAAATGAAATTAACTGACACCATATATACCATATTTGGCCACCAACAAACTGTGTAACGAATGTATCTTGCCGACTGCTGCATCGATGCACAGAACTAATAACAACAGCGATCAAAATTAAATGAGAGAATTCTCACAATGTGTTCACGTGTCTTTGCCTTATCACAATTTATGGGAGATTGCCCACTCTCCCATAAATTGTAACAAGGCAAATTCATACATACCAAACAGTTTCATTTCGAAGGTAACATGACACACATCCACAGAATATGAAGCCTTTTAAGTTGCCTAACCTGCACTTCAGACCAAATATGGGCTTCCAACACTCAATCTTTCAACTTGAAGCGTTTATCGGCTGCCGTCATTTTGAATAATCATGAACAAAGGGGAGATTACCCATAGCTGTCAGCGTACATTGATGTTGAAAGACAGTATGGTTTTATATGCAGTCTGCATGTGACGTCTTTGAACCAATGAAATTCCCAGATACTTGTTGGAGGTAAGATATTTGATGTTATTCAACGATGGGCTCCAGTTTGGTCCTTACAAGGATGTTACGCAAGCTTTTATTTTTATTGTAAGCGATGACATGTTAAAGATGTATAGGGTTTTTTTTTAAATTTGGAGTTTGTTAAATTGAATTCATCTTTTACTATTTGTGCTGTTTCGATATTCATTCTGCTGTATGTTAAAGTGAAAGGAACGATTCACCACCTTTTGAATTTTCCCTGTGATAAGTCCATACCAAATGAGGAGAGGGTTTGAAGCGTATTGATCCAAAAAGTTTATCATTTTTTCTACATTCATCTATTTCTTCTAACGTATCTTTTATTGGTGGTTGTTCAGTTGGATGGATTTCCAAATCATCCAAAGAATGGTAAGGAAGGTTAAAATGTTGGGCTCTAAATAGTGTAGAACAAGCCTCGTTGAAATGTACCTTATCACTCGAATTGCAGATACAATACTGGACAATACTTCACAATTGTTACTGTAGTTTTGAGGTGGAACATGGAAACCCTGGCAATACTAGTACTAGACTTCTATATTGATAGCTATGCACAAATGCCATTCATTCACATTTGTCACTTTATTATAGTTTTTTTTCCACTGTAGTCCCCCCCCCCCCCCCCAAAAAAAAAAAAAAATTTAACATTGTGTTCCAAAATACTCTTTCAATGAAGAAATTGTTTCCTAACATATCTTAATAGCATAATATGAGAAAAATTTGTGATTTGGGAGGGGGTTGGAAGATTGCAATCCTCCTCTTTCCCTAGTACTATGAGGGTGGGGCATGGTTTAAATAAATGTGTTAATAGGGTAAGATAGACTGTTATTTGGCAATTGGCAGAGGTTATAGTGTGCTCCTGGAGGCTATACTTGTGAATTTATTTATATTAACAGCCTTATTTTGGGAAATATATCGTCTTTATTTCTGACTGTGACAAAAATATAATTGTTCAAAACAATAAAACAGTATTGTAAGGTGTGTGGTCCCACAATGAATATTTAAATGTGAAATAATCTCCAAAAATAATAATTAAATCAGGTATGGAGGCCAAAAAAACGTATTGCCTCTAGCTATCACAGTACTGAATATTTTCCCATAGATGACCATTATAACTTTCAAACGAAAAAAATAATATCGCATCACTTTAATTTTGGCATTCAAATATCTTTGTGAAGTATAGCCCTTCAGGCAACTTTTTCTGACCCGAAACAGGAACAAATAAGAGAAAAAGGGGTCAGGAAGGGAGGAACCGGTCACGTGCACATATTTTTCAGGGAATTCCCAACAAAAACAAACCAACAGTCAATTGAATTTTTTAGGTCCAAAAGGTTATCAAATCACCCTCTTTTTTATCTGGAATATTAAAAAATAATGCAAGATGTCAGTAGAATGATTCAAACGTTTATTGAAACAATATATTTTCGAAAGGTTGCTCAGTGTAGATTGCAACATTTCAAGGCGGGTTACTGTAATTCAAATATTTAGTACAGACATACCTTAACAGGTAAAGTCTGATTACACATTGTACATTATAATATATGTCTTAGATGACAACAAAGAACATCGCTTTTCGCAGTCTCCTCTGTCACATGTAGCACGAAAAGGAAAAGGATCTCTACCACTTGAGTTCCTTTCCTTCTAGAAAAAAAACACTGCTGGTGGTACACTCTCTCTTGTCACGTGCTGACACACAATCCATCAACATTTTGTGCAATGAGCACCACCTTCCGTACTAGAAAACACTTCGATATTAAATCAAAATGTAGACTTTTCAAAAGCTTTTCGTTTTTTCTGGATGAGGGCAGCATTCTGCAGGCTGCATGATGCAGTTGGTACATGAAAACAAAAACATGATGAATGAATCCATTAGCTAATGTGGGTCAAACGTTTCTTCCTTTGAATTACGAACGTTAGATAGGTTATACAAAAGCATCCAATCCATAAAGACAATTATTCTTTGATGATGAGCAAATCAATAATATAGTACATGTTACTACACTGTTAATAAACCCCCGGACTACTTGAACTATTTGTAGACATTTCATTTGTCTCAGTTAACCCATAGAGGGATGGACGATCTTTTAGAATATCTATGACATCACGTCCAAAAAGCTTCGTGGCTGAACAGATATTTTTACGTTCATCAATTGTCTGATGCAGTTTCTCAGTTACAGTTCTCGGAAAGTGAAGTATTTTCCATTAGCGCACTTCCGACGAAAAAGGGCATGCGCTGCTCATTCCCTTCACCCCTGATTTCGATGCCACTGTGTGCCGACTTCCTGTCATGTTATGTAAATAGTTTAACCAGGGGCCAATACTATAAAACTTTTACAGAAATGTTCTATACTTTCGTGTTTTCTAGAATTCTATTTTCTAGTTGTGATATTAAATGGACTGAAATGAACCATTAGCATTTTCAAAGAGGTGGCAATTTGCCAGTTGGCATATTTTTTAAAATGCTGATGATTCATTTCAGTCAGTTATTTTAATAAGTAGAAAATACAATTCTAGAGAATACAATTGTAAAGGTTTTATGGTGTTGGCTCCTCAGGCCTTTCGATTTGAAAATCGCAGGAGGGCGACTAACGTCCCCCAAGGAAAAGGTGCTAGTGGACTATTGACCCCACTGAATAACAGTCTGTCTGAAAGCCATGTACCACAGGTTTACTTTAATGACATCCATTGCGAGCTGTTAACTAACAAAGGTCTTTATCTGCCTTTGACAGTCTTTGTTATCTCAGAGCAGGTACTTTAAGATACAATGAAGATGAGATCCTATGAACAATAGCTCAATTACCTTTGAAAAGACTTCTAGTTGAGTCTAGGATGCATTCATAGGCAGCCAAGACTTAGCTGCAAATTTTTGCTAAATACTTAGGCTACAGAGGAAGGTTTTCCAGATCCTTTAGGATTAAAGCAGACTCGGTATGTTTCTATTAGAGTTATTGTTCGAAAAAGAATATTGCTTAATCCTTTGGACTCTAGTGGTATCTTCCACGCCAGTTCAATGGCAGCAATTAGAAGAGTCCATATTCATTATTTGGGGTAGACCAATCGATATTTTCAACGTGCAGCCTCGGGGCTGCACATTGAAAATGTTGATTTGGTCTACCCCACACATTTGCTGAACAGTCATCCTATATGATGATGTTGTGGCGTATCGCGTTCCTGGCCGGAAAAGCAGCCGCAAGGGCTCAAATGGTTAAGGGGAATGTAAACAGAAACAATTTGTCGAAAACTGTTGTGTGGAATTTCTATTTATTCCTATTTTAGGATGCACTCTTGGTGCTCTAGCATTCTATATCATAAATATGATCTGCTGAGACCTTCAGAAGGGTATTTTATAATTTAAATATGTGATAATCGACTTTTAAAAACCATTTTCCGAAGCAGTTATTCTCATTATTGTGCGTTTCAGTCGTTTTCTAGTGTATATGAGCTGAGACCTGGAAGTTTGATATATTGTTTCGTGAAAGAAATATGAGTAAAATTCGTTAAGGAAGTAAAAGTCTTCAAGGTAGACAGAAAATCGAAAAAAAAAATGTACACGTGGTCTCGTCATAATTTGCTGCTACCGAAAGGATGGTGAACCAAGTAATCCTGAGAACTTCATCTAAAAAGCTGGATTTTGACTGTGTGCAATGGTCCGGTGGTTTAGACGTTGGACTCCTGATTGTCAGGTGGGGTCATTGGTTGTGTCAATTGAAAAACACACACAAGCCCGTACCAGTCTTCGTCTGGGGCCATCAACAGCCAGCACTTTCGTCGTACTGTAGCCAGCGCGTTCCACACTATCATGCTGCTGCCGAAAGACAGACAAACCAAGTAATCATGAGGACTTCATCTAAAAAGCTAGATTTCAGCCACCGTTTTTGACTGTGTGCAGTGGTCTAGTGGTTTAGGTGTTGGGCTCCTGGTTGCCAGGTTGTGTAGCTGAGGGTTCGAATCTCGGCGGGGGATCAGAAAGCAACATTCCAGATTCCTCTAAAACATTATTGTGTCATTTGATAAACACACACAAGCCCGCGCCAGTCTTCGCCTTAGGCCATCCGCAGCACTTTCGTCGTACTGTAGCCAGCGTTCCACACTTTCATGCTGCTGCTGAAAGAAAGATGAACCAAGTAATCATGAGGACTTCATCAAAAAAGCTAGATTTCAGCCATCGTTTTTGACGGTGTGCTAGTCTAGTGGTTTAGGTGCTGGACTCCTGATTGCCAGGCGGTGTTGCAAAGGGATCGAATCCCGTTGGAGGATCAGAAACCAACATTCCAAATTCCTCTAAAACATGATTGTTCATTTGTAAAACACACACTCACACCTCCACAACCACCACAACCACCCCAACCCAAACCTCTTAGCCGCACCCCTTCAAAACAATAGCTGACAGTGAATTAAGTTGCATCAATGTACCCTGAGATTGTCACTCAGACTACGACGCAGTGGTGAAGCTACTAAAGCAGTACTTTTCGAACCCCGTGAAAAAGCGTAAGAAACACAAATAGAGTTTCAGGTGATTAATATTCGGAGATCCGTTGACTGAAAATTTGCTTTTGCCTTTGCTATTCCACAGAATGGCGTATTATTTGTATGGAAACAGTACTTTGTGGTTGCTTCAGCTGTAATCAACCTTTCACGTACTCCACGTGAATTACTACCAAACCACGGTTTGACTTTCTACGTCTTAGTATAAAGCACAAACAAACCTTTGCAGATTTTCAGCACATGGGCAACAGGGTTGTTTCAGTGGTAATCCAAACTCTCCACAGCGAAATGGTACAGTGAAACCCTGTTAATTGAATAGCCACTTTGCCAATGAAAATTATTCATTTAACAGGAGTATCCAATTAACAGGGATTGTGTCACTTTCCTGTATTCTAGAGTTAAATTTAGGATTTAGTCTATTATATTTTGTTTGACAGAGTTCCATGAGCTCTGTCAAACAAGATATAATAGATAAAATGCCTGTATTGGATTACTGAGGCCGAATAGGTCTATAAAAAAGACAAACTGGGGAGAGTCAGGGTAATGTCTTGACAGGTTACAGGATATTTTATTCAATTAACAGGAGTTTACTCTATAACCTATTTTCAATTAACAGGTCAAATTTGTATTGAAGGTATGGTAAATGGTTTTGTGTTGGGAAATTATATTCAATTAACAGGGAAAAACAATTAAGAAATATCCAATTAAGTGGGCTCCACTGTATTAAGCTGTTGAACCCTGGTGGTATCTCCTTGTCAGTTCAATGGAAGCAATTGGAAGAGTACATATTTATTATTTGGGGGTAGACCAATTAATATTTTCAACGTGCGGACTTGTGGTTGGTCTACTCTACACTTTAACTTAGCATCCATCCTACTTAATGGAAGTATGACGTATCATGTTCTAGACCCCAAAAAAGGCATCTCGGATTCAAGGGGTTAATGAACCAAAGACTCTTAGTATTCATTACGATCAATGTTGGATTGAACATTACATTCTGTCCATGCATTATGATTTTCAATCCTGTACCAAACATAACGACGATAAAAGGTCAGTGGTCACCATACAAATCTCCATCAACAAAGTTGAAAGGGTACACTCTGAAATCAGTTGGGTTAATAAAATCCAATCCAAATTAATTGGGTTAAGTGAATACTTAATATTCACTCAACCCAATTGATTTGGGTTCATTTTTAACCAAACTGATTTTAGAGTGTACATTGTAATAAAAACGCTTTTTCTTTTCGGTACTTCCCTTTGACCTGCAATCATGAAATTTAACACACATCCGGGACACTGTTTCAACGGTTCGATTCTTTTTTAGATTTTCAATTTTCAACATTTATCCAAAACAACGCCAATTGTACTTTTTCTGCTTTATCTTTCATTTTCAGCCTCATTCGGAGGCTCATCAAATTTGTGACTATAATCTTAAAAAAAACCTCATCTAAAAATGTGTCGCCGTCTAGGGAAATTCTCAATGGATAAGGACGAACTGTCCCGTGACGTCATGGGGGTTGGGAATATCCAAATAATTGAAATGAGTCCGACTTTCAAGAAATTTAAGTGTATTGTAGAGTTAAAAAATTTTAAAAAACATACATGTTTTTGGATTTGCGACCAGTGTTGATTTATCCTGGTAAGAAAAGTATATGCTACGAGCCCCGCACTTTCAAGGGCCCCTGCGCTAAATGATTTCAAGCCATCAACACGAGTTGGCGATCCCCAAAATCTGTGTTGATAAAAATGGATTGTTCATTTCATTATGCACTTTAACCCGTTGAGACTTTAATTATCCTGACGTTCAAACGTCACTGGGAATTCAGTTTCTTCAAAGCTTTTTCAAAATGCGAAGTCAAAAGTCGCAAAGTACCAATAACAAGATATTTTTCACATTGGTGATTATTTGATTGAGGGTTAGATTATTTTTGGTGGTTTGAATTTATTATTCAAAACTTGTTTTATTACAATTTATTGGAGAGTGCCCACAATAAATAAAACAAATTTATATAAACAAAGTATTATTTGTGTTTGACTGAATATGAAATATAAGCAAGGAGATTGTTGGCTTTTGGTCTGGTATCCTAATTTTTTGAAAGCCCTGATAATGACTTCTTGCACTCAACCACTCAAGAAGTCTTGACAGCAGGATTATATTAGTATTTTAAGCTGCGATCACATTTGGCTCAACGGTTATCACTGAGCACTATTCGGGAGAAAATAGGAATTTGAGGTTAAAACTTTAAAAAATCGAAAAGTAATAACAAAACAAATGACCATAAAGTATCAACGTGCTGTTTTATTCCGTACGTAATAAAAACATGCAAAAAGTATCAGAGGGTTAAGTTAACCCTTTATCCAACGTAACGGCCAAAACCGGCCAGCGCTATTCTCAAAAATCGCCAATTAATTTTCATTATTTTTTTCATTTTTCGTCTCAAAAACATAGGTTATGACCCCTCATTGGAACGAGCTCTTCGAGCTCGTTCCAACGAGGTTTCATAACCTATGTTTTTGAGACGAAAAATGAAAAAAATAGTCATTCAAGAATTTTTTTTGCAAGTGTCGTCTGCTTTTCATGTTAGGTAAAGGGTTAAACAAAAAGATTTCGTACGCAATAACACGTACAAAAGTATCAAGGGGTTAAGTGAAAGACGACAGTTCATAAGTCGTTTCTGACTGAACAAAATATACATGGAAGGCTCTTTTGTGGACGTTGAAGCCTTTAATATCCACCGACCGGGGACGTGGCTAGGGGTTTCCGATTAGGATGTAGGGTACTGAATTTCCAACTAGGGCGTGGGATCGGGAGGGGGATTCCTAGTTGGAAATTCACTACCGAAAAAGATTTTGAAAATGAAGCCCTGAAAGGGGGCATAAAATTGATTCTAGTAACTGAAATGCCAACACATTTATGATAGAATTATCTGGTTATTATTATTTGGTATTCTTCTGGGAATTGAATATATGCTAAATAAATGCTCACGTTAAGAACTTTGATCAATTCACGCCATCCTAACATTAAATCAGATCTTATGCAGTGATGATCAATTTTCGATGTTTCCTCATTTTATAACTGTGAATGATGGAATTAAATCAGGAGAACGATTTTACATGCTGTGATTTTCTTGAAGTCCATTTCGAGGATTTTTTTATTACTATAAGTAAATGTACTATTCAAATATCGTACAGATTGACATCATGCATACTTATGAAGCTCGATATTGCGTACACTGTAGTTGGAAATAGTGACAGTCGGAATTTTTGTCGATTTGAAACCGAGTTAGAATTTTGAGAAGTAAAGTAGACATCAGCATCGCCAAAAAAGCTCTAAAATCCAGATAGATGGAATTTCCAACTACCCATGACTAACCCTCCGAATTTCCAACTACAGGAAATTTTGGCCAGGATTGGGGGCGCACCCCCCTCCCCTGTCGCCACGCCCCTGCTACGAACACAAGCAACTAAACAGAGAATTTCAGAACACTATTCCTAGTTGGTTGTTGAGCACACACACACCACATATCCACAGCAATCGCATAAATTTTTCATTGTTCGCTAGTCTTTGTTAATACCGCTACAATTCTGTGCATCTTTGAGGTCCTTATAAAATATGGTACTAGCTAAATCTTGCCCTGTTTGCGATCTTAAATCGACCTTTAGTATATTTTATGTTTTCTTTCAAAACATAACATATGACCCCTCTTTTGAACGAGCTTTTTGTTGTTTATTTCTGGCTCCATATTAAAAAAATTATTATAATAATTCGCAGACTAGCCTGTATAGCCAAACATGCTTTAGAATCCCGTGTCCAAAAGCTGATATTGCTAATCTTATCTAGAGAGAGATAGAATTCACTTGGACTTGTGAATATCCTGAATATCCCGAAGAGACAAAATCTAATAACTAAACCTTTTCTTTGTTCATGCATTTTCATTCAAAATGATTGGTATTTCTTTCTTCTTTTTTCATAACACAATGAACCGAAAAACCGTATTAGGTCTATTCTAAAGCACGCTCCAAATATCTGTCTCGAAAATTACGTTGCACGTGTGACTGGAGAAGAACCACAGCACGCTCATATTGTTTCAACATGAAAAGTAATTAATATTTATCTCATCATATTCATTTTATCAGTTTATTCAAAGTAAAGTAAATATACTGGGGTATGCGGATGACCACTCATTCTACGACAGTTTCTTATCAGGTGATGCTATCAAGGAAGAGAAGGTGTGCAATGGGTTGGAAGCGTGTTTGGATGAGGTACGTGTGTGGATGTCCGAGAACAAGTTAAAAATGAACGATTCAAAAACAGAAGTAATCTTCTTTGGTTCCCACGATCAATTGCGTAAGAATAATCCTAATGGCATTTGCGTTGGTTCCACCAACATTAGTAAAAGTGATTCCGTAAAGTACCTTGGTTTCCATATTGACGAGAATATGAAACTAGAAAAACATGTGATGGAAAAATGTAGGATAGCTTCATATAATTTATATAACATCAGGAAAATTAGAAAACATCTCACCACAGATTCCTGCAGACTCATAGTTCAGGCATTGGTAATTTCTCATCTGGACTATGGGAATGCACTTCTATTTGGCATTTCACAAAATCTTCTGTCAAAACTTCAAAAAATTCAAAATATGTCAGCTAAACTTATTCTGGGAAAACCAAGATATGATAGCAGTACAGCGGCATTGAAATTATTACATTGGTTGCCAGTAGCGAAAAGAATTCAGTTTAAAATGTTGACATTTGTTCACAAATGTATCTATGGAGGCGCCCCAGACTATTTGAAAAACATGATCCACAAAATTCGACACACGCGAAATCTAAGATCAAAGAACACTTGTGAACTTTTTGTACCGAGAAGTAATTGTAAAACCTTCGCAGACAGAGCATTTTCCGTGGCAGGTCCAAAACTGTGGAATTCTCTTCCCATTGATGTCCGCAAAGAAAACGATTTATATAAATTTCGAAAAGCAATTAAAATTCATTTATTTAAACAAGCCTTTAATAGGTAAATGTCTATAAATTTTCACTATAATCTGTATTCACCATACCAAGCGCCTTTGAATACTGTATAGTAAAAAAGGCGCTATAAAAATGCTTTTATAATAATAATAATAATATTAACCCTTTACCCAACGTAACGGCCAAAACCGGCCAGCGCTATTCATAAAAATCGCCAATTAATTTTCATTATTTTTTTCATTTTTTGTCTGAAAAACATAGGTTTTTCAGACAAAAAATGAAAAAAATAGTTATTCAAGAATTTTGTTTGCATGTGTCGTCTGCTTTTCATGTTAGGTAAAGGGTTAAAAAGACTTAAAAAATATAATTCAATAAACAATGAAATCCTTATCATTCTTTTTATTCTATGTTCAATCTGTTTATAGGCAACAGGTGATCGTCTGCGTTCATCGTTTTACCCAAATCAAACGTAAACAATGGCCGGTTATAATAATCCACAAACGAAATTCGCGAGGAAAACTTTCCAATTTCAAAATAGTCTGAATGAGCTCTTTCTGAGACAAAGTTCAAATTACTCCATGTTTCTGGGTTAATATCGAACTCAACTGTGTTTTCCGTTTCTCAGGAAATGGTCAAAATCTGAATTAAATTTAACTTAGTGCTTTGAATGACAGCACTCTCCCGTCAGGTGAAAAAAGGAGATTGAAGTTTCGTGTGGGCGCGGCCTAGACGTTCCCTTTAACTTACGCAATTCAATGGTCAATAAAATTTTTACTGACACAAGAACATGTTTCAGTGAAATGTATCGTCATTTCAAACAGAATTTTAGAAAACTATTCCGTTTTTATTCAGTTATCACCAGGAACCATGAGGCGACCTGGTTTTTATGTTAACTCCGCAAAGAAGAGAGTGTTTAAATTTATTGCCCCTCAAGTTTAATTATAAGGAATGGTCGTTGGCTTCGGTCTAATTCTTGAGTTATAAACCCCAAAAAACAAAGGCCAATCATAGTGTAGATGGGCTACGCCCATTTACACCGTTTGGCCTTTGTTTTGGGGGGTTAGTAACTCAATAAACAGACAGAAACAAACGATCATTCCTTATCTACTGCCAATTTTTCAACCCATAATGAATAATTTAAATCCCTTTTGAACTGGCGATATTATCTCAAAAAGGACTGCTATGTCACAAAAGATAACAAACAAGATTAGAAATGAGTCATCATAACTCTATTCAACTCTAGAGTACCGCCATGTCCTAATTTCTCATACACCCATTTCCTAGCCAATTTCGAACCATATTACGCAATATTCTAGCGTTCAGACAAATGTTTCCTACTCTACTTTGAAACGCGGGAAGTACAATAACTAATAGAAGGATGTTTCACAAACCATAAGGAAATCTCAAAAGCCTGAAATATTAAATTGTTCACTGCCACCTGTATTTCTTGTCCCTTTGTCGACTTTTCGTGAACACTCAGCTTAAAATTAAAAACAATGTTTCTCAGCCTTAAACGCCCATCATGGATAATGATAATCGTTTTGGGGATAAACGTACTAGTGCGTACTCACTTTTTAACCCTTTACCTAACAAGGAAGGCAAACCTCACTTACAAACAAAATTCTTAAATAACTAATTTTTTTATTATTTTGCATCAAAACATAGCTTAAGAGTCCTCATTGAAACAAGCTCGTTAAGCTATGTTTTGGAGACAAAAAATGAAAAAGTTATGAAAATTGAATGTGATTTCCGTAAATTGCGCTGGACGGTTTTGGCCGTTACGTTGGGTTAAAGCGTTTCAGTTCCTCGCAAATAAAATTTAACCTTGTTCTGCAGAATATGTCATTCCTGTGTCAGATTCGCCTTACAAAGTGATTTGATTACCACTAAAATACAACGAAATGGAGACTTAACCCTTCACCTAACGAATAATCCCCATTCTCCAGCGCAGTTTACAAACTGAGTAGTTCATAAAAATATATTTTAAACAAAACCATAAAATGTAACCCCTCATTGGAACGAGCTCGTTCTAATGAGGGCTTACATGATATGGTTTTGTTAAAATGTCGGGAAAAATTTGAAGACAAAAAATTGAAAATAAAAAAGTATCATGAAAAAACAACAAAAAGCAACCCAGCAGAATGTTCATGGGAAAGAACAACACCCAATCAGAGGCACGCCTTGAATGTGATTCAACGAAGGTACCGCAAATACTTTAAAGGCCAAGTGTACCATGGATATACTTTCAAATTGAAAACAATTGCGCGACGTCAACTCGCAGATGAATGCACATAAGTTGTAGGAGAGGGATGAAACGTCCTCCATTGGCAGGACCCCGGAATTGACGTCATAGTCACGTGACCCAGTGTCGCCATGTTGTGTTGTCGTCGGCCATCTTGTGACGTCATCCCCATAGTAATACATGGTGTTAGTGCGCATGCACAGCGCCTGATGTTAGAGTAATACGTGTTTCCGTCGGCCATTTTATATACTGGAGGCCGCCATCTTGGTTTCGTTCGTAGCACGTGGTTGCTATGTTACCCAAAGGTTTATAACAGGACAGGGGTATGTTCGGGGGTATGTTCGATTGAATAGGAGTAATTTCCCGATTCGCAGAATTACCAGAATTACTTTATTTGATACGGATTCCCCATTTTATCGGCTTAGCACGTAGTGTTATAGTACCGAGGGGCCCCGGGGTGAGTTCGATTGAATAGGAGTATTTTTCTGGCTTGGATTTTCCCCCAAACCCTCGTTTAATTCGCAGAATTACCACAAACAACCCGATAAGTTGTACTATTTCGAATTCATTCAGAATTATCTGCTTTTATCTATATATGCAATAGGTTTTTGTCTACCTGACCATGTTCTTTGTCATGGAGTATACCCCAGTAGCGTAGAAGAGCCTATCAACTGGAAGAGCTTTGCTTATTGTTACTATATTTAGCTTTTCTGGTATGTTCTTGTCAGTTCTGGCCCTATTCCGAGTACTCTTGTTGTTTCATTTATCTTGATCACCCAAACAGTTCACATTACTGGCGCTATCTAACCAATCAGATTGCTTCAACAATGTTGAATCGAGTCGAATCGAATCAATTCCGAAGCATCTCGTGGCTCAAGAGTGCGATTTCTACGACGACAATAATTCCTTGAATTTCATGGAAAGTGTGAGAGGTTAAAACCGACCATCCATTGTCTAAATCTGCCTGTGCTTCTTTTAGGGTCGGTGAGGCGACGAGGTTCGATTGAGTTTCAAACCCTTTGCTCAATTCAAATGGCAAATTACCCAATATTGGCCTATTGGGTGAGCTGGGCGTTTTTAGGGCATGTGTGGAGTACCGGCACCGGAATAAAGTACTCGAATGTCAAATGCAATCAATTTGTTTATCTACACTTCAGAAATATAAAGAATTCGTTTTTAATTTTTTGGCATTCACATGCGAATTCAACTGTCAGCCTGTAAGCCCCGTAATTCCCCGTGGGAACCGTAGGAAGCTGAGCAGTGCTTGTTTACTCTGGTAAACAAACTTTGTTTCACTAGTGGTGAAATAGGACCCAGTTATCAATGAGCAACACGGGTATAAACGATGCCATTCCAACTCGTTATGTAAAATACCCACCGATTTAAACACACGTCGCGTTCTGTCCACTTATCCAACATTTAACTAATCAAAATTTATTATTTTAATTATTGGTTTTTAAAATTTCTTAAAAAATGTCAACAAAATCATATCATGTGACCCCCTCATTCCACAGAGCTGATTGAGATCGTTCCAATGAGGGGTGACGTGATATGGTTTTATTGAAATGTTTTGAAAAGTCTTTCTAACTGCCCTCTTTGTGCATTACGCCGGTGTATGCGGCCGATTCGTTAGGTAAAGGGGTGATGTATCTCCTCTGTAGACCAGGCAGTATTTAGTTCATGATATTCGTACTAGACTATGGTGTACCGGCAACGTTCATATGGAGCAAACTATTTGCTGCGTTTTGATTCGTCGTTATTTATTTATTTATTTATTTATTTATTTATTTATTTATTTATTTATTTATTTATTTATTTATTTATTGGAGTTTAACGACACTTTCGACAGCCAGGGTAACCTTGTGTCGGTCAGTGTTACGGGTGGAGGAAGCCGGAGTACCGGAGAGAACCACCGAGCAACTGCGAGCAACTGTCAGACTCCCCAACATACTAACTCCTAATAAGAAGGGTGTTAGCATTAGTTGAAGATATGTGCACCATCGGCGCGCAGTACGTTTTAGTACATAGCGCCTCCGTGCCACCACGTGAGCAATCGGGTTTAAGTGCCTTGCCTAAAGACACAGTGCAGTTACCACTGGCGGGGATCGAAACAGGGACCATTCGATTTGAAGTCCACTGCCCTTGTCACCGAGTCATCCCACTTCCTGATTTGTGGTTAGGTTCAGTGTAAACTCTTCTGGCCGATTCAATTCGAGAATTCGATTCGGTCAAAACAAAATCACGATACGTCTGGCCCTAGCTTGTTCAAAGACTTTAAGTCATTGTCTCAGTGGAAACACTACTTAGCGAATTCGCCCCACTGTTAAGACAGAAGCTACAGTTAAAACTAGAAGTCCTGTCATGAAATGCGCACAGATAGCACGTCGAACTGCGCGTTAATCTACGCGTTATGACCGTAGTAAGGCTATCAAATTCTGTACATATGGCCTTTGCACAAGCAATGTTTCAGCCAATGGACCTCCAGTTAACCCGGAGGTCCATTAGTAAAAACATTGCCTCTGTTTGCTATGAGTAACCGGGAGAACCTGCTATGCTTTGGATGCCATTCGATATGGCAATTGCGCGCAATTCCTACGTGCAATTAAGCCTAGATAAGCGCACAGTTCGTGACAGGACTTCGAGTTTTAACTGTATGTTTTGGGGCAAAATTTGAAAATAACTGAAATTGAATTGCAGTTTGTGTGAATAGTGCGGACCTGTTAGGGCCTTTTCATCAGGTAGTGGGTTACCAAAGTCACACTATCCTTGTGGTGAACGTGCATTGCGTGTGCAGAACTAGTCTAATCTCAACTACACGGAAGAGAAGAACAATCTTACGCAGATAATGATAGGAAGTGGTGTTAAAGTGCGAAGTGATAGGCAAGACATTCATACACATCGTTTAAAGAAACCAAGATAAAATAAAAAAAACAAGAATAAAAATACCAAGTGATAAAATGCCTGGGAACCTGCGTCCGACACCAAATACAAGGTACCAGGAGCTCTTGAAATAAGCTTGGGAGCTGATATAAATATATAAAAAATTAAAGAAGTATATTCCAACAATTCAAAAGCATCGACGTCACAACCCACCCCCACCCCCCCCCCCCCCACCCCCACCCCTCCCCCCCCCCACCCCATCCTAGACCACCACTCTCGAGTGAAGAGCATAAAACGAGGCCACAAAAACATCGTGTGCGCACTTCTTGTTAAAGGACCAACAATGCTTTAACCACTCCAGATGAGGCAAGACAAACTTGCCTCGCTATTTCATGAACCGCGAGGAAACTGTCCTATCCTCACAACATGTATTCTAGTCATCTCGCTGATCGATAATTTTCTTTAAATGAAGAAATCCTATTCCTCTTTATTTTAAAATTTTCTCTATGCCAGAAGCTCAATTTACTTCGCCTTGTGACATTTTAGGCTCCTACGTTATCAACGCGTGATGAGCAGGGGCTTGAACTTGCGTTAGAATTCTTATTAAATCTGTCTGCTGCTGACAGACTGACAGTGGATTTCGCATATTAATGCCAAGAAGTTGAGACGCGATTTCTATGCATCGTCGAAGTATAGCTAAAGACATCGACTGCATTTGTCTAACAGTCGGAGACATCCGATAGATTTCTTTTCCGGATATTGTTGAGATCTTTTACTTCCGATTTTGCTTTGTACTTTTACACCTGCTCGAAACAGCTTGTGACAACATCATTGTTCCAACAGCAATGGTAACAAACATTATGTAGAACACCACCAAATATTTTAGGTTATTATGATGAAGTGACGGTAACATGGTCTGAGATTTGCGGCTCGGGGCGTGTTCACCTGAGACACGAAGGGCGCCTCGGTTGAACATTTCACAATGTGGGTTTTGGGTTATGTGCAGGGTCTTATTGGAAGATATACGTTATTGTGATGAATTGACGATTCATCACCGAGAGCGTCTCGGTGATGAATCGTCAATTCATCACATTAACGTATATGTTCCAATAAGGCCCTGTACATAACCCAAAACCCACATCGTGAAATGAAGAAGGCAACTTGAATAAACAAGGCAACTTTTACGATAACAAATTTAGTAAACCAATAAACCTCGTGTACCCCACTGGACAACACAAAATCAATAACTCAGATAAAGGTCGAGGTTATTCCATCTCAGTTCGGATCATGAACTGAAATGGGTTTGTGAGTATTCATTCGTAGAATGATCACTGACCTCGACAAGTACGATTTTATAGGCAGTATGCACTTTGGACTCCTTCCATTGTTATCATCTTTTCCAATATTTTGATGACGTCAGACGTAACATTTGGCATTGGAGCCGTAAACATAGAAAAAACTAAGCGAGCTCTCGTTCAGTCAGATGATGGGGATTTTAGTCTTATTGGAACATAGTTGACTAGTTGAATACTTAATATTACATAATTGGTTATAGACAATCTAGTCTTATATTACTGTTAATATGATCCAGAGTTTGATACATATATAACTTTTATGAAGAGCAAATTGACTAGTTTCGCAACATTAGTACGCAATGTTTGTCAATACAGATAGTCTAAATTACTTTATTTGGTTTTACTTTAACCCTGACCGCGAGGTAACTCTGTGATATCAGTCACAATCGTAATCAAGTTTGTAGTTGTCAGTAGCTGATAAGTTTCACAGGTATTAACCCTGTGATAATCTCCTCTGGTCTGAAAAATATGTGCGTTCTGGCATCAAGATGCGGATGTGACAGTTTTTGATCATTAAAAAGCGAAATGACTTAAATTTAAGGGAAGTGGTACTAGGTTACGTCTATACTACAGGACTGCATGAACTCTCGATATAATCTTTGTAAAATGTTGAGTGGCAAAGTCTCAGCGGCTATTGTTTGTGCTTCCTTGTTATTGTACTGAACTCTGTAGAATAAAACTCCATTTGTCAGTGAAGGTTTAACTATGTGGCTTATTTCTTCCGCGCATAAAAATCTTCTCTATTGGAAGCTTTATTACTAGGCTTTCCTTCCTGCAGAATGGTACAAGCATTGTGGCTCACGTCGCACAGAAGGATTGGACTTTTATTGTATTTCACTCTGTCTTCTTTCAAATTTGCATTTTGCATGAAAGAGAGCATTCCACGAACCATTTGAGGGTAGTCACGGATGTACTGTACCTCCATCTCATCTGAATCACCTTCATGAACCCAAGTGTTCTTATTTGGAGGTTGGTTTTCCATTTTATTAAATACTGGTGGCCATGAAATGTCTCTTTATGTTTTAGAACCTTTTCTTTAATTCTTTTCGATTTTGCTAGAGATGACACTTCCACACATTTGAATTTTTGAAACATCAAGATTGTCATTGTCTGATGTTTGAATTTCAGCATCTACGGAAATAGTGTTGCACTGAAAAATTTACTGGAGGTTTGGGGGCCACACATTAACACTACAGTCTGTTTTTTCTATTGCTAACTGTTTGTATACTCATAGTCCTGCTGAAATCCTTAATTGAAGCTAAGTTTACACTTTCTATGTTCTGGCATAACGTCATGTGTTTTGCTGTTTTCCGTTGTAACAGTCTAGTTCCGTTTGTTTTCATTGAATTCCTCCATCATTCTCTTGTCTCTCGCAAGTCTCGCAGAGGATTTCTTCTTCAGCTGATTCTTCTTCCATGTCAGAAGCAAGCTGGTTTCTTTATCTTCTACCTTCATACTCCATGACATCTTCAAGCCTTCCAGTTCAAGGCTCGTCAGCATCTATTGGACGTTACATGATATAATGTCGCACATGGTGACAGAAAGTCTCTTCTTGTTTTTTAGGCCAAATTAAAAAGTCGGCATTCCCGGATTCTCCACCAATTGTCATAAAGCGATTTTCAATCGGGATCTTACTTGTTGAATAACTATAGTAAGAAATTTTACGATCAACATTTATTTACACAATAACTAGACTCCAGTGTAAAACAGAACTTTTCTCTCACCGATGTCGGATATACCATATTACGGCGCGTACTGGCTACTAACTCGTACGGAGCTGGAAACCAAAACTGCCTTCGTGTCTTTTCACAAACATTATATGTACATATATTACATAACTGGTTATAGACAATATAGTCTAATATTACTGTTAATATGAACCAGTGTTTGATACATATATAACTTTTATGAAGAGCAAATTGACTAGTTACGCAACATTAGTACCCAATGTTTGTCAATACAGATAGTCTAAATTGCTTTATGTGGTGTTACTCTAACCCTGACCTCGAGGTAGCTCTGTGATATAAGTCACACTCGTGGTCAAGTTTGTAGTTGTCAGTAGCTGATAAGTTTCACAGGTACTAACCCTATGATACATTGCCTTATAACTTCAGGCAAAGGAACTGATGGAGGTCACTTCAAAGTTAAAAAAATATTAAATGCTGATGGAAAGATTTCAACGCCAATAGTTTTGAAGATGGCCGAAATTATTTTAATTGTTAAATAAAAATATTTTGTGTGTGGCATTGTTTTAATGGTTCTATTTAACTTTTCAAAAGGGCGTTATTGTATTTTGTGCTACTGAGCCAGACATCTCTCCTTTCATAATTCTCTATTCACCATACGGTATCTTCAATTTTTAAAGCCTGGGCAATAAAGCTGTTTATTGTTGATTTTGCGACAAAGAGTGTGATATTAATAATTTGGAATATTAACGCTGCTGTGTGTAAAATAAGCAAACAGGTTGACAATGTATACTTTTAATCGACAAACATTTTGGGGTGAATGTTGTTATTCTAACAACTATTGTCTGTCTGACTTCACCCCCCCCCCCCTCCCCCCATCGCCACCCCCGGTACCCGTGCTCTTTTTTTCTGTGTATCAATATTCACTGGTTAAGTGGCATGTCACCATTAATCTGTGTTGCCAACTTATTTAAACCGTTATTTTTAATCAGTCTCTGAAATACAGCAAGAACAATGACCAGCCGCGTTGTGCTCGCATATAGAATCTGCAGGGACGTGCGAAAAATAATGGTGGACAACTCTAAAATTGAATGTTGACAGCAAGAGTAATAATAGGTAAATATTGCAGAGAATTCCGAAACGAATCAAATGCTACTGCTCTTGAAGTTATTGATGTTGCACCCTATTACAGTCCAGCCTTCGTGGAAAAATCAAAATCCACGCGTGAGCAGAGTTGCCCACAGGCGCATTTCTCAATCGACAATCGCTAGTTTTCAGCAAATATTCAACGAAAGAAGCACCTGGTCGTACCCGGTGCTTAATTTGTTGAAAATGTGATGGCAATTCCATTGTTTTAATTGGAGATTCACTGTTAACGCATGCGTGGAAATATTGCCCACGCGTGGATTCTATCTTTCCACGATGACCGTACTGTACAACCGTAGTTATAGTCAATCTCACCCCAATTGTTCTATGCAATGAAACGCACTCATCTGTTTGTGAAATTCAATCAAAAAAGTAGTATATTCCAAAACGCTATCAAAGTGGTCTCGAAAGCGGAACGTCCTTGAATTCATCTTCTGCCATCTGTTCTCCTGCACAGGAAACCTGATGACAGAAGAATTCCAGAGAAGCTACTTGGTAATATTTTGAGAACATATCGACGATTCGAATATTTCCGAATCAGTACGACTTGAATCGAATGGAATGGAATCACATCATAGGAATGAATTCGAAAGGAACCAAACTTCGAAACCTCACAGGGTCATAACAATAATGCATGTTTACCGTGCCAAGAGGATCAATCGTAGAAGAAAAATGGTCGGAAATGAGACCCCGCAAAGTAAATCTTAAAATTGCATGTGGACGTGGGGTTCTTTAGCTCACCTTGACGAAGTCAAGCTGAGCTTATCTAATCGCTCTCCGTCCGTCCGTCCCTCCGTCCGCGCAAGTGTACGGGAGTTACGAGTTTTTTTTGTGTCCCGAGATGCATTATGAGCTTACCGAAATATTATAAGCTTATTTGATATATTATGAGCTTAATTACTAAGATATGAGATTTATGAGGCAAAGTGCGAATTTTCGGGGTTTATATTAAGGGTTACTGTCAGTTCAGAGTTGGGGTTAGGGTAAGTGTCATTTCAGGGTTAGAGTTGGGGGATGTAACCCTGTCTATGCCCCCGAACCGAAATTTTTTTTAAAAAAAGAGATTTTAATCGTTGTCCGAACGAATTAAAATGATCAATTTTTCCGTAATGTTCGTCCGTCCGTCAACACTATGTTTTGGTCTTCTCCTCCAAAACCACTAGGTCAATTCAAGAGAAAGTTTGTGTCCATGATTGTCCCGAGGGGGTATTGTATTTTTGATCAACTCAACATGCCCAGCCTCATAGAGAAGGGGTGGAGGAAAATGCTCCGAAATATTTTTAAAATCTTCTTCTCATGAACCAGCAGGTACAATAACTTGATATGTGGTGTGGAGCTTCCTTTTGAGGTCCAGAATCAAGTTTGTTCAAACGAAGTTCGTGAAGCAATATTTGCATTTGTAATGGAAGGGGCAAGATTTTTGGCAGCCTGTGGTAGCCCGAATTTTAACTTAGTGCAACAAGAGGAAATTTCTTTAAAAACCTTCTTCTTTAGATCCACCAGTCGGAATGCTTTCACATTTGATATTCAACATCTCGGGGGCGGGGGGGGGGGGGGGGGCAGGGGGGGGGGGCAGATTCAAGTTTGTTCAAATCGGGTCCATAGGTTAATATTTGGGCTCGCTGTGGTAGCACAAATTTTAACTTAGTGCAATATGAGGAAATTTCTTTAAAAATTCTTTTTCACATTCACCAGTCGGAATTCTTTCACATTTGGTATACATCATCTCTAGGGGTGGGGGTCAGATTCAAGTCTTTCAAATCGAGTGCCTGGGTTAACATATGGGCTCCTTATGGGAACCAGAATTTAAACTAAGTGCAATATGAGAGAATTTCTTCAAAAATCTTCTTCAGATTCACTTGTCGGAATCCTTTCATATTTGGTTTACAACATCTCTAGGGGAGTCAGATTCAAGGTTGTTCAAGTCGGTTCCCTGGGTTAATATCTGAGCTCTCCCTATGGTAGCCCGAATTTTAACTTAGTGCAATATGAGGATATTTCTTTAAAAATCTTCTTCAGATCCACCAGTCAGACTGCTTTCACATTTGGTAAAATCATCTCCAGTGGGGTGAGATTCAAGTTTGTTCAAATCGATTGCCTAGGTTCATATTTGGGCTCCCCGTGGGATCCGGAATTGGCCATGGAGCTAGAGAATTAGATTAGCATTTTTTTTATTAAGTACCGGTACTCTCTAGAGGTGTGTAACTAAGATTAGACCACGTAGGTTGTATCAAGGGGCTCCATAATGGAGCTGCAGCTTTTACATTACGATCAACTGAAGAAAAGGCATGATGCTTGGACTATTTTAGTCACTTCTGAGGGGCTCATGGATTCTATGTATCGTATGGAGATTGATTGCTTAATATAGACTCATTCTTTGACTCTGTTTATATCGGGTTCTGTTCAAGGTGAGCACATGAAGCCCTTGTTTATTTTATTTTTGATTTTTGTAATTATGTCTTCGCCATCAAAAGTTCATATTTTTGGTTTGTTTTATGTCTTCGGCCTCTTAATCTACAGAATAGCATGGGTGGTGGTGTATCTCGTACCTTGGGTGGAAGAAGGCATTGCATTGCAATATCAGACATAAACCATTTTTTTAAAGTTTGCATTGGTTATAAACAGAGAGCACCTGACAGCCAAAAGGGTCATGTTAGGCCTTAATCTATTATTTTAAATCTTCTTTTTAAGCAGGGGTGGGAGTATGTGTTAGATGCATCCTCTACCTGGTTCCTTTTATACTTTTGTCCCTGCTGCCCAAAGTTACCTCGAGCGTTTGCTTTGAGGGGCCGAAATCGCCGGTAAAATACACAGTTGAAATGATTATGTTTCCCCTGACCTACCCATGTGCCATCAACTAGTAATCCAATCCAAATTGAACGAAAGTCCAAGTTCTGAACTTGTTACATGCATTCATGTACATGTAGGCTCTAAACTACCATGAAATATGTTTTTTACGGGGTTTAATCTTTAGCGAGTTGCCAGGGATGTTTTAATTAACTTTTAGGACCTACGAAATCAGTGGTGAGTTTTGAGGTCCTTGGAATTATAACGCAGTTGGCTCATTTTTGACAGGTCCTGGTTGCTCATTCGATCCCCATTCCCCCAAATAGGCCCTTTCACAGAAGGCTTAAACCCCGATCTAGACCTACATAAGTTGTTTAAAAACATTTTGCTTGCTTTCTAAAGCAATTTAATCGGTCTAGATGCACTTGTCGGAGATGTTTTCGCATAATTCACATCAATCAACAATTTGTTTTTCATATGCTTGCTTTCTTGTTGAAGGTGAAGAAATGTTTACGTTGTTGGCGTCTCTGTCAATACCATCTTCATCTTGCGGCAATGTAAAGAATGATTTATAATTATGTTCGACTGCTTTAATCACAACATGTCAATATTTCATTTTATAATTTCACTTGAAAATGATCGTTTAGCCCATTTTCATGTAAATTTAAAGAAATAAAATAATAGATCACTATCGTAATCTAATAAAACTCTTCAGATTTCTTTTCCATTTCCGTGATTTTGATAATTATTCCATAAACAATTGGTATTTCAGCTAACTTGGAAATAATTCCACCATAATGTAATCTCGTCTTTGCAACATGACCCATGCATATAGAATGCTGTTTTGGGAGGTTTTTGTAAAAAAAAATATGCAGCAAAAATTCAGTTGTGCGATGCTTGATTTATTTGTTGAATTAGAAATACTTCTATCAATATTTGACTTTTCTAGGAAGTGCCCACGTCCGCCTCCAGTAAACACGTTCTCTTCTTGGAACATAAAGCACGCCCCAAAACTAAAATAAATATGGAACCCTTATTTAGGAAAAAGCAGCTGTCAAAATAATGACTTCCAGCACACAATCAGTGTTGAAAATTTTGGACATTAAACTAAAGCGTAACAAACGCGAAAGGTCCATCAATTTCAGCTGCCAGTAATGTCTTATTCTTAATCTTAGTGTTGGTTCTCTTGGCTTACTTTATCACACATAAAGGCCATATCAAGCCAGCGCTATTCACAAAAATCGTTATTTAAATTTTAAATTTCATTATCTGTTTCTAATCTTTGCCTTCCAAACATAGCTTACTACATCTCATGGGAACGAGTTTGTCGAGATCGTATAAGTGACGTGTCAAAAAGTTTTATTTTGAGGCAAACAAAAACAAGCCTAGAAATAAGCAGACTGTCGTTTGCAGAATGAGGTACCCAGAGGGTCAATTTGGTGATGCTACCCTGCGTAGCAGGGTAGCATCACTAAATATACCCTCTGTGAACCTCTATCTGAATCAAGATCCCAAGCCTAAAGAGAAAGGGGGACCTAGAGGATAAACGCGCCCACTGTACGGGTTAGCATCAGCAAATTCACCCTTTGAGGACATCATTCTGCAAATGACAAATTGTTTATTTCCAGGCATGTAAAAAAAAGAAAAAATTAGTTATTCATGAACATTTTTACACGTGTCGTCTTCTGGCTGTGTTAGGTATAGGGCTGTCGCGATTATTCGATTAGTCGACTAACCGTCGACTATTGAAGTAGTCGACGTTTTTTATTTTTAGTCGATCGTCGTTCATTTTCAAGGTGGTACACGTCTACTACACGTCGGGGCTAAATTGCATTGTTTTGTGAGGTGAATGATCAATGAAGGTGAATAACTTTAAATATCTAACCATAGTTAACATTCATATCCGGAAGACTGTACGACTGTCACTGACTGTGTAAGAAAGAACACTCACAGTTACTCGAGAAGAATAGATTCTTCTGAATTTCTCCAGTCTTGTACACACGAATGCACCCATTGGAAAACCCAAAGCGCGGAAGTGACAAAATTATGACGAAAGTCAGAACGTCAGATCACTTCTCAAAGTTCGGAACTTCAGACTAAGATCCAATTTTAACAACTGACGAGGGAATGCATAGATCTCAATGTTCAAAATTTCGAGAAACTTATTGCAGAAAGGAAACATATGCAGGAACGTTCTTTAGTAAATTCATTTTAATTCATCGGCTTCAATCTAGTTCAAACTTGGACACGCAGTCAGTAATATTATTTTTGGGGTTGGTACGTCCCACAGGACGTACCAACCCCAAAAATTATATTACGGACTGTGGGTCCAAGATTGGACTACATGTAGCTTCAGTCGGGACCGATTTGTTGTTCCCACAACCCCACTTCGTCTGAACACACTGGTGCCATTGTCATTTTCAGAGTTTTACGAACAGAAGAATGATTTGCTAAAAAATCATGGGAAGCGACTATTAATCGACTAACCGTCGATTACTGGTCACGATTAGTCGATTACAAAAAATGATAGTCGCGACAGCCCTAGTTAGGTAACGCGATAAAGTTTCTATTTTGCCGCGATTTTGAAAAAAATAAGCTGACCATTCAACAAAAGCACTATTTCCGTTATGCATAAGTATCATCGTGTTTTATGTATCATCCGTATGTAAGTATCCGATTCGATTAAATAAATTAACTTGAAGGCGAGAATTTATCGGATATTTATAAAACGGCATGATACAGTACAGTCGCCGTGGACTGGTCGTAATTAACGTGTAGGCAGTGATGTCACCGCATGCGTTTACCAGGTGATGCAGATCATCAGCAGCAAAATGTTAATTAATGAAGCACCGTATTGTACCCGGTGCTTCATTAATTAAATGTTTGATAATTAGTCCTATCACTAGTGTTTCGAATCTAATATTATTGCTTCCATTGAAATATTGCCCACCGTGGAAAGTGACCAGTCCACGGTGGCTGTACTGTTCACAGTACAATATCTTGTTTTTTTTTTTTATTTTCGGCGTTATTTGCGTTTGTATACACGTGTTCTATATATAGCATATGGGTTCATGGAATTTGATCGAATTGTCGTTGATGATAAATGTGGTAAAAGTTTTATTGGAAACATAAGTGTGCCTTATTAATATAATACAAAGTTATTGATCTGCTTACTGCTAAAATAGAGCACAGATGTTGATCTTGTTGATAATTCAATCGGACAACAATGAAGATAAAATTAGAAACCACGTGTACTCGGAAATTATGTCACGTTGTTGTTTACTTCCGATTACTTCGTTTTGTTCTTCGAAATGTAGTATCTTATAAAGAATCGTCTGCATTAACCCTTTGAACTCTAGTGGATTCTTCCATGCCAGTTCAATGGCAGCAATTAGAAGAGTCCATTCATTATTTGGGGTAGACCAATCAATATTTTCAACGTGCAGCCTCGGGGCTGCACGTTGAAAATATTGATTGGTCTACCCCACACATTTACTGAACAGCCATCCCATTTAATGACGTTATGACGTATCATGTTACTGGTCGTAAAAACGGCGCTTGGGTTCAAAGGGTTAAAGCTTTATTAATTACCGATTTAAGTAATTTTCCGTGGCTTCTGATGTCATGCACCTTGCATACTGTGTTTTACATGCTCTTTCACATACAAGAAAAAACTGGGAGTCGATATTTTTTGTCCCTTTGAAACCCAATAACCATCCCATGTGTTTATTAGTTATAATGAATCCACGTCACGTCCTCTGCTCGATTACGTGTATTTAACAATTAACAATCGTCTGCAGAATCTTGACGTTACTTATAGTTAACTTGCAGACTCTCAGACTGTTACGTTATTTTCGTGAGTGAAACCGCACCTACCAATAATTGATTTGTTAAAATTTATCGGAGAGTGCCTATAGGAAATAAGAGGTAACGAAACGACAAATATCAACAAAATGTCTTCTGAAACCAAATATGAAGCAAGTGCTAATAGTACGAGAAAATTATCGTGGTACCATCTAAAGGCCAAATATAGACTTCTATCTGAAAAAGAGATTGCAGAAGCCTTTTGACTCTTGCCTTCTAGCGAAACGCATCAAGAGATTGCTGGCCGAATGTGTAAGGGTGCTGGTCTGACAGCGGATCCGAGGTTGATCCCCGATCCGTTAAGTTTTCCATTTGTCCGAACAGTGTCATTTGTGGGAGTGATCATAACGTACCGTCCTATCGTTTGGGGCGGGGGTGGGGGCGAAAAGCTGTTTCCCCTTTTGTAGCGAGAGACAGAGTACATGTAGGATAAAGATCCCCCTCATAGTATAAGATTATAATGAGGCTATCGACGTCATTCCGCAGACCCGTGAAGCTTAGTCAAGTCGAGATGCTAATATAAACTGTAGAACTTGCTCGCCCGCCCTTGTTAAATATGACGCTGAAAATCCTACAGTACAGTCGCCGTGGTCTAGTCGTAATCCATACATAGGCAGTGATGTCCACGCCTGCGTTTGCCAGGTAATAAAAATTATCATCAGCAAAATTTTAATTAATGAAGCACCGGGTTATACCCGGTGCTTCATTAATTAAATTTTTCATGATTATTCCTACAGTTAGAGCTTGGAATGTAATATTATTGCGTCAGTGGAAATATTGCCCACCCGTGGAAAGTGACCAGTCACTGTAAAAAACGCCCCCCCCCCCCCCCCCCCCATCTAGCACAGAGACACTTGAGGGGAATAAGCTAGTTCTCTGTGCTCATTAATGGAAAAGTGTGGTGAAAGCCTCAAAATAAAATGAGTGCAACTTCCTTTCGTGCAACTTCCTTTTTGTTGTGACACGGGCGCATGTTACACACCAAATCGAATATGTTGTATAACAATGGCGTAGGAACGGGTAAGGCCGTACGGTTTTGGTCGTGCCAATATCCGGAGCACCAAGATTTGTTTGGTGGGTTATATTGCCATTTTATTGTTCAATTGTGGTAGGCAGTAAACAGAAACGTGTCACACATTGGAATGGTGAAACAAACAAGGGCCATAAAACATAAGAAAAGGTAATTTGTACGATGCCACGCCCTTTAATTACCCATTCCATGCCATCCTTCAACTCGGCGCTACGCGGTAAGGCCGAAGAACTAAAGCAGACGTCACGCTTTGCGCAAAGTTTGCCTCGGACTTTCGTCGGACATAGAAATGGTAGATACCACACTAAGCGCCTGTATAAAATAAACTGGCATTTGATTGTGGTGTCGTTCGAAACACATAGTGAATACAAAGATGTGCTCGTGAGTTCCACAATGACGATTTGCAGGTGTTGTTGGGAAACATACAATCATTTTTTCTTTATATTCCAGTGAAATTTCAAGCCATGTTAGCCTTCGACAATGGAGTGTCTTTCTTCAAAAGTCAACACGAAGTGCACGGAGTTCCTCTTTAGGACTCTCCAAATGCATTCGTTGGATGACGGAAGAATGGGGATAAGATGGCGTCTAAGCGAGAAAATCCATGGATACGCCGAAAAGTGACATTTGAGGAGATAGAAATAACAACATTTGACGATATACTAGAAGAAGTAAGTGAAGTTTACTTTTTTCACGTTTGGTTCGGATTTAAATATTTGTGCTTTTCTCGGCAGTTCCCTCCTTGTTCAGAGTCGACGAGGGGAATTTCGGACCTCAGAGTGAATTCAGTTATGGGTACCCAGCCAATTTCCGAGTCTTTAGCTCATGGTGTCGATCATGTTGTCCGAGATTCATCGCGGTGCCGAGGGATGGAGTATATGGGATGGATAACCGTAAACACAGTGAATATCCGCGACTTTTGTAGTCTACATTTCGGAACATTTCTCGCTTTTGCGAGAAATTTTCGGAATTTTAGGAATTTGAACTACAAAGGTCACTTTTCCCTCGATTCCATGCGCAAAATGTTCTAAATTATATAGAAAACAGCGAGAGTGGTGGCTCAGTGGTTACGGAATTGGACTCCAAAATCCAAACCGAAAGGTCCACGGTTCGATCTCCGCCAGGAGTAACTGCGCTGTGTCCTTGGGCAAGGAACTTAATCCCAATTGCCGATTTGGGGGCGCGATGGCACTGTGTACTAAGGCGTATTGAACGTCGGTGGTGCCCTTATCTTCAACCAATGCTAACCCTGCTTGTGTGGAGTTAGTACGTTGGGTAGTCTGGCAGTTCCTATGCTGCTAGGTGATTCTCACCAAGTAATCCAGCTTTCTCTACACGTAAAACTGTCCGACACGAGGTGACCCTGGCTGTCGAAAGTGTTGTTAAATCCCAATAAATAAATAAATAATAATATAGAAAACAGATTGAGCGTCTCTGAGGGATCCTCCAATTTCGCTTATAAATGACGTCGGCTTTCATTCCAATGCAATGGGAATACAGCTATTCTTGCGTCAGGCCCGAGGTTACTATTCCAGCTGTTCCCTACCCCTCACCGGCTCTGTTCGTATTACAGAATTTCTATTTATGTATAGCAGTGTAATTTGTGGCTTCTTATGGACGCAGATGTGATATTCATTTTATTACATATGGGCTAGTACAATTGCACTTCATTTCAGACGTTCTCCACGCCCCCTTCGGATTGTGTTGCCTTTGTTTGCACAACAGAATGGCAAATGCGCTTGTCAAACGCGCGAGTATGCATCTCGGTCATGTTCCCGTTAGTTTACGATAAAAAGGACTGTGCACGTACGCTGGAAAAGTCGTGCACAAGAACATGTATACACTCTAAAATCAGTTGGGTTAATAATCAACCCAACCAACTGGATTGAGCGAATATGAACCCAACTGGGTTCATATTCACTCAATTCAGTTGGTTTGGCTTAATGTTCAATCCTGCTGATTTACTGTGTATTACTTGTTTGTTTCAACGATTGACGACTCGTGTGCCACACGTTATCTTGAACATCCACTTGAACCCCTGCTTGCTTTGAGATATTGAGGGGCGTGGTGGCTTTGCGGTGAACGATTCTCGTCAGATCACCGAAGTTAAGCAATGTAGAACCCGGTTAGTCCTTGGATGGGTGACCGTCTGAGCAATCGATTCGGCCTCCCGCGTTGTGTCCTTGGGCAAGGCACTTGACCCTGATTGTCCACATGGGGGCACGATGACGTCGTGTACTAAGGCGTACTGCACGTCGATGGTGCACATGTCTTCAACCAATCTAACCCTGCCTGTACTGCAGTGCGGCGTTACGTTGTTGGGGATCTTGCAGCTGCTCGTCGTTGCTGGGTGGTTCTCTCCGGGTACTCCGGCTTGCTCCATCCGTAAAACTGTCACCGACACGATATGACCTTGGCTGATGAAGTGTCGTTAAACCTTTACAAATATAAATAAATTCGAGATATTGAAATAGAAATTGCAGTAACTTACTCAAATAGTCGATAAAGGCTTCCTTCCTCAGGAAATTATAAATATTTTATTTTGTTCGTCCGCAGTTGTAACTGATGCTAATATCTGCTGACTGTCATCGAGATTTTTATTAAGACATACGATAATCATGTTGCAATCTTGATCAGACTGATTCAAAATGAACAACGTCAAGGATGCCGGTGCGAATTTTAGGCGACGGGGGCAGGTCAGATAAAATGGTACTTCCTAATTATAAGAAAGCAATGGATATTTAGTTCAAAATTTCTCTATCTTTGAGTCACCTTTTATTAATAGCGATCAATAAACAGTTTTCTTTTTATTTCGGTCATCCCTAGTAATGAAAACAAAAAAAATGTTGTCGAGAAAACTGTTTTCATCAATACGCCTTGTTAGTCGTTGTATGAAGTAAAGTAAACCGGAGTCACTTGGGTCATAGTGCTAAAAAGGGACAAAAATCAAAAATGTGTTTTCTAGGTTTCACGGTATGTCTTAAAATCTTGTGATATTTTTAGCTCACCTTGACAAAGTCAAGCTGGGCTAATCTCATCGCTCTCCGTCCGTCCGTCCGTCCGTCCGTCCATCCGTCCGTCCGTCCGTCCGTCCGTCCGTCCGTCAACACCATGTTTTGGTCTTCTCCTCCAAAATCACTGGGCCAATTCTGGTGAAAGTTTGAGTGAGTTATGGTCCCAAAGGGGCATTGCAGTTTTGTTCAACTTAACATACCCAGCCCCATAGGGAGGGGGTGGGAGAAAATGCTCCAAAATATTTTTAAAATCTTCTTCTCATGAACCAGTAGGTACAATGACTTGATATTTATTCTGAAGCTTCCTTTTGAGGTGTAGAATCAAGTTTGTTCAAACGAAGTTCGTGAAGCAATATTTGGCTTTGTAATGGTAGGGGTAGGATTTCTGGCCTCGCCCAAAATTTCTATTTTCTGAACCGATGGTCCGATTTGAACCAAATTTAATACGTGGTATTATTGGGTCATAAGTACTTGATTCGTGTAAACAAAGTCCTGCATCCCCATGGGAACCCCAGGAGCTAAAAGTAGAAATATTTTCAAATGCCCATATTTCCCAAACCACACGGAACAGAGACCTGTTATTTGGTATGAAGCATCCTCTGGACCAGTAAAATTGAATGGTAAAAAAACTGCCATCGGTTATGTTAGGGTGTTCTGTAGAAGGCATCGAAAAAATGCTGATTCAGCATATTTGCAAAAATTTAAAAAATTCTTTTCTCCAGAACCAGTAGTCAGAATCTTTTGATATGTGGTATACAGCATTCATAGGTGGGTCAGATACAAGTTTATTAAAATAAAGCCCATTGGTTCATATTTGGGCTGAATACAAGACTAACTTAGGGCAATATAGGGAATATTATTTTAAAATCTTCTTCTTCAGAACCACCAGTCTGAATCTATTAATGTTTGGTATACATCATTGTTATGAGGGTCAGATTCAAGATTGTTCAAACCAAGTCCCTAGGTTAATAATTGGGCGTCCTATGGAAGCCCAAATTTTAACTTAGTTCAATATGGGAGATAATTTTTAAAAACCTTCTTCTTCAGATCCACCAGTCAGAATGCTTTTGTATTTGGTATACAACACCTCTAGGGGGTATGATTCAAGTTTGTTCAAATGGGGTCCCTAGGTATATATTTGGGCTCGCTATGGTAGCCCAAATTTTAACTTAGTGCAATATGAGAAAATTTCTTTAAAAATCTTCTTCTTCAGATCCACCAGTCAGAAAGCTTTCATATTTGGTATACAACATCTCTAGGGGGTGGGGGTCCGATTCAAGTTTGTTCAATTCGAGTGCTTGGGTTAATATTTGGGCTCCATATGGGAACCTGAAATTTAACTTAGTACAATATGAGGGAATTTCTTCAAAAATTTTCTTTTTCAGATTCACCTGTCAGAATCCTTTCATATTTTGTCTAAAACATCTCTTGGAGAGTCAGATTCAAGTTTGCCCAAATTGGTTCTTTGGGTTAATATTTGGGCTCCCTATGGTAACCCGAATTTTAACTTAGTGCAATATGAGGAAATTTCATTAAAAATCTTCTTCTTCAGATCCACTAGTCAGAATACTTTCATATTTGGAATACAACATCTCTAGGTGGGGTCAGATTCAAGTTTGTTCAAATCGGGTCCATAGGTTAATATTTGGGCTCGCTATGGTAGCCCAAATTTAAACTTAGTGCAATATGAAGAAATTTCTTTAAACTTTTTCTTCTTCAGATCCAACAGTGCAATATACAATAAAAATCTTTAAACTTTTTCTTCTTCAGATCCAACAGTCAGAATACTTTCATATTTGGTATACAACATCTCTTGGGAGATCAGATTCAACTTTGTTCAACTCGAGAGCCTAGGTTAATATTTCGGCTCCCTATGGGAACCGGAATTGGCCATGTAGCTGAAGAAATAGAAATGTTGTATTCAGTACCCTTTTGTGGTGTGTAACTAAGATTAATCCACATAGGTTGTATCAAGGGGCTTCATAGGGGAGCTCTGCATTTTACATTATGATCAAGTGAAGAAAAGGCATGATTCTCGAACTATTTTTGTCACTCCTGAGGGGCTCAAGGATTGACAGAGTATCCTATGGAGATGGATTGCTTAATGTAGACTCATGCATGGAGTTTGTTTATATCGTGTTCTGTTCAATGTGATCGCTTCAGGCCCGTGGGGCCTCTTGTTACTTTTACTTACTTGTTTTCATTGAGGTATATTACTGGCTCAAACTTTACACTAATACAAAAGCTGATGACCCCCTGAACCTAGAAAACAAAAGCAGAAAAAAACGTCCAAGTGGGATTTTTGCCCAAATTTCATACTTGATCCAAACTTTGGCTGCGGAGTCCAGGTAAATATAGGTAGAGAGGTCTTCATGTCAGTACACTTTTGCACAAGTGCGCGACCGGTATTGTAGGTATCACGGAACTAAATATTTTCCCATAGGCGACCATTATAACGTTCAGGCAAAAAGAAATTGATCGCGTCACTTTAATTTTGGCACTCAAATATCTTTGTCAAGTATAGCCCTTCAGACAACTTTTTCGGATCTCAAAACAGGGGGTCATGCAACAAATAAGAGAGAAAAATTGACAGCAAGGGAAGTACCGGTCACGTGCACATATTTTTCAGGGAATTCCCCACAAAAACACACCAAATATAAATTGTATTTTTTAGGTCCAAAAGACATCAGACCACCCTCTTTTTTATCTGGAATATTCATCAATAATGCAGGAGTTCAATCGAATGTTTCAAACGTTTATTGAAACAATCTTTTTCTCAAGGCTGTCTATTTTTAGAGATTGCATCACTTCCACGTTAGTGGGGAAAAGCTTGCAACAGAATTTTTATGGAATAAATGTTTATGTTTTATTGGGATGTCTCCTGTTTTCTATCAAAATAATTAACGAAGCCGTAAATATGCAGTTACTTTGATTCTCAGTAAAAGGAAATGCTAGTGAGAAGAACGCGAGTGAGTCTTTGATTTGTCGGGCAGTTCTAGTTACTCTTAAATAATTAAGTTTAAGTGTTTTATATTATATTCATCAACTGAAAATGTTAGCCAGGCGCAGCGTAACTTGACTAGAGCAATGGAGCCCATCTCACTCTCTTTTAAACTTGTTGGCATCATATTTCAGCTGCCCGATCTGGTCTCTTCGACGAGAAGGCACAATCAGGATGGATTGACTGTTGTAATAACGTTTTTATTATATGGTGATGGATATTTAAAAATTGAATAGGACATTTGAAATGTAAACTAAAATAAATTATATAACTTAGATAACACATTCTAACAACACAAATTGGAAATATTCATCCTGCACTGCAAAACATATAGGTTCTCTTTAGAACCAAAACTGGTTCTAATCTTATCCCTGAGATGGAACCAGTTCTGTTTAGACAGTATTTATTTCAAATCAAATAAATTTATAAAGATTACCATTAAATATTAACAGAATTAAACATAAATTAAGGAGGTTTCAGCCGTAAGTTTAGAGCTTATACGAGGTTGTCTCAAATCATTATTAAGCAAAGGAGATACGAACAGTTGGCATATCGAACCAGTTTTGGTTCTTTCAAGAACCAAAAACTGGTTCGATATGCGAACTGTTCATATCTCCTTTGTTTCAAAATGTTTGGCGGCTGCGTTGAATAAGCTCCAAGTTTACTGCTGAATCTATTTCAGTTCATGTAATATTCTGTTAAAATTGAATGCTAATCTTGGTAAATTTATTTGATTTGAAATAAATACTGTTTAAACAGATCTGGTTCCATCTCAGGAACAAGATTAGAACCAGTTTTGGTTCTAAAGAGAACCTATATTTTTTGCAGTATGTAGTCATATTTTATAACATCGGGAGGTCTAAAAGTAACTCTATTGCGTATCGCTTTCAGGACCACAAATGTTCATACATTTATATCTTTTTACCTTCATGAAGATTGTTGTGTAAAGCATTTCCACATATACTTCGAATGGAGTGTTTAGCACAGGCACTCGACTTTATATTTCGCCTTTGTATTTTGGGAAACTTGAGACTAGAGCTAGAATTGATGAGCAAACTACTGCGATATTGGGCAGCTATTTGTAGTAGTAAGATTTAGGCCCTGTTAATTTTCGAAATCGATTCGATTCGAAAATATCGTCCCAATAATTCGATTCTATTAGAGTCGCGCTGTTTCGAAACTTTTAGAAATGTCAAGATGCTCTCAAAATCCTATCAAGTGTCTGCTCTTGAACTCCTCTTCTGTGTATAATCAGGTCTGGTTTGCAGGAGACCTGATTATAGAAGAGGATTTCAAGGATATTCTGCTTACTAAACTACTTTGATTCCGTTCTGGAATGTTTTGGGATGTTTTGTCTTTTGTTATTGACTTGCCCAAACAGACGAGTCGTCGTTGAATACAATGCATAAGTGTAGATTAGCACTATTTGTGATTGTAAGAAGGTGCAGTATCTTTAACATGGAGAGACGTCAGATTCGGTTTGAGTTTCTATTCGAAATCGAAATTCTCAGTTCAGAATTCGATTCGTCCCGAAATGTGACATTCTCAGGCCTCCATATATGGAAGTAAAAAAGAAAATATGCGGTTGTTGGGTGGATGCAGAATGATCTCATTCCTGGGTACGAGGACATATAACTCTCCTCTCAGATAAAGCCACATGTAAAATAATCGGTCCTCCGTGGTCATTCGTTAGATACCCACACGAAACCATACATATCCTCCATCAAGCCACGTTTTAATTCTGAAAGGAATTCGACGTTAGCACAGTACAGTCGCCGTGGGCTGGTCAGTTTACACGGGTGGGCAACGCGGATGCAATAATATTGGATTTTAAACGCTAATTATAGGATTAATCATCAAAAATTTAATTAATAAAGCACCGGGTAACATTTTGCTGATGATGATTTTTATTACCTGATAAACGCATGCGTGGACATCACCGCCCACTCGTGGATTACGATCAGTGCACGGCGACTGTACTGTATGGACTGAAACAAGTCTAGCCGTAAAATAGAATATCGCCCATGTTTAGGTTGAATCGTCTGGAATATTTCAGTTGGTCGAAAAAGCGAACCTATGATTCGCTCTTCCGACCAACTGAAACATTCTAGACGACTGAATCTGAAAAATACCCCAAACAATCATTTTCTTTGAATTAACACAAGAGATTTTTCGAAATCGAAAGGTGATTAGATCGAATCTTTCATGGCGATATTATTAACCCTTTGAACCCCAGAGGCCGTTTTTCCGGCCCAGTAACATGATACTTCATAATTTCATTACGTAGGTTGACTTTTGAGTGAAGATGTGGTGTAGCCCAATCAATATTTTCAACGTGCAACCCCAAGGCTGCACGTTGAAAATATTAATTGGTCTGCCCCTAAATAATGAATATGGACTCTTCCCGTTGCTGCCAATGAACTGATATTGAAGATACCACTAGGGTTCAAAGGGTTACGAACTAGATGGTTTTGAAATCGTAAAGCGAATTTTAAGAAGTCATTCAACGAAGAACGGCCAACGCCATTTTGCGGCCAACGATGTTTTTACGTCCAAGTCTGATGTTATTTTGATTTTATTTTCAAACTTCTCAAAGGGAAATGTCAACAATGAGATGGAAAAGAGATTGACATCAACTGGGTTCATGTTCACTCAATCCAGTTGATCTGGATTACTTTTTAACCCAAATGATTTTAGAGTGTATGAACACAAGTACATGTTTAGAATAGACGAACAAATCAAATGTGGACAGAACTGTGGTCGATACACTGCATTTTCATTCCTTGGCGACGCCAATTTTAATAAACACACAAACCAATATAAACTTATACAGGGTGGAATATATTCGGAAAATTAAAACAAAAACATACTTTTATTATAAGAACGTCGCATATCAGATAACTAATCTCTTTTTTGGTAACTTTTACATCACTTATCCGCCCCTTTCGACTGCGAGTAACGCAAAAATAGGATCAAATATAGGTTAAGTAGCATAGGATTAATGACTTCACAAGTTACAAAACTATGTTATACCCTCACGCAGCAATAATTTGCCATTTCAGAGAGGTTAACTTTGTGTCGAACAACAAATAACTCTAGACCAAACTTTAAGAGGCAAGACAAATCCATCACTTTGATTGCGCAATTCGCATTTGAATGCAGAAACAATATCCGGACGAAATTCAATACTAGTTGGGGGAATTTTATCCATTGATTGAATTAAACCGACGGTGGTATCAAAATCAATAAATCTAACATTAAAATGATTACAGTCCTTAGACGTTAGACGTAACGAAAGCAGAATGTTATTTTTCTGTTGCCATACCAGACAAAGGGTGAGTTTTAAGTATATGTCTCTCTCCTCCAACATTACGCTATGGGACATACGAATTGTTAATAAGGTGCTTTTTCAGTTCTCAATAAATCGTTATCCGATTGTTTGTGAGACTGCATCCGTTCTCAAGTCCAACAAGTCCGCCCAATCTCTTTAAAATTGTTTATTTGTGGTTCACTCCGAGCAGTTTGGCTTACTGCTGTCAAATATATGTATTTAGGTATTAGGGTTTAACGACACTTTAACAACCAAGGTCATATCGTGTCGGTGACAGTTTTACGGGTGGAGGAATCCGGCGTACCCGGAGAGAACCACCGAGCAACGACGAGCAGCTGCCAGCTTCCCAACATCGTAACTCCGCACTGCAGCACAGGCAGTGTTAGCTATGTTGAAGACATGCGCACCATCGACTTGCAAAGTATGCCTTAGTACACGGCGTCATCGTGCCCCGTCGTGACCATCGGGGTTAAGTGCCATGCCCAAGGACACAACGCGGAAGTCCAAATCGATAACCCCAACGGTCAACCATTCAATGACTAACCGGGCTCGACGTTGCTTAACTTCGGTGATCTGACGAGAACGGGTTTCCGCAACGTCACCGCGCCCCCTACTGCACTCATGAAACTGTCGGTCAAAAAAGTCCATTTTGTTGTCGGCCGTTTTTTCACACCTTGCTAAAGAAACAAACTTATCTTGCACTATTTAGTCTGTTACACCTACAATATTTCAACACCCACCCAACGACCTTTTTCCCAATTCATGTATCATTTATTAGCTCACCTGGCCTAAAAGGTCATGTGAGCTTTTCACATCACTTGGCGTCCGTCGTCCGTAAACTTTTCACATTTTCATCTTCTTCTCTGTAACCGCTGAGTCGGGTGTGAACCAAACTTGGCAGGAATGGTCTATGGTAGGTCCTCTACGAACGATCCTCATTTTGTCCCAGTCGGTTGAAAAACTTGGCTTCCAGAGGCATTCTTTGATTCTGGTTGATGGATTTTCAAAAATCTTCTCTGAAACCGCCTGGCCAAATGTTTTGAAACTTCACATAGATGATGAATGGGACCCCTTCTACCCACGATCCTCATTTAATGTTGATAGGGTTGATTGATTGATTCTTTATTTCATGCAGAAACAATATCTGTGGGAGGTCCTCTACAAATGATCCTCATTTTGGTCCCATTGGTTTGAAATTATGGCCAGAGGCATTCTTTAATTCTGATTGATGGATTTTGAAAAATCTTCTCCTCTGAAACCACAGGACCAAATGTTACGAAACTTTGCATGGTTGATGACTGGGACCCTCTCTATCACTGATCCTCATTTAATGTTGATCGGGATGCAAACATGGCTTCAATTGCGTCTTATAATTACTATAGAAACCCTATGGGAAATCACATTTTCATCTTCTTCTCTGGCACTACTGAGCCGATGAGAACCAAACTTAGCAAGAAAGGTTTATGGCAGGTCCTCTACAAACGATCCTCATTTTGTTCCCGTGAGTTGAACAACATGGCCGTCAGAGGCATTCTTTGATTCTGGTTGGTGGATTTTCAAAAATCTTCTCCCATGAAACTGCCAGACCAAATGTTTTTGGATACTTCACATACATGATGACTGGAACCTCCTCTACCAACGTTCCTCATTTAATGTTGGTCGGGCTGTAAACATGGTCGCAATTGCGGATTATAGTTACTATAGAAACCCTCTGGGAAATCACATTTTCATCTTCGTCTCTGGAACTACTGAGCCGACGTGAACCAAACCTGGCAGTGATAGTCTATGGGAGGCCTTCTACAAATGCTTCTCATTTTTTGTTACCATGCATCGAAAAACATGGCTGCCAGAAGCATTTTTTGATTCTGATTGGTGGATTTTGAAACATTTTCTCCTCTGAAACCACATGGCCAAATGTTTTGAAACGTTGCATGGTTGGTGATGGAAACACCCTCTACCAACGATCCTCATTTAATATTGATTGGGCTGCAAACATGGCTGCAATTGTGGCTTATAGTTATTGTTGGAAATCACATTTTCATCTGTTTCTATGGCACTACTGAGCTGACATGAACCAAACCTGGCATGGATAGTCTCTGGCCGATCCTCTACAAACGCTCCTCATTTTGTTACCGTGCATCGAAAAACATGGCTGCCAGAAGCATTTTTTTGATTCTGATTGGTGGATTTTGAAAACTTTTCTCCTCTGAAACCACAGGGCCAAATGTTTTGAAACTTTGCATGGTTGATGACTGTGACACCCTCTACCAACGATCCTCATTTAATGTTGATCGTTTTGGAAACGTGGTCGCAATTGCGGCTTATAGTTACAATAGAAACCCTATGGGAAATCACATTTTCATCTTCTTCTCTGGCACTTCTGCGCCGATGTGAACCAAACTTCGCAGGGATGGTCTATAGAAGGCCCTCTATAAACGATCCTCTTTTTGTTTCCGTTGGTTGGACAATATGGCCACCAGAGACATTCTCTGATTCTGATTGATGGATTTTGCAAAAATCTTCCCCTCTGAAAATACAAAGTCAAATGTTTTAAAACTCCACATGATTGAGGACTGGGACACCTTTTACCAATGATCCTAATGTAATGTTGATGTAATGTTGCTGACATGGCCACAATTGCAGCTCATACTTACCACGGAAATCCTATGGGAAATCACATTTTTATATGTAGTTCCAGGTGGGCGATTTCAGTCTCTTTAGAGCCTCTAATGTATTTAATTATTGGTGTTTAAAATCACTTTCATCATCTTTGGCTAGCTAATGACCACAGCGTAGGGATGAAATCAAGTATAGCCAACCGTTTATACCTAAGTTGCCCACTTTAGAGGACTTCAGCCCCAAGCGTTGTTTCCGCATAATCGTTTTGCCAGCATAGCAGAACTTGCATCCCTGACTTATTTCATCATGAAAATCGTCTTTCGATAAAGGTATCGCCCCTGAAATTATTAGACGGGTGAGGGAGGTCCAATTAAGAAACATGTAATTGTTGAGAAAACGCCCATGACGTCAGTAAAAATGAAGTCAAATTTCCTTTTGTTACATTTAATAAACGAAAACAATAGACAGCTCTCGGAGCTGTCTGTTGTTTTCGTTTATTAAAATTTACAAAAGGAAGCTTGGCTTTTTATGGCAAGCTAATTAGAAGAAAATAAGTGATTGTCTAGTTCGGCTCTTTGTTTAGCGAATGTATTGTTACAGTAATTTGCAAGTTTTTATTCTTATCAGAAAAAGAATTATCAAATCTTACCCCCTATACTTTTATATTAATGGAAAGAATAGAATCTGTGCGGGAGCGCGGTGGCTCAGTAGGTGGAGGTGCAGGCTGCAAGCCGAGAGGCCCTCGGTTCGAATCCAACCTGCGGCAACCGCGTTGTGTCCTTGGGCAAGACACTTCATCTCCATTGCCCGCGTGGGGGCACGATGACGCCGTGTATTAAGGCGTACTGCACGTCGATGGTACGCATGTCTTCAACCAATCTAACCCTGCCTGTGCTGCAGTGCGGAGTTACGATGTTGTGGAGCTGGCAGCTGCTCGTCGTTGCTCGGTGGTTCTCTCCGGGTACTCCGGCTTCCTCCACCCGTAAAACTGTCACGGTCATGATTAGCCATTGTGCATAAATATGTGACCTTAAACATCAATAAATAAATAAATAAATAAATAAATAGAATCTGTGCTATATGTCACGATGCACACACTGTTGATTTAATGAGCAGACAAACTGATAAAGAACATAAAAAGATAAGTTTCCTTATTTTTAACCCCCTGCACACTGATGTCAAAATATCTAAAGTTCAGGGTGCAAATATTTCCCATAATGCAACTAGAAATTTAACCAATTCAATCTTGTTTGACAGAGCTCAATGAGCTCTGTCAAACAAGATTGAATTGGTTAAATTCCCAGTTGCATTATGGGAAAAATGGCTACTTCAAACCTGGATATTTTGACATCAGTGTGCGGGGGGGGGGGGAGGGGGGGGGGAGGGGGGGGGGGTAACTGTATTTAGACAGAGAATACTAGTCAAACGTCCAAACTGATTAGGGAAGAAATTATAACAAGCCAGCCCCTGTATTTTTATACTAGTCTACAGGAAAATGCCCGAAGTTTGTTAAATGATGCGGACATCGATGATCCAACTTCGTTCACATTTCAATATTTCAATTTTTATATGAAATTCTCACACCCTTGGTGTTAAATTTGGACTTTAGAAAATTAAAGGAAACTGACTTTCATGTAAATCTCTTCAAATGACGAAAATTATCGGGCATGGTTTACCATAGTAAACAAACAGTGTTCCACGTCCCGGGGTTCCCATGTGGAAATTTATGTAATAAATACAGATTATCACAACAGCCAGTTGGTTTGTGTTGCCATATTCCGTCTCCTTGCCGATACCAGATCAGTCAGGCAGATCATACTAGTTGCCGCCTATTTGACTGATCTGGTCTCGTCAACGAGGCCAGATCAGACGGTGGCGTATTTGACTGATCTGGGCCCGTCAACGAGGCAGAATATGACTGCCTAGATGGATTGACGGCTGCATTAATTTATCAGCTATATGCCAGTGGAAATCTTAAATTTAATATGACACTTGAAACGTAAACAAAAAGGACACTCGAGGTTACACTTCGCGTTTGAAAATTATCGCCTTGAAAATCTATGCATGTCGATGACTTCACGTGATCTTCATTAGGGCATCCATGATATGTATTTGGACATGATAAGGCTCGTTTTTCGGCTAGACAGAATTGATGGGCAAGATGTTGAAGAGCAATTCGTCGTAGTCATATAGGAAGCTTTATACACTGGAATTCAACTTTTACTTTTTATTGGACCACTTCTCACACCGGATAACTTCAATTAAAACATTTAATATTGTTGTATTTGAATGAGAGCTGACAGTAATTTTGTATTTACCTTGATATGGGTAGAAAATGAGGCGAACAGAAATTATAACTATGCTTATGAATTAAGGCGCTTCATATCTTGAGTCTATGCTTTATAGAATCCATAACTGTACTATTCAAAACAAGTTGGGGATATCCAAACTGATATTGATATTTTCGGAAAATAGTATTAGATACACGTGATTGGACACACCAGCATGTTGCCAAGTTTAGTGTGGATCATGAATGTCACCGGACCACAACAACTTCGTGTGGGTTTTTCGCTCGAGCGCCGCGTTAATGTCTGTGGGGTACGTTTTGAAATTTTCATTTGTACTGGACGGGCTTTTTCGGGGGTCTCATCGTTCTTTTCTTGGTATAAACTCGTTCATCAATAGATTCTGGTCGAAACGTAACTTTTTGAGATATGTTGGAAGCTGGCAACAGACAGACTACAGTGGCTCAAATTCTCAACGTTACTCAATCGGGGATTAGCAGGCTGTGGTCACGCTACCGTCAGACAGGCAATGTTGATGACAGACGTCGGTCAGGTCGTCCAAGGGCGACAACTGCTAACCAGGATCGTTTCATTCGAACCATAGCTTTACATAATCGCCATCAAAGTGCCTCAGAAACTGGACAGCAGCTGCACCGAGAGACGGATGTGCGCGTCAGTGGTCAGACTATCCGAAATCGCCTACACAGCTGGAATGTGTACGCTCGACGACCTCGAATAATTCCACGTTTGACTGAGCATCACATCGCAGCAAGGCGTAATTGGTGTGGAGCACGACAGTGCTGGGACAGTCGTCGGTGGAGCAACGTCATGTTTTCCGATGATTCGAGGTTCACTCTCGACTTCCACGACAGGCGAAACTGAGTGTGGCGACTCCGGCGGAACGAACGATACCATGACGTAACCGTTATGCAGCACGATCGTTTTGGTGGTGGATCGGTTATGGTGTGGGGAGGTATAACCATGACAAGCAGAACAGCATTACATGCCATCCAAGGGCGTGTCACAGAGCAGTACCACCGTGACAACATGTTAGCAGCTCATGTGGTGCCATTTGAGCGATGTCACGGCCGTCTATTCATTTTCCAAGATGACAATGCAAGAGCACACAGGGCCCGTGTCGCTACAGAGTTCTTCCAGAAGCAGAACATCACTACACTGCCTTGGCCAGCACTAAAGCCTGACCTTTCACCAATCGAGCACGTCTGGGATATGCATGGCAGGCGCCTACGACAACGCCAACAGCCTCCTACCAATGTCTAGGAACTCGCTGCTGCACAGCAGGAAGATTGGAATAACATCAGTCAAGCTGATATTGGACGTTTGGTGAGGAGTATGTCACGTCGGATCCGCGCTTGTCTCGCGAACCGAGGAGGATTTACAAGGTATTGAGGTCTTGACTGAATGTGGTAAATTTGCTGACTGACCGCCCATGTCTTCTACAGCTCATTGGGTGGAATGTCAGACACCCAACTATCGCTGAAATCATTCACCAGATGTCACAGTGCAATGCCTCAACTGTCTTTTTGATGGAAATATAAATATATTTATTCATATATCTCACTTTTATCAAATATCCCCGACCTTGAATAGTATATTATGCCAGTGACGATCAGCTGCCGATAAATCATCGGCGAACTTGTTATCATTCAGCTATGATTTGAGCAGTGAAATTCGAGCAACGTCAAATATTACCCAATAGCGGTAACACGAGGATAAGTTTTTGGTACAGGGGAATGGAACACTTTCAGCACCTTCCTGCAATTCAGATAAATTCTAGGATAGCATTTTTAAAATATTGGAAGAGTTGGTTTACTATCTAGATAATAATTAAACTTTTGTTTAATTTCACAAGCTCAAGCAAAGATTCAGCCAATGGATCTCTGGTTTTAGCCCGCAGGTCGACTGTCAGAAACATTGCCTATGGAATTTAAATGCTTTGACAAAATTCGTGGATGACTGTGTCACGCAATAAGAGAATGTATAATTAACGTTACTACAGCATTCATATAGTAGTGTTGTTTAATTTTCATTTAAATCACTCGTCGACCTGGCAGAGATATTCTAACACAGTTTGGGCACAGTACATTGCTGGATTACACCCACATCGGGAATACAATTATATGGAATGATGTTATGGCCTGTCAGCGGGAAAACAATCCCGCGTTTTTCTACACGCATTCCTCATTTGGTAGAAATGACGTTTCCTTATAGGCCCGTTCGCAAATCTTGATCCCCGCTGAATCCTAAAAATACTAAAACCCTGCGAAATAACCAAAGACTCACAATTCAAATTGAATTGTTTTAAAGGTTGTCAAATGGCGTGGACTAAGAAAAAATAGTGTATCGTTTGGCGGGAAAGAATCTGTGGGAGAAGTGTGTATTTCAGAATATCTGCCGTATTTGGAGATTGAAAGTGACAGTGTCTGTGAAATATTTAATTAAATACGTGGACTTAACATGGAGAAGAAAACACAACCTTGTTAACCACGCCTGTTGCAATAGTGTAAACGCTGACCGGGAAGTGCCACTCTAAATAACTGTACACGCTTATGCAAAAAAGCCCGAAATTATGTTTTAACCACGTCTGTCGCAATGTTACAACAGGATGAGGAGTCGTACTCTGACTAACTGAACGTGCTTGTGTAAAAGCCAAATATGTTTCAACCACGTCTGTCGTAATGTTACAACATCTGATAGTGAAGTCGAGTTATAGCTAACTGTGCATGTCATGAAATGCGCACAAATAGCTCGTCAATCTACGCGTCATGACCATAGTAAGGCTATCAAATTGGGAACATATGGCCTGTGCGCAAGCAGTGTTTCGGCCAATGGCAATGGACCTCCGGGTAACCCGGAGATCCATTGGCAGAAATATTGCCTGTGTTTGCTATGAGTAACCAGGAGAACCTGTCGTGCTTTGGATGCCATTCGATATGGCTATTGCGCCCAATTCTTATGCGCAATTAAGCCTAGATGAGCGCACTGTTCGTGACAGGACTTCTAGTTTTAGCTGTATATGTGCAGTAATTATTGGATTATACGGATTTCTTTTATTTCCCTGAAACTGAATTTACGAATTTTATATAGTGATCCTACATAGATTTTATTTTGGAATTACATTTCAATGCGATATAACATGTGAACGAGATGTATTCTCATCCACGGGTCACCATTTTGGGGTTGCATTTTAACAACGTTTGTAATTATTTTTCTCTACTTTCACCTAAATTTCTTTTCTTTTTATTGTCGGAAGGATGTATTGTTTTGCTTGAACAACTTGAAGCCACAAATTCACTTGAGAGGAAATACGTTCCATTGAAACGATCCTGTTCCGACTTTTTTTCCAGTTCACTTCCGACGTCTTCCGGTTCAATTCGGAATTTGAAAACTTAATTTCAGAAAATATGAGCGGATTTAGGTAAATTGTTTACGTTATTGTGTGATTTAATCGTAGATTCTTACCCCGACTAACTATAGGACACTACGAAATGCAAAGCTAACATGATAATTTCACCGGACACGGTGCTTTAAACTGACAATAAAAATTTGTGTACAAATCCCGTTGGCGGAATTGGGCTGTGGATTCAGTTTTTCACTCTCTGGTGTAACCCCAATAAAGCGCCTTATGCCGAACAATGTAACGCGTGCGGCAAGACATATTTGTAGTCTATATTATCCAAACTAGCTGACAGCTAAAAAGTCTAGTTTCCTGAAAAAATCTGATGAGATAAATATACCCTAAAAAGGACCCAGTTCACCACGTATCACTACTGTTTTGATCGGTTCACTAGGGCATTTTTATCGGGCACATTTAACCAAAATATTATGTATGTATACCCGATTTGGGTACCAGTGGCTGGTTGGCTGCTGTTCAGAAAGAATATTGAATAAAAACTGAAACAATGAGCTTCCAAAAGGGTCTGGAAAAACCCAAAATCAATGTTAGCATAAAACTGGTTACGTGAGTGAAATTTCAGCATGATCCAAGAACGTTCGCACAGACGACAGCCTTAGAATTAAACCACGTAAACAAAAATGCAAACAAACGTTAAAAAAATGCGATAACCAATATACGATATAACCGTCAAATCCCAACGACAAAAGTGCGATTTATATCGATTTTTTCATATAGGTTGCCATGAAATGGGAGACCTATTGGGTTCTTTATTCGTAATTCAGTTTTAAATTCCAACACCAATATGCATGAGGTGTTAAATGTACCCCATTATGCCACGGACACATGGGCATGTAGATCTGACGGTAACAAAATCATCAGATATAGTTCAGCAGCTATACATGCCTATCCTTGTGTAAAAGTGTTACATCGCACTAGACAAGCTGGAGATGTGTGTATACATCTTCATTGATGGTCATGCTATAGCCAAAACATGTAAATAATAGCTCCAGGTTGTTCTAGGTTGTGGTTTAACTATAATAATAACTCTTTGGCCAGCCGCTGATTTGTCGCGGTCCTCATAAGAGAAGGCCATCATTCCCCCTGCAGCCCACCCCCTCTTCCCCTCCTCTCCTCCCAGCATTCAGATATAAACTGCTTAATAGTGTCCCTCACTTCCTCTTTTTCAATTTCTTCAATAAGCATTCCTACCCTCTCCCTCGTGTCCCCCTTCAGCCATCTATCCTTTGTTTCTTCACCCCACTTCTGCATTATTCTTCCAGTAAATTTTATTCTATGGGGTATATACTGTGGGCATTCCAAGAGAAAATGTTCCAGGGTCTCCACTACTCCAGAGTGGCACATTTGGCATCCCTTTTCCCCATCTCTCCCAATTTTTCCCCGAAGCTCCAGTGATCTTGATCTCAGTTTGAACAGCAGTGACCCTCCAAAGGTGCCATCTAGGTACTTCTCAAAAGCTGGCTTTTCTTTATATTGTAACCCCTGCAGTGATCTTTTCACGCTAACCCCTGCTCGCCAGTTTCGATTGCAATCTTCCATGACTCTCTCTTTGACAAACCTTTTGCCTTCTTTCATTCCTACTTCTATGTTTGTGACCTCTATAGAGTAATTGTCCATTAGTTCCCTCACATGTTTTGACCACCCCGTTTCTATATTAGAATTCCAAATGGTATCGAGCATCAATTTGCACCACCGGTTGTCAGGCAGGTTTCTCAAGTAGTTAAAGTAACACAGTTTTCCCAAATCTACCCTGTCCTTGATTTTCATCCATCCAAGCTCCCCCCTTACTGCTTCCAAAGCTGCAGCATTACTCGACCCTGTTATCCATCTGCCGGCATCATTCTGAGTACTTTCCAACTTCTTAATAACGGTTTGGTTTAATGGAATCACGTCCGTGCCATACGTTATACTTGGTAAACCCACCCTCTCCCACAGTGTTTTCCCCACAAAGACCTTATTGAAACTATTTTTCCCTAAAAGTTTTAGTTGGTTCAGAATTCTTTTCCCCTTCAGAATCAGTTTGGCTAAGTAATTTCTGTACACCCCTCTTCCCGTTATATTTATGCTTACCCCTAGATACTCATACTCTCCCGTTTCTCCTACAGTGATTTGTTTGCTTTCCCCTTCGGGGATTGAGAACTCCCCTACTCTCCATCTCTTCGTCATATCTACCTTGCGTCCAACGGGTATTATCTTGCTTTTATTTTCATTTAGTTCGAGCCGCCAAGTGTTCCCATATCTACCAACAATTTCCAGCAGTTTCTCTAGCCCCTGTTCAGTTCTAGACATTAACACCATGTCGTCCGCAAAGAATAAGCCTGGTATCTTTATGTCTCCAACATTTACCCCCTCCGCACTCTGAATTAGTTCGTCCCCTAAATCTTTAACATACAATGCAAACAAAATCGGTGAAAAGATACACCCCTGCTTGAGGCCTATATCCATAGGGACTCGTTTTGTAGTGATACTCCCTAGACTGAGTTGGCTTTGCACATCTGTATACAGTGCTTTCATGATTCCCACCAAGTCACCCCCCAGTCCGATGCCCTCGAGCTTTCGCCACATACCTTCCCTCCACACTCGGTCGTACGCTTTTTTCACATCTAGAAATGCCAGAAACATCTTTTTCTTTTCAGCCTTTGTTGATTCTATCAGTTGGGTGAGTGTAAATAGGTGATCAGTGACTCTTCGTCCTTTCCTGAAACCATTTTGAATTTCTCCTAAAAAACCTTTCTCTTCAATAACTTCCTCTAGTCTACCGTATATGACCTTACAGAATACTTTTCCGATGTTACTACTAACTGATATCCCCCTATAGTTATCTAGAACTTCCTTATCCCCCTTTTTGTGTATGAACGACACCTTACTTTCCCTCCACTCTCTGGGGACCTCTTGCTTTCGCAGAGCCAGGTTGAAAAGGTTTGTCAGGACTTCAATAAGTGCCTCCCCTCCATTTTTGAGGAATTCGTTCGGAATTTCATCAGTCCCTCCCGCTTTACCATTTTTTAATTTCGAGACCACGTTCTGCACTTCTTCTGCCGTTATTTCGCTACATACACGATTGGATAGGTTCTCCTCCACCAGTGTATTTCTTTTTGGTGGGGACCCACTGCCCCTTCGCCTATCGTTTATCTTTTCCCAGTGCTTGACTAACTCTGAAGCGATACGGCCTTTATCTTCTGTACTTTCCCCATCCACTTTGATACTATGCACACTACTTTTCCCCCGTTTATTTACCCAGTTCCAAAATACGTTTGAGCTCGAACCCCCCCCCCCCCCCCCCCGTTTTCTTTATTGTTCTGGCAAGACTGCAATTGCGCTCCTTCCTATTATTATTCTTTATCTCATTCACCTTTCTCCGTGCCAGTTCATACTCTCCTTTCATTAGTCTCGTGTCATTGTTATCCACCCCTTTAAGCTTCCTACTTCTTCTGTAAGCAGCGCATTTTACCTTCCTTTCTTTTATAGCCTTTTTCAGTCCCTCGTTAACCCTGTATCCAAGCTCTCTCGTTGTGACCCTCACCCTTCCTATACAATCCTTCCCTGCCTCTGTTCGGCTATTTACTATGCCATCTGAAATACTCTGGACATTTGCATCCCTAGGTATACATTCAAGATTTGGTTTTAGTTTTTCCCGAAACTGCTTCCAGTCGGCTCCTTGTTTTAGTCCCCAAACTTCCTTGAAGGTATTTCTGTCTCTATTCGTCTTTTTGCCCATAATCTTAACTGTTATCAGGTTGTGATCACTACCCAAGTCATTTTTTCCCTCGTCATCTATTTCTACATCGATAACCTCCCTCCATACGCTAATGTCAGTGAGTATATAATCAATTATTGTTTTCTTATCGTTCCTCTCCCAGGTCCATTTACCCTTACATTTCGCATCCCTGTTCAGGATCTTTAAACCAAGCTCTTTTGATAGGTCCAACATCTTCCTCCCATTCGTGTTAATTTTCCTATCACCTCCCTGTATGCCCTCCTCCTTATTCCCGATGTGCCCATTGAAGTCCCCCATTAGGACAATACTGAACCCTCTGCTTCCAAGCTCTGTGATATTCGATCTAAGAGTTGTATATATTGAATCATTCCGCTCGGGCTTACTTCCCTCCACTGCTAAGTATACAACACCAACGGCAACACTCCTGCTTCCTAACTTGATTTTTGCCCAGACTATTTCGTTGGATACTGGAATCTGAGTCCTTGCTTCTGTGAGATCTGTAATCAATGAGGGCTGTAAGTCCTCTTTAGCGTAGATGCCAACACCCCCACCCCGTTTCTGACCCTCAGTTCGCCCAGCTTCTATCCACACGCAACCCTTCATCTGATCAACCCGCTCATCCCGTCGTATCCACGTCTCACTTAGACCCATTATATCGAAGTCTCCTTCGTCCATCATTGTTGATATTTCGCTTACTTTCTTGTGCAGACCCTGGATGTTGCAGTACCCAAACGTAATGAATCTTTGTTTTTTTGTCATCACTGGCACATTATTATAACCCTGGTATGTCCCTGTATTGTGCATGTTTGTTGTTCTTCCTATGTTCCCAGCATTTGTGCCCCTCTGGGTTATCGGCTGTGGTCCCCTACCCCCCTTTTCTCCAAAAAAGGCCCAGCCACCTGTAAAATTTTTTGGCCCAACAGGTCTGTACCCATCCTACTTAAATGCAATCCGTCTCGCCCATACAACTCTCCTTGTCCCCAGAATGAATCCCAGTGGTCAATGAAATGTATTCCCAAGTCTTTGCAGTGCTCTTCCAGCTCCTCGTTTAGTGCCATAATCCGCGAGTTCCTCTCATTCCCACCACCCATAACGGGGAGCACCCCTGAAACGATGATCCGAGCATTCCTGCTAAGTAGCTTACTAATTAGGTCCTTGTATGTGTCCACCAAACGAACTGTTTTCCTCTCCCTGATGTTATTGGACCCCACATGTAACACCACTACCGGATCAGGCCCCGACCCAGCTACAATACCGTCCACTCTATCCCTCAGGTCCTCCACTTTAGCCCCCGGAAAGCACAGAACTGTTCTATTTTTACTGTCCGGACCACAGACAACCTTGTCGATCCCCCGAACTATGCTACTTCCCGCAACCACCAACTTACTTTTGGCCCTCGCCCTATTTATCTCCTCTAGTCTCCTATTGTTTACAGCGTCCTCTTCCTCTCCAACAGCCCCACTCGGAATCAATATCGGTATCGGTATCTTTGACCTAGGATTACTCCTATCCTTGTCCCTCCGTTTCTTTCCAGGCCCTGAACTACCTGGACTACTCCCCTGGTCTTCTCCCGGATCCCTCCTCCTTTTTCCTGGCCTAGACCCCAAGCTACTATCTGTTGCAACTACCTCCATCTCCTCCTCTGTCTCTTCCGAATCGAGCACATCAAATCTGTTTCTGGTGCTGCACTCCCCACTGCCTTTGGACTTTACACCCCTATCTACCTGCTTCTCTGGCCCCCCTTTCCTACCACTTTTGATAGTCCACGCCAAACGCTTTACAGCATTGCTCCGGCCTGGGCCCCCCTCATCTGTCCTACGTACTTTTCTAGCAGCCCCCACCTCATCACCTACCTCATTCACATCAAAGGTTCTACCCCCATGTTTCCTCTTGGAACCACCGACAACCTTCCATCCTTCTCGGAAAGCTACTTTCACAGGCGTAACTCCAGACAGCCCCGCCCTACCAAGTTTTCCCTTCAGCTCAGCAATCTCCCCCTCAAACTTAACAATTGTCTCAAGTAGGCGGAGGATTTCCTGACAGTTTGCACATACCTCTCCATATCCCATCGAGCGACAGTCCCCATACATCATAGAACACTGTTTACAAACTTCAAGCCCAATATCGCCATCGGTGGCCCCACCAACCCGGCTCTGACCGACACCCCCAGTGACCTCTGTCTGCACACCAATACTTACCCCGTTGGCACCGTTGACCTGGACCGCGATATTACACGTATTTACCTCCATACTTACCTCCGTCTGAACAGACTTGCTCGCCATCATCAAGACAAAATTACGCGATCGGACAGGGAAAACTGTAAACACGCGACAAAAGGCAACACGACGAACCGTTCGACAACTTAGCGCTCACAGTTTTATTTAAGACCTCCTAACTTTGTCCCAGTTACTATACTAAACTAACTCCCCACAAAGTTGAATAAAATAACCTGAAAATGAAATATATATGATTAGTAAACAATAAAAATACTTAATTTCGATTCGTAACCAAGGAGACTTCTTCTGTACTAACATACCAATGGATAGACCGATTTGTATGTCTGACTGGGATACCTGATAGATGGGCAATCATGTCCCCAGCAACTTTGAACTTGTGGCTTTAGTTTCACATCATTTTAGAGTTTTCGTGAAGTTTGTAATCTGGCTGCACATATAAAGGCACCCAACGCCTTGGTATTTCCTGCGTCACTGCCAACTTTGCCATTCAGTACGCAAAACATTACGGATTGATTCGGCTCGATCTGTAGATAAGTGAATTGGAGCCAGTGATTTTTAAAGTGGAGTGAACCGGAAGCCTGCTTTTAGTGAACTGGAGCTTACACGCGGTGTCACATTATTGCCTATTATTGGATATGATAGCAATTTTCCTTGTGTTATTTTCCTTGATATGACACCGAAGTATTCGTGAAACAACTGCCGAAAGTTTACATAAATGTTTTCCTCCGTAGACCATAAAATAAAGACATTACAGCAGCAATCGATATTTTTGCAAGGAAAACGGACTGATCATGGACATTGGACAATGGAATTCGGTACAAAGGTAGCCCGAGCTAGAATAGTTTAATATCGTTAAATATCAACTTATCATGTTCGCTGGTTGCTGTCGGATAAAAAGTTTTCTCCGCGATAGGTTTTAACAGCAACAGATATCACATTAAAAACAATGATAGGTTGCGCACGGTCGTAATGTTTCGGAAGTGAACTGGAAAAAATTCGGAACAGAATCGATTCAATGGAAAGTAGTTCCTCCCCAATAAAATACTGGCACCACACCTGACAGGGATCCAAACGAAATTTCTACGTTCTTCATGTATACAGCCAGAAGATGACTGGCTGTGAGTGGGAGATTTGTTAGAGGATACACTCTATATAGTATATTCGTTCGGGTATCCCAACCGGTAGAAAACCTCGCTAATTGTTTGTCTCACTGTTTATGTAAAATCCTACTCAACTTATATTTTATGCAGTACGTGGTTCTCATATTGTACTCTAGTCCATGCTGTACGGCAGACGAGTCAATAAAAAGGTGATTATTTCGGCATTTTTTCGGCACTACAGTAAAAACTAGAAGTCCTGTCATGAAATGCGCACAAAAGCACGTCGATTTGTGCGTTCATATACGCGTTATGACCCTAGTAAGGCTATCAAAGTCTATACATATGGCCTGTGCACAAGCATTGGCAGAAACATTGCCTGTGTTTGCTATGAGTAACCAGGAGAACCTGCCGTACTTTGGATGCCATTCGATATGGCAGTTGCGCGCAATTCCTACGCGCAATTAAGGCTAGATAAGCGTTATGACTATAGTAAGGCTATCCAATTCTGTACATATGGCCTGTGCACAAGTAATGTTTCAGCCAATGGACCTCCGGGTAACCCGGAGATCCATTGACAGAAACATTGCCTGTGTTTGCTATGAGTAACTAGGGAGAACCTGCCGTGCTTTGGATGCCATTCGATATGACAAATGCCCGCAATTCCTACGCGCAATTAAGCCTAGATAAGCGCACAGTTCGTGACAGGACTTCTAATTTTATCTGTAATACAAAACACGGAGCACATCCTAGGTTATATAGTTATAGTTTGGAAGAACTTAGTGTTTATGTAAACCTTTAAAAAACAAATGTTCTTGAGGAATTCGAATTTGCTATCACTGTAATACCAATAAACAAAAATCAGTTACGCCCAGCTTTCAGGTCACTGCCAAATCCTGTTAGGAATTCGCCACCGATATGGGCTGTTTGTTTACCCACTACTTTTCGTGGAGATTACGCACAGACGACTGTTGATGTAATGTTATATCCCTTTGTTCTCGAAATATAAAGATATTCTTTTGTGCTTCAGTTATAGATATCCCAAACCACAAGTATTTGCTTCATCACGAATACATCATTAATATTAGTAGTAGTATAAACAGTAGAAAATTGCAGCTGTAGTGAGTCTTTATAATTTATTTATTTATTAAGGTTTAACGACACTTTAACAGCCAAGGTCATATCCGGTGTACCCGTAGAGACCCACCGAGCGACGACGAGCAGCTGCCAGCTCCCCAACATAGTAACTCCGTATTGCAGCACAGGCAGGGTTAGATTGATTGAAGACATGCGCACCATCGACGTGCAGTATGCCTTAGTACACAGGTTCATCATGCCCCCATGTGGACAACCGGGGTTAAATGCCTTGCCCAAGGACACAACGCGGGAGTCCGAATCGATCGCTCAGACGGTCTCCCATCCAAGGATTAACCGGGTTCGACGTTGCTTAACATCGGTGATCTGGTGAGAACCGGTTACCGCAACGCCATCGCGCCCCCTAAGAGTCTTTATAATATTTAGTGCATAATCATGTCTCATTGTAATGGTAATTTCATGAAAGATTCGGTCAATTCAAGTCTACGTTGGTTAAAAAACATTGTGTGAACAAAATGAATGTTTGTGGTACTTTTAGATTCAATCGGATGGAATATTTCAGTTGGTCTGAAAGGCGGAACGTTTATGTTGGTTTTCCTAGTAAGTGAGATATTCTATCCGATTGAATCAAAGATGGGCAATTGTCTATTTATGGACTGACCTGGTTAAGAATTTGATTAGTGGCTTGAGAGTGTGTATTTATGTATGTAAATGTGTCGGTATTGCCATCTCTAGTGATAGGTATCAATAATGAAAATCCTTAGCCACCGCGTTAATGGCTGAAGTACACCCCCAAAGTCTCCATAGCCTCAATTTCACACCACACTTGAAGTTTTTGTTTATTTTTCGTTTCAGTGTAGCATGGCCGCAAGTTCTGTGGTTTATCTCTCTTCCCCAATACCACCAATATAAAATGCAATAAAAAGCCTTATTTCCAAATGAAACAAAATACTGCATTTTGATTGGCTGAGAGGTGCGGTGTAACTTACAATCCACAGTGGTTTTTTTTTTACACCGTGGTTAACCACGGTGTAAAAACAAGAATATACAATAGCAGGCTATATGGCTAAAAAAGTACCAATTTTTAATTATTAATTCATACCTTCTGCTCAGTTATGTTAGAACAAAAATAAAAATACAGGAAGTTTAATATTTATGTGCAATAAAATATTACAGATATGGATGTCATTGGAACTGGCTCATTGAGCCAGTTCCAATGATATCCATATATGTCTGGTTTTTAGCTCACCGAAGGGAGCTTAACTTGTCACCGGCCGGCCGTCGTCCGTCTGTCGTCCGTCGTCCGTCGTCGTGAACATTTTTCAAACGACTTCTCCTCTGAAACCATTGGTCCGATTTTCACGAAACTTCATGTGGATGTACATTACTGTATAGCAATTCATGTTTATTCAAATGAAATGGCCACGTCCCATGGGGGCTTTGTACGGGGCATAACTCTGATAGCACCGTATGAATTATAGAAAAATTATTAAAAAATCTTCTTCTCCAGAACCAGTGGGCAGAATCTTTTAATACTTGGATGCAGCATCTTGGTATGGGTCTGATTCAAGTTTGTTCAAATCGGCCCCCTGGATTCATATTTGGGCTCACCATAGAAGCCCAATTTCGAACTTAGTGCATTTCAGGCAAATTTCTTAAACAATCTTCTTCTCCAGATTCAGCAGGCAGAATCTTTTGATATTTGGTATGAAACATTGTGGGGTGGATCTGATTCAAGTTTGTTCAAATCGGCCCCCTGGATTCACATTTGAGCTCAGTATAGAAGCCCGAATTCGAACTTAGTGCATTTCAGGCAAATTTCTTAAAAAATCTTCTCCTCCAGATCTAGCAGGCAGAAGCTTTTGATATTTGGTATGCAACATTGTGGGGTAGATCTGATTCAACTCTGTTCAAACCGGCCCCCTGGATTCATATTTGGGCTCAGTATAGAAGCCCGAATTCGAACTTAGTGCATTTCAGGCAAATTTCTTAAAAAATCTTCTTCTCAAGATCCAGCAGACAGAATCTTTTGATATTTGGTATGCAACATTGTGGGGTGGATCTGATTCAAGTTTGTTCAACTCGGCCCCCTGGGTTCATATTTGGGCTCACTATAAAAGCTCGAATTCGAACTTCTTCTTCTCCAGATCCAGTTGGCAGAATCTTTTGATATTTGGTATGCAACATTGTGGGGTGGATCTGATTAAAGTTTGTTCAAATTGGCTCCCTGGGTTCATATTTGGGCTCAGTATAGGAGCCCAAATTTGAACCTAGTGCATTTCAGACAAATTTCTTTAAAAATCTTCTTCTCAAGATTCAGCAGGCAGAATCTTTTGATATTGGGTATGCAGCATGCTTAGGGGGGGTGAGATTCAAGTTTGTTCAAGCCAAGTCCCTGGGTTCATTATTTGGCTCACTGTGGTAGCCCGAATTATAACTTAGTTCAAAATGAGGAATTTTCTTTAAAAATCTTCTTCTTCAGATCCAGCAGTCAGAATGTTTTGATATTTGGTATGCAGCATCTTTAGGGGGGTGAGATTCAAGTCTGTTCAAACCATGTCCCTAGGTCCATACTTGGGCTCTTTGTGGGAGCCCGAATGATCACTTAGTTCAAAATGAGGAATTTTCTTTAAAAATCTTCTTCTTCAGATCCAGCAGTCGGAATGTTTTGATATTTGGTGTGTAGCATCCTTAGGGGGTAAGATTCAAGTTTGTTAAAGCCAAGTCCCTGGATCCATATTTGGGCTCCCTGTGGGAGCCCAATTATAACTTAGTCAATATGAGGAATTTTTCTTCAAAAGTCTTCTTCAGATTCAGCAGTCAGAATTTTTTGATATTTGGTATGCAGCATCCTTAGGTGGTGAGATTCAGGTTTGTTCAAGCCAAGTCCCTGGGTTCATATTTGGGCTCACTGTGGGAGCCCGAATGATAACTTAGTTCAAAATGAGGAATTTTCTTTAAAAATCTTCCTCTTCAGATCCACCAGATGAATGCTTTTGATATTTGGTATGCAACATCCTTAGGGGGGGGGGGGGTAAGATTTGTTCAAGCCATGTCCCTAGTTCCATAAAATTTGTCTCTCATGACTTCATTCCTTTGTAGTGTTGATGAACCATGTCTAACTGAATGTGACCCCAAATACTTCTTTGAACTACTTTGTTTGAATCGCTTTGCCCGGTGAGCGATTAAGGCCCCTTTTTCTGTCAGTTTTTTCTCACAATGTAGGTTAAAGTATTAACTACACCAAAATTCTTGGAAATAAATCTGTTATCCTTGTGTTTTCCAGGGTGCCTCAGGGTGTATGAGTTCCCAATCCGGTGTAAATTCCCATACACCCTGGAAAACAGAAGGATAACTAATAATATTTGCGCTACGGTACAGTCGCCGTGGGTTGGTCGTAATCCACGTGTGGGCAGTGAGTCCACGCATACATTTACCAGGTAATAAAAAATCATCAGCAGCAAAATTTCTATCAATGAGCACCGGGTTGTACCGTGCTTCATTAAATTTTTGATGATTATTACTATAATTGGTGTTTGGAATCCAATATTATTGTGTCCGTGGAAATATTGCCCACCCGTGGAAAGTGACCAGTCCACTGTATACGATTCATGGGTTCACTCCTACGTCTCTCGGTCACTTTTCACCACGTGTTAATATGTTGCCCCTTTAGTACGCCAAGACGCTTTGGCATTGCAGATGACGCCTTCGTGCACTCTAATGACGATATAATTATTCTTTCCATCGATACAACGACTCAGACTTACTGATGTTGCAAACAGATCGAATATGTTTAAGGTTTTTTCTAATGAAATTTGAACAAAATATGCATTTATTTAATCGTAACCATCACGCAATCTGTCGAACATGAGTCATTCCTCTGCTCCATATATTTCTGTGTTTCTCGCTCCACTTCAGCACAAGTGATATTTAGTTGCTGGTGGATTTTGATTTTCTCGTAAACCTTGATCCCAATCTCATTTCTTTCACAAAATATAATGAAAATGATCGATGAGATTGTTAAAAATTCTGACGTAACATCTGTCTATCTTAAATTACCTTTGATATGTGGGGCTTTAATGCCAATCACATGCTGCTGCTAAAATGCCTTAAGATATTACTCTTTTGTGAATATCGGATTGTTTGCTTGGAGCTCTATTGTACTCAATTGTGACTAGGCGCGGCGAAAGTAGGGACTAAGTAGGTCTTAGCTCCCTCGTTATTTATTATTTATTTATTGGGGTTAAATGACACTTTCGACAACCAGGGTCACCTCCTGTCGGACAGTTTTACGGGTGGAGAAAGCCGGAGTACCCGGGGAGAACCACCGAGCAACGGCGAGTAACTGTCATTCTCCCCAACATACTAACTCCACACAAGCAGGGTTAGCATTGGTTGAATACAATTTTTGCCACATCCGGAGGAGGTAAAGGAACAAAGGGTTGTAGTACTTAATTAGCGACTTTTGTTCTTTTTTGTTTGTTTGGGGTATTGTAGATGTGGAGGAGATACTGTGTTTGTAGGAGATGATGGAGATGGATGAGTGCCGAGTGACTGGCTTGGTTGGTACGGCCTAGTCCTTAAGGCAGCCATTGGTGAATTGTGTTTAGCTAGAAACGCATGTAATATTTCCAGTCGTCCCTTATGCTTCTCTTCCAGCTCAGGATTTTGTATCCATGACGTTTTGGCATATTGCAGCCATTTGTTGATTGTTTCGACACTTGTTTCCGCCCTGTATGACCGTACATTCTCCCACAGGTGTAGTGGCAGTTCCTCCTCAGTGACCTGCTCTCTCCCAGCAGTTCTTCCACGGACTTCGCGGTGATCTCCTCCTGTATGGGGGCTCCGATTAAGGAAAGTTGGTACGTGGTCCGAATCAACTTCCTGTTCCAAAGATACCTCGCCCTCCTCCATATCATCTGTCAATGATGAGTGAGATGAGATGGAGATTAATCTGTATCCCGATGACCCTGCGTCATCCGGCCCTTATTCTGTGACGGGGTTGCCGGACTGGACATGGATCCGTTATGGTATCGGGTTTCTGCCTTTCATCGCTCTCACCTGACTCCTTCTCTTCATTCTCCCTCTTTTTTCGAGGAAATCCGTCATTCGGTGCATAAAAAGGTGCTACTCCTCTCGAAGCATCGCGGTTCGGGTTTGCTCTCAAAATCCAGTGTAAGGTGAATTTTGCCGAATCCGCGCAGGAACGGCGGGGGTTGTTAAACCCCTTTTCGACTCCAGTGACTGTCAAGGTGATAGCTAAAAGTTGCGATTTTGTTGCATAAAAGTGTAAATATTTTCGATAATATTTCTTACTGGGTTAAATGTAAGCGCAAAGATAGGTATGTGACGGACCCGGAAAATAGATTTGTCAAACTCTGTTAATTAGGCATGAAATTTAATGTCCATTATGGCGCACGTGTTCAACGCCACGTGGGCTAAATTATAACAGATCAATAGTAAGAGAGACAATATTCTCTTATGAATCGTTATCTGGGTAATTAAGGCCAGTTAAATAGTAATTGTTGAAAACCAGTGCATCACATATGTTCTGGACGCACACCCATATTACGCATCTATCCTGTCTCCGAAATGTCAAATGATACCAAAATGCGAGTCTTTCAAAGGAACTTTAAAGCGAGTGTTAAATTAAGATAGATCTAAGCGGCCAAGTTCAAAAGAAGCGATTAACTGAGAATAAATGTTCTGGCTATCTAAATAAAAATCGGGGGATTTCTCGAAAAATTGACGCCAGCCAATTCCAGTCAGAAGGTGTGTAAGGCTGTGGGTCGTTGCGAGGCAGTTGACCTGAGGGCACTCAGAGAAGGTCCGAATTTAGCCTTGGCCGTCGATGGTCATAGACACCGAGATTGAAAGTCCGCGTATTGTCGTAACCCTGTGAGGGTTGTAAGGAACCGATTGTAGTTTGTTAACGGTTGCGAACCGTAGTGGCATAGTAGCCAAGGAAGTAAAAGCTGTAACGTTGAGGTCTAGAGACCGTATTAAGAACTTGAGTAAGCGCTGGAATAGCTCGCGAGATAAGATAGTTTTAGGCGGTGCGAGAATTGGTGATGTTGAGAACACTTTGCAGAATATTTTTATGTAAGCTTTGTTAAGTATATAGCTGAAGGCGAAGAATAACTTAACCCCGTGAGAGCCAGACAAGGCGCAAAGTGATCGTGAACCGTGGTAGACGCCGATTGAATTGTGGTTGAACTGTGAGAACGCTGATAGAGTCGCACAAACAGAACATTGTTTGAGTTAAGCCCAACTGACGGCAAAGTTAATACTGCGAGGAGGAAGCAACGAGAAGTGAATAGACACTTTGTTTTTGTCACAAACTGTGAGAGGATGAAGATGATATGAGGTTGATCCAGCGGACACAGCTAGCTGTGGGATACGTCGAGGGCCCTAAAGAATAAACTTTTATTCGCGTAATTAGTGTATTCTTGTGGATAATTTTTTTGTGAGTAATTTGTTTCATATTATATTTCTTCGTACATGTAAATAAATAATCTATCAGTGAATTATCGTTGATCACCCTTAGGCGTTGTAAGCCGGGATACGGACACCTGCCCCCGGCTGCCTGCCCCCCCCCCCCCCCCTGTCAAAATTGATAGAAGAGGACACCTGCCCCCCCCCCCCATGATATTCCAGGGTTGGACACCTGCCCCCTACCAAACCTTATTAACAGGACACCTGCCCCCCAGCTAATTTTTATACCGTGGACACCTGCCCTCCTGCTGGTTTATACACCTATAGGACACATCTAATAATAAAAACTAAAACTGTCAAAAAAGTGTCAATGTGATATATTTCCATAACACAATGTTGTCTCAAATAACAACAATAACATACAGGTACATAATCGTGAGCAATAAAGCAGTTACATATAATACATTGTGTGTGAATTAACTGAAAAAGTGTTTTATTTGAGTAATAAATAGAATAAATAGAAACATCAATACAATACAAACCCATTTAATCTCATTTTAATACCACTCAAGTATATCCCCACCATTGCACATAGTTTTTTTTTTCTAGAAGATTCATATGAATTTGTTTTGGAATAAGTAGAAAATCTATTTTTCCAACTTTATAAAGGCCAAGCAGTCGAAAATCTGTCGACAATTTCAACGATAAATGTTGTTCATTATATTCTATTCCCCACAGGATAAAACCTAAAAATATATTGTGTGTTCCACAGTAAAAAGCCTGCTCATATCAATAAGTGAATGACGGAGAAAAGCCCTGGTGGAGAAAAGCCCTACGGAGAAAAGCCCTGGTCATTTTTGCAACAAAGGAGAAAAGCCCTGGTCCATTTTTTCAAGGGGTGGAGAAAAGCCCTGGTTGAATTTTTTTTTACTATTTTATCAATTTCCTTTGGTTAATAAACAAATCCTAGAATAACTGAAGATTATCAATTTAGGTCTCAGAAACATAACTTATGCCCCCTCATTGGAACGTGCTCATCAAGCTCATCCCAATAAGGGACTGTAAGCTGTTTTTGAGACAAAAATAAAAATCTTTAGTTATTCTAGAATTTGTTTATTGTTGTCTGATTTGATATTTTTGTACTTAGTGGTTGCCACTTGGAGTCAACAAGGTCGTAAAACAAAAAAAATCGGAACTACATCCATTATTTATTTTTTAACTTTTTTTGTGGCACATAGAAATTTGAACATTTAAAATTTTATTTACTTACATCTAATGAAGTGTATTTTTCTGTTGTTTTGTTAAGAATCTACTTGTAAATGATTCCTGTTTAATACAAAGTAGCAGGAGAATAAATTGCCTCTTATCTGTTTAAATTACCTTTCAGTACTGTCAATGTTTGCAAAACAATTACCAAATATAATTGTTGTAAACACAGCTCATTGTGTTTAGAAATTCAAAAATATTATCAAAACATCCCTCTGCTGTTCACTTGTCTTAGACTACCACCTGTCCACGTTTGTAAATTAATTAATGTTATTGTTGTAAACATATGAGCCAAACCAAAGTCCATTGAAGCTTTTACCTGAATTAAAAAAAAAGTGAATGGAAATTAAAAAAAAAAAATTACACAAAGAATGGAAAATCTAGACATAAAAGGTGATTACTGTACAAAAAACAGGCAAAACAGTAAACAAATAAAAAAGGAAAACACTGATTAAAATATGTGATTTCATATAAAAAACAATAATGAATAAAAAAATATGAAAAAAAATGAATCAGGGCTTTTCTCCACTCCATGCAAAAATGGACCAGGGCTTTCCTCCTCAGATGCAATTTCAGGGCTTTTCTCCTTAGGTCTTTTCTCCACCAGGGCTTTTCTCCATCAGGGCTTTTTTCCGTTCACCCAATAAGTTACTATAACATTGTTTGTTAGAAAATAGGCCATATATCCTAAAGGTGTATAAACCAGCAGGGGGGGGGGGGGGGGGCAGGTGTCCACGGTATACAAATTAGCTGGGGGGGTGGGGGGGGGGGTCCTGTTAATAAAATTTAGTAGGGGGCAGATGTCCAGCTCTGGAAAATCATGAGGGGGACAGGGGTCCTCTTTTATCAATTTTGATGGGGGCAGACAGCCGGGAGCAGATGTCAGGGATTCTTGTAAGCCACAGGCACCTTCAGGAATCCTAAAAGCCCCAAGCAGATAGGGCATTGGTAAGGGGTCAAGGTTTACGTTCGAACTGGGGTTCAGACGACAGTCACTGGCTGTCGGCTGAGCACTGATAAGAACATAAATTTTCCTCCATCAAATTTAACCCCGTAATGCTGCGCCGGACACTGACAGTGTTCTTTGGGTGGTGAAAACTTCTGACCGCACCTGTGGGTGGGTTTAGTTTAAACAATATTTATTGGAAAATTTGTTACTTGTATACATTACATAGTAAATAATAAGAAAAGTACAACACAAAATGCACAATAGTACACAAGATGACAAAGATGAACAAATAGATGGGTTACAATGTAAAGAAGGGATTCGACAAAAAGCTGACAGCTTATGTAAGTCGTCTCCCTGGCTAGTTTATTAATTCACTCGGGCAGGTGGTAACAGTTAGTAGGTAAACTCGCACATCGTCACCCGAGGACCCCCACCCGCCCCTCGTAACCCCCTTCCCTACATGGATAAAGGGATGACTGTTACAAAAAGGATTTCATTGGGCATAGACAAATTTATGCCCTCAGAGACAGCCCATCACCCCCATTGGAACGCGCTTGAATTGATCGCTCCAACGGGGGGGTCATAAGACAAGTCTCCGAGACCAAAACTGAAAACTGAATAAAATATAGGTGGCTAGCTTTATTAATAGCACTGATCGTACTGACCATCACGCGTAGTAAGGGTGGGCGGGGGCAGACCACCGGGCAACGATATGCAAACGTGTTTGGACTACAACAGGAATGGAATAAGACAGATATGAAAGGAAAGAGGAAGAGAAGAAAAGAAAAAAAAAAAGAAAAGTGAAAAAAAAAAAAAAAAAAAAAAAAAAAAAAAAAGAACCAGATGGAAGAAAAGAAGAGAGTAGGCCAGTTAGAATACATGATGTATTAACTACACTCGAAGAGTGCTTAAGTGAGTAGGTTAAATCATTCAATTCATTTGGTAAAGAGTAATGAATAAAGTCTACGAATAGAGTCCACCAATAGAGTCGACAAATAGAGTCAAGGAGTCAAGGTGTCAAGGTGGCATTAAGGTGGCGTTAAGGTGGCGTTGGGCTGCAGTGAAATTTGATAGGTGTGGAGGGAAATATTAGTGTCGCTGTGCTAGTTTGGAACTGATATTATTAAGTAAAATTGAATGGGTCATTGTTCTGTTAAACCCTGGGTGGGTTTGGGGATCTATTGTTAATTCGGACCCTGTGTCTTCCTTTTCCTGGGTGACGCTTCGGATGGTGATTTTGTAGTTTGTGCTGGGATATTTACCAATAGACCTCTGTTTATTTCTTCCTGGTTTTGACCATCTATTCTCGTTCTCGCCCCTCGTCCTCAATTTTTCGGTTCCACTCCTCGCCTTCTTTGCGCTGCTGTTCTCATTCGCCGCCCTCCAGCTGATCAAAGGTTGCCTCGTCCGACACCAAGGAGCCACCTATATATCATTGTAGGTTACGACTGCAGTGTAGTAATCTTAATTCCCATCTATATGATAATTATTTATCACCAAATCCACTCTGTCAGTGTGGTTACCAAGAGACTCCTGATCACTTCTTTCATTGTTCAATTTTCTCAGATATCCGTAATTATACAATTAACCTGCTACCCTTTGAAGTTGATACATCCACACTCCTCTTTGGTTCAGAATTTTTGAATAACGAAGATAACCGTCTTATCTTTGGAGTGGTACATGACTTCATTTTAGCAAGTAAACGTTTCCAATGATTGATTTACAACATAACGTTAATTCATTCAATCTTACCAAACAGGAATAATGCCAAATAAGCTTAACTGGACGACTATACCCCTCTCCGCATGCAGCCATTAACTTGTCTTGCAGCTCGAGGCCACTACTCACTATACTTTTACGTCTTACTAGATGAACCGAATGAAACAAGCTACCTTCTTACGTCTTTCTCTAGTGTATTTAATGCATTAAGTATTCAAGCTGGCAGATATTTGTCTTTTTTCAAATCTTTGTATTTTATTCATGTTGTAGTTTAAACATTCTCACATATCGTTGCCCCGTGGTCCGCATCTCTCAATGGCACCTTCATCTCGTTTTATGTCAATACTGGTCAGAACTATAAAAAATCTATCACTCATATTTATTATATTTTCAGTTTTGGTTTTAGAGATTGCCTGTGACCCATCGTAGTCGCGAGCTCGCCGTGCTCGTTCCGATGGTGGGTCACGAGCTGCGTCTGTTGGGTCGATAATGAAAAATCGAGTGGTTCAATAATTTAGTTTGTACCCGTTATCTTATATCCTCGTTGGGTGAAGAGTTAATCTGCCGTACCAGGAGCAGGGCCACGGGGAAACGATATGTGTGCTCACCTATTAACCCACACTACCTGCTTGCGAAAATTGATAATCAACCTAAGGAGACGACTAACATAAGCTATAAGCTTTCTGTCGAATCCCTACCTTACATAGCAACCCATATCTATTTGTATATCTTTGTTATTTTGTGTTCTGTTGTATTTCGTGTTGTATACATCGTTTAGCTTAATGTACACAAATAACAAATTCTTGAATAAATATTGTTTAAACTAAGGAGCCACCTCCTCAACTGAGCTTGGGTTCAGATTATGAGAGAAATATGGAGTCTAAAAACGCCACCCCTATCTCCCTAATAACGCCACCCCTAGCTGCATCGGTCTCCCTGTCTCAACCTCCACCACAAAAGAAGAACCGAAGGAGACACAGGCGCCATTTTGACATGTTGCTCCTTTGCTATGCCCAGACATGGCAGGAAAAATATATAGTTAAAGGGGCTTGAAAGTGGCGCCTTCGGCGGGCAAAAACCATTGATTTTGGATTCGCACTTCGGACATCAATGTGAAGACATCCCAATCAATCACCCTATGGATTTACTAGAAGAGATCAAGACAGCACTGCTCGGCCTGCGTGTAATCACCTGAACTGTCCAGGTGGATGACTGCAAGCCGTGCCTAGTAGTTGACTTTGAGAGAAAGAAGACATCGACTTCCTTGGGGAGGTGTAGTAACTTTCCTGGCCGGTGCCACTCCCGCACTGGTCACATTCAAACGAAGGAAACCGAGGCTCTGGAAGTGGAAAAGAAGAGGGAGAAGAAAAAAAGGATCATCTGCTAGACAATGAGATGAACCAAAGCTCAGTTGAGTAGGTGGCTCCTCGGAGTCCGACGAGGCAACCTTCGATCAGCTGGAACGCGGCGAATGAGAACAGCAGCGCAAAGAAGGCGAGGAGTGGTACCGAAAAATTGAGGACGATGGGCGAGAACGAGAATAGATGGTCAAAACCAGGAAGAAATAAACAGAGGTCTACTGTCAGTGTCGCAGGATTACGGGGTTAAATTTGATGGAGGAAAATTTATGTTCTTATCAGTGCTCAGCCGACAGCCAGTGACTGTCGTCTGAACCCCAGTTCGAACGTAAACCTTGCTCCCCTTATCAATGCCCTATCTGCTTGGGGCTCTTAGGATTCCTGAAGGTGCCTGTGGCTTACAACGCCAAAGGGTGAATAACGATAATTCACTGATAGGTTATTTATGTACATGCACGAAGAAATATAATATGAAACAAATTACTCACAAAATTATCCACAAGAATACACTAATTACGCGAATAAAAGTTTATTCTTTAGAGCCCTCGCCACTTTCAAGCCCCTTTAACTATATATTTATTTCCTGCCATGTCTGGGCATAGTAAAGGAGCAACATGTCAAAATGGCGCCTGTGTCTCCTTCGGTTCTTCTTTAATGGTGGAGGTTGAGACAGGGAGACCGATGCAGCTGGTGATGTAATATAAATAAGTTTTTCTGATTAGCATCACAGTGTTAGAACCTGTGGAAGTTATTCGCAATAAACAATAGGTATCGTAAATTTATTGAATATATTTGATTTCATTTCCCAGAATTGTCCATTATCCGATTGTAGGACAAGTGCCCCCAGACAACTGCCCCCCAGTCCAAAAATGGCAGGTCGGACGACTGCCCCCCAGTCGAATTGGCAGGTAGGATAACTGCCCCCAGTCCGATGGGCAGCTAGGACGACTGCCCCCCAGTTGAAATGGCAGCTAGGACGACTGCCCCCCAGTCGAATTGGCAGCTAGGATAACTGCCCCCCAGTCCAATTGGCAGCTAGGACGACTGCCCCCCCCCCCCCCCCCCCCCCCCCCCAATCTAATTGGCAGGTAGGACGACTGCCCCCCCACCTGAATTGTCAGTGAGGACAACTGCCCCCAGCCCAGTTGTCAGCAAGGACAACTGCCCTGATTTGTTTTCGTAAAATGTGAAATTAAAAAATGTCCAGAAACGCTCTGTTAGGTAATTGGCTGTAGGTGCCTAAAGACACTCTTCCATAAATTGTAGAAAGAGAAATACTTGCAGTCTAAAAAAATAAAGCACTCATAGTTTCTATGCCTAATAACTTCTAGCACTCAACCAGTCAAAATAGTTAGAACCGAATGCAATGGCCAACTGCTTGCAAAAATTCAGGTACAGTCTTTTCTCCCTCAGAATGCTTTATACAAAGACTTTTTAGTTTTGTTTGGAGTTTTTTTGGATTCGAGGCGTATGCGTTTTCTTGCTGGTTCACCTTGTCTCAAACGTTCTATTTCTGTGAGTCTGCAGCCACGCGAACACTGATAGGATATTGACAGAGTTTATCACTTATGATTTGTCCAGGTTGCCCACGATTCAAAGCTACAGATTGTTTTATTTCCTCACGAACTTTCAGTCCCTCATTTGAGAGATTATCTGCTGGATGGCTGTGATGTGTCGATGATGTAACACACCATTCACACTTCAGTAATACTAAGTTTTTTTGCTTGTGAGTATGTTTCTTTAATAATTATTGTTATCCTTTGAATGCAATTCCTTTCAAACGCATTGAGGCTGGGAAGAAACAATATAGAACTGACTGAATAAGAATGTAATTAAAATAAAATACAGCCAACAATACAGACAAATTGGACTGCACCTGCAGGTGTGTGTGTGTGTGTGGGGGGGGGGGGGGGGGGGGGGTCCTCACTGACAATTCAGGTGGGGGCAGTCGTCCTACCTGCCAATTAGATTTGGGAGCAGTCGTCCTACCTGCCAATTGGATTGGGGGGCAGTCGTCCTAGCTGCCAATTGGACTGGGGGCAGTTATCCTACCTGCCAATTCGACTGGGGGGCAGTCGTCCTAGCTGCCAATTGGACTGGGGGCAGTTATCCTACCTGCCAATTCGACTGGGGGGGGGGGGGGGGCAGTCGTCCGACCTGCCATTTTTGGACTGGGGGGCAGTTGTCTGGGGGGGGGGGGGCAGTTGTCTGGATACCCCATTATCCATATCGGCTGATATGCATTCACGCTCGTTTGATATGACACCCGTCTCGACAAATATCAGCCAAGCTAGAGTCGACACTCTGAATGCATTACTAGGCGCAAGCAATTTGTTTATAAAAAAAATGTTCACAATTATTAGCCGAGCACAATCAGGAATATTGTTATCCAGTGGAGTCGTTTGAAGATGGGTTTTGTATGGTGAGGAATGAATTGAGGCAGAAAGTAATGCTTAGGTGGATGAAGAAAAGAAAGAAGTGTGTTGGAGAGACAATTCATCGCAGACTGAGATTCAGAGTCATAAGCAGGGGTGTATGGGGGGGGGGGGGGGGGTATGTGGGCGCGTTGGCGTTGCGGTAACCGGTTCTCGTCAGATCACCTCAGTTAAGCAACATCGAGACCGGTTAGTCCTTGGATGGGTGACTGTCTGTGCGATCTATTCGGACTCCCACGTTGTGTCCTTGGGCAAGGCACTTCACCATGATTGCCCACATGGGGGCACGATGACTACGTGTACTAAGGCGTACTGCGCGTCGAGAGTGCGCATGTCTGCAACCAATCTAACCCTGCCTGTGCTGCAGTGTGGAGTTACGATGTTGGGAGCTGGCAGCTGCTCGTCGTTGCTCGGGGTTCTCTCCTGCTTCCTCCACCGGTAAAACTGCCATCGACTCGATATGACCCTGGCTGTTAAAGTGTGGTTGAACCTTAATAAATAAATCAATAGTTATAAGCGGACATTCGTCGAAGTGGGAGAAGAAGTAGTTCAGGTATCCGAACGTCTCGGCTTCCCCGGTAATAACCTGTATTATCAACTCTTATCTCGGATTAACTGGTAGAGTGCTGAGTTTTTGTGGTTGTCAAAATTTTGTTCACATGTTATTGCCTTGTTACAATTTATGGGAGAGTGCCCATAGGCACTCTCCCATAAATTGTAACAGGGCAAACCCACTTAGACTAGACTAAATACTATAAAATCAAAATTAATTGAAGCACGTCTACAGAATATGAAGTCTTTAAGATGTTGTTCCCGCAATTTAGGATAAAGCCCAAAAATGGGCTTCCAGCACTCAACCAGTTAATAGTGTGTTTCCGATTACGAGGCACATTTTTTGTTATGTAATTTTGTTTTACAGTCATTGTATTGGCATATTTTAATGTCGGTACGTTCGCGCCTCTGACTTCAGAGTGTGAAGACGTGTTAATTGACCATTCTAAATGGCTACATTGGGACTCCCTGCTGTAATCAAAAGAACGCGGTTAGCTCTGAGCATCTCTTGTCCTCTCACTTGGATCTTCAAAGTGAAGCGCGAATTCGCCCATCTAACTGTGTAATTCGAGAGCAATAACCATCTCCTCGGGGAGAGGTAGTACCTTTTGTGATAGATCTGCCTCTCACTTTGGTCCCCATCTGAAGGAGACAGGACCAGCAATGAAAAAGTGAAAGATAAAGAGTCCAACAACCATCAGTCGGGACGCCGGATGTTGAAGAGGTTTCTGAAAAGGAAAATAAAAGAGAAGTCACAGTAGACGACTGAGAAAACCACTTCTATCTCCAACCTCCAACTTCTGTAACTCCCATCTGCGTGGGCTGAACTGGAGAGTGGTAACATCAGTGACGCAGAGGCAGATATGGAAACTTGTATTTTAATGCCTCCTGCTCTAATCTCTCCTCTCCCTCCGGAGCGGGTATCCTGGATGGCTTCCTCTCCACCAGGGCCTCACTCGTCGCCGCCGAAAAAGTGCAGGAAGACTCCGGAAAATTCATAGAACTAGAAAAGAGACGGCTAGAACAACGGAAAAAAACAGAATATGAAAAAATGAAATTAAGAAATTTATAAAGGCTTGAAAATCAAAACAGATCTCAATAATGCTCAGCCAAGGAAAGTCACCTGCCTGAAAAAGAAGGAAAAGAAGGTAAAAACACGTAACACCACCTCGGGCTTCTACCTATTATGGACTTCGTCTTCAACGTTGCGTCAGACACTGACACAAACGGACACCGCACAATGACCGAAAGGGGTTGTATAGCCCCCACACCGACCCTGTGCGCCTACGGCGCGCTAAAACCTTCCTTTAATCAACAAATGTCGGTATTTAAAGAAAATAGCAAGTTTTGGTATTCCAACTTCTTGTTGTAAACTCTTCCCGCATTACAAAACATCCGACTTCGTTGTGAGTTCTGATTCGCGTGTATTCTGAAATCCGGGAATTCTGAAAATAATTGTGCCTTCACGTTCTTTTTCATCTTGATTCTTTTATGCACGCGACGTGATGTTTGTTGTGGTTCGTCTTTTTACACCAATGGTGAAATTCAAAAGTTTATCAATAACTTTGCAGTGTTCTATCTTTAGATAACAGACATTAATGCTCAAATACAGGGCACGGCCTAACTTATACCTTCCCCCTAAGAAGCCACATAATCTAGAAGTGATATCACGAAATGCAACCACAATTGCTGACAAAATTACTATAACGAGACGTTACTATCCTAGCAAGACATTACTTGAAAAATAAAGTGAATTCGTGCCTCTAAATAGTATTACTTGCATGTTACTATCGATTTGATTCCACGTGGTTGATGAGTAAACGCACGCATAGATATTAGCGAAACTGACAGTCGTAATGCTGGTGTTTATAAACAGGCTGATTTCTAAATCTTGCTTTCGGAATCCTGAGTCAGACGGGCGTTCGTATCCATGTGTATTTTGCTCAATTGGGCAAGACTCTGACAAAATGACAATGTAAACTTGGGTTAGTAAGGAAGCACTTGGGTCTAAGGTAAAAGTTGATCCATTATAGTTTTGTTGAAAATGCGTGGGCTGACGTGTAATCAGTTTGCGACCCTGCTGAAAATGATGTCGCGTCGAACGAATACGTTTACTTTGCTTTGAGGTCGAGGATGCTGTCAAAAGTCAGGAAATTACCCGAGAGACGAGATACTTATATTTTGTAGCTTATAATGTACTGAATAAACGAAACTCATTATGAAAGATATTAACAAATGGTAAGTAAAATATTCAAATCAAAGTTTCAACAGTGAAGAGTGTTTCGACTAAAATCTCAAGAGATGTATCGTGTATCAGAGTCAACGGTGTTTTTTCCTCTATTTCATCCGTCTGCTTAACCGAAGTCTCCGGGCAGGGTTATTACTGAAGAAGAAACAAAAGGAGCCATTTCATTGACCACTTGCATCTAAATTCGTTTATATTTGCAAATATTATATATAGGTTGTTATCATAGGCTTAGCGGGCCTTCTCCGGACATTAACGGAGCTTAGAAGGGACGCAAAACTCTGTAACTTATGGCGACGTGCAACCAGAAGCGGGCGGCGTGCCGTTAAAGAAAGCAAAAATTCATCAGCAGCCCGCTGCCCAACTCCGATCAGGGTCATAATAGAAATTGCATGATTTTGTCGTGCGTCCTGGTTTATTAAGAGCCCGCAAGGAATGAAAAACATGCCTGTGGTTTATTAGCGATCCTCTACTTCGTCTCGAGCCGGTAATAAACCCCTGTTACTACCAGTAGTGTATAAATTTACCAGTAATGTCGAAATCGACCAGTAATGTCGAAAAAATTAACCAGTAATGTCGAAATCAACCAGTAATGTCGAAAAAATTGACCAGTAATGTAAAAATCCGTAATGTCGAAAAATTAACCAGTAGTGTCAAAAAGTGATGACCAAAATGAGGAGCACTAACACTTGCCGACGGGGGAGGGGGGTATAGCCACCCCCCCCCCCCCCCCGATGACACCCCTGGTCGTGTGATTTAATGACTGAGTATTATAATGTCAGTCACTACCCGATATTTGCTACATGTCTGTCATCTAGTTCTACCAATTTGCTACCTGACATTTTACCTACATCCATCAATCAATCAGTCTGCGTCACCCGCATGTACCCGCATGTACGTGGGGAGCACTGTTAGCTCAATCGAGAAATTGCCTCGCAATTCAATTTGATGAATATCCGGGTTCTATACCTGACGAGGTCAGTTAAGTTGTGTCCTTGGGAATGACACTTTATCCCAGGTGCACGTTGACTTCGTGTGCCAAGCCACATGCCGAAATGACACGTGTATGGTACGCGTGCTTTAAACTAGGTGTCGTAAACGAAATCAATCAATCAATCAACCAACCAATCAATCTTTGTATGTAGGTCTGCCTATCTTTCCGTCATCCAGTTGTCTATCCACGTCTAGGGGTTATTTTTCCACACGCCACATTGCTATCTGTCTGTCTGGATTTCTGTCCGTCTGCCTGGATGCTGCTAACCTTCGACATTACTGGTTGATTTCGACATTACTGGTTAATTTTTTCGACATTACTGGTCGATTTCGACATTACTGGTAAATTTATACATTACTGGTTGTAACAACCCCCGGGCTGTTTATGCATTCTTCTCGGGCTGTTAATAAGACGTAACGCCCTCCAAACTCATGTTATTGTTAAATTACCATCATATGGGTTTCTGAAATGGTGTATTGAAGTCGAGACCTCGTCTGTGGGCATGTATCGACGAGTCCGCTAAGACGAGCCGATATATGACCCCCCTGAGGTCGAGACTTCAATATATCTTCTTGGAAACCCACTTGGTGGTAATAATCAATTGATCTCACAATATTCCCCCTTTTGGACTTGTTCGCATATATTTTGACAATCAGTCGGCGTCTATCAATTGATTGTTTTATGAATGAAGATCATGGCGTCGTGATCTTGCGTTCTTGCGCTGTGCGAGTTGAAATTCCAATTCATTGTTCTACTGGTTCTATAACCACTGAAGTTTATAATAGTGTATCAACTGTGTGTGTTCTTTGATTTACTTTTCAGGTTTAACGCATGGTACAGTTAAAACTAGAAGTCCTGTCACGAGCTGTGCGCTTATCTAGGCTTAATTGCGCTAGGAATTGCGCGCAATCGCCATATCGAATGCACGTTCTCCTGGTTACTCATAGCAAACACAGGCAATGTTTCTGCTAATGGACCTCCGGGTTACCCGAAGGTCCATTTGCTGAAACATTGCTCGTGCACAGGCCATATGTACAGAATTTGATAGCCTTACTATGGTCATAACGCGTAGATTAACGCGCAGATCAACGTGCTATTTGTGTGCATTTCATGACAGGACTTCCAGTTTTAACTGTAGGCCTATAAAAAAACATCATCATGGCAAAAAATAATCTAGTCTAATTTATTTCGTTAAGTTGGCAATTTATTTATCATTTAATTGCTGTTATCAAACACGGTGGCATCGACATGTGTAAACAGTTTTCGATGAGTGTAATCGCACGTGCGGTTGCTTCCTTCAATTCAGATTTGTATTTGGTCTTGACGTTTTTACTTGTATGGCGGAAAATACGTTCTTGTTGTATGATAAATTACAGGATTCATTTTTCTGTTCACGCGGTCATTTGCATACTCTTCAGTTTTTAACTCCACGTAGGTTCATCGAGGCGTTGGGACCGAGGGCATGGGGGGATGTGCTCTCAATTTTTTCCAGAAATAGTTGATAGTTAAAAGAAATAGGGAGAGCGAGAGGGATATTAAATCAACATTCTCCTTATCAATATACAATCACAGCATTGTACCCCGTCCATTTTTAACTCCCCGTTAGATCATCAGTGGCACTGGGACCGAGGGCATGGGGGTGGCATGTGCTCCCATTTTTTTCAGAAATCGTTGATAGTTAAAAGAAATAGAGATAGCAAGATTGATATTAGATCAATATTCTTTTTACTAATATGCATTCACATCATGGTACCACCTCCAACACCAGAAAAAAATGTGGTGGGTGGGGACTCAAATGCATTCACCTGAAACCTGCATTTCTCTTTTGGTGCCAGTCATTGCAATTTTAATTATCAAGGAGTGGGTGCACACATTCTTTACTTTTAAGATGTCACAGAATATTCCCTCGTATTCTTTTTCTCTTCTGTCGAAGAGCTATTTGTTGCTCATTATTTAACAAATTTCGCAAGACAAAGATTCAGTTCGGTGTAACAGGAATGGAAGTCCGTAGGAAAATTAGTCCCTCTGGACTATTATTCCGCGGAATTATAGTCCTAGGTCTAACATTTCTAGGAATAGTAGTCCGTAAAACGCCACGACGTGTGAATGCAATCGTCATTTCATTTCATTTCATTTTTCTTTATTTCCATACCCCGCCATCTGTGGGTTCAGAATATGACAACAAATTGTACATACGTACATACGTAAGTACACATACACATACACATTCATCGGATCTTGATTGATGATTATATCATACGCAGCTCAGCAAATATGGTCACGTGTGTATATATTTGTATATAAATTTGTTTTATTGTAAATTATTGGAGAGTGTCCACAGGTACTCTCCAATAATTTGTAACGAAACAAAGTTACGTAAACAAAATATTATTTGTCTTTGACTGAATATTAAACATGATCAAGGAAAATGTTGGCTTTCGCTCTGGTACCCCCTTGTCAGGGCAAAGCCAGCCTAAATATAGGGGCAAGGGGCCTCATATTTAAAGATACTGTAAGTTCAAAATATATTCCGCATCAAGGCGAAAAACCTACATGAATTTCACTTCTCTGTAAAGCTGGAAAAACACACGTGGTGTATATCCAGCTTTAGCGCAGGGACCCAGGGGAGAAACGGTATGTTAGATAAGGTCTAATCTCATTTATCGTCACGGTCAATTAAGAAACGAGATTTGAAAACGATAGAAATGTCTATCGTATCGTCACCTAATAATTAGTTATAGCAATGCGTGGCAGGAACAAATCACCGTTAAAGTCACGCGCGAGATGACTTGTATTGATTCTGCCTCGATATACGTCATCTCCCACCGTTTTGACAGGTGGACAGATGAGCGTCGGTCCACCTGACAGTTCAGGGTAAAAGGTATATATATACCTGGAAGAGCAGAGCATTAGACACACACTTGGGGTCACACACACGTTGGTGAAGTCCAGGACAGGCGGACTCTGTTTCCTGGCATAAGGGTACCTTCGATCACAGGACCCTGAAACGGCTGGAATCGCCAGAGAGGGCATTCCACGATTGATTTAGCTTAAAGTTGATAGGCGGCTACGGGGCCGAATTCGTGAGAAGGAACACCCTAGGTGGAACGTTAAAGTTTAGATTGTCGAGTAGCAGGTATCGTCCTGCAATAGTCAGAAGTGTAGGTTAATTGTATTGTGCGTATTAACCCTTCGAAGCGTCAGCCTGATTGCGTTCTGAGTAGTTTGTTTTGCTGTCGAAACATCGTAATACCGACTGGAGATCGGTGTGAGTGACAATTTCGCCCTAGCACAAAAGGGGCATTTGTGAATCGTGAATTCAACCAGGAACGGTGAATATTTCAATAGGACTTTCACGGAGGACTTTCAAAGGCACATAAGGTATGAATAGACAATATCTGACCCAAATCAGAAGTACGGTGTCCTTATAGATGACGAACATTGCTGGTCGGAACCCTCCGACAGCTAGAGGTACAGTTACGCGCAGACGTTGACATTTGAGCCTAAGCGGGTGAAGCTCTTATGGCGAGCTCACAGTAATAACATTTCAGATTTGTGAAGCTCTTGTGGCGAGCTCACGGTAGTAACATTTCCAGTGTGTAGACTATAGTGCCAGTACAGGGCTATAGAACGACTATATGATTGTTTAGAATTATTTAACCGTAGCGACCCATTTTCTGTGAAAAGAATCGAATTGTTGATTGTTGAAATATTGAAACGGATTTATTTTTATGTGTAAATAAAAGAATCGTTGTTACTTTAAATCATTCTTTCCATTATACAGCCTGAAGTGATTAGGAATCACACCTAACGGAAATCGAACCTATTTCAGGCCAATTTGGCAGAGAAGGAATCACGGTGTCGGTCTAACTCAGCTCCCTGCGCCGAGTTCGCGACACTTGGATTCCGACCCCCCACGTTGGTCTAATTTTCCCGCAACTTCATCAGCGGGACTAAATAACCCCACGTCAGCCCCAGGCCTTACGGGGCCTTAGGTGTCCCCTGACATTGATTGGCGAGCGCTACCAGGATATTTCTAAAAGGTAAAAAATGGCTATATGGAAATTTTGTTTTATTTTAACGGCGGTTCTGTTTAGGTTTTGACGCGTTCGGTCAGTTGATGCCGTTCAAGGGTTTAATATCGCAATACAGTAGTCCTCAAGAGGATACTTAATAGCCATTATAACTGCGGTAGGTTTCAGAGTATTGGGGCGTTTAACTACGTTAAATTACAGAGGTAAATTAGGATTAATTGCCATAATTTTTTTTCTTTCTTTCTTTTCCTTCTTCATTCTTTCTGACGAGTGTTGAAGATAGAAAGAAAAAATCAAAATGGATGTTGTTACACCCCTCGCCCAACTGGTATCATTAGGCAAGGAAATGGGCCTTGAGGGAGCCGAACTTCAGAAGTTCGTTAAAGATGAGCAGAAACGTGAGGCCAAGGAGATTGCCTTACGTAATGACGCAAAAGAGCGAGAGATTCAATTAGAACGAGAGCGTGAGAAAGACGCAAGAGAGGCGAGGGAGAGAGAAGCCCAATTAGAACGAGAGCGTGAGAAAGACGCAAGAGAGGCGAGGGAGAGAGAAGCCCAATTAGAACGAGAGCGTGAGAAAGACGCAAGAGAGGCGAAAGAGAGAGAGATTCAATTAGCAAATGAGGCGAGAGAGAGGGAAGCCCAATTAGCAAGGGAGGCAAGGGAGGCAGAGCGAGAGCTCGAACAACAGAGGCACGAGAGAGAATTAGAGCTCCTCAGAGCAAGGGCCGATGTGGAGAATGAAAGTCGGCGCTCAGGGGATGGGAGTGCAGGGGTAGCAATTCATGCCCCACGCCCCCATCTCGCTCATTTCAATGAAAACACAGATGACTTGGACTCGTACTTGGAGAGGTTCGAGCGTTTTGCCTCCAGTCAAATGTGGCCAGAAGACACATGGGCTATGTGCTTGAGCCCTTTGTTGTCAGGTAAAGCCCTCGAGGCTTATACCAGTATGCCTCCTGCACTTCTTAACGACTACAGTGAGCTGAAGAATGCCATCCTTCGGAGATACCAGCTCACTGAAGAAGGATTCCGGACCAAGTTCCGAGAGATTAAGCAGGAGAAGGGAGAAACAGTACCTCAGTATTTTGCCCGAGCTAGGCGGTACTTTGACCGCTGGACTGATCTCGCAGAAGTGAATGAGTCATATGGAGCCCTGCGAGATCTATTTCTCCGGGAGCAGTTTTTAACTACATGCTCCAAGGAGTTGGGCCTGTTCATCAAGGAAAGGGGTCCGCCCACCTATGATGAGATGGCAACTGTGGCAGAACGCTACATCGAGGCCCACGGTGGGAGTGTAAACGCACCCAAATCGGCTAGGAGTGGGGCAAACGGGTTGGCAATGGCACCCGTAAGGCAACACCACCCCGATCCTCCTACGTCGCAGACCAGCCGGAAGGGGGGCGCTCCCAAGGACACCACTTGTTTTATCTGCAACAAGCGGGGTCATATTGCCAGGGACTGCTGGCAGAAGCAGGTAAGGACCACTGGGAACATTAGACCACCTCAGCAGGGGGCCGGGAACGCAGCGCCAAGGGGTTGGAAGCAAGGTGACCGCGTAGATCCAGGGCCCAGTAGACAGACGGCAGCGTTCTGTCAAACTATCGGTCCAGAACACAGTCCCCTCCGGGAATGTATACAAGAGGGAGAATTGAGGCTGGAAGGCGGGAAGGTCGTCCCGATAATAAGTGGCATGTGTGAGAGGCTCACAACTTCGCAGGAGAAGGTTGATATGCCAGTGTACCCAGGGTATGTGGGACAAAGGGAGATCCGTCTGCTCCGGGATTCTGGGTGCTCCTCTGCAGCGGTTAGAAGGCAACTGGTTGACGACAAGCAATTGTTGGGGCGTGACTATTTGTGTATTTTGATAGATGGGACCGTTAGAAGGTTCCCCATCGCGAGGATAACTGTGGATACCCCATTTTATTGTGGCGAATTGGAAGCCATGTGCATTGAATCACCTGTGTATGACCTGGTCATAGGTAATATCCCAGGGGTGAGGGCAAGCCCTGATGACTTATGGTCCAGGGATAGGGGGCCAAGTGAGGGCCCAACGAGTAAGGAAGGGAAAGTTCCCAGGGGGAACCAATCCGATGGTCCAGGGGATGGCCCCTACACGACGAAATGTCGGGAAGTTTCAGGAGGGACGACTCCTGTCCAATTAAGGAGAAGGGGCCGCAGGCGGTCCAGGCTAAACGCTAAACAGCGAGGGAAACCGATGGGATCATTGGGGAAAGACCCTCAAGCAAATTTATGTGGGGGAGTTGAGCTCCCCCAGAAGTCGGTGTCACCTGTGTGGAGGGGGGAGGCCAGACCCACGCAAATGGCTGGGCAAACTTCCCTAGAATTGAGGGGGCACGGGTCAACACAAGTTGAGTTTGTTAAAGTGGATGGGACCGCTAAGGTGGGCGCCCAGGGGACCGAGGAAAGGGTCCACAAATCAAAAGAGAAGCATCCTAGGTGGCGGAGACCACGTAGAGAGTGCCGGGGGCGCACAGCGCCCAATGTGCGCAAGAAGTCGTCGCAATGGACCGGGGGGGTCGACGGCACAAGGGCCAAGGACGGCCAGTGTCGTTCGAACGACGGTAATCGCCGAGACGAGTGAGCCTGGGGGATATAGCGCCAAGGGAAGCTCTTGGGAATGCGACAACGACAGGGTATGGGGACCCTGGTGGAATACCCGTAGAAATAACGGGGCGAGAAGTAGGGGTGTGTCAAGGGTTACCCAAGGGGATACTGGGAACCGGGCCCCTACCAATGGTCGGTGGTTATAAAGAAGCAATAGTTGGGTGGCTGTGGGCCTGGTGTCTGGGACGGGGGCTCCAGTCGCAAATATTTTTGTTGGTGAGGTGAGGGGCTTCGTAAACTCGGTGTTAAGGCCCGGAGGAACTTTCTTATTTTAGTATTATTATTGCTCTGACTGCTGTCTAGAGTTGGTTGTGAGTGCGAATGTGAGATACACTGCCCTGTCTGTCGCGTGTGCGTGGACGGGGAGCCTGTGTGTCGAGTTTTGTAAGTATGGGATGCACAAACCCGGTGTTAAGGCCCGGGGAAACCGCGCTTGTTTTTATTGACGAGAGTTTGTTGTGAGTGTGAGGCACACTAACCCCGTCTGTCGCAAAGGCGCGGTCGGGAAATCTGTGTGTTGAATGTGTGAGTGTGTGAGGCACAATTTTAATCCTCTGGTTGAGCTTTGCGAGGGTGAGGCTCAACATAATGCTGGGGTCGTTTGCCCCTTCACAAGACATAGGGGAACGGGAGGCGAAGTTACACTCCGTTGGAATTTAACCCATCTGACGCAAAGGCGCGGACGGTGTTACTCGTCGGAGTGAGTGCCAAGTGAACTGTTTGCAAAATGGGCGAACGTGTATAAAAATGTGTATGTTTGGGTGTAAATATATAGTATTACAGAGAGAGAGAGTGCTGCAAATCTAAGAATAAGGCTACTCTCCATATGTAAACCCGCAAGACGGGAGCATGTGGTAGCGTGTGTGTCGTGGGAATCGGTATGGCCGACGCATGAGCCCGGTCATGAACCCCACGACCACTAGGGCACGGTTTTGTAGTCTTGAACATGATGGGTAGATTGTAAAAAGGTGTGAGAGGCGAACGTGCGTGGCTTTGCCCCTCGTGTTTTAAGAGATACACAGGGTGTTTCTCTCGGGAAGGGAGTTGTCAGGGCAAAGCCAGCCTAAATATAGGGGCAAGGGGCCTCATATTTAAAGATACTGTAAGTTCAAAATATATTCCGCATCAAGGCGAAAAACCTACATGAATTTCACTTCTCTGTAAAGCTGGAAAAACACACGTGGTGTATATCCAGCTTTAGCGCAGGGACCCAGGGGAGAAACGGTATGTTAGATAAGGTCTAATCTCATTTATCGTCACGGTCAATTAAGAAACGAGATTTGAAAACGATAGAAATGTCTATCGTATCGTCACCTAATCATTAGTTATAGCAATGCGTGGCAGGAACAAATCACCGTTAAAGTCACGCGCGAGATGACTTGTATTGATTCTGCCTCGATATACGTCATCTCCCACCGTTTTGACAGGTGGACAGATGAGCGTCGGTCCACCTGACAGTTCAGGGTAAAAAGTATATATCTACCTGGAAGAGCAGAGCATTAGACACACACTTGGGGTCACACACACGTTGGTGAAGTCCAGGACAGGCGGACTCTGTTTCCTGGCATAAGGGTACCTTCGATCACAGGACCCTGAAACGGCTGGAATCGCCAGAGAGGGCATTCCACGATTGATTTAGCTTAAAGTTGATAGGCGGCTACGGGGCCGAATTCGTGAGAAGGAACACCCTAGGTGGAACGTTAAAGTTTAGATTGTCGAGTAGCAGGTATCGTCCTGCAATAGTCAGAAGTGTAGGTTAATTGTATTGTGCGTATTAACCCTTCGAAGCGTCAGCCTGATTGCGTTCTGAGTAGTTTGTTTTGCTGTCGAAACATCGTAATACCGACTGGAGATCGGTGTGAGTGACAATTTCGCCCTAGCACAAAAGGGGCATTTGTGAATCGTGAATTCAACCAGGAACGGTGAATATTTCAATAGGACTTTCACGGAGGACTTTCAAAGGCACATAAGGTATGAATAGACAATATCTGACCCAAATCAGAAGTACGGTGTCCTTATAGATGACGAACATTGCTGGTCGGAACCCTCCGACAGCTAGAGGTACAGTTACGCGCAGACGTTGACATTTGAGCCTAAGCGGGTGAAGCTCTTATGGCGAGCTCACAGTAATAACATTTCAGATTTGTGAAGCTCTTGTGGCGAGCTCACGGTAGTAACATTTCCAGTGTGTAGACTATAGTGCCAGTACAGGGCTATAGAACGACTATATGATTGTTTAGAATTATTTAACCGTAGCGACCCATTTTCTGTGAAAAGAATCGAATTGTTGATTGTTGAAATATTGAAACGGATTTATTTTTATGTGTAAATAAAAGAATCGTTGTTACTTTAAATCATTCTTTCCATTATACAGCCTGAAGTGATTAGGAATCACACCTAACGGAAATCGAACCTATTTCAGGCCAATTTGGCAGAGAAGGAATCACGGTGTCGGTCTAACTCAGCTCCCTGCGCCGAGTTCGCGACACTTGGATTCCGACCCCCCACGTTGGTCTAATTTTCCCGCAACTTCATCAGCGGGACTAAATAACCCCACGTCAGCCCCAGGCCTTACGGGGCCTTAGGTGTCCCCTGACACCCCTTGTCTCCGAAAGCCCTGATGGCGGCTTCAAGATATATATGTATATCGTTATCATTCGGTTTGCTATACGGTTATCATTTAATGGGGTGGCTGGTAGCCATGAGTAGCGGTCTATCAGAGTGCAAGTGAGGTGGTAGACCTGAGAAAACTACTAAATATTCATAAATTTTAACTCGTAGAGTCCTAATATATTTTTACTTCCATGTTGCCTACAGGGACGTGGCGACAGTGTGTGTGTGGGGGGGGGGGACACCCCCCCCCCCAATCCTGGCCAAAACGTCCTATAGTTGGAAATTCGGGGGGCAAGTCATGAGTAGTTGGAAATTCCATCTATCCCGATTTTATAGCTTCTTTGGTGATGCTGATGTCTCCTTTACTTCCCAAATTCCAACTCGGTTTCAAAACAGCAAACAGTCCAGCTGTTGCTATTTACAGCTACAGTGTGAGCAATATCGAGTTTCATAAGTATGCATGATGTTAGTCGGTACGAGATTTCTATAGTATGTTTACTTATCGTAATAAAAAAAATCCTCGAAATGCACTTCAAGAAAATCATATCATGTATAATTGTTATTCTGAGTTAATTCCATCATTCACAGTTACAAAATGATGAAACATAGAAAATTGATCATTTCTGCATAAGATCTAATTTAATGTTAGGACAGTGTGAATTGTTCTAAGTTCTCAGCTTGAGCATTTGTTTAGCACATTTTCAATTCCCAAAATAATACTAAATAATAATAACCTGATAATTCTGTTGGCATTTCAGTTACTAGAATCAATTTTATGCCCCCTTTCAGGGATTCATTTTTAAATTGTTTCTCGGTAATTAATTTCCAACTGGGGGAGGGACCGGGAGTGGGGAAACCCCCTCCCGCCCCAGCTGGAAATTTACTACCCTACAACCCCTAATCGGAAACCTCTAGCCACGTCCCTGGTTTCCTATGCAACAAGTCTGAAATTTGGAGGCCTCATTGTCCATAAATATTAAACTGTTTCAGACCACCGGAGAATACCTATATGCATTCTCCAGTAAACTGAAAGAATCGAATACCCATTAACAACCGGCACCTAACGCCGACTAACCTTCTAACAAATCAGTGTATAGAATTTACTGATAGAAAGTGATGAGCAGATATAAAGCAGATATAAAAATATATAATGATATGCCGTCAATACCGCACTCATGCCATCGTTGAAGGATAGAACTCGAGGCTGCGACTCTCGTCTATACTTCCGCTCTGCAATCGTGCCGTGTAATGCCCGTATTGACGAACTGATTGACACATTCTGTGTGTTTATTCAATATTACACAATAGAAGTGAATGGCACGCGAAAACATGTATTGCTACAATTAACACTTTAATACAGTAAGAAATGAATGAATAATTAGCCCAAGGCTCGATTACACACCTGCAGATTCTGAAGGAAAGTCCATATGTAAGACCTAAAAAAGTTAAAAATATGTTTCTCAGGCCCTCCCGCGTGATCATTTTGGCTGCCGCATGCTCTCTTTTTTTAACCAATAAAAAAATAAAAATTAAATAGTTTTTTGTCTGATATTTTACCAAAGTTAATGCAATTCATAAATTGGTGAAATACACCACCACTCACGCTATTCTGTAGATTATGATGCCTAAAACATAAACAAGAGGCCCCAAGGGGCCTGAGGGCGCTCACCTGACATGGTAGCCTAAATATCAACCCAGAGAATTGATTTCAACAAGTTGCATCTGCTCCTCCTAAGAAAAGCTTATACCAAATATCCAAAGATTCTGACCAGTGGATCTAAAAAAAAGAAGATTTTTAAAGAATATTCCTCATATTGAACTTAGTTATAATTCGGGCTCCCACAGGGACTTGGCTTTAACAAACTTGAATCTCACCCCCCTAAGGATGCTGCACACCAAATATCAAAACATTCCGACTGCTGGATCTGAAGAAGAAGATTTTTAAAGAAAATTCCTCATTCCTCAAGTTACAATTGAAGCTCCCACAGTGAGTCCAAATATGGACCTAGGGACTTGGCTTGAACGAATGTGAATTTCACCCCCCTAAGCATGGTGCATACCCAATATCAAAAGATTCTGCCCTCTGGATCTTGAGAAGAAGATTTTCAAAGAAATTTGCCAGAAATGCACTAAGTTCAAATTTGGGCTCCTATACTGAGCCCAAATATGAACCCAGGGGGCCGATTTGAACAAACTTGAATCAGATCCACCCCACAATGTTGCATACCAAATATCAAATGATTCTGCCTGCTGAATCTGGAGAAGAAGATTTTTAAAGAAATTTGCCTGAAATGCACTAAGTTCGAATTCGGGCTTCTATGGCGAGCTCAAATATGAACCCAGGGAGCCGATTTGAACAAACTTCAATCAGATCCACCCCACAATGTTGCATACCAAATATCAAAAGATTCTGCCAGCTGGATCTGGGGAAGAAGATTTTTAAAGAAATTTGCCTGAAATGCACTAAGTTCGAAATCGGGCTCCTATACTGAGCCCAAATATGAACCCAGGGGGCCGATTTGAACAAACGTGAATCAGATCCACCCTACAATGTTGCGTACCAAATATCAAAAGATTCTGCCTGCTGGATCTGGAGAAGAAGATTTTTTAATCTTTTTCCCATGCCTACAGTGTTAAACAGTGCTGACTCAGCACTTTTTCAAAGTTCTGAAAAAAGTACTTTGTGATCAAACCGATAGGGATTTTTTTAACCATTCTATTCTATTTTTTTTTTTTGCATCAATCAATACTTATGACCCATTATCATCTCATATCAAATTTGGTTCAAACCGACCTGAAGGTTCTGTAAATAGAAATTTTAGGCGTGGCCAAAATTTATTTTTGCCCCTCCCGTAACGAAGGCAAATAATGCCTGAAAAACTTCTCTTGAACAAACTTGAGTCTACACCTCAAAAGGAAGCTGCATACCAAATATCAAGTCTCTGCTACTGTTGGTTCATGAGAAGAGATTTTAAAGATCTTGGTGTCCCTTGGGGGTGTGGCCCCACCCAGGAGGAGGGGCAACTTCATTTGAACAAATCTGAATTGACATTAGGTAATAAACATTTATCCAACATTTGAAAAATATTGGGCTGGTGGTTTCTTCGGAGAAGTTGGTTTTGTAAAGTTTACGCCGGACGACGACGGACGCCGGAAGACGGACGACGACGGACGGACGACGGACGGAAAGCGATTAGTAAAGCCCCCCTTGAGCTTCGCTCAGGTGCGCTAAAAAGCCAGTACATTAACTTTTGATGGCAAAGAAATCATTACAAAAATAAAATAAAATACCGAACGCCCGCCCGCCCACATGCAATATTACAAAAATGGCCCGAGAAACAGAAGATCTACTTTCTGGGGCCTAACTTCTGTACAATACTTGTTGCTCGTTGTAGGCTCTAACACTGTGATAGCGTACGAACATGTTTGCGCATGCTTTTTGGTGTTTTCCAGTCCGGCTGTTCGAAGCTTCGAAAGTCGACACGATTCGAACTTGTCCCAGTGATTCGACTCGATTCCATTCCATTCGGAAACATTTGGAATGGTCGGGATGCCCTCAAAATCTCCTCTTGAATTCTTCTAGCAGCAGGTATCCTGTACCGTTGAGCTGATGAGAGAGGAAGAGTTCAAGGTGGTTCCATTTCCGAAACTACTTTGATACCTCAGATAGTTGCATCTGAGCACTTAATTCTACGAACTGCACCTCAGAAGAAATCAGCGACACTTGTCTTTTTCAAATTTCTCGGATGCCATAGAATTAAGAAAGGACGCTACGCCTAGCGAAACTATACTGAACCATGCACACCACTCGGCCACCGACAGACCCAAAAGGGAATGCTAGTTATGCCTAGCGAAACTATACTGAACCACTCACACCACTCGTCCACCTACAGACCTGTCGGTGGCCGAGTGGTGTGCGTGGTTCAGTGTAGTTTCGCTAAGCGGTTGGTGCCGAAGGAAACTCTCTCGACGTGGGTTCGAACCCCCGCCATGCCAATGTAAACAAAACCAGCGTACTTTGATACCGTTATGGAATATTCCACTTTTTGACTGATTTACTCAAATATATGAGTCGCCGTTACAAATTCTAATTGGACACTGACAATATTTACGGTTGAAATTGCACCTTATATCTCGAACTTGAAGAGCTGAAAGATTCGATTAGTAGTATGTCATGTTCCCCTACAGGTAAAGGTTGCAGGACCCCGGTGCGGGACCCCGGAAGTGACGTCATGTCACGTGACCTAGTGGCGCCATGTTGTGTTGTCATGGTAACCTGCGTGAGCGGCCATGTTGTGACGTCATCTCCATAGTGATACGTGGTGTGAGTGCGCATGCGCAGCACGTGTTGTTAGGGTGACACGTGTTTCCGTCGTCCATTTTGTATACTGGAGGCCGCCATCTTGGTTTCTATGGTAGCACGTGATTGCTATGTTACCTAAGGCCTACAATAGGACAGGGGTATGTTCGGAGGGTATGTTCGATTGAATCGGAGTATTTTCTGGAACGACTTCCCTGGATAATTACCACAAACAACCCGACAACTTGTATTATTTCGAATTCTTCCAGAATTCTCTGCTTCTATCTATACATGCAATAGTTATCGTTTATCTGGCCATGTTCCTTTTTTCTAGAGTATACTCCAGTAACGTAGAAGAGCCTATCGACTGGAACAGTTTACCTTATTATTGCTATATTTAGCAATTTCTGGTCTATTCTTGTCAGTTCTGACCCTATTCTAAGTACTCTTGTTGTTTCATTTATCTAGATTATAACTAACCAATCAGATTGCTTGATTTCCCATAATCTGTATGTAGGGTTATCTCCCTTGTGTATAACAAAAGACTATATCCAATGGCCATATCCCATGGAATCCCATTTTTTGCAAAACACCTGTGGCTATGGAATCCCTTTTTTGTCGTATGAGGCCATGAGGGCTATGTAAAAGCCCTCAATGAGTCCTCATTTATTATCCCTCATACCCTCATTGAATTTTGAGGTTATGGGGACTTTGAAAAATCCCCCAATGAGGTATAATTTACTACGACTCTTAGCCTCATTTCAGTATTTAATAGGTATATCCTATGGAATCCCATTTTGGAAAACGCCTGTGACTGTGGAATCTTTTTTTGTCGTATGAGGCCACGAGGGCTATGTAAAAGCCCTCAATGGGTCCTCGTTTATTATCCCTCATAGCCTCATTGAATTTTAGGTTATGAGGACCATTAAAAATCCCTCAATGATGCATAATTTACTACGACTCTTAGCCTCATCTCGGTATTTGAGGATACCCATGGCCTGGTATTGTATTATTTGAGGATACCTATCGAGGATACCTTTTATAGGATACTTATCTGAGGATACTATATAGGCTGTACATATCCCTATAGGTCTCTTGCTGACCCTTAGTACTATTAATCCACCTGATGCTTTATGTTATCCTATGACTGGTATAGGTAGTATGCAATGCTAGGCATAGGGGTATTGTGGGTAGGGGTACTGCCTGGTAGTTTAGAACGGTACTATAGTATGGCGGTATATACACCTATAGGCCCCTGTTAGTGCTTGGTACTATTAACCAAACGATTGCTTTGTTTTATTATATGGCTGGTATATATAGTACGTTATGGTAGACCTAGTGGTTTTGTGGGGGTGGCGGTAATGCTTGGTAGTTTAGAACGGTAGTATAGCATAGGCTGTACATATCCCTGTATGTCTCTTGCCGGCCCTTTGTACTACTGATCCACCAGATGCTTCATATTATTGAGCGGTATTCTGGGGCGGGGTCAATGCCTGGTAATACAGAACGGCAGCAGAGTATGGTTGGTATATTCCCCTGTAGGTCCCATTCTAACCGTTCATAGTATTAACCTACCAAATGCTTTGTATCATCCTGTTACTGGTAAGGTGGTACGTAATACCAGTAATTCCTACCTTATTCCGAGTACTCTTGTTGTTTCATTTATCTAGATCATTTATATAAATTATAATTAACCAATTAGATTGCTTGATTAAACATAACCTGTACTTAATCGTACAGAGTTATCTCCCTTTTGTATAATAAAAACCTATATCAATGGCAATATCCCCGGCACCCCAATTTCGGCACCCCTTTTTGAAAAGCATATGGCCTTCGGCACCCCTTTTTTCTGAAATGAGGATAAGAGTCGTATTAAAAATCCCTCGTGGCCTCATACGACAAAAAGGGATTCCACAGTCACAGGCGTTTTCCAAAATGGGATTCCATAGAATATACCTGTTAAATACCGAAATGATGCTAAGAGTCGTAGTAAATTATACCTCCTTGAGGGATTTTTCAAGGTCCTCATAACCTCAAAATTCAATGAGGGTATGAGGGATAATAAATAAGGACTCATTGAGGGCTTTTACATAGCCCTCATGGCCTCATACGACAAAAAAGGGAATCCATAGCCACAGGTGTTTTGCAAAAAATGGGATTCCATGGGATATGGCCATTGGATATAGTCTTTTGTTATACACAAGGGAGATAACCCTGCATACAGATTATGGGAAACCAAGCAATATGATTGGTTAGTTATAATCTAGATAAATGAAACAACAAGAGTACTTAGAATAGGGTCAGAACTAACAAAAATAGACCAGAAATTGCTAAATATAGCAATAATAAGGTAAACAGTTCCAGTTGATAGGCTCTTCTACGCTACTGGAGTATACTCTAGAATAAAGGAACATGGCCAGATCAACGATAACTATTGCATATATAGATAGAAGCAGAGAATTCTGGAAGAATTCGAAATAATACAAGTTGTCGGGTTGTTTGTGGTAATTACCCAGGGAAGTCGTTCCAGAAAATACTCCGATTCAATCGAACATACCCTCCGAACATATCCCTGTCCTATTGTAGGCCTTAGGTAACATAGCAATCACGTGCTACCATAGAAACCAAGATGGCGGCCTCCAGTATACAAAATGGACGACGGAAACACGTGTCACCCTAACAACACGCACTGCGCATGCGCACTCACACCACGTATCACTATGGAGATGACGTCACAACATGGCCGCTCACGCGGGTTACCATGACAACACAATATGGCGCCACTAGGTCACGTGACATGACGTCACTTCCGGGGTCCTGCACCGGGGTCTTGCAACCTTTACCTGTAGGGGAACATGACATACTACTTCGATTCGTAACTCTCTACCTGGTTCGATTCAACGCGAAACATGAGATTCGAAGGGCCATAGTTTCCAGTCATTTATTCAAGTTCAGTGTAAAACATACTTATGATGATGGTGCGTCCTTCAACAGGCACTTCTTCTGTGCATTTTATTGATCGCATGCACTTGCACAAGGATAAGTTTATATACAGGTGGGAAATGCTTTTAAACTAAAAGGTTTCTCTTTCATGGCACCTTATTTTATGCCTTCTTTAAATTAAAACCATTTCAATGGAAGGTTATATGTGATCGGCTTTTCCTGTGTTGTATTCTTTAACCCTTTACCCAACGTAACGGCTAAAACCGGCAAGCACTATTCACAAAAATCGCCAATTAATTTTCATTATTTTTTTCATTTTTGTCTCAAAAACATAGATTATGACCCCTCTTTGGAGCGAGCTCTGTTTTACTGGTAAAGTTAAGTTAGATCTCGAATTGGTACCGACGGTCTGCGAACCGGGAACACTGGAGGAAATACACAGAACGACACGCGTATTATGACCCCTCTTTGGAGCGAGCTCTGTTTTACTGGTAAAGTTAAGTTAGATCTCGAATTGGTACCGACGGTCTGCGAACCGGGAACACTGGAGGAAATACACAGAACGACACGCGTATGTGAATGAGTTAACCGATATGGGACGAGTGTCAGCACGGAAGGATAGAACGAGAGTCCGCGGACCTCAAGTTTTATCCTTCCGCGATGGCGCAATCGCCATATAGGTTAACCCATTCACACACACGTGTCGTTCTGTGTTTATTACACTTCTTCACGCCCATAAAAACCATTATTAGAAGGACACGCAGCAATTCATTTGTCACCTATCAACAAAAAGAACACATTTTATCGCCAACCAAATTTGCGAAGGGAGCCCGTGTTACTATTTCGTCCCCTGCGTTCCTGTGTGTTCTATGTGCCTACTGGCACATAGAACACATTGGAACTCATGGGACGATTTTTAGCTAACGCTAGCGATTCAAACTGTAATTGCGGTGCACGATTTGTGGAAAATTCCAGTGAAATTTCGCTTCTTTATAAAAATAGTCTGTCCACGATTTCCGTTCCGCGCAAGTGTGCGGAACAGATTTTCATTTTCCGCGTGGTTTAATGTTGCTGTAGATGAGGATATCATAGAACAGGCGTGTGATAAAATTTTAACTCTCGCCTCACCATGTCGGAAAATGTTGAGATCCTGACTATATGGGCCTACATAACACTTGGAGCGTGAAGATGATTTCCATCGTAAATGTGTGTTGATTTATATAGATCCCCCTACAGTCACCTTACATTAAGAGGGTTTCTCCTTCGCCCACTCTTAACCATTTGAACCCTGGTGATATCTCCCATGTCAGTCCAATGGCAGCAATTGAAAGAGTCCATATTCATTACTTGGAGGTAGACCAATTAATATTTTCGACGTGCAGCCTTGGGGCTGCACGTTGAAAAAAATGATTGGTCTACCACACACAGGCACTGAGTACCCATCCAACTTAATTAAATTATGACGTATCGCGTTCCAGGGCGGACAAGCGGCCGCTCATGTTCAAAGGATTAATGGAATGTTTGAAAACTGGACGCCCCCCAAAAGTGTAATTGTCATCTTTCAGACTGGCAATTACAATTTTAGTGAGAACAGACCCTGATGTAAAAGCAAATATGGCGGGACTATGAATATACAACAGATTCCATACTGGGTAGCGAGTACTCCCCTTCGCCACCAGGCTGCTGGTTAAGAGAACGTGATAGGAAATATTTAACATGCTGTGTTTCTTAAAGTTCATTCTGTTCTTACCTCTAATAATTAATCGGGTGATATATTCGTCCCTTCATCGATTATGGGATTCCTTAAAATCTCAATACCAATTTGTTCATTCTTGCTAAAGTATCGAGCAATGACAGATTTGCAAAGTGTAATATCTTTATTTCACAAGTACATTAACAGGGGAATAATTAATAATTTGTGAACAGAATTTCTACAAAGAATTGGCCACTATCGATTTGATGTCAGATACCGTTGAATAAGGGCATTTTTATCGAATCCCGCATTTTGAGAAGTAATCCAAGTATTTTTTTAGACATGTAAGCTATTTCTCTTTTGTTTATGATCTATAACTTACTATTTATTGCATCGGTGTGGATTACATGTGAATTATTGACACATAAGCTAGCTCCGTGAAGAGATATCATCAGAACGGTTGGGGATATGGAAGACCGGAGAGAGGATTTCTTTTTTGCCGATGCCTAGTTAACTCGGTGTATCAAGGAAATCATTGTCTGTGTCATCTACCTCCTGTGGCTTTATTGGTCTATTAGTTTGGCCTGGCTGCTTTGTGTAGCAACCGCCACTGGGGAAAGAATAAATCTGCCTACTCACTGCCATCTTTGATACCGTTTCCAGAGGGTCTGTCGGCGTTTTGAGAATGTGGAGATTCATAAACTTCAAAAGTCTCACACACGGGTAGGCTAAACACGGGCACTCCGAATCGCAACTTTCGAGACGAATCGAAAACTGAAGCGAATTTGTCCGAACATGTCGATTCGAATCTCGAAATGAATCGAATCTCAAGTCTCTTCAAATTGTAAACATTGCACATTCTTACAACTGTAAATATTGGCAGTCTTCACTCGTGTATATGTTATTCGACGATGATTCGTCAGTTTGTGCAAGCCAATGAAAAGGCGAAATATCCAGAACGGAATCGAAGTATTTTCGGATGCGGAACCTCTTTGAACTGTTTTCTATCATCCAGTCTCCCGTATGGTGAGACCTGGTGAAAGATTAAGAGCTCAAGAGGACAAAATCGGCAGGAATAAGAGAACATCTCTACGATTCGAAAGTTTCCGAATCAGTACGACTCAGAATCCATCGAATCGAATCATCGGGACAATTTCGAATCGAATCGAGACTTCACTTCGCATTTTACACTATAATCATTATATGGAGATACACGTGTAGCTTATAAAACAGGTACAGCGACGATACAAAAGATTTATACCGTACGGAGATTACCTAGTTGTCTATCTTTCATCTTTCATCTCCTTTGAAGGTAGATGTTTGCTCAAACACTTCAGGGGAGCTTTAGAGCACGTTTTTTCAGGCACTATCACATGGGTGCAAGGAGAGTGTAAACTAAATTGTAAAATGTGAAATGAAAAATATAACCCTGGTTATTCATTGCAAGAATCAATGCCTATTCACGTTATATGAGTCTCGCAAGGAAACAATGAAAATCAACTTTGATTTTCACTTAGCAGTGGTAACTAGTCAAGTCTTGGCTGCCAATGCAGGTAGCCAAGACTTCAGTAAGCCAGCTGCATGGTACTGCAACTTCCATCAAAAAGACTATTAAAAGCCTGTTTGTTGGAAAATATTTTCTATACGTACCTGTAAGACACAATACTCGCCAAAACTGGAACTAGGCCCTTGGTGGTAAAACTCTAGTAAATATATAAATATGATATTTGTTTTATCAATGGAGTATATACTGGTTGCACTCGCATGCGTACGACAGAACGATCAAATTCTAAATTATTTAAGAACTGCCAATTGATTCATTTGAGCAAGAGTTCGTAAGAATCACAACTGACCAGATGCAGGAAAGTGCTGAATATCTATTCCGCCATGCGAATTACAATTACATCCCGTTTCCCGTTTCGTGTATAAACGCCATTCATCTGATGTATTAATGTAGTCATATTTTCGCACTACAATACCAGTGTTCACGCTGCCATGTGCCAAATGTGCCAACTGCACATTTTTTAAAAAACTGGCACATAAATGTGAGCGTTTGGCACAAACATTTGGCACATAAATTCAAAATCACGAACCTGGTATATTCTTGATTTTCGTCCATCAATATGAATGCCCACGTCATTAATTACAAGAAAAGTAATCTCATTCAACAGTGTACACAATGACCAGTCACTCTCTAATAATTGTCGTTACCGGTGATCTCGGATCAACCCCCTTCACTCTGATGTCAAAATACCAAAATTTTAAGTTGTCATATTTCCCATAATGCAACTAGGAATTTAGCAAATTCACTCTTGTTTGACAGAGCTCTATGAGCTCTGTCAAACAAGATTGAATTTGCTAAATTCCTAGTTGCATTATGGGAAAATTTTGCACCTGAAAATTTTGACATATCGACATCAGTGTGGAATGGGTTAAGAGGTCGTGTATTGTGTAAACAACGCATGTTTTGTGGCGTCTTCCCACTAGACCAATTCCCTTTAGACCAACTCCCACTAGGCCAGTTCCCAAAAGACAAATTCCCAAAAGTCCAATTCCCCTTAGACCAACTATTTACTGTTATTGATTAAGGGTTGATTAAGGATAATTAGGAAAACATTTGTTTACTGAAAAGCACCTTATTTGATAAAAAATAGTTACATGCATAACATTATTGTTATTGATTGAAGATACTCAGGAGAACATATATTTAATACAAATATATTTTTTGTATTTGGGAAATTTCACAATATCCCAAATACAAAAAATATAGATTTATAATATGACATTTCTTTGATATACATGGTGTGGGAAGATGCACCTGTACCATAACCCTTAACAGCAATACATGTGGAATTTATACTGAGCACAAATACTTGTTTTGGTCGAGAAATGATTCTGCATTTATCTCCCCATTTGTTGGCTCACATCATTTGAAAGTTTGTGATTACTGTTATCTGTAAATCACTGTTGGCCACACATTCACCACAATCACATATAACACAAAGGATTGTGTTTGTTTTGTTATGAAAATCAGCCCAGCATCTGTTAACCACAAAACAATAAAAAGAATCACATCCTTTGAAAGAGTGTGATTGCTGTAACAATTGTTATGAAAAATCAGCCCAACATCTATAAAATATCAATAACATTAAATGCATTTATAAATATATCAAATTAGTTGGTCTAAGGGGAATTGGTCTTGGGAATTGGCCTAGTGGGAGTTGGTCTAAAGGGAATTGGTCTAGTGGGAAAGAACCTGTTTTGTTTCTTCACCAGTGAACAATAGATCAGATTATCAATTGTCTTTAAATATTTGTGGTACTTTCCCCATTGGCCAAAATCAAAGATGAACACAGTAATAAAATGACAAAGGTTTCAATCCACATCAATCAGTGTATAAAAATGCACAACTAAAACAATGACAGTGTGGGAATGGCAGATGGATTTCGAATTATTGTATGTTCTTGTCGAAACCGTAGGTTATTGACCTGCTATATATATCTTTTCACGCTATCCCAAATGATAGAATCCGCGAAAGCAAAAAAGAAAAAGATGTTTATGGCCTTTTTAGGTGTTAAAAAGGCATACGATAGAGTATGGAGGGAGGGTATGTCGCGAAAGCTTGATGCTCTGGGCTTGGGAGGCGAGTTTGCTGGAATTCTGAAAGCATTATATAAAGATGTACTTGGGTAACATAACAACAAACAATGGAGATAGGCCTAAAACAGGGGTGTGTCCTTTCGCCAATGCTTTTTGCATTGTACATCAAAGGTTTAGGAGATGAACTCCTGCATAGCGACGACGGGAAGTTCCACAGGAAGAAAAGTTCAAAACTTGAAATGAAAATGGAAGTTCCAAAACATCACAATAGCGATTTAAATCATACGCCATTGGAAAGATTTGTCATGAACTTCGCGAATTGATGTCCGGCTATTTAAAAAATAATCATTATTTTTTTAACTCAACTTTAATTATTTTATACACAGAGTGCTATAGTAAATTTTGGGCTTTCCACAACTCGGAGTTTCGAGCATGCGGACCAACCAAGGGGAATATAATTTATTACACTCCTGTTCTATGAAATCCCCATCTATAGCACCACTTAACCATGCGGAAAATGAAAATCCGTTCCGCACACATGTGCCGAACGGAAATCGTTGACGGACTATTTTTGGCCGATCACTTAAATTAATTATTAAGTAACAAGTAACAGTACTTTTATTTCACTTATTATTCGTCATTTTTCTCGTCAGTTCCAAGATTTTAATACACTTTCAATGCCAGTTACAGTTTTCGAGTGACATTCATCCAGACGCCTTCTTGCGATTTTCATTCCTATTGAATGTTAAAATAATGTTTTACGTCGTTTTTACAATCTCTCAAAATTAAAAAAAAACTGCAACTGGGTATTCCTCGTTGGTTAATGAACAAGTGACTCGAGCAATGCAATCTAACAAATGTGATTTTAGTATTTTCAAAATAGCCGATGTGAAGTGCATTTTGTATTCACGATGTTAACGTTCAGTCCACTGATGTCAACATATTGAAGTTTCAAGCAGCACATGTTTCCCACAATACAACTTGGAATTTAACTAATTCAATCTTGTTTGACAGAGCTAAATGAGCTCTGTCAAACAAGATCGAATTGGTTGAATTTTTAGTTGCATTATGGGAGAAATTTGTAGCGTGAAGTGTTGATAATTTCGACATCGGTGTTCAAAGGGTTAATGCACAATATTATCAATACCAAAGCTGGCAGGAGAGTTTATGACCACCAGATCGCAGTCTGTTCAAGAAGATCCCGTTTGTGCGTTCACACGGTACTGCAGTATGGTAATGTGTGGTTAATGTGGTCAACAAAACCTCCCAGCGAGAAAAAAGAAGGTTGTGGTGATTGTATTGTGTGGAAAATAGTGTGGTCTTCAAATTAGGTATTTATTTATTGGAGTTTAACAACACTTTCGACAGCCAGGGTCACCTCGTGTCGGACAGTTTTATGGATGGAGAAAGTCGGAGTACCCGGAGAGAACCACCCAGAAACGGCGATCAACTGTCAGACTCCCCAACGTACTAACTCCACCCAAGCAGGGTTAGCATTGGTTGAAGACAGGTACACCATTGACGTGCATTACGCCTTAGTACACGGACGGGGCCATCGTGCACCCTCGTGGGCAATCGCGATTAAGTACCTTGCCCAAGGACACAACGCAGTTAACCCTGGCGAGGATCGAACCGTGGACCTCTCGGTTTCAAGTTCAAATCCGTAACCACTAGGCCACCGCGCTGCCGGTCTTCAAATCGGCAGGCATGTTATCAATATTATCTAGAATTCTTACACGGCAACTGAATAATGAAAATATAACTTCGATTTCCTGTTTTTCAACTAACATAACGAAGGGGTTGTAAAAGACAGCCTTCCGTAAACAGGACAGTAAAAGAAGTAAAATACCCTCAAGTTTTATTTGGACAATATACAGTTTTTGAGGGAGTGAAGTTTCGTTACAAGTTCAGTGTAGTGGAGTTTCCATCATAATTATAGCGTATAGAGTCTGAGACTATCAATACTTGCGGAAGTTAAAATATGCAAAATCTGCAGCTTACAAAGCGGTAGGAGCAGGGATGTGGCGTCAGGGGGTGTCTCGCCCCCCACCCCCTCACCTCCCAGGTAGGAGCATTTTTTTCAATAGTTGGAAATTCCGAGGTCAAAAATCAAATAGTTGGAAATTCAATAAATTAACATTGTTAAAAATATTAAAATTCCAACTAATGGTGAGAAATTTGGATCTTTTATTTCCAACTGGAAACTTGAGTTTCAAATTTCCTACTCTAAAATTGACATGGCCTCAAAATTTCGACTCTGACATCAATCCGGTAAATTTTCTGACCCAGACACATTATAAATGATGCTTTTTCCGTTTCAGGACTAGTGAAAATTTTCAGAAGGGTTCATAACCCTTTACCCAACGCAGACGATTTCAAAATTCATCATTTTAAATATCATTTTTTTAATTTTTTTAAAAAAAATTTCAATAAAACCGTATCATGTGCCCCTTCTTTGGAACGAGCTCGACGAACTCGTTCCAAAGAGGGGTCACATGATATGGTTTTGTTGAAATCATTCGAAAAGTAATATTTTTTCAGCAGCTGTATTTTTATATTACGTGGGCGGATGCGGGCGATTCGTTGGGTAAAGGGTTAAAATATATCACCCAGCGCTGCAGTGCAAGCAACTATCGAAACCACTCACAGTTGGAATTTACACCGGTGTCACCCCCCCCCCCCCCCCAGCTGAAACCCTCTAGCCTCATCCCTGGGTAGGAGTAGATTCAATTTGAAATCCGTAGCCTGATTCAATTTGATCTGAGATTTACGGAGCCCTATGAACTTCTATGTTCAATGTGGAGGTCCATTAACTGAAACTCTCCCCGTTTCCGGTTACTTTTTTCCGCAGATGAGATATCGTTTATCTGTGTGTTCATGTGATTATCCACGAACTGCATACATTATATCGAGTTTCTCGGTTTGGGATGCTGTGATGGCGGGTTCTGTTTTTTTTTTCATATTCAAGAAAGACCAAAAGCATACAATTACATAAAATCAGATATAACATAAAACGGAATATAAATAATAAAATATCATGAAACACATTTTGTCATACATATAATAATAATAACAACACTTTGGCCGGCAGCTGATTTGTCGCGGTTCTCGGGTGAGAAGGCCTTGGTTACCCCTGTACTCCCAACTGCCTCCCTATTCCCACGTTTCTGCTCTCCTCCCAACATTCGGAGACGAACTGCTTGATGACATCCCTTGTTCCATTCTTCCCAATCTCTCCGATTAGCATATTAGCCCTCTCCTTTGAGTCTTTCACTTCCCACATGTCCTTCATTCTCCCGTCCCACTTCCCCATTATGCTCCCAGTTAATCTTATATTTTAGACTGGTATTTTAGGCATTCTAGAAGAAATTGTTCCAGAGTCTCCATCACGACCAAATTACACAACTGGCACTCCTTTTCACTGTTTTCCCAATTTCCCCCATCAGCTCCAGGGACTGCGACCTCAGCTTGACCACCCCCCCCCCCAAAGGTGCCTTCAATGTACTCTTCAAAACCACGCTTCTCTTTATCACGCAGGCCACCCAAAGACCTCTTTGATTTGACTCCCTCTCGCCAATTGAGGTTACCGTCCTCCGTGACCCTTTCTCTGACGATTTTTACCGTGGTTTGCCCCAACGTCTAGGTCTGAGATCTCCAATGAGTAGTTCTCTATTAGCTCCCTCACTTGGACCATCCACCATGTCTTGATATTTGAGTTGAAAATTCTCTGGAACATTACTTTACACCATCGGCTGTCGGGGAGATTTACCAAAGAATTAAGATAACCGAGTTTCAATAAGTCTATCCTGTCCTCGATCCTCATCCACCAAGCTCACCCCTGATGGCTTCAAATGCTGTGGCATTACTCGACCCCGTTATCCATCAGCCTGCACCGTTCTGCAGGGTTTCCAATCTCTTTACAGCCGTCTGGTTTGGGGGTACCACTTCCGTACCATATATTATACTTGGCAGACCGACCATTTCCCAAATGGTTTTCCCCACGAAAACATTATTGAAATCTGTTTCTCCCTATAAGTTTCATTTGGTTAAAGATTCGCCTCCCCTTCAGAATCAATCGATTTGTGTGGTTCAGTAGACGCCTCTTCCTGTGATGTTTATATTTACCCCCAGATACTCGTAGTCACCTGTCTCTCCTGCACTAAGAAGTTTGCTGCTGCCTTCCGGAATACAGAACTCCCCCACTCTCCACCTTCGAGTGGGGGTCCACTTTGTGGCCCACAGGTATAACTTTGCTCTTGCTTTCATTAAGTTCGAGTCTCCATTTGCTCCCATATTTCCCAACAATTCCCAGCATTTTCGCTAGCCCCTCTTCGCTTTCTGACACTAGCGCCATATCGTCTGCAAAAAATAGTCCTGTGATCTTCAAGTCCCCCAACTGCTATCCCGTCGTCGCTATGCAGGAGTTCATCTCCTAAACCTTTGATGTACAATGCAAAAAGCATTGGCGAAAGGATACACCCCTGTTTTAGGCCTATCTCCATTGTTTGTTGTTATGTTACCCAAGTACATCTTTATATAATGCTTTCAGAATTTGATGTAAACGGTTGAAAAACGGCTCCCTGAGTCTTGTTAAATTTTAAATTATTTTATTTGCCGTCGGAAGAAGTACCTTGCCGGAATCGTTTCAGAATTAACAAAGATTGAACTTTGTGAATTGAAATGACATGGCTGGCGATTTTCTTTATTGGAAGAGATTTATAGGGAAGTTAGTTCCCTTTGATTTTCTAAAGTTGTCAGTAAATTTAACACTAAAGGTGTGGGAATTCATATAAAAATTGAAATTTCGAAATGTAAGCTAAATTGTTTCATAGATGTGCGCATTATTTCATAAACTTCGGGCATTTTCCTGAAGAATATGCTGGCTTTATACAAGTTTTTTCCCCCAATCAGTTTGAACTTTAAATACTATTCTCAGCTTAACCCTTTACCTAACACGAAAAGCAGACGACACTTGCAAAAATAATTCTTGAATAAACAATTTCTTTCATTCTTTGTCTCAGAAACATAGGTTATGACCCCTCATTGGAACGAGCTCGGCGAGCTCGTTCCAACAAGGGGTCATAACCTATGTTTTTGAGATAAAAAATGAAAAAATAATGAAAATTAATTGGAGATTTTTGACAATAGCGCTGGCCGGTTTTGGCCGTTACGTTCGGGTAAAGGATTAAACCCATTCAAAAATATTTCTGGTAGTGTGTCAGGGCAAATCCAGCCTAAATATAGGGGCAAGGGGCCTCATATGTAAAGATATTGTAAGTTCAAAATATATTCCGCATCAAGGCGAAAAACCCACGTGAATTTCACTTCTCTGTAAAGCTGGACATAGAAAAAACACACGTGGTGTATATCCATCTTTAGCGCAGGGACCCAGGGGAGAAACGGTATGTTAGATAAGGTCTAATCTCATTTATCGTCACGGTCAATTAAGAAACGAGATTTGAAAACGATAGAAATGTCTATCGTATCGTCACCTGATCATTAGTTATAGCAATGCGTGGCAGGAACAAATCACCGTTAAAGTCACGCGTGAGATGACTTGTATTGATTCTGCCTCGATATACGTCATCTCCCACCGTTTTGACAGGTGGACAGATGAGCGTCGGTCCACCTGACAGTTTAGGGTAAAAAGTATATATATACCTGGAAGAGCAGAGCATGAGACACACACTTGGGGTCACACACGCGTTGGTGAAGTCCAGGACAGGCGGACTCTGTTTCCTGGCATAAGGGTACCTTCGATCACAGGACCCTGAAACGGCTGGAATCGCCAGAGAGGGCATTCCATGATTGATTTAGCTTAGCGTTGATAGGCGGCTACGGGGCCGAATTCGTGAGAAGGAACACCCCAGGTGGAACGTTAAAGTTTAGATTGTCGAGTAGCAGGTATCGGCCTGCAATAGTCAGAAGTGTAGGTTAATTGTATTGTGCGTATTAACCCTTTGAAGCGTCAGCCTGATTGCGTTCTGAGTAGTTTATTTTGCTGTCGGAACATCGTAATACCGACTGGAGATCGGTGTGAGTGACAATTTCGCCCTAGCACAAAAAGGGGCATCTGTGAATCGTGAATTCAACCAGGAACGGTGGATATTTCAATAGGACTTTCACGGAGGACTTTCAAAAGGCACATAAGGTATGAGTAGACAATATCTGACCCAAATCAGAAGTACGGTGGTTTATAGATGACGAACATTGCTGGTCGGAACCCTCCGACAGCCAGAGGTACAGTTACGCGCAGACGTTGACATTTGAGCCTAAGCGGGTGAAGCTCTTATGGCGAGCTCACGGTAGTAACATTTCCAGTGTGTAGACTATAGTGCCAGTACAGGGCTATAGAATGACTATATGATTGTTTAGAATTATTTAACCGTAGTGACCCATTTTCTGTGAAAAGAATCGAATTGTTGATTGTTGAAATATTGAAACGGATTTATTTTTATGTGTAAATAAAAGAATCGTTGTTACTTTAAGCCATTCTTTCCATTATACAGCCTGAAGTGATTAGGAATCACACCTAACGGAAATCGAACCTATTTCAGGCCAATTTGGCAGAGAAGGAATCACGGCGTCGGTCTAACTCAGCTCTCTGCGCCGAGTTCGCGACACTTGGATTCCGACCCTCCACGTTGGTCTAATTTTCCCGCAACTTCATCAGCGGGACTAAATAACCCCACGTCAGCCCAGGCCTTACGGGGCCTTAGGTGCCCCTGACATTGATTGGCGAGCGCTACCAGGATATTTCTAAAAGGTAAAAAATGGCTATATGGAAATTTTGTTTTATTTTAATGGCGGTTCTGTTTAGGTTTTGACGCGTTCGGTCAGTTGATGCCGTTCAAGGGTTTAATATCGCAATACAGTAGTCCCCAAAAGGATACTTAATAGCCACTATAACTGCGGTAGGTTTCAGAATATTTGGTGCGTTTAATTACGTTAAATTACAGAGGTAAATTAAGATTAATTGCCATATTTTCTTTTTTTCTTTTCCTTCTTCGTTCTTTCTGACGAGTGTTGAAGATAGAAAGAAAAAATCAAAATGGATGTTGTTACACCCCTCGCCCAACTGGTATCATTAGGCAAGGAAATGGGCCTTGAGGGGGCCGAACTTCATAAGTTCGTTAAAGATGAGCAGAAACGTGAGGCCAAGGAGATTGCCTTACGTAATGACGCAAGAGAGAGAGAAGCCCAATTAGAACGAGAGCGTGAGAAAGACGCAAGAGAGGCGAGGGAGAGAGAAGCCCAATAAGAACGAGAGCGTGAGAAAGACGCAAGAGAGGCGAAAGAGAGAGAGATTCAATTAGCAAATGAGGCGAGAGAGAGGGAAGCCCAATTAGCAAGGGAGGCAAGGGAGGCAGAGCGAGAGCTCGAACAACAGAGGCACGAGAGAGAATTAGAGCTCCTCAGAGCAAGGGCCGATGTGGAGAATGAAAGTCGGCGCTCAGGGGATGGGAGTGCAGGGGTAGCAATTCATGCCCCACGCCCCCATCTCGCTCCTTTCAATGAAAACACAGATGACTTGGACTCGTACTTGGAGAGGTTCGAGCGTTTTGCCTCCAGTCAAATGTGGCCAGAAGACACATGGGCTATGTGCTTGAGCCCTTTGTTGTCAGGTAAAGCCCTCGAGGCTTATACCAGTATGCCTCCTGCACTTCTTAACGACTACAGTGAGCTGAAGAATGCCATCCTTCGGAGATACCAGCTCACTGAAGAAGGATTCCGGACCAAGTTCCGAGAAATTTAGCAGGAGAAGGGAGAAACAGTACCTCAGTATTTTGCCCGAGCTAGGCGGTACTTTGACCGCTGGACTGATCTCGCAGAAGTGAATGAGTCGTATGGAGCCCTGCGAGATCTATTTCTCCGAGAGCAGTTTTTAACTACATGCTCCAAGGAATTGGGCCTGTTCATCAAGGAAAGGGGTCCGCCCACCTATGATGAGATGGCAACTGTGGCAGAACGCTACATCGAGGCCCACGGTGGGAGTGTAAACGCACCCAAATTGGCTAGGGGTGGGGCAAACGGGTTGGCAATGGCACCCGTAAGGCAACACCACCCCGACCCTCCTGCGTCGCAGACCAGCCGGAAGGGGAGCGCTCCCAAGGACACCACTTGTTTTATCTGCAACAAGCGGGGTCATATTGCCAGGGACTGCTGGCAGAAGCAGGTAAGGACCACTGGGAACATTAGACCACCTCAGCAGGGGGTCGGGAACGCAGCACCAAGGGGTTGGAAGCAAGGTGACCGCGTAGATCCAGGGCCAAGTAGACAGACGGCAGCGTTCTGTCAAACTATCGGTCCAGAACACAGTCCCCTCCGGGAATGTATACAAGAGGGAGAATTGAGGCTGGAAGGCGGGAAGGTCGTCCCGATAATAAGTGGCATGTGTGAGAGGCTCACAACTTCGCAGGAGAAGGTTGATATGCCAGTGTACCCAGGGTATGTGGGACAAAGGGAGATCCGTCTGCTCCGGGATTCTGGGTGCTCCTCTGCAGCGGTTAGAAGGCAACTGGTTGACGACAAGCAATTGTTGGGTCGTGACCATTTGTGTATTTTGATAGATGGGACCGTTAGAAGGTTCCCCATCGCGAGGATAACGGTGGATACCCCATTTTATCGTGGCGATGTGGAAGCCATGTGCATTGAATCACCTGTGTATGACTTGGTCATAGGTAATATCCCAGGGGTGAGGGCAAGCCCTGATGAGTTATGGTCCAGGGGTAGGGGGCCAAGTTATGGCCCAACGAGGGCAAAGGAAGTTCAAGTCGGTGGGCAAGGACCCCCGGCGGTTGCACTCGGTAACGTACCGAGTAAGGAAGGGAAGGTTCCCAGGGGGAACCAGTCCGATGGTCCAGGGGATGGCCCCTACACGACGAAATGTCGCAAAGTTTCAAGGGAGACGACTCCTGTCCTATTAGGGAGAAGGGGCCGCAGGCGGTCCAGGCGAAACGCCAAACAGCGAGGGAACCCAATGGGATCATTGGGGAAAGACCCTCAAGCAAGTTTATGTGGGGGAGTTGAGCGCCCCAAGAAGTCGGTGTCACCCGTGGGGAGAGGGGAGGCCAGACCCACGCAAATGGCTGGGCAAACTTCCCCAGAATTGAGAGGGCACGGGTCAACACAAGTTGAGTATGTTAAAGTGGATGGGACCGCTAAGGTGGGCGCCCAGGGGACCGAGAAAAGGGTCCACAAATCAAAGGAGAAGCATCCTAGGTGGCGGAGACCACGTAGAGAGTGCCGGGGGCGCACAGCGCCCAATGTGCACAAGAAGTCGTCGCAACGGACCGGGGGGTCGACGGCACAAGGGCCAAGGACGGCCCGTGTCGTTCGAACGACGGTAATCGCCGGGACGAGTGAGCCTGGGGGATATAGCGCCAAGGGAAGCTCTTGGGAATGCGACAACGACATGGTATGGGGACCCTGGTGGAATACCCGTAGAAATGGCGGGGCGAGAAGTAGGGGTGTGTCAAGGGTTACCCAAGGGGATACTGGGAACCGGGCCCCTACCAATGGTCGGTGGTTATAAAGAAGCAATAGTTGGGGGGGCTGTGGGCCTGGTGTCTAGGACGGGGGCTCCAGTCGCAAATATTTTATGTGGGTGAGGTGATGGGCTTCGTAAACTCGGTGTTAAGGCCCGGAGGAATTTTCTTATTTTAGTATTATTATTGCTCTGACCGCGGACGGTGTTACTCGTCGGAGTGAGTGCCAAGTGAACTGTTTGCAAAATGGGCGAACGTGTATAAAAATGTGTATGTTTAGGTGTAAATATATAGTATTACAGAGAGAGAGTGCTGCAAATCTAAGAGCAAGGCTACTCTCCATATGTAAACCCGCAAGACGGGAGCATGTGGTAGCGTGTGTGTCGTGGGAATCGGTATGGCCGACGCATGAGCCCGGTCATGAACCCCACGACCACTAGGGTACAGTTTTGTAGTCTAGAACATGATGGTAGATCGTAAAAAGGTGTGAGAGGCGAGCGTGTGTGGCTTTGCCCCTTGCGTTTTAAGAGATACACAGGGTGTTTCTCTCTGGAAGGGAGTTGTCAGGGCAAATCCAGCCTAAATATAGGGGCAAGAGGCCTCATATGTAAAGATATTGTAAGTTCAAAATATATTCCGCATCAAGGCGAAAAACCCACGTGAATTTCACTTCTCTGTAAAGCTGGACATAGAAAAAACACACGTGGTGTATATCCAGCTTTAGCGCAGGGACCCAGGGGAGAAACGGTATGTTAGATAAGGTCTAATCTCATTTATCGTCACGGTCAATTAAGAAACGAGATTTGAAAACGATAGAAATGTCTATCGTATCGTCACCTGATCATTGGTTATAGCAATGCGTGGCAGGAACAAATCACCGTTAAAGTCACGCGTGAGATGACTTGTATTGATTCTGCCTCGATATACGTCATCTCCCACCGTTTTGACAGGTGGACAGATGAGCGTCGGTCCACCTGACAGTTTAGGGTAAAAAGTATATATATACCTGGAAGAGCAGAGCATGAGACACACACTTGGGGTCACACACGCGTTGGTGAAGTCCAGGACAGGCGGACTCTGTTACCTGGCATAAGGGTACCTTCGATCACAGGACCCTGAAACGGCTGGAATCGCCAGAGAGGGCATTCCATGATTGATTTAGCTTAGCGTTGATAGGCGGCTACGGGGCCGAATTCGTGAGAAGGAACACCCCAGGTGGAACGTTAAAGTTTAGATTGTCGAGTAGCAGGTATCGGCCTGCAATAGTCAGAAGTGTAGGTTAATTGTATTGTGCGTATTAACCCTTTGAAGCGTCAGCCTGATTGCGTTCTGAGTAGTTTATTTTGCTGTCGGAACATCGTAATACCGACTGGAGATCGGTGTGAGTGACAATTTCGCCCTAGCACAAAAAGGGGCATCTGTGAATCGTGAATTCAACCAGGAACGGTGGATATTTCAATAGGACTTTCACGGAGGACTTTCAAAAGGCACATAAGGTATGAGTAGACAATATCTGACCCAAATCAGAAGTACGGTGGTTTATAGATGACGAACATTGCTGGTCGGAACCCTCCGACAGCCAGAGGTACAGTTACGCGCAGACGTTGACATTTGAGCCTAAGCGGGTGAAGCTCTTATGGCGAGCTCACGGTAGTAACATTTCCAGTGTGTAGACTATAGTGCCAGTACAGGGCTATAGAATGACTATATGATTGTTTAGAATTATTTAACCGTAGTGACCCATTTTCTGTGAAAAGAATCGAATTGTTGATTGTTGAAATATTGAAACGGATTTATTTTTATGTGTAAATAAAAGAATCGTTGTTACTTTAAGCCATTCTTTCCATTATACAGCCTGAAGTGATTAGGAATCACACCTAACGGAAATCGAACCTATTTCAGGCCAATTTGGCAGAGAAGGAATCACGGCGTCGGTCTAACTCAGCTCTCTGCGCCGAGTTCGCGACACTTGGATTCCGACCCTCCACGTTGGTCTAATTTTCCCGCAACTTCATCAGCGGGACTAAATAACCCCACGTCAGCCCAGGCCTTACGGGGCCTTAGGTGCCCCTGACATTGATTGGCGAGCGCTACCAGGATATTTCTAAAAGGTAAAAAATGGCTATATGGAAATTTTGTTTTATTTTAATGGCGGTTCTGTTTAGGTTTTGACGCGTTCGGTCAGTTGATGCCGTTCAAGGGTTTAATATCGCAATACAGTAGTCCCCAAAAGGATACTTAATAGCCACTATAACTGCGGTAGGTTTCAGAATATTTGGTGCGTTTAATTACGTTAAATTACAGAGGTAAATTAAGATTAATTGCCATATTTTCTTTTTTTCTTTTCCTTCTTCGTTCTTTCTGACGAGTGTTGAAGATAGAAAGAAAAAATCAAAATGGATGTTGTTACACCCCTCGCCCAACTGGTATCATTAGGCAAGGAAATGGGCCTTGAGGGGGCCGAACTTCATAAGTTCGTTAAAGATGAGCAGAAACGTGAGGCCAAGGAGATTGCCTTACGTAATGACGCAAGAGAGAGAGAAGCCCAATTAGAACGAGAGCGTGAGAAAGACGCAAGAGAGGCGAGGGAGAGAGAAGCCCAATAAGAACGAGAGCGTGAGAAAGACGCAAGAGAGGCGAAAGAGAGAGAGATTCAATTAGCAAATGAGGCGAGAGAGAGGGAAGCCCAATTAGCAAGGGAGGCAAGGGAGGCAGAGCGAGAGCTCGAACAACAGAGGCACGAGAGAGAATTAGAGCTCCTCAGAGCAAGGGCCGATGTGGAGAATGAAAGTCGGCGCTCAGGGGATGGGAGTGCAGGGGTAGCAATTCATGCCCCACGCCCCCATCTCGCTCCTTTCAATGAAAACACAGATGACTTGGACTCGTACTTGGAGAGGTTCGAGCGTTTTGCCTCCAGTCAAATGTGGCCAGAAGACACATGGGCTATGTGCTTGAGCCCTTTGTTGTCAGGTAAAGCCCTCGAGGCTTATACCAGTATGCCTCCTGCACTTCTTAACGACTACAGTGAGCTGAAGAATGCCATCCTTCGGAGATACCAGCTCACTGAAGAAGGATTCCGGACCAAGTTCCGAGAAATTAAGCAGGAGAAGGGAGAAACAGTACCTCAGTATTTTGCCCGAGCTAGGCGGTACTTTGACCGCTGGACTGATCTCGCAGAAGTGAATGAGTCGTATGGAGCCCTGCGAGATCTATTTCTCCGAGAGCAGTTTTTAACTACATGCTCCAAGGAATTGGGCCTGTTCATCAAGGAAAGGGGTCCGCCCACCTATGATGAGATGGCAACTGTGGCAGAACGCTACATCGAGGCCCACGGTGGGAGTGTAAACGCACCCAAATTGGCTAGGGGTGGGGCAAACGGGTTGGCAATGGCACCCGTAAGGCAACACCACCCCGACCCTCCTGCGTCGCAGACCAGCCGGAAGGGGAGCGCTCCCAAGGACACCACTTGTTTTATCTGCAACAAGCGGGGTCATATTGCCAGGGACTGCTGGCAGAAGCAGGTAAGGACCACTGGGAACATTAGACCACCTCAGCAGGGGGTCGGGAACGCAGCACCAAGGGGTTGGAAGCAAGGTGACCGCGTAGATCCAGGGCCAAGTAGACAGACGGCAGCGTTCTGTCAAACTATCGGTCCAGAACACAGTCCCCTCCGGGAATGTATACAAGAGGGAGAATTGAGGCTGGAAGGCGGGAAGGTCGTCCCGATAATAAGTGGCATGTGTGAGAGGCTCACAACTTCGCAGGAGAAGGTTGATATGCCAGTGTACCCAGGGTATGTGGGACAAAGGGAGATCCGTCTGCTCCGGGATTCTGGGTGCTCCTCTGCAGCGGTTAGAAGGCAACTGGTTGACGACAAGCAATTGTTGGGTCGTGACCATTTGTGTATTTTGATAGATGGGACCGTTAGAAGGTTCCCCATCGCGAGGATAACGGTGGATACCCCATTTTATCGTGGCGATGTGGAAGCCATGTGCATTGAATCACCTGTGTATGACTTGGTCATAGGTAATATCCCAGGGGTGAGGGCAAGCCCTGATGAGTTATGGTCCAGGGGTAGGGGGCCAAGTTATGGCCCAACGAGGGCAAAGGAAGTTCAAGTCGGTGGGCAAGGACCCCCGGCGGTTGCACTCGGTAACGTACCGAGTAAGGAAGGGAAGGTTCCCAGGGGGAACCAGTCCGATGGTCCAGGGGATGGCCCCTACACGACGAAATGTCGCAAAGTTTCAAGGGAGACGACTCCTGTCCTATTAGGGAGAAGGGGCCGCAGGCGGTCCAGGCGAAACGCCAAACAGCGAGGGAACCCAATGGGATCATTGGGGAAAGACCCTCAAGCAAGTTTATGTGGGGGAGTTGAGCGCCCCAAGAAGTCGGTGTCACCCGTGGGGAGAGGGGAGGCCAGACCCACGCAAATGGCTGGGCAAACTTCCCCAGAATTGAGAGGGCACGGGTCAACACAAGTTGAGTATGTTAAAGTGGATGGGACCGCTAAGGTGGGCGCCCAGGGGACCGAGAAAAGGGTCCACAAATCAAAGGAGAAGCATCCTAGGTGGCGGAGACCACGTAGAGAGTGCCGGGGGCGCACAGCGCCCAATGTGCACAAGAAGTCGTCGCAACGGACCGGGGGGTCGACGGCACAAGGGCCAAGGACGGCCCGTGTCGTTCGAACGACGGTAATCGCCGGGACGAGTGAGCCTGGGGGATATAGCGCCAAGGGAAGCTCTTGGGAATGCGACAACGACATGGTATGGGGACCCTGGTGGAATACCCGTAGAAATGGCGGGGCGAGAAGTAGGGGTGTGTCAAGGGTTACCCAAGGGGATACTGGGAACCGGGCCCCTACCAATGGTCGGTGGTTATAAAGAAGCAATAGTTGGGGGGCTGTGGGCCTGGTGTCTAGGACGGGGGCTCCAGTCGCAAATATTTTATGTGGGTGAGGTGATGGGCTTCGTAAACTCGGTGTTAAGGCCCGGAGGAATTTTCTTATTTTAGTATTATTATTGCTCTGACCGCGGACGGTGTTACTCGTCGGAGTGAGTGCCAAGTGAACTGTTTGCAAAATGGGCGAACGTGTATAAAAATGTGTATGTTTAGGTGTAAATATATAGTATTACAGAGAGAGAGTGCTGCAAATCTAAGAGCAAGGCTACTCTCCATATGTAAACCCGCAAGACGGGAGCATGTGGTAGCGTGTGTGTCGTGGGAATCGGTATGGCCGACGCATGAGCCCGGTCATGAACCCCACGACCACTAGGGTACAGTTTTGTAGTCTAGAACATGATGGTAGATCGTAAAAAGGTGTGAGAGGCGAGCGTGTGTGGCTTTGCCCCTTGCGTTTTAAGAGATACACAGGGTGTTTCTCTCTGGAAGGGAGTTGTCAGGGCAAATCCAGCCTAAATATAGGGGCAAGAGGCCTCATATGTAAAGATATTGTAAGTTCAAAATATATTCCGCATCAAGGCGAAAAACCCACGTGAATTTCACTTCTCTGTAAAGCTGGACATAGAAAAAACACACGTGGTGTATATCCAGCTTTAGCGCAGGGACCCAGGGGAGAAACGGTATGTTAGATAAGGTCTAATCTCATTTATCGTCACGGTCAATTAAGAAACGAGATTTGAAAACGATAGAAATGTCTATCGTATCGTCACCTGATCATTGGTTATAGCAATGCGTGGCAGGAACAAATCACCGTTAAAGTCACGCGTGAGATGACTTGTATTGATTCTGCCTCGATATACGTCATCTCCCACCGTTTTGACAGGTGGACAGATGAGCGTCGGTCCACCTGACAGTTTAGGGTAAAAAGTATATATATACCTGGAAGAGCAGAGCATGAGACACACACTTGGGGTCACACACGCGTTGGTGAAGTCCAGGACAGGCGGACTCTGTTACCTGGCATAAGGGTACCTTCGATCACAGGACCCTGAAACGGCTGGAATCGCCAGAGAGGGCATTCCATGATTGATTTAGCTTAGCGTTGATAGGCGGCTACGGGGCCGAATTCGTGAGAAGGAACACCCCAGGTGGAACGTTAAAGTTTAGATTGTCGAGTAGCAGGTATCGGCCTGCAATAGTCAGAAGTGTAGGTTAATTGTATTGTGCGTATTAACCCTTTGAAGCGTCAGCCTGATTGCGTTCTGAGTAGTTTATTTTGCTGTCGGAACATCGTAATACCGACTGGAGATCGGTGTGAGTGACAATTTCGCCCTAGCACAAAAAGGGGCATCTGTGAATCGTGAATTCAACCAGGAACGGTGGATATTTCAATAGGACTTTCACGGAGGACTTTCAAAAGGCACATAAGGTATGAGTAGACAATATCTGACCCAAATCAGAAGTACGGTGGTTTATAGATGACGAACATTGCTGGTCGGAACCCTCCGACAGCCAGAGGTACAGTTACGCGCAGACGTTGACATTTGAGCCTAAGCGGGTGAAGCTCTTATGGCGAGCTCACAGTAATAACATTTCAGATTTGTGAAGCTCTTATGGCGAGCTCACGGTAGTAACATTTCCAGTGTGTAGACTATAGTGCCAGTACAGGGCTATAGAATGACTATATGATTGTTTAGAATTATTTAACCGTAGTGACCCATTTTCTGTGAAAAGAATCGAATTGTTGATTGTTGAAATATTGAAACGGATTTATTTTTATGTGTAAATAAAAGAATCGTTGTTACTTTAAGCCATTCTTTCCATTATACAGCCTGAAGTGATTAGGAATCACACCTAACGGAAATCGAACCTATTTCAGGCCAATTTGGCAGAGAAGGAATCACGGCGTCGGTCTAACTCAGCTCTCTGCGCCGAGTTCGCGACACTTGGATTCCGACCCTCCACGTTGGTCTAATTTTCCCGCAACTTCATCAGCGGGACTAAATAACCCCACGTCAGCCCAGGCCTTACGGGGCCTTAAGTGTCCCTGACATAGTGTTGCCTGTTTTATTGGATTTAGAAAATGAAATATATTACCTGAGTTCGATAATTACGTTAGAGAATATTCGCATTTGAAGAGAGTATGTGACATGTCATTTTTTGGATATGCCTGTAAATTTATGGAGCGGAACACCAATATGGCTGCTGCGGCAGACGTATTGATTTTGATACGGCAGCCATATTGATTTAGGTTTTCACCAATTAACTAAAGAATGACCTTATTGATCCGTCTCATCTCTTGGGGATGTGTTGTGTGTGGGTAGTGGAAGCTTCCTATCGATGATTGTCCGGATTCTATATTCAAGATGGCTGTCATGGCGACCATCTTGATTTTCGTTTCCGTCAATTAACTCAAGAGTGCGTTGACTGATCGGTCTCAATCTTTTGATAACTTGTTGGCGGTGGGTAAGGGAAGGTCCTTTCGATAATTGTCCGAATTCGATAGTTAATATGGTTTCCAAGGCGGCCATATTGATTTTGGTTTTCATCATTTAACTCAAGAATGACTTCACTGATCAGCCTCATCTCTTGGTTAATTGAATAGGGTGGATATCGGAAGGTTCGATATTTTATTCGATTGTTGAATTTCAGTGCTCAATGAACTGGATGGCCTTGGGAATTATGAAAGGGGGTCAAGTTCATATTTCAGACACAGATAATAGACAGATGTAATTTTTTGACGACATTTTCTATCCCTGGTAATGCAGAAAAGGGCATATGCAGAGCTTCGTGTGCTCTTGTTTTCAGAAAACTCTTTTGAAAACAGAAGGCAAATGTTACACCATATTCCACCGTGTTCCAAGACCAAATAAAAAAAATGCATTTGCTACCAGAGTAGTTAGTTTTTCAAATGAATGAGGGTGGGGGGGGGGGGGGGGGGGGGCTTTTATTTTTTTACTTTGTTGTGTTTGATGACTGGTAGAGTACCAAATTATATTTGGTCAGAAAAATCTGTTAACATGTTCTTGCTTTGTTAAAATTATGGGACTCTCCCATAAATTTTAACAAGGCAAATCCACACAGGCTCAATAATTTCACTACACAGACTTTATGAAGCACATCCATGTAATATGAAGCCTGTAAGTTGTGGCACCTGCACTTCAGAAAATGCTCAAATTTGAAAGTCCGGCATTTAACCAGTTAATAAAGAAATATGAAATATATTTTTGTTTAGTTATATTTATGCACCTTTTTCGAAAACCAAAATGCCGTCCATATAATATTTGAGATATTTTTCTGTAGAACAGAACAAACTGGATGTGGTTGAGAGTGGTGACCGAGTGGATAAGTGCGCTGGTCTCTCATGCCAGAGGTCCCGGGATCGATGCCCAGTCGGGGAAAGTTCTGGAGTGTCCGAACACTCTCTGTCAGCATCAATTGTGGGTTTGATGCTGTCACAGCGTATCGTTCTATCTAAATAATTGTCTTCTGTGCGGAGATAGACACACTCCGCGCAGGCTAAAGATCCCTTTGTTGTATTCGAGAAGAGCGAGGCCACGAAGTTAATATAAACTGCATAACTTGTTCGCCAATCCTTGTAAACCAAATAACATTAAATAAATAAAATGAAATAAAACTGGATGTTTACTAAACAAATATAATAAATAGGCATCATGGTTTGTTGAAAACATGTGCAAATGAATATACATCAATCAAAAAAGGTAAATTTTTAAAGTCTCATGATTTCATAATAAATTTAGTAGACACTGTTAGCCAATATAAAAATGTTCAACGAGAGGTTTCAATTTCACTGAGGGAGGTGCCTGAGAACCGAATACTTTTATTTGGCCTACATAATGCATTTTTCAAACTGTTCGCGTGATACAACCACCACGTTCAGTACGGTCGCTGTGGACAGGTCACTTTACATGGGTGGGCAATATTTTCACGGACGCAATAATATTAGATACAACATTAATTATGAGAATAATCATAAAAAATTATTTAATGAAGCACCGGGTACGGTGCTTCATTAATTAAAATTTTGCTGATAGTGATTTTTATTACCTGGTAAACGCGTGTGTGGACATCACTGCCCACGCGTGGATTACGACCAGTCCACGACGACTGTACTGCATCACACTGTTTTAACCCTTTGCATAACATGAAAAGCAGACGACACTTGCAAAAACAATTTTTGAATAACTAATGTTCCAATGAGGGGGGTCATAATTACGTTGGATAAAGTGTTAAGAAGTGTAATGTTTTGCTTGGATTGACAATGTGATTTTTTACCAAAATAAACGATAATATTCCTCAGTCAAACAGATAAAAAGCTGAGCAAAATGGGCTCTCTCTCTCATAATAATAAACACATGAACGCGAATTTCATTCTGCGAAGATAAACTCGACTCATTGTAATTCGGAATTTCGTAAAGCTAGGTCTGTTGAGCGTAGCTTGATTATCGCTCATCCACTGATCTAAAAACTATGCCGGTGTAAAAGGAATGGAAGTCCGTAGGAACGTTAGTCCCTCTGGACTATTATTCCGCGGAATTATAGTCCTAGGTCTAACATTTCTAGGAACAGTAGTCCCGCGGACTACTATTCCTAGAAATGTTAGACCTAGGACTATAATTCTGCGGAATAATAGTCCAGAGGGACTAATTTTCCTACGGACTTCCATTCCTGTAACACCGGGATAACGAGGAATGGTGTCCCGACAGCCAGTGTTCCACGAACGGTATATGTTGGTTTTTCAGAGACCTGTAACACCCCCACCCCCATCCCAGTTGATAGCACGAACCCGATTGAACAAGATAAGGTAAGCAATTTGGTTCGCATCGTATACGAGTACGTAAACGAGAGCGGCTTCAATTAACACCCCCTTGATCTTCTATGCTAAAGGTCTCGAGTTCCCCCGTCCGGGATGACCCGCGTTGTGTCCTTGGGCAAGGCACTTTATCCAGGTTGCCTACATGGGAGCACGATGGAGCCGTGTACTGTAAGGCGTACTGCACGTCGATGGTGCACATGTCTTCAACCGCTGTAACCCTGCTTGAGCGGTGCTTGGGCAGACAAGAATGTTGAGGAGCTGACAGTTGCTCGTCGATGTTCGGTGGTTCTCTCCGGGTACTCTGACTTCCTCCACCCGTAAAACTGTCACGGTCACGATTGGTCATTCTGCATAAGTATGTGACCTTAAACACCAGTAAATAAATAAATTAATTAATTAACACCCTCAGAGTGGAATTTCCTCTGATGCAGTAATTCAAATGATGTTAACACTTCAGCTAAGAGGATTTGAAACGTCCCTTGCAAGATATTTCTTGAAAAACTGATTTTTTTTTTACTTTTCACCATAAAATATAGCTTATGACCCCTCAGTGGAACATGCATGACGAATTGCGAATGCGTTAGTTTACGTTAAAATGTCGTCTCAAGTTTAACTCTGTTCTCTAGACTAAGCAAATTAGAAATGTTTTACGCTTGTTGTGTCACATGGGTAAAGTGTTAAAACGTGAGGTTTCATTCAGTGGGCTTCTAGGTTCAAACTAGAAGTCCATCGGCAGCCATTCGTCTTTTATTTCTTCAGCACTTTTACTTAATATCGGTTAATTGCCTGTGTGGATAATCAACTCCGTGAGTGTCAGTTGGAATCCACTCTGCGCGTACTGTATTTTATGAAGCAGTTCGACAACCCTTTTCAGTGGCCCAGATACGGAGGCGACCAACAATTTTGTGGAAAAATTTCGGCTCGTCGGTAACTTTTTTTGAAAAATTTTGTGAAATTATCGAAAATCGTTGATATTGGGCTAAAGCACATTTTAGACGGAATTATTGATGAAAAACGTACTTTGGGTATCAAAAACTAAGCGTTTTATTACACGCCTGTTCTATGAAATCCCCATCTACAGCAACACTAAACCATGCGGAAAATAAACATATGTTCCGCACACATGTGCGGAACGGAAATCGTTGACGGACTATTTTTTTATAAAGAAGCGAAATTTCTCTGGAATTTTCCACAAATCGTGCACCGCAATTATAATCCGAGTCGCTAGCGATAGCTACAAATGGTCCCTCGAGCTCCAATACGTTCTGTGTGCCAGTAGGCACATAGAACACATTGGAAATCAGGGGACGCAATAGTAATACGGATTTCCCTCGCAAATTTTGTTGGCGATATAATGTGTTCTTTTTGTTGATAGTTGTCAAATGAATTGTTGAGTGTCCGAATAATTATTTTATAGACGTGAAGGCGTGTAATAAACACAGAACAACACGCGTGTGTGAATGGGTTAATCGATATAGCACTTATGCCATCGCGGAAGGATAAAACGCAAGGCCTGTGACCTCTCGTTCTATCCTTCTGCTCTGGCACTCGTGTCATATCGATTAACCCATTCACTCACGAGTGTCTTTCTGTGTATTGGTTGCACAATCTGAAATCTGTCAAAAAATAGTTTTGACCTGTCGGAAACCTTTTAGCTCCCCATCCACAACTAATAAATTGTTGAGTTCGTTCATTCCGTTACGTATATTAATAACGTGAGGTTTCATTCAGTGGGACTGTTCCAATATGTTTGGATTATTACAACAGTCAATTGATCTGGGTCGTCTTATTCCGCCGAGTTGATGAGTCTAGATCAGCCAGATCAAACCAGACGCTGTAGGCGTAGTGTCAGCAAGACTGAATATGACAAACAAGATTCAGGGCCGTAGCTACAGGAGGGGTGTGGAGGGTTGTTTCCCCGCCAATTAGTTTAAAAGTTGGAAATTCGGTGAAGTAAATTTCACTGAAAAGCTGGAATTTTAATAATATCAATTTAATTTGCTCATGTTCTATTTTATTTTTATCGTCCAGAGCCAAAGTGATTTTCCAATTTTCTATCAAATTTTCTTAATTTTTCAATCAGCTGGCACAATTTTCCGACATTCCGACTCGAACCATGACCGATCAGGGTTTTCGAATTCATAGTTCCGTTTCCCTTACACTGACCAGGATACACAAGAACTGTAGACTTTGCTTTTCAGCCAATACCCACTCCTACCAACTGCATTTTTCTTTTGAATAAAATGACTAGGTTTAAGCTAGAGGGAAGTCTTAGAATCCATCTTAGTGGTTCAAAATTAAAAAAATTTCCCTGAGCAGGGCCACCCATTGGACCCCCACTATCGCGCGGGAGATACCCCCTCTCCAACTCCCCCCACGAATGGCATGTGGCCCTCGGGGCATTCATACGACATGCCGTGCTGGACCCCAGCCCCAGTTAGAAATCTATCTGATCGCACCTCCATTGAAGACCCTCTGGCTACGTCCCTGGCCAGATTAACTAACTAAATAATTTGTTTATTATATGGCAGCGGATCTATAAAAATTGAATACGACACCTGAAATGTAAACAAAATAGAAAGTATGGATGGTTGTTTGGAGTGTTCAGAGTAAATGCACTCCGTCTTTTATTTACCTTTTGTAAATTGCTACTTCGAAAATTTCCTAACGTTAGTGACGTCACAAGGGAATCTTTTGAAACAGCATGGTACGGATATGCGACTCTCTGATTTTCGGCGAATTTGAACTGATGGGCAAAACTGCTGTTTTATTGTGGGATATCCATGGTAGTTGCATAAGTATTTGTTCTTATAACATTGCCATCCGGAGTAAATCATATGTACTTGAGGCGTTTTCAAATAGTCGATGAAGAAGACCATGTGCTGAAAGCCCTGACGATTTCGAGCAGACACGCAGCCGAAAGTATAAAACAGTACGCGTTGTGTAAAACATGCACTGGGAATGGATTTAATGTGCGAGAAGAGCACAGCATGTGCTGAATCCCATTTCATCAATTTGATTAAAGAATCATTATCACCTCTATTCCATAATTACTTGTGACAATTCGGAAATGTTCTCTGTTATTATCTCTCATTATCCTTGCTGTTTAAACATGCATTTTGGTTCCAAGTTTCTCTCATTGAAGTGAAGCTCCTCTTCAGTGGTCTGATAATAGATGTTTCATGCATTGATTCGTTCCAGGCTGAGGCTTTGACATTTTGTAAATATCGTCTTGGGAAGATGGCGGACGATATTTTTACGTTTATTCCCTTCACTCTTCGTTTACACTTTCTCAACTTAGTCCCCGATATTTGTTCTTAAATCAACTTAATCCCGGGTTTAGTCGATGGAAATTGGGGAGGCGCGCGAGGATCTCCAAAATATGTTGCGTTCAAGAAAGCTACGCCATAATTCCAGGAACCCTAATAGATATGTGGTGCCTGATAATTTGTCAAACACCACAGATATTTTGTGGTCCCTGAATTGAGTTATTTAACGTGTCGTAGATAGCTCATTCTAGTGATTAGTGAAGGCGATCAAACTTCCGTTAGAAATTAGCGATTCACAGCATCGCCCGTACACACGTGCCACGCCGGGATGCATTACATCGTTAATTTCTGTCCAGCATTTCACGACCTTGAATCCCATAATACATGAGGATGTATTCTCAACCAAACTGAAAAATGCTTATAAAATTTATGCCTTAACTGGTTGAGGGATAGATTATTTTTACTGGTCTGAATTTGTTCATCAATTTTTTACTACAAATTAATGGAGAGTGCCTGTGGGCACTCTCCAGTAATTTGTAATAAAACAAATTTATATAACATCTCATCAATATTGCTCTTTGTCAACCTGGTTGTTCAGTATAGAACGGAGATGTAGTTTGAAAATTTATAAACGGTCCTTGAAGAAGGCCAAGAGGCTGAAAGCTTGACAAAGAGCACAATATTGATGAGATGTGTTACGAGACTGTCCCTATACAATGGGCAATTTAATAATGTGTACGACAACTTTATATAAACAAAATTTTATTTCTGTTTTACTGAATACGGAACATGGGTGAGGGAAGTGTTGGCTTTTGCTCTGTTACCCTCATTTTTTCGAAATCCCTGATAGTGGCTTCTTGCTCTCCACCAGTTAAAAACACAACTTATTCGATTCCTGCTGGAAACTGAAAATTATCTCCGTCCCTTGCAATTATATGTACATCTACAGATCTAATAGAGCATTCCAACAAGTCTGCAAACTTTCCAACAAAACAGCTGGAGTCCCCCGAAGATAGGCATCTAAGTCCCTGCTTAGCCAATAAGCATTTTGTTAAGTGGCACCTCAAAATCCTTCCAAATGGCTCCCATTGAATCTACTTCTAACATCAATTCTCCTGTTTAGGAGAGGGGAGTTTTCGCGTCGGTAACTACTTCCGATTTTTTTATCGATTTGTCCAAGCAGACGCAGACGATTTGCCGTTACATACAATATTTGAGTGGAGACAATATTTACAATTATTACCACTTAACAAGGCATTCTCTAGTGAATTAACATTGTTTACCAAGGCGATCATATTGTATAACGCACGGCAAGTCACGTGACATATCGGGCGACGGGCGGATAATGAAGGTGATTTTCATTAACCGCCCGCGGCCCGATATGTCACGTGACCGAATTACCTCCCGTTTCCTCGACTTCATCTCGGGCCGATTATAAGGCCTCGGACTGTTAATCATTTCTGTTGGGCCGCTAATGAACCGTAATGCCTTGAAAATCATGTTATTGTTATATTGGAATAAGATACAATATTTACACCCGAGGAGCGCTGAGATTAGATTCGAAATCATCTGCTTCATTCGATTTTAGATTCGATTTCCCCCAAAATGTGAAATTCGCACGGCCCTTCACGATACATACAGAACAGATGTGGGGGACTGGTCATAATCCACACGTGGTCAGTGATGTCCACGTATGCGTTTACCGAGTAATACAAATCATCAGCAGCAAAATTTTAATTAATGAACCACCGGGTTGTACCCGGTGCTTCATTAATTCATTTTTTGATGATTATTCCTATAATTAGTGTTTGGAATCTAATATTATTGCGTCCGTGCAGTGGCGAATCCAGGATTGAAAAAAGGGGGGTGGAAAATTGAGTGGCAGAGCCACAAATCGAGCACCGCAGGCACGAGTGAGGGGTGAGCTCGAGAGGGGGATATCCACCCTTTCATACGGGGGTGGGGGGGGGGGTCCTTCCCCTGAAAAGTTTTGAAATTTTGTTCGCGGGAGACACATTCTGGATGCATCTCCTTGTGTACTAGAGGAAATTTAATGCTTCGTAAATGACCGATTTTTACACTACATTTCTATGCATTGCAACATGATTCAAGTTAAATAGGCTGAACAACTGAGTGTTTATCGGACCTCGCAGTTATCGCAATGCACGGGTTTGAGTTACCTGTTTCAAAACAGTAAATTTATGAACGTTATATTTCCAAGCACCCTCGGCGTATGACTAGCCAATCATTATTCATCGCATGAACTTATGGTGATAATATTTCATCCAAATAACATACATCAGACTATTTCCGTTGATGAATCGACATTTATGTTGACTACGATTGGTACAATGTATGGTCTGTAGTCTGTACAGACCATACATTCATTGTACCAGTCGTTTATACGATGGTGTCTGGTCGCGAGAACTCCTCCTGTAAAGATAATTTCAATAAAAGGTTGAATTTGACTTTGAAAAATTGCTTGTTGTCTCCCCTTTCAAATATCAAAAAGGGGGGGGGGTGGTGGAAATCCACCCTATCCACCCCCCCCCCCCCCCCCTGTATCCGCCCATGTCGTGGAAATAATGTCCACACGTGGAAAATAACTAGTCCATGAACGTACTGTATTATAATGGACTCGGCAAATCTCGATAGTTTGCTAAAATAGAATCCCGAATCGAATCTGACAGACATTGTTCAGTGTGGTCCTTGGAAGTGCTTGAAATGAAAAATGTACTTGGAATTTGTGTATATATTATCCTTGGAAATTCTTGGTTTTTACGAATTAATACTTCAACACGAATGCTACGCAACGGAATTTAAAACTTTTCGGCATTTTCGAAAATCATGGACATTAACAACTAAAATCTGCTTCAGTGTTCCATCAGATATTTTACAAGACTGGTAAATACGCGTCTTTCATGATTTATTATCAAAAACAATCTTTTTGACTAATATCTACATGGCGCTATCTACTGAGGCGTGCTGCACGTCGATGGTGCACTTGCCTTCAACCTCTGCTAACCCCGCCTGTGCCGGGTTAGTAAATTGGAGTGTGTCTGACAGTTACTCGCGAATTCTCTCCGGATTCCTCCACCCTTAAACCTGTTCGTCACGAAATCACCCTCGCTGTTGAAAACGTCGTTACACCCCAATAAATAAACAAACCACCCAACTGATATCTATGTGCAAGTTTATTCGAAGCAAAATGAAGAGAACATGGAAAAGTCTAAAAAAAAGTGTCTAAAATGTTCTTGAAAATGGCTCGAACAGGTCTTTGTAAGTTCTTCATTTAACCTCTTCCATGCGACATATAATCTTTGGGCAAAAGATTTCACATTGAATCGAACTTCGAATCAAATCGCATGTTCAATGTTTGCAACTGTGATTCTGCTTATCGGGAATTATCTCCCCTTTACACCATGTGGTATTTAGTGTAGGCGACGTGTACGGCTATTGCGTACCGTCAATGTGGCATCAACTGGCTTCATATAACGGACCTGTGACGGTACAACATAGTATAGCACACTATCCTGTATTAAATGTAGCCTGGTCTTTAATGGAGATACATCGCCTTTTAACCCTTTACATAACTTGAAAAGCAGACGACACATGCAAACAAAATTCTTGAATAACTATTTTTTGTCTCAAAAACATAGGTTATGACCCCTCGTTGGAACGAGCTCGTCGAGCTCGTTCCAACGAGGGGTCATAACCTATAACCGGTTTTGGCCGTTACGTTGGGTAAAGGGTTAACCTTTCAGCGGATGAATCCATCGCATCCTCCCGTGTAATTTACAAAGTAAGCAGTTGAAAAGAACAATGTTTTCTTCAAATTCAGACAGTAGAACCATATCATGAGACCCCTCACTGGAACAAGCTTTGATTAGCTGTATGTTGGGTAAAGGGTTATGGTGCGTTTAAAATTTTGCAGAGATTCGCATTCTTCCCAAATAAACCACCGGGTTTCGAATTGAAGTGAGTCTGTGAAAGAAGTTCGAATCAAATCGAGGCTCGAAGCTTCGCCGGGTTTATTTATTTATTATTTGTTTATTTATTGTGGTTTAGCGACAATTTCGACAGCCAGGGCCACATATTGTCGGACATTTTTCCGGGTGGATGAAAGCTGGAGTAGCCCGAGAGAACCACCGAGTAGCGGCGACCAACTAACTGTCAGACTCCCCAACGTACTAACTCCGCACAACTAGGGTTAGCATTGGTTGAAGACAAGTGCACCATTAACGTGCAGTTCGCTTTAGTAGAGAGCGTCACCGTTCCACCACGCGAACAATCGGGATTACGTGCCTTGTCCATAGACACAACGCAGTTACCCCAAGAGGGGATCGAACCGTTGACCTGTCGGCTTGAAGTCCAATGCCGTAACCATTGAGTCACCGCGCACCAACCCGGGCTCAGGTAGAAGTAGAAGAAACAGACCGAACTGGCTAAATGAGGAATTCACTATTCAATTATTTTAGCCTAAGGGTACATTTGCAGATAAGATTTTACATGCATGCTTGCACGTTGACATATCTGCATGGTCTCAACTTTTTAAACTCATGATGTTGTCATCTAGCTTGTTTGTGGGGAAAAGCCTGGGGCCTCCCTCTTATGAACACCCTTCCCCGCGCCACCACTACCGTCACCGCGTACACTCTCGTGTATAACCAAAAGAGTCTGTTTCAACAGTGTGTCGTAAAGCAGAAAAACTAAATGTACATCAAAACGCTGCCCCATTCTTGAATAACTCATGGTACTAATACTTCGCAACTACACAGCGTTTAAAATAGATGCAACCACTGGGTTATATTTGAAAATTCTTACAGAATAATTAATATAATGATTGCATTGCAGTGAATGTATCTTGGACTGACATGAAATCGATTCCAGAAACATATTCATGCCATAATTTGTAAATTTTAAGGAAATTAGGTCATATGTGTTGAGAGAATTTGCAATTTAAATAAATGGGAAAATGTAGTACTCTTTTGAAAATAATAGCGCAATGTATTATAAATACAGTGAATTAGTGATGTTTCGTGCTCCTATTTGTATGGTGAAATTTTCTACGAAGCTATGCTTTCAAAGAAGAAAAAAGGGTGCCCATTAAATGTTATCTCACTGCAATGCAGTTCATTTTACAGTTTTTTTTGTTTTTTTTTTGCAACTTTATACAAGTTTTAGTATTGCTTTTAGAAGACATAAAATATTACTAAACACCAATTTATTAGTAGTAGGAGATGAGGTAACCGGGACCTATTGGCAGGACCCCGGAAGTGACGTCATGTCACGTAACCCAGTGGCGCCATGTTTGGTTGTCATGGTAACAACGCGTGTTGTTAGGGTGATACGTGTTTCCGTCGGCCATTTTGTATACTGGGGGCCGCCATCTTACTGAAAAGTCATTGCTCGATGGCTTATAGGGGGAATTTGGGATAGGTCTGTGCTGGGGTGGCCTACAAGGCTGGACCTAACAAGTAAGAGTATCCTTAGGTAAGTATCCTATAAAAGGTATCCTCAAATAATACAATACCAGGCCATAGGTATCCTCAAATACCGAAATGAGTCGACGTGCAGTATGTGCGAGTCACTCGAACGAGCAATTGCTCTATGGCTCATTTGTTCGATGGGCTTCGAATCGTTCGAGCGGTATGTGTGAGTCACTCGACCGAGCAATTGCTCTAAAGCTAATTTGCTCGATGGGCTTCGAGTCGTTCGAGCAATGACTTTTCAGCAACTGCTTGATGGCTTATAGGGGGAATTTGGGATAGGTATGTCCTGGGGTGGCCTAGAAGGCTGGGCCAAACAAGTAATAGTATCCTATAAAAGGTATCCTCAAATAATAATACAATACCAGGACATAGGTATCCTCAAATACCGAAATGAGTCGACGAACAGTATGTGCGAGTCACTCCAACGAGCAATGGCTCTATGGCTCATTTCCTCGATGGGCTTCGAGTCGTTCGAGCAGTATGTGCGAGTCACTCGACCGAGCAATTGCTCTAAAAAGCTCATTTGCTCGATGGGCTTCGAGTCGTTCGAGCAATGACTTTTCAGTAACTGCTCGATAGCTTATAGGGGGAATTTGGGATAGGTATGTCTTGGGGAGGACTAGAAGGCTGGGCCAAACAAATAATAGTATCCTTAGATAAAGTATCCTATAAAAAGTATCCTCAAATAATACAATACCAGGCCATAGGTATCCTCAAATATTGAGATGAGTCGACGAGCAGTATGTAGAAGTCACTAGAACGAGCAATTGCTCTATGGCTCATTTGCTCGATGGGCTTCGAGTCGTTCGAGCAATGACTTATCAGCAACTGCTTGAAAGATTCTTGGCTTTAGGAGGGGTATTGGCTTTCATGGAGGTTTGTCTATCAGTTGGCTATAACCCAAAGGGGTCTCTCAGTACTACAGCACTACGTGCTTCAATTATAAGCCAAGGTATGGCGGTCCTAAAAAGGATTCTGGGGGAAATCCGAACCAGAAAAACCACTTTAGTTCAGTCGAACTTAACCCGGGGTCCCCTCGGTACCTGGGGTTCTCTCGGTACCATACTATGCCGGTACTACAACACTAAGTGCCAAGCCGATAAAATGGGGAATCCGTATCAAATAAAGTCGTTTTTATGATTTCGAGGGATTGTCGGGTTGTTTGTGGTAATTCGTGATACTCCGATTCACGCGAACATACCCTCCGAACATGCCCCTGTCCTTTAATAAGGTTTTAGATCCCATAGCAACCAGGTGCTACCATACAAACCAAGATGGTGGCCTCCAGTATACAACGTATCATCGTAAAAACACGCGCTGCGCCTGCGCACTAACACCACGTATCACTATGGGGATGACGTCACAAGATGGCCGCTCACGCGGGTTACCAATATAACCAAACATGACGTCACTTCCGGGGTCCTGCCAATAGGGCCCGGTTACCTCATCTGTTACTACTTTCATTGGAAAATATGGAAGCCGAATAGTGAACATGACCAGTGATTTTTTTTTTATGTCAAGCGGAATTTTTGTTCGGGTCAAATTAATTTTTTTGATTTTTGGTGCCAAACGAAAGATTCTAGTTCCAAATTGAATCTGACTGTAAATAAGAAAAAATAAACGAAAAAAATCCTTTGAGGGCAATGTGGCGCCATCTGCATTGAGGATGGCGCCACGTTGAAATAAAAGAGCAATATTTTAATGTGGTATTGCATAGCGGCTCTTTTAGTGTTTTAGTTGCAAAAAACCCATAAATGATAAAAAATAGTGATATTAAAAAACTAAAACTAATAAATAAAAAGGTAGCGCTGTGCCTCAATGGTAGACTGTTGGATTTCTATGCTAGAGGTCCCGAGTTCGATGCCCGTCTGGGACGACTCGCGTTGTGTCCGTAGGCAAGACACTTTATCCCGGTTGCCTATATGGGGGCACGGTGACGCCGTGTACTAAAGTGTTTTGCACGTCGATGGTGCTCATGTCTTCAACCGCTGTAACCCTGCTTGAACGGAGCTTGAACAGAGTTAGAATGTTGAGGAGCTAATAGTTGCTCGTCGACGCTCGGTGGTTCTCTCCGGGTACTCCGACTTCCTCCACCTGTAAAACTGTCACGGTTACTATTAGCACTGTGTATAAGTATGTGACCTTAAACACCAATAAATAAATAAATAATAAATAAAAAAAAGGAAAAGACTTTTATTAACACCTTACCCAACGTAACGGCCAAAACCGGCCAGCGCTATTCTCAAAAATCGCCAATTAATTTTCATTATTTTTTCATTTTTTTCTCAAAAACATAGGTTATGACCCCTCAGTGGAACGAGCTCGTCCAGCTCGTTCCAATGAGGGGCCATAACCTAGGTTTTTGAGACACAAAATAAAAAAATCGTTATTCAAGAATTTTGTTTCAAGTGTCGTCTGCTTTTCATGTTAGGTGAAGGGTTAACGTTTACAAAATTATTTCATGATTATTATTTACTCACTGTTTATTCACTTCAAATAAACTAGTGCAAATAATGTATTATCTTCCAGAAGGTTTAGAAAATTTTTCAGCAAGATAAAAAAGATTAAGTAACAAAGAAATGTTTTTGATAAGAATCAAATAAAATGGACTCTTCTAATTGCTTCCATTGAACTGGCATGGAAGATACCACTAGAGTTCAAAGGGTTAAATTATTATTAATGCGGAATAATGTTGATAATTATATCTTAAATAAATCGTTTAAAATTTCATGAATGATGGCTTCCGAGACCTTAAAATGTCCGACGAAAACTAGCGACGCACCGCGTTACGTCATGCAAGAATTGGTATGCGGCGGTACTTTCCATTGCAAATTTCTCAACAAACATTGATAGTTTTCTCCCATTATATTAAATCTTAGAAGCCTGAATTCGAATTCACTTAACCCTTTACCTAACATGAAAAGCAGACGACACTTGCAAAAATAATTCTTGAATAACTAATTTTTTTCATTTTTTGTCTCAAAAACATAGGTTATGACCCCTCGTTGGAACGAGCTCGTCGAGCTCGTTCCAACGAGGGGTCATAACCTATGTTTTTGAGACAAAAAATGAAAAAAATAATGAAAATTAATTGGCGATTTTTGAGAATAGCGCTGGCCGTTTTTGGCCGTTACGTTGGGTAAAGGGTTAACTGTGTTACAACAGGCTCTCTGGCAATAACGATCCGGATAATTTATTTGAACAGTTGCTTATAATGACATGCCAATAGTGATAATTTGATAGTTTACCGCGTTGTATAATGATCCCCCAATATCCAGATGAGGACACGTGGATGTTATACTTTATCCCCATAGATTTTTCCTTGTGGCACTCATAGCCTCATACCACAAAATCGTGGGAGCCATATGTTTCTATGGCTTTCATCCTCGGATAGTGATTCCACAACAGTAGACTATTATGTCCTGGAAGAAAATTTGAAAACAACTACCGATGAAGATGGGGAAAGGTGTTAGAAAAAAAGTGTCTCCGCAGACAAATTACAAACCAATTTCGGATCATTCCTGCAAGTTTCAAAGAACAAAGAAGAGCTCTTTACTTACGAATAATTTTGCGACAGCAGAGTATCCTCCAGATACAGATGTATATATAATCTCAGCTCATGCCACCGATGGAACATTCTAACCAAGAGGAGAAAACACAAGAATGTGTTTACTACATATTAAAGATGCTCTGCAAAATGGAGCAAGGATCATCATGGTTAGCACTGTGAACGTTGATGCTGTTGTCTTTCTTGTGGGAATCTTTTCACGCTGATAGTCCAACAGTCAGATATGCAGCTATGGGTTGTGTTTGGAAAGAGAAAGCACTTCCGATATTTCCATATTAGCTTTGTCTGTTAGGTACATGGGGAGGAAATATGTAGTGCTCTCTCCCATTCTTCCATGCTCTTATTGATTCCGATACCCCCTCCCCATCAAAGTTTGCAGGTAAAGGGAAAATGTCCTATTGGGAAACATGGGGGCCGAAACATTTCGACGCTAGAGGTTTTCTGCATCATGTACAAAGACTAGTTAATCCGCTTACAGATGAGTCAACAAGACTTAAGTCATCGAAGACTTCCGCTGCATTCTATATGACAGCTCAAAAAACATTGGAAATGTCAATGAGGGTCGTTCCAATGTGGGGTCATAACTTATGTTTTTGAGACAACAAGTGGAAAAATAATGAAAACTGAATGGTAATTTTTCTGATTAGCGCTGGCCGGTTTTGGGCCGTTACGTTGGGTAAAGGGTTAATCTAAGTATTTACCAAGCCAGCATGTGGCTCACACGTCTGGACAGTATTCAAACCATCACCAGTCCTGATGGGTTTGACTGGGATCAGAGAAACAGTGGCTGGGACATTTAATGTTAACTGCAAAATATTGATTTTGGTGGAAATTGGCGGAAGCCATTTTGAACTTTAGCTTCTGATATTTTTGTTACCAAAGCAATATATTCATTTAAACAGGTCGACCTTGAAACTATCGGGATAGACACCATACTTACCTATGTAAGCCTCCTGGTTTCGTTATTATGGACCAAATAAGAATTTTTGATAATGGCGGTTGCCATATTGAAACATTTGCCCTGGATGACATGGGTGTTTTCTGTCACCATCGCACATATTCATTAAACGGGTTAACCTTGAAACTATGAGGTTAGGCGCTGTTTGCACCTCTCCAGTTCTCCCGGTTTCAGAACTATGGCCAAAATGGGGGTTTCGATAAATGCGGCGCCGGCCATCTCCAAAAGGTTTCCATATATGGCCTGGGTGTCTTCTGCTTCTGTGGAAATGTATCCATTTTATAGCTTGACCTCGACCCTTTTGGGAAAGACGCTGTCTGTACCTTTCTTAGTCACTTGGTTTTATTACTATGACACACATGAGGAGTTCTGATAATGGCGATGGTGACAATCTTGAAAACAAATGTCCTAGATGACCGAGTTCTAGCACCCAACCCCCACCCCACCCCGCCCACATGTCTACAAATGACCTTTACAACATATATGCAAAGTTTTCTGCTTTAGCAACTCGTGTCACGATTTTTGGCTAAACCACTTGACTATGCGGTCTCCTGTACTGGAGACCTGGTGATAGGAGATGAGTTCAAGAGAATACATTTGGAAGCAAACATCGCATGATACGAAAATTTCCGAATCAGCACGAGTCGAATCAAATCAAATCGAATTATCGGGAGAATTTTGAATCGAATTTAATCTAATTTCGACGCTTTGTTGGGCCGTATCAGAAATAAAGCGCTGAAAAAGTTAACCCTTTACCCAACGCAGGCGATATAAAAATTTATTATTTCAAATATCATTTTTGAAAATTTTTAAAAAAATGTCAACAAAACCATATCATGTGACCCCTCTTTGGAACGAGCTCGTCGAGCTCGTTCCAAAGAGGGGTCACATGATATGGTTTTGTTGAAATTGTCTGAAAAATAGTATTTTTTCAGCTGCTGAATTTGCATATTACTCGGGCTGATGTGGCCGATTCGTTGGGTAAAGAGTTAAACAGTAACATTTCGCACATCATCAACTTTCACAAAAGAAAGAGCATAGACAAAGTCTAGTCCTTTCGTTTGCTGATCAATACATTAGCTGAATAAGATATATCACCATTTCAAAGACCTACAAATAATTCTACACACAAACCCACAAAGGGAGTACATTTTCGCAGATATTGGATTATTAATTGATCTATTTGTCTTTGGATATGAAGAAAGATATAGCAAAAGACTTCGGAATTGGGTCGAGTGTCCAGACTGCTCGGTTATCGATTTGACCTTGTTTGGTCGATATCTAATTTACAACGGAAAACCATTTGGGCTATTCTGTTTCGGTACTTCATTTGCAATTTACACCGGTAGCCATGACTTTTTCGATCCCCTCGCGGTTTATATGAGATTTGCACGAATAATAGCGATTTACTATTTGCATCCTGAATAAGAAATGTTATCCAACATGAATCTTTTTGTTTGGCTAATGGAGTTTACCAATACTTTTAACAGCGATAGTCATATTTTATGAGACAGTTTCACAAGTAAAAGGACCCGAGTAATCGGAAAGAACTCGGAGTAAGTAATTGTCAGTAACAAGTAATTCAAGTTGATGTAAATGAGCAATAGTTCTATCCACAGTCCAATTTCCAACAATAATCCTCGCTGAAAATGAATACTCGAGAAGCTTATCTCCCGTGTAATTGTTTACAGTGGGGGCGCGGTGGCTCAGTAGGTAGAGATGCAGGCTGCAAGCCGAGAGGTCCTCGGTTCGAATCCCACCCGCGGCAACCACGTTGTGTCCTTGGGCAAGACACTTCACCCCCATTGCCCATGTGGGGGCACGGTGACGCTGTTTCAACCAATGCTAACCCTGCTTCTGTGGAGTTAGTATGTTGGGGAGCTGACAATTGCTCGCCGTTGCTTGGTAGTTCTCTCCGGGTACTCCGGCTTCCTCCACCCGTAAAACTGTCGTGGTCATGATTAGCCATTGTGCAGAAATTTGTGACCTTAAATACCAATAAATAAATAAATAAATTGTTTACAGCGAAAGAAGAAAATCAAATTGATAAATGGGTGCAGTTAAGTGTGACGAAATTCCAGTTTAGTGTTAGACCATTGATGGCTTTACGAAGTTTGTTTGTTTGTTTATTTATTGGGGTTTAACGGCACTTTCAACAGCTGGGGTCATATCGTGTCGGACGGTTTTACGAGTGGGGTAAGCCGTAGTAACCGGAGAGAACCACCGAACAACGGCGAGAGACCGTCAGACACTCCCTGTTACCAACCCAGCACAAGCAGATTTAGCAGCTGTGGAAGACAAGTGCACCATCGCCGTATATTGCGCCTTAGCGCACATCGCCGCCCTGTCCCCACGAAGGCAATAAAGATCAAGTGATTTGCCCAAGGATACAACACAGATGACGCGTGTCGTGATTGAACCGTCGACCTTTAGGTTTAAAGTCGATTGAGCCATCGTTCCCAATTGCCTTTACAGGGTGCGAAATAGCAAGATCAATCAACACGATTAATATTCGGGGGCGCGGTGGCGTTGCGGTAACCGGTTCTCGTCAGATCACAGAAGTTAAGCAACGTCGAGCCCTGTAAGTCTTTGGATGGGTGACCGTCTGAGCGATTGATTCTGACTCCCGCGTTGTGTCCTTGGGCAAGGCACTTAACCTCGATTGTCCACATGGGGCCATGATGACGCCGTGTACTAAGGCGTACTGCACCTCGATGGTGCGCATATCTTCAACCAATCTAACCCTGCCTGTGTGATGACGCCATGTACTAAGGCGTACTGCACGTCGATGGTGCGCATGTCTTCAACCAATCTAACCCTCAGCATAGGTATAAACGGTTGGCAAAACTTGGCTTCATCCCTACGTTGCGGTCATTAGCTAACCAAAGATGCTGGAAGTGATCTTAAACTCCAATAATTAAATAAATAAATGATACATGAATTGGGAAAAAGGTCGTTGGGTGGGTGTTTGGAATATTGTAGGTGTAACAGGCTAAATGGTGCAAGATAAGTTTGTTTCTTCAGCAAGGTGTGAAAAGACGGCCGACATCAAAATGAATTTTTTGACCGACAGTTTTAGAAGTGCAGTAAGGGGCGCGATGGCGTTGCAGAAACCGGTTCTCAGTCAGATCACCGAAGTTAAGCAGCGTCGAGCCCGGTTAGTCCATGGATGGGTGACCGTCTGAGCGATCGACTCGGACTTCCGCGTTGAGTCCTTGGGCAAGGCTCTTAACACCGATTGTCCACATGGGGGGACGATGACACCGTGTACTAAAACGTACTGGTAGTCGATGGTGCGTACGTCTTCAACCACTCTAACCCTGCCTGTGCTGCAGTGCGGAGTTACGATGTTGGCGAGCTGGCAGCTGCTCGTCGTTGCTCGGTGGTTCTCTCCGGGTACTCCTAATAAATAAATACGATTAATATTCAACCCTTGGAACCCAAAAGGCAGCTTTTCCATCCAAAATCGAGAGACAATCTGAATTCATATAGTAGATATTTGCTAGTGAACTTGTCCAGTGGACCAATCAAGAGTTTCAACGTGCAGCCCAAGGCTGCACGTTGATACTATTGATTGGTCTTCCCTGAGTAACGAATGTAGACTTTACCAGCTGATGGCTCTGAACTGGCAAGGAATATACCATTAGGGCCCAAAGGGTTAAGTTAACGACTGACAGTACTTGGGGGCCCATCCCTTTTAATCTTTAATGTGAAGTATTTGTTCTCGTGATATTTTTTTCTCTCCATAATAAACCATACTATTCAAAATACAATCTCACTAAGAAAATATAAAAGCATAGTTCCATTCATTCTGAATATGATGAAAAAAAAGTCCCAACTAGTTTTATTTTATTTAATTTATTTTGTATTTTTTTTGTATGAAATAAGCAATCGAATGTAGTCCTATAAACAAACAAATGTTAAAATAAATGCGTGTTACACCTTTTTGTAACAGAAGGTTCTGACCTTTTCGTAGCAAGGTGCGTGAAAGGGGACTCTCTGTAATCATTTATTCAAAATTTGTTATTTTTAACTATTTGTTTTTTAAATTTTTCAAAACATTTCAACAAACTCATATCATGTGACGCTCATTGGAACAATCTCGGCGAGCTCGTTCCTATGAGGGGTCGCATGATATGATTTTGATAAAATCTTTTGAAAAATACCTATTTCAACCGCTCATTTTGTAAATTACGCGGGTGGATGCGGTCGATTCGTTAGGTAAAGGGTCATTTTGCACTAGGATCCTGCGAAGATTCGAAATTGGAATCGATTCGGATTCGTCCCGGTGATTCGATTCGCGCCGATTCGAAAATTTTCGAATTGTCGAGATGTTTTCAAAATCCTTTACCAAGTGTCCTGTCTTGAACCTTTCTTCCATGTATACTAAGGACACCTGACGGAATAAGAAGACTTCGAGGAGGTTCGGAATAACTTTTATTCCGTTCTGGAAAGTTCCGTGTTGTTCGTTTGATTTGCTCAAGACTGACGAGTAGCCATTGCATACAATACTTGGGTGGAGACTGGCAGTTGTGAAGGTGCCATATCGGGTCTACAAATTGAAAAGCGTTGAGATACGATTGGAGATTCGATTCGATTCGAAATACTGCCAGCTTCGCGCCTGTCATCTCAATTAACGGTACAGAAATAAAATATCAAAACTAATACTTTGAAAGACCATATGCAGGACTCGTTTGAAAAGACGTATAACATAAGACGTATGAGAAAAGCGTCGCAAAGCGATATAACCCCCCCCCCCCCCCCCGCCCGCCCGCCCGCAAACAAATATATTCGAAACCAATCACAATCAGGACCCATAGAAATTTACATGGATGGTGCTTTATCACCGAAAATTATTTTCATCGGATAGCAGTTGTTACTGGACTTGGCGTAGATATTGTATCTATAGAGACATGTTCTAAAAAGAATTGAAATCCGCTTACATTTATTAAAGTTATACCATAAACAAGCTTAACAAGATATTATGCATAAACAAGCATTACACGATATTTTTTTAACAAAGGGCAATAACTCCGACAATTTTCATCGGATAACGGTGGTCATCGAACTTTTGGTACACGGTGTTCCTAAAGAGCTATATATACCAAGAAAGAAAATTGAAATTCGGTTACTAATGTTTAAGTTATTCCATAAACAAGCAATACACGATGTGTTTTAACAAAGGGCAGTCACTTACATAGTTTTCATCGGATATCGCTGGTCATCAAATTGACATAGACATTGTTGCTATAGGGACATATACCGAAAAGAATTAAAATCCCGTTACTATTGTTCAAGTTATGCCATAAACAAGAATTACACGATATGTTTTACACAAAGGGCAATAACTCTCATGCATTTCATCGGATATTGGTGGTCATCGCACTTGACGTAGACAGTTTTTCTGTAGAGAGTTATACCGAAAAGAATTGAAATCCGTTAACTATTGTTCAAGTTGTGCTATAAATATGTTTTACAAGATATTTTTATACCAAAGGGCCATAACTCCCATAATTGCCAATAGATGTCGGTGGTCCTCGAAAGTTACTCAGGCATTGTTGCTATAGAGACATATACAAAAAAAAAATTGAAATTGAAATGTTATGCCATAAACAAAGTTCGGACAGACGGACGGACGGACGGACGGACGGACGGACGGACGGAGGTCTTCGCCATATCCCCCCCCCACCCCCACCCCTTGCGGGAGTATAATAATAGAATATTGTCGCCAAATAATAGATGATAATATTGGAGATGGTGTTCACGCTTTCGGGTCCCAATGGTTCCAATTGCATTTACAGAATTCGCATGGCACCAAATCAAATCGTATGGTTTGACTCAAATCAAAGGCATTGCGGTTTATTATTTCAGTGTGGCGTTTTCTATAAAATGGCCGCTGACGACACAGGTGAGACGGAATTCACGCCTGCCAAGTAATCTGTAGGCAACATACATAATCATGTTTTTTTTGTTATGGGTCCAGTGAATTAACAAATTATCCATTTAAGACTTTACCGAACGTAACGGCCAAAACCGATCTCGTTCCAAAGAGGGGTCATAACCTTTGTTTTTGAGACACAAAATGAAAAAAATAGTTATTCAAGAATTTTGTTTGCAAGTGTCGTCTGCTTTTCATGTTAGGTAAAGGGTTAAAATGAAAGGATTCAAGTTTCCCGACCGATCCTAATTTCCATACCGACCCTAACCTTTTTATGAGAGTTTGACACTCTAGAGGTTATGTCTTGGTTATTGGTTAGTTTCATATCGGCCGAGATATAAGCCTGAAGTAACTGTAATATATCGGGTGTACTCTGAGTACATCGCATTTACCGTGTTTCGTATTAATGCACGTTCCGGTATTACTAACACTCGCTATCATACATCGCGACCACCCCGTGAGTTAACCCCTTCCGCTCTTTCTTTTATTCGCGATTAGGTTTTTTTTTATTAACCGTCTGAACTACGCACTTCCGCCCCCGTTATTTGGGGTTTTTCAATAAATACCATGAAACTAAAGTGGCGTATTGTGTGGTTTTTCGTCCACAAAATGTGGCTACAAAATGTGTAGCCAAACGTAGCATGTTGTCAGAATGAAGAACCACCACACAATGAAGAAGTAGCATGGAGATGGCAACATTTAGCACGGGTGGGATTCAAACTGAACCTCTAAATTTTGATGCCGTAAATTTACCGTCAAATTGGAAAAGATGGAAGCAGACCATCGAACTCATGTTTGAAGGCCCCTTATCCAATAAAACTGAAACAGTATTTTTTTCCTACTATATATAGGACAGCAAGGACGTGCTAGTTTTAATACCTGGGACATAAATCAAGATGATTTTGGTAAAGGGTTAAAAACAACCCAACTTGTAAGTGTAGAAAGTGTGGAATAGTTCATGAGCCACGCAAATGGCCAGCATTCCACAAAACGTGTTTCGGATGAAGTCGTAAAAATCATTTCAATGAATAAGTCAAAAACTGTTCGTCATGTGGAAGAGGTTGAAATTTATGATGACAGTTTTTCATTGGTTCGATAGATGGTCCATCACAAAAATATGTTGATGAAATTTATGTCCCGATAAAAGTAAATAATGCCAAAATTATTAACATGAAAATAGACAGTGGTGCTCAAATAGATGTTATTCCGGTACAACAATATAACACTGTTTCTGTTGGAAATAAACTGTTGAAAACAAATGCAAAATTAACAGGTTATGGAGGTTACAACATTAAAGTTACAGGCAAAACTTTTCCTGAACTGTTCATACAAGGACATTACAAATCAAATTGAATTTTACGCAATTGACGCAGATGCGTCACCAGCTCTTGGTCTTCGCGGTTCAACAGAAATGAAATTGATCAAATTTATTATGACTTTAAATAGAAATAATTTAAAAGAATTGACAGAATTAGATGTTTTCACTCAGTGTGATGACTAGTTTAGCCCTTTCAACTCTAGTGGTATCTTCCATGCTAGTTCAATGGCAGCAATTAGAAGAGTCCATATTCATTATTTGGGATAGACCAATCAGTATTTTCAACGTGCAGCCTTGGGTTGCACGTTGAAAATATTGATTGGTCAACCTCCACAATATTTACTGAACAAACATCCTATTTAATGACATTATGACGTATCATGTTCCTGGCCGGAAAAGCGGCCGCTGGGTTTCAGAGGGTGAATGGTCTTGGTTGTATGACACAAGAGTATGACATAAAGTTAAAAGATAACTGTACGCCTGTGGTAAATGCTCCTCGCAAAGTACCTTTGGCAATGAAGGATAAAATAAAAGCTGAAGTTGATAGAATGGAGTCTCAAGATGTTATTATTCCAGCTAGTGAGCCGATCGACTGGGTCAACCCCTTAGTGGCAGTTTCAAAATCTAATAAGCAGATTCGAATTTGTTTAGTCCCAAGAAATTTAAATGAGGCTATTTGTAGAGAACATTTTTTCCTCTTCCCACCTTGGAATACATTACTTCCGAGTTGGCTGGAGAGAGATTCTTTACTGTTTTAGATGTAAAGTCCGCTTATTGGACAATTCCATTGAGTGAAGAGTCGAGCTGAAACGGTTAACCGATTAAACGATTTATCAATGATCAACGTCTTGATCGATCAAAAAAGTAATTGATCGGTTAACCGTTACTTTTGAACTACGGTATTATATGGGTTAATAAAGGAACAAACCTGCTCCAAAACAGGCAAACATTGTCACACTGGCTCACATCAATTATATGAGACAGAGTAAAGCATGTCAGTTGCGTACTGATATACTTGTTCACTTGCATGCTCATTATGCTGTATCAGTAGCTGGAAATGGCCACTCTCAACCCTTCACCAAATGCGGGTAGCAGACGATATTTGCACAGGAAATTATTGGAAAGATTTTCAATGTTTGTCTCAAAAACATAGATTATGACCCCTCATTGGAACGAGCTCAACGAGCTCGTTCCAATGAGGGGTCATAAGCTATGTTTTGAGACAAAAATTGAAAACGTAATAAAATTTGAATTGATAGATTTGTATATAGCGCTGGCCGGTTTTGTCCGTTACGTTGAGTAAAAGTTTTAATTAGATAAATCATCAACTTTAAGGCAGTTATTCAGCTATCCATTACGGCAAGTGATTAATCGGTTAGCCAAGGTTAATCCATATGATTAATCGATCAAGAAAACCCTTTTACCGTTTCAGCTCTACTCGAAAGTTTATTGTACAAAGTTGTCATAGACCTCTTCAATTCATAATGAGAAACCAATTCAGAACATTCCAATTCGCTTGCAACGCATGCCCGTGAGGCTGTATGCTTATGATTTCATCTTGACCTATATACCTTGTGATAAAATTTCTCGGTAGCAGATACGTTGTCGCGTAACTTTTTGAACTCTGGAGAACCACTTGATACTTGTGTTGTTGATCTTCATGTACATTCACTTTCAAGTGCAATGTCAATTTCATCAAATAAAATGGAAACCTTACGATCAGCAACTGACCGAGATAAACAATTGCGAATATTGAAACAGATTGTTCAAGAAGGATGGCCTGACTCAATCAGTCGCGTACTCAACGAGTTACATGAATTTTGGAATAATAGAGATGAACTATCTGAAATTGACGGTAGTGTTTATAAGGGATCAGAACTTTTAATGCCATAATGCTAGAACAATTGCATTCATGACACATGGGTGTCGAAAAGATGAAAGAGCGTGCCCGTGATATTTTGTTTTGGCCTGGCATTGGAAAATAAATTGAGAACTTAATAAATCAGTGTGATATATGTCAGACTCACCGTGCTGCAAATATCCGTGAACCAATGATTAATCACGAGACACCGCTTCGTTCATGGCAAAAGATTGGTACTGATTTTTTTCAGTGGAGAAACAAAAATTATTTGATTGTGGTGGACTATTACAGTCGCTTTTTTGAAACAATACTTCTCAGTTGTATGAAAGCGTCAACAGTCAATGAACATCTCAAAACATTATTCTCTCGTCGTGGTATTCCAGAAGTTATGATTAGTGATGGTGGTCAATGTTATGTGGCCGAAGAGTTTGTTCAGTTTGTAAAGTCATATGAATTTACTCACGTATTATTCGCAATCAAACGGACATGCTGAAAGAACTGTTAGAACTGTTAAATCAATTTTGGAAAAGTGTTTTGTGAGGGAGAAGATCCATATTTAGCCTTTTAAAACTATCGCAGTACTCCTATTGTTGGTGTAGATTCTCCAGCTCAACTTTTGATGAATTGAAGGTTGAACTCTGTTCTACCAGCTACAAATAAACATTTGAAACCTTCAGTGATCAGCCAACGAGTTGTGCAAAATCGTCTTAAAAGAAAACAGAATCGACAGAAGTTTTACTTTGACAGGCAGTCTAAGTTACTTCCTCCATTAAAATTGGGAGATACCGTTTGATTCAAAAAAGACTCCCGACTCTAAATGGCAACCCACCAAAATAGTTAGCAAAAGTATTTATACCCCAATAGGTCACCTAAGTAACTCATGGACAAGGAGGGTGAGATATGATAACAAGACTAATTTGAATTGAATAATGGGCTAAAAACTGCTTTTATTATACAACTTTATATCCTTAGTTAGAGCAGTTTAGCCAAAAAACAGGTTGTATACAATAACATGATAAAGAGTGGGCGACCGATACGCCTCTGCAATAACATGAGGATGAGTGCGGAGGCGGGGTTGGTGGTGGAAAAGTTTGATGTCTCGCTGGTAATGGTCTTTTGATCTGAATGCCAGGAAAATGGTTACCCCACGCCGTTAAGATCGGCAAAAGATGACTTGTAAATTCGCCCAAGAAAATAGTCCCGAAGTCCATTGGATGTTCCAGCGGGAACAAAGAGATTACACTGGGTCAACTGCGATATTCATGCGCCTTTGTTTATTGTTAATTACCATAGAGGGGGGTGTCTCGATTGACTTGTGCGCCTGTAATTGATGATATACACGAGCTGTTCCCAGCTGAAAGGCACAAATGCTCGCGTGTGATTTTTGAATCAATAATGGAGGGGTAGTCATCGGCCGATCGTAAATTGAGGGCACTTCGTGCAATATGTGGGCCAGTATATGCCAAGCTGAAACCCTTAGAAAAGCCGTGTAAAAGATATTGACGTTTAGCCGGTTCATAGCCCTGCGTTAACTGTCCAAGCAACGCGTTATTTACTGGGCTTGGAAGTTGAAGAGGGCTCGGGTTTTGCAGGGGCGTGCCGACCACCGTTTCTGTGGAAGGCACTGCCCCCCCCCCCCCCCCCGAAAGGGACCGCGGACAGTACAGGTGTGGGATGCATGGGGTTGCGAACATTTGTGACAAGAGTGTGACTATCCACACGACCCTGGACAGGACTGGCCTTGGTGATATTTACGACAGAAACCCACCGGGACATAATTGTATTTCCTATTCCCCTTTACCCGGTGTGGGAACTGAGCCCGAGTATGTTGTCGAATCTTGGCTGCCGGGGAGGAATAGAGAAACAACTCCCAATTGGTTTGATCCCAGGATAGGAATGAGTCATGTTGGCGTAGTGCCCGAAACTGCTGGTCGTAGTACGACCAGTCATAGCTTTCTGAAGCCATCTTACGGATTTTAGCTTGATATTGCATGAGGTGCTGGAATTCCGATAGGAATTTTTCTGTGTAAACTGCCATACAAACTTCGAAGGCGCTGACCCATTGGCTGATAGAAGTCAGTGCCTTTGGAGTTCTTGGCAGCCATACCAAAGACGGGATAGGTCCATTGGAGTCACAAAGAGTCATAGAGTAACTAGTGTGATGGGAGGTATTTGGAAGGAGGATAGCCATATTAATAAATTTATTAGCCCAAATTTGACTTTTAACCTTTTGACTAGCGGAGGAGGTGAGAGAGCAATTCGGACCTGAAATGGGACCCAACGAAATGCCAGTTAAATCCAGTGGTTCCACTTGCTGAAATGGGTTAAGGCAAACTTGGGTTTGTGATGGTTTATCAAATTCAACATGCCGATTACCTGCAGTGTGCAAAATGTCAGTAATTGCTGTGGTGAGCTGTTCTTTGATGTTGCCTTGAGAAAATAGAACATGGTCAGGTACTGGAATTTGCAAGTTCATGAACTGGGTTGCTGGAGTAACAGTTGGAGAAAATGATGGTGTAAAATGTACATCAGAGGTGATTGGTCGACTGTAGACTGTGGTTGGTAAGGTAGATGGGACCGTGAATGCCCGAGGCATGCCAGGGGTTCTGCTGTTGAAAGTCCAAGGGTGAATATAATGGTTGATGAGAATGAACAGAAGTGTTATTTGGTGGCAAGAGTGAAGATGAAACATGTGACACAGGAGCGGCTGACATGAATGATGGAGTTCTTGCACTGGTGGCGAAACCTGAGTGAGTTCCTGACACAGAGGGAGGCTGAATACTGGGAACTGGTAGCGATTGAGTTCTAGCAGTGGTAACAAAGACTGGCTGAGTTCTAGGACTGGTAGCAAATACAGAATGAGTTCTAGCACTGGTAACAAATACAGACTGAGTCCTTGCACTGTTGACTGATACTGGTGGAGGTCCTGCACTGGGAAGTTGAATGTCAGTTACGTTTATGCAGACTGGTGGTGGGCTAAATGGTATATAATATATATAGCCCGAAACTCCTGGGGAAATAGGTGCCCAGCAAATTGGGCAAATTGGGCAAAGGATGGTTGCATGGTTACCCGGCACTCAGCAGAAACAGCCCACCCAGGGAGGTGGGGTCATGCGACTTAAAGCCACAAAGTGAATACAAATTAATACTAATCAGATCAGCCAAGAGGATGTAGAACAAAAACAAAACGTGAAAAACCTGGCGGTTGTGTATATTCCACTGCCACAAATGTACATGCAAATGGGCGATGAAGACCACTTGCCGGAAAATTTGTAGAGATGAAACATAGCTATGGTGGGCAAGTAGGAGCAGAAAGTACTCATCCATAGTGGATACACCCGTGCCAAGCAATAAAACCGGAACCTGTAACTGGGGGACCATCAAATTGGGCCCAACACCTAAATTCCCATGTGGGGAAACCAACAGACGAACATATATGGAGTAGTGTTGCCTTAGAGATGTGCCCAGGCGATGGCTGTAGAACACCAAGATGTTTGCTGACCAAAAGGGACCACGAAAATCCGATGACAGCACTACGAAGATAGCTGGAGCAAAATGGGTCGTACATTTGATGGGAAATACCATACTACTCTTTTTTTTGTTGGTTTCGTGTTTGGATGTGGGTGTGCTGCTATCCGTGGTGGTGGGGATGCTGGAATGAAATTAGGGAAGCTGGTTCAGACAAAATAATATGGATATTCCGGGCATACCTCGGCATGCCGTGCGTGGTGAAATGGACTCCGTCTTCTAAAAGATTGAGCACTTGTCGATGGAGCCGATTATGTCTCCAATAATGAACAATCGGCGATCTATCTGGTAATACTATTGAATTGTACCGATTCATCAGGTCGATATGCTTGTTGTAAACAGCCGTCGGTTTGTCACCCCGAATGTGGGTGCGGTAGAAAGCCTGACACACAACTAAGGCGGCAAGTGGGTGTTCTTCCAGAAGCAAACCAGAAAGTTCATCAATCGCGCTGCCAACAGTTTCAGGACGGGTGTGACACAGGTCGTTAGACCCAATCTGCAAGATGATCACCTGGGGACGAAAAGCCTTCAGGGCAGACGAGAAATTTTGAATGTCGGGAACGGTTGAACCGCCCTTGCCAAAAAGTCGAACATGGACACAACGGCCATAATGTGAAGAAAGGTCAAAATGTGATGCGTAACTGTAGCTGGTGTCGCGCCGTTGGCCTGGGCGGCCAGGGTGTACGAAACTGGCCAAACGTGCAATGAACGAGTGTCCGACGACGGCGACATGAACTGGTGGCGTTGGAAATATGGGAGAAAGAACTTGCGACGGATGCATGGTGGAAGAACATCAACTTACGAAAGTAAAAAAAAAAATAAATATGAGATGAAAAGACCGTGCTGAAGCAGCACAAATGACAAGAGACTAATCTTACCCTGAGAAAAACAGAAATGTTGCCAATAACAGCAAAAAGTTTGATGTCTCGCTGGTAATGTTTTTTTGATCTGAATGCCAGGAAAATGGTTATCCCACGCCGTTAAGATCGGCAAAAGATGACTTGTGAATTCGCCAAAGAAAATAGTCCCGAAGTCCATTGGATGTTCCAGCGGGAACAAAGAGATTACACTGGGTCAAATGCGATATTCATGCGCCTTTGTTTATTGTTAATTACCATAGAGGGAGGTGTCTCGATTGACTTGTGCGCCTGTAATTGATGATACACACGAGCTGGTCCCAGCTGAAAGGCACAAATGCAAGCCGAACATTAATCAATCTAATTCTGCATGCACTGAGCCCAAGTTGTCAAGCTGAAAATAAACTTTGAATTTCCCTGTTGTGGAATAAATACAGATAGTTAGGTTTACCAACTATCTGACTATTACACCTAGATCATATGTGGTAGACACTGATGGTGTGAAATATCGTCGAAATAGGAGACACTTCATGCTAGACTCGAGTAGTGATTCGAAAGCTGATAAGTCAGATATGAGCTCATGCGTAGAGAACAATTCAGCGTCCATAGTGTATATAACTCCCAGAGTTCCATCTCAGGCCATAACTGCTCCACAGAGTCCTGTGGACATTGCTGCCATTGCTTCACCCAGTGACTTAACTTCTCCTAAACCCTTAGTAAGGGACAGTCATGTGAGAACAAGAAGTGGTAGAATTGTGAAACCTAATAGAGACGCTAACTTCGTTTACCAGTCGAATTTTATTTGCACAATTTCCTAACACCCTTTCTGTTAAAACTAATATTCTTGATCTGTCTGTTCTTTGCACAAGAAGGGAGATGTACTACATCGGGTGTACTCCGAATACTTCGTATTTACCGTGTTTCGTATTAATGCGCGTTCCGGTATTACTAACACTCGCTTATTATACGTCGCGTAGACCCCGTGAGCTAACTCCTTCCATTTTCGCTTATATTCGCGATTATTTTTTTTTAAGTAACCGTCAGAACTACGCACTTCCGCCCGTGGAATTTGGGTTTGTTCAATAAATGCCATGAAACTGGAGTGGCGTGTTGCGTAGTTTGTCGTTCACAAAATGTGGCCAAACGTAACGGTAACTTCATATCTGCCGGAAACCGAAGGTCGAAGATATGAAACTGTCCAAATAATAACCTCCTTATTTATTTAATCAAATCAAATACTAACAAAATGGTCTCCGATCTGTTATGGTTTTCTGACAGTGTTATTGTTTCTCATTCTTTTCGTAAAGTCCCAAGTTTCTTCATCTCCCAGTTCAGTCGCCCAAACGTCTCAGCTACCCTAATTGGGACACCGCGACGTTCGAATAGCTGAACTATCTTTTATCTCTCTTCGACGAATCTCCGCTTATAACGCTGAATATAAGTTTGCTTTGCCTGTTTTGTGTACAACTCTCTTCTTTTTTCTCTTCATCCACCTAATTCTTACAAGTGTCATCATTAATTCCTCACCATACAAAAACTGTTCCCCTTTGCCCGGTAACGCGAATTTTACAAATTCATTGCTTTCGCCGAATAACATTGACTGCTATCGCTGGTAAAAAAAATGGCTGCGCCTAGTTATGCAGAAAGAGGTACAACTCTAGCTTGGTTCATATCGGCCAAGATCGGCATCATATCAGCCGAGTTTGAAGTCATTTCAGCCAAGTTTGATAAAGGACAATTCTGTAAAAGAACGCAACAATACGGACGCAATAATATTAGATTGCAAGCACTAATTACAGGAATAATCATCAAAAATTTAATTAACGAAGCACCGGGTATAACCCGGTGCGTCATTAATTAAAATTTTGATGATGATGATTTTTATTACCTGGTAAACGCATGCGCGGACATCACTGCTCACGCGTTGATTACGGCCAGTCTACGACGACAGTACATGTACACCTCGAATATAGGCCGTACATTTTCAACCTCCATCTAACCCCAATAACGGTTGAAACTTGAAAAAAAAACTTCAATAACTAAAAATGTTCATTTTCCTCCCATAAACACAGCTTCATCCTCTAAATGGAACGACTAAACGAACTGGTTCCAATGAGGAACCCAAAGCTACTTTTTGAGAGAAACAATGGAAAAATAAAATTTGAATAACGAATTTTCTAACTAGCAATGACGGGTTTGGCAATTGCGCTGGATAAAGGGTTACGTGACTGTATAAGAGAAATAAAATATTAAAATAAAAACAAAATCCTGGCCGAACATTCATATTTTTCCATTGCATGTAACCTGAACCAATCCATTTATTTGTTTCGCCAAATCATTCAGTGTAATCATAAAGTAAAAATGATTTGTTGAAATCTCCGTTAATGAAGTGCGACAAATGATTGCTTTGATTGTTTCCTTCTAATACTATACTATTTTAACCCTTTACCTAACATGAAAAGCAGACGGCACTTGTAAAAAAATGATTGAATAACTATTTTTTTTCATTTTCTGTCTCCAAAACATAGGTTATGACCCCTCATTGGAACGAGCTCGACGAGCTCGTTCCAATGAGGGGTCATAACCTATGTTTTGGAGACAAAAAATGGAAAAATCATGAAAATTAATTGGCGATTTTTTTAGAACAGCGCTGGTCGGTTTTGGCCGTTACGTTGGGTAAAGGGTTAATACATTCCAGGAAGGGGCCATTAACTGAAAAAGTGCAAAACTAGATAATACATTTTCGTTTTATAAAGTCTCTCAATTTGTTCCACCATTTATGTAAAAAACTAAACGTCAGTAACGTTTCCTAACTGTCATTACTTGGAGACAATAAAATGGTACAGAAGATCTTTATAGTTGATAGTGTCACGATAAAATCCTATTTGTCCATTCCCTGCTCACAATGCTGACAGAATCAATCGATTTCAATAACAGATATTTGTGCAAACAAAAAAGCAAATAGTAATCACAGTTTGTCATCATTTAACAAAAATATACACACTAGACACACACTCTCGTACAAGTATTGAAGAGATCACAGAAGAACGATATCTCGTTGACACGAATGATGGATTTAGCCAAGCTCTCAGGCCACCTGTCCAATTCTTTGAGGAATTTGACGCTGTTATAGGCTATTTGTTAACCAACTTTTCGTGGAGTTTGCACGCAAACGATGGTTCATACAATGTGATGTCCTGACCCTTCTCTCAGAAATATATACAGATGTTCTTTTGTGCTCTAGTAAAAGATATTCCAATCAATAAGTATTTAATTCATCTGGAAAATATCAAGATATTAACTTAACTAGTGGGACTTTACAGCGTAATCATAAAACTTGAGCTTTGGTGAGTCTTCATTCATAATGATAATGTCATCAAAGATTCGGTTAACCCTTTACCTACATGAAAAGCAGACGACCCTTCCAAACAAAATTCTTGAATAACTAATTTTTTTCATTTTCTGTCTCAAAAACATAGGTTATAACCCCTCATTGGAACGAGCTCGACGAGTTCGTTCCAAAGAGGGGTCACAGCCTATGGTTTTGCGAAAAGAAATGAAAATATAATGAAAATTAATTGGCGATTTTTTTAGAATAGCGCTGACCAGTTTTGGCCTTTACGTTGGGTAAAGGGTTAACTCACGACTCGATTGAGCAACATATCATGTGTTGATTCAAAGAAAAGGAATGTTTATGGTATTTTTTTTAAGATTCAGTCGTCTGGAAAAAATCAGTTGGTCGTAAAAGTGAATTTTAGATTTGCTTTTACGACCAACTGAAATATTCCAGACGAGTGAATCTAAACTTAGACGGCGGACTATTTAAGGACTAGACTAGATTAAGGACTACCCTTATAAAAAAGTACCATGGTAAACAATGGTAAATCCCAAAATACCCTGGGATTTACCATGGTTTACCATGGTACTTTTTTGTAAGGGTAGACTGGTTCCATGCCATAACAGCCTCCAGTTTCTTTCAGAATTTTATTTCATTATATACCTATCATTGTCAGGATTTCAGTCAACAAATCTCCCCAAAAGATGATGTGTGAGACTAAAAAATCGAAGACGGGGCTATGTGAGAACTGCGTCCTCTGTTTCCACCTTGCATTATAAAATGAGTTATAAATTGCATCAATTCATTTTACGACAAATGTTCTCAAACCTACATTAGATTCGGACAGATCTACAGAGAAGATGGAGGAGAGAGACAGAGTCCACCCAGTCCGGAATGGAGATATAGAACGCGCCGTACCAACAACTACAACAAAAGTTTGTCACCTGTTTCGTCCGAAATGGATTTCATCTTTTTCACTTCTCCCAGTAGTATAAAAAGATCCTCTGTATAGAGGAGGACATTTCTGGTGTGCTGTATCGTATTTGGATGAGGACCTTCACTATGCAGTATCGCATTCGTCGGTGATGCAGACTCGTGCGATACTGCTTGGTTGAGGTTACTTAACCCTTTACCTAACATGGAAAGTAGACGGCACTTGCAAAAAAAATCTTGCAATAACTAATTTTTTTCATTTTTTGTCTCAAAACATAGGTTATGACCCCTCGTTGGAACGAGCTCGTTCCAACGAGGGGTCATAACCTATGTTTTTGAGAAAAAAAAATGAAAAATTAATGAAAATTAATTAGCAATTTTTGAGAATAGCGTGGGCCGGTGTCGGCCGTTACTTTGGTCAAAGGGTTAACTCGATGCGATACTGCACACCAGAAAATATCACTGTACTGATAATCTCTATAAATCTTTCAAACTAACGTTTTGTCGATATACACCGCGATACTGGTTTCAACTCTGTCATCGGTATTCGAATTTAAGTACCCTGCAGTCCTCAGTCACTAAAGACATTTGACATTAATAGTGTGAGTGGCACAATTTTTGTCCCTTGAAGGTACGCAGTTTTCATTTGCAATGCTTTAACATTGCAGCTACATCAGTGTGCTTCTATCTATCTATCTTCCACTTATGTCGAACCCCTAGCGGGGACATAGACATTCGGCGCGTCAGCCACAAAGAATGTTAGAGAAGTATAGTAACAGGCCTAAAGCTATATACAGATAAGATCAGAAAGATTTGGTTAAAAAGTAAAAGCTGGAGGAAGCAAGGCTACGGTGAGACATGATCAATATGACTAACAGCCATATTGAACTGCTCAAGGGTAGGGAGGGGATATGAGATGGGAGGGCATTCCAATGATATACAGTCCTAGGGAAGAATGAGTACTTGTAGTAGTCGGTCGTTGCTGTAATTTGTCTGTAGCCACCATGAGCGGTTATGGCGAGATCATCTTGTTATTGGGGTTAGATAGCCGTCAATGGGGATAGCAACTAGATTGTGTGTTATTTTGTACATGAGGGACAGTCTAGAGTCAATACGCCGGAGGTCCAGAGGTCGCCATTTAAGTGTCTGGAGCATTTCTGTGACACTAGATGTGCGTCTGAAGTCAGACTTTGCCCAGCGCGCAGATCTTTTTTGAACTGCTTCAAGTTGGTCGATTTGGGTTTGGGTGTAGGGAGACCAGACTTCAGAGCTGTATTCCAACTGGGGTTGAATCAGGGTTTGGTAAGCCATGGATTTAAGGTGCTCAGATTTTACTTTTAAGTTTCTGCGAAGAAAACCAAGCGTTTGATTTGCCTTTTTTGTTGCTCTGCTCAGGTGTGTAACCCAGGAGAGATCGTCTGAGATGTCCATGCCAAGGTATTTAGCCGATGAAGTTGATTGTAATAGGGTATTATGTAAAAAGTATTTGGAGGGTATAGGATGTTTCCTTCTAGTGACATGTATAACTTGGCATTTTGAAGGATTGAATTACATATCCCAGTCCATTTTCCCATTTTTCTAAGGTTGCCAGATCGTTTTGAAGGGTCTTTGACTGATTTACGCAAGTGAGTGATAAGTATATAGCAGTATCGTCTGCAAAGAGGCGCACTTTGGATTGGATGTCTTGGGGAAGATCGTTTATATATGCTAGAAAGGGCAATGGTCCAAGCACGGACCCCTCGGGGACTCCAGATGAGACCGGTATGGGTTCCGAGCCTGTGCCGTTTAGAATTACGGATTGAGAGCGGTTATCTAGGAAGCTTTTAATCCATTTGAGGGTTTGGCCGCGTATGCCATAGTTATTCATTTTCAGTAGGACTTTCTCATGGCTGACTTTATTAATGGCCTTACTAAAGTCTAGTAAAATTAGGTCAGTTTGCTTTTTGTTATGTACTGACAGGAGGAGGTCATTTACAAGCATTACCAGTTGGGTTACACAGGATCTCTTTTCTCGGAAACCGTGCTGTAGGTGGTATAGGATGCCAAGGTTTGTAAAATGTTTGATGATTGAGGGTGAGACAATATGTTTCAGTGTTTTGCAGAGTGCACATGTCAGGGATATGGGCCTATAATTGGCAGGATCTGACTTGTCACCCTTCTTGAAAATGGGCGCTACGTTTGCAGTTTTCCACTGGGAAGGTAACGATCCCTCATCGATGGATTTTGGAAAGATTTTTTCAATGATTGGTGAAAGTTCCTTTGATAATGTTTTGAGTACTATGGGTTTGATTTGATCAGCTCCGCATGCCTTGTGTGGTTTTAAATTTGATAGGAGTTTTTCAATACCATATGCACTTATGTTAATGTCTGGCATTCTGGGAGATGTTTGATATTCAAGCAGAGATATTTCTTTGCGATCAAGCATATCTTGAAGTCTTGTTTTGCAATAAGAAGCTAGGCTCAATGGGGATTTGTGGCTAAAAACAGATTGGAACTGCTTATTTAACACTGTGGCATTTGACTTTTCACCATAGTTCAATATGTTGTGGAATTTTAAAGGGGGAAGGGATGCCGAGTCTTGTTTAGAGCGTTTAAGGAGAGAGTAAAACCTCTTAGTGTTGGGTTTGGCATTGGGAGAATCACCTGTCTGCTTAACGTTAAGAATATCTTCTAGGTATAGTTGGTAAGCATCTTTGGGTTTTTTTTTCCGAACGAGGTGCTTGAGGTCCAAGAATTTCTTTCGGTCACATGGCTTATTTGACTTTCTGTGTTTTTTAAAGACCCTATCACGCTTTCTGATGGTTCCCTTCAGGCTCTGGTTTACCCAGGGAAGGTGGTCTCGCGTGGAGGACATCTTGGATGGAATGAATTTTTCTGATAATTTATTTAGGGTGGATGAGAAGCTCTCCTAAAGTCTTTCTATATCCAGTGTGGAATATTTGTCCCCTCTTAGCATATCTTGGTGGTAATCTAGTAAGGAACATTTGAATTTTTCCCAGTTAGCCTTTTTATACAGTGGGATTTTTCGGGGCTTTTGATAGCAGACTTTAGCAGAGGTGTTTACTTTAATATTTACAATGTTATGGTCACTTTTGCCAGGTAAAATATTAACTTGATTGGCCAGGGTAGGATTGGTCGTGAGGAACAGATCTAAGATATTGTGTTATCTAGTGGGTTGGTTAACCATCTGTGTGAGGTTTGCATCATTAAAGGTTTCTATGATATCTCTGTAATATGCTGGATATTTACAGTCTATAGATGGTCTCACAGTCTCCCAGACCATTTTGGGTAAATTCAGGTCTCCAGCAACCCAGATGTTAGAGTATTGCTTGTTAACCTTTTCTAAGGACTTTGAAAATTATAATGAGCTGTTTATATCTAGTTCTTTGGGTTTATAATATGCACCCATTACTAGGGATTTACTGCCTGCTAGATCTAACTTTATCCAGAGATCTTCGCAGTTGGATTGAAGCTCGACTAGCTCTTGGGCAGTGATATCGTCACAAACTGGAATAAAGACTCCCCCACCCACCTGTGCAGAACGGTCTCTTAGAAATATTGAGTAACCAAGATGTGGGTTAAATATTTCATTTGTATAATGTTTTGGTTTCAGGCAAGACTCAGTTCCTATGATGATATCAGGCTTAGTTGAGTTGACCAGGTTTTCAAACTCGTGTTTCTTATCGACTATGGATCGATAGTTTTTAACTTGTACTTTGAGCGATCTTTTGATGTTGTTTTAGTAGTGGGTTGTTTTGGGTTTTTACAGGGTTATTTCGTTTAGGTGCTGAAGTGTGTGCCAACATGGAAAATGACAAGTCACTGAGATTTTGTTGGTTTGGACTTGAAGATGGGTTTATTTTTTCTGGTGATTCTAAGCTTGGAAACGAGTTGGTGGTCACGTTCACGTTTTGACATACAGTGCATTTCCAGTCTCCGGCTCCACGGGTCTCTCCCAATCAATCATACATTGAGTCGTCTATGGTTTGGCAGTCTGCGTGATACCAAATCATACACATGTCACACTGGACACCTTTACAGGTCCAGGTTACGGGGTTTCGTAAATACCACAGGGGAACACAGTGAAGGTTCCCTCTAGGTATTGTTCAGTTTGGACAGGACCTCGGTTACTTTCAACATCCAAGGCCAATGCAATGTGTTAGCTACTAAGGAACAGCATAAATTTAAAAGTATATTTGCCTTTTTCCTTTCTGTGAGATATTGCAAATTTGCAGGTCCTGAGTACAATGGCAATTTGTAGTTTTATTTACTAGACCAGAACACTTATTTTTCACAGGGTGTGTGGGATACTCACTGCTTGAAGTTATTATGCATGACAGAAGTGCCAGTACGGTTGCCGTGGCCTTAAGCATGATTAAGATACAGAGTATGTTGATTTTACTTATCGGGAAGTGGGGGTGTATCGAAGGAAGAGAAAGATGGAGAGTTCTGCAATGGGACGCAACTCTCCAGACGGAAGTGTAAACAATGCCTTAGCAACTTCCTATATCTGAAGGGAACCGAGAATAATTTGATTTATTCTCACATAGTATAGCTAGTACTAGCTTTCAATGAATGGCAAAAGATTTTAACACTCTCTTATACCGAAATGGATTAATCTCACCAAGTCTTGCGTCCAAGAAATAGGTAATTTTCGACTTTTTTCAGAGGAGCAAAGAAAAAGTTGACAGCGGCTGACACATGGAGACGATGTAATATTCATTCGCTTCGTTGAATCCAGATACCGATTTGCCTGATAATTTATATATCAACCAGAGTTTTGATAAACAAGAATGAGATTTTAGGTTATAGGCCAAATTTTTCCGGTATTGATATCACGTCAGAACTATTACCGAAAACGAACCCACCACTAAAATCTGGCAGAGTGGAAATATTTACACAGAGATATTGTCTTGGGCTTTCATTGTCCCGCTTCCATTCGGAGAAAGGGAGGGGGGCTCATTTGACCAAAGCCCATCAGTACTATATCTTCTTTTCCCGTTCTTCATATTCCTCTTTTTATCTAACTTCAAAACCTGTCCAGCGAGATTTATTTCCAATTAATAACGGGCTGGTTTCTCATATTTTTTTAATAAATGATTTTTCAGATACGTACGAAGCAAACGATGGCAGTTTTGGTTATGATAGTAATATTGTTGCAGTCTATAATCTAAGCAATACTATTTGGAAAAGTAATATATTAAGTCTTACATAACATGATATTCTTTCGGACAGTAGTGAACATAAACACAGAACGTCACGATGTGTGAATGCGTTCGTCATAGGCACAAGTGCTAGCGCGTAAGGGTAGAACGAGAGGCGCAAAACGAGTGGTGGCAAGGAAGGGTAGAACGAGAGGCGCTGCCTCTAGTTCTACCCTTCTGCGATGGCACTCAGGCCGTATTGATTAACGCATTCGCACATCGCGGCGTCCTGTGTTTATTACACGCCTCTATGACACAGAATTCATTTATTTAAAAATTCAGACAGCACATACAGAAAATTTCAAGCTTTAAAACTCTGTTATTTATTGACCGAAGCGTTCGATTTATCGGCTATCATCGCAGCTTCCGAATTGATCTGGGTCAGAAGTCAACGTTTTGATTGGCCGATTACGGAAATGGACGGAGTTTAGTTCTTTTAATGGATACATGACGTCATGTGGAAAAATAGTCCGTCAACGGAATATCGTATGGAACACGTGCTCCGTGAAGATTTGTTAACACGGTACTGGGGAAAAGTTGTGGGCGTGTAATAAAATGAAATATTGTAAGTAAACCAGTCTTTCGATTTTGAAAAAGGAAGACGAGCTATATACGGCTCGTTACCATTCGAAATGAAGCGCGCTATTGTTGAGTATCGGTGTCGAGAAAATGTTTTCAAGAAAAACACGAACGAACATATGCACATCGTTCACTCCACTGATGCAAGGTAAACAGATATTCCAAAAATATTACCCGATTTTTCGAAAAAGTTTTTCGCAGCAATAAAACATATTTAATTGAGCTCGATATATATAGAATATACCCATAGTAGCTTGGTGTACCAAATGTTCACCGCGAGTGGTGAACATTTGGTACACCAAGCTACTTTGGGTATATTTTATTAATACCATGATCGTCAGATTATTAAGAGTCGCTATTATTCGTTCTCGATTTTACTGAGCACCAGGCGTACATACGTGCGAATCTGTTTTTGTTTACACGAACGTCAGTGGGTGGTACTTTCGCTGTCAATATTATCGCCGAAACGAAACTGAAAATGAAACGTGGCCTTTTTCATTTTAATAGCATAATAACATACCATTTCGCGTTATGGATGCTTTATTAACACTAGACAATGCATGTTTGTTAAGTTTTGGTGTCTTATGGAGTAAACTCACTTAAAAACGTAATAAATAATTGTCACTTTCATTTCACTCTTCGTGAGGCGACGTGCGATAAATTTAGACAAGTTCGCATTCAGGTCGACGTCATCAAAGGTCAACTTGGATGTAGTTCCACTGTTGGTGTAAATTTTATCTATTGAAATCCTATTGCTGGCGTGTTCACCACGGTTGGTGAAAAAGCTAAAATTTATATCATTGGCTTTTCATATATAGTAGAATAGGTAATCGTGGTATAAAATACGTTAAAAGCAACTTCAATGCAGCAGTCGTAAATCAGCCAGATGATACCCCACGAATGCATGAGCGAAAAGACAGTGAGTAGCATTACTGGCCGTTGAAGTTTGTCGAAATATGTTGTTTACGTACCAATTCTTGGAAAGTGAAGTTTGATCAGTTTGAAGTCTTGGAAGTCTTGGAATGCTACAGTTTCTAATTGGTGGTGTACTGTTCACATTTTCGTGCGCGCATTATACTATTTGACGTATTCCCATGAACAGATTTTAACTCTTTACAGAAAACACGATATTAAAATATGTTTTTTTTTTTTTTTTTTTTTTTTGGCCAATTCTTAAGTAAATTCAACAAAGCCATAGCACGTGACCACTCTTTGGAACGAGCTGAACCAGCTCGTTCCAATGAGGGGATCACGTGATATGGTTTTGTGGAACTTTTCCTGTAGCACAATGTGTAAGGCTAAATCGCTCGCTACTGCCAAAAGTAAAAATTGCAGGTTTGATGGCACGCAAGAGCGACAGCTCGCCTCAAAATCGTACGAATGAAGTAAACATATTATTTATTTATTTATTAAAGTTTAACGACACTTTAACAGCCAAGGTCGTGTCGTGTCGGTGACAGTTTTTCGGGTGGAGGAAGCCGGAGTACCCGGAGAGAACCACCGAGCAACGACGAGCAGCTGCCGGCTCCACAACATCGTAACTCCGCACAGCAACACAGGCAGGGTTAGATTGGTTGAAGACATGCACACCATCGATGTGCAGCACGCCGTAGTACACGGCGTCATCGTGCCCCCATGTGGACAACCGGGGTTAAGTGCCTTGCCCAAGGACACAACGCGGGAGTCCGAATCGATCGCTCAGACGGCCACCCATCCAAGGACTAACCGGGCTCGACGTTGCTTAACGTCGGTGATCTGACGAGAACCTGTTACAACAACGCCACCGTGCCCTCGGGAAACATATGAAATCATAAGATTCGACAGAAATCTTAAACCTTTTATACGTCGTCTCCTTGATGCAATCTCGATTGCCAAAGTTGTAACTATACTTCTTGTGGAAACGGCCCTTATAAACTTTCACCTCACTATTGACTCCACACATCTTCTGTTGTTGTATCTTGTATTATCGAAAGGTGGAAATAAATACTGCTGAAACTAAACTCAGAAGTTCGTAAGTAGTGTACAGCACAGTCGCCGTAAACTGGTTGTAATCCACGCGTGGGTAGTGATGTCCACGTATGGGTTTACCAGGTAAAAAGGTATCTACTGTCCCATTCTTCATTTAGTCTGTCCACGCCCCACTCCCCCTCCCCGTTTCACCGTTCAAACGATACAGTCCTGCACTACATTACGGTCTCCCCGGACTAGTCATAATCCGCGCTTGGGCATTGGTGACTACGCCAGCGTTTACCTGATAAAAAAAGAACATTATTAGCAAAGTTTTAATTAATGAAACACCGGGTTGTACCCGGTGCTTCGTTAATTAAATTTTGTATGATTATTCCTATAATTAGTGTTTGGAATCTAATATTATTGAGTTAGTGGAAGTATTGTACATCCCGGGAAAGTCACCAGTCTATGGCGACCGCATTGTAGCATATATGAATCGCACTCACTACCCGGACGTTTGCCGGAGCCTTACAGGACTTTTTTTGGAGACGACGTGGGCATGTTTTTCGTCACAACCAACTGGGCTCGGTATTTGGTATGCGTATTGCATTATACTGTAGCATGCTGTGATATATATAATGATGTATGTTTGTACACGGCTTTGGGTATATAGTACGGGTGTCTGAGGGAGGGTTGATGGGGAATGTGAGTTTTTGTCTAGAATGTTTTTCCCGAGGAACGGTTGATGTTGCTAATGGCGTCGTGACGTAACAGTGCATAGACGACATCATAGAGACGTTGACCCGTGTTGACGTCCACTGTACAGTGACGTTGCTAATGCCGCCGTGACGCCATCATGAATGCGCATGTGGCAGCATAGCGACGTTAACCATTGTTGACATCCATTGTACAATCCATCGCCCTTTGAGTTCAATAATGCATTGTGCGTGGCGCATTGGTGTACGTAAAGAACGATATGAAGCACAGGCGAAGTTTCAACCAAGGAACTCCGGGTTGAACCCGGAGGTCTGTGGGCTGCAAATTCACGTGGGCTTCTTATGCTTTTTCACAGAACTGTTTTTTTTTTGTTTTTTTTTTAGTTTTAACCCTTTGAAAACGAGAGGCCGCTTTTCCTGCCCAGGAAGATGATACGTTATAATTTCAATAAGTAGGATAGCTGATAAGTGAATGTGTGGAGTAGACAATCAATATTTTCAACGTGCAGCCCGATGGCTGCACGTTGAAAATATTAATTGGTCTACCCCAAAATGGTGAAATGGACTCTTCCGATTTCTGTCATTGAACTGGCATGGAAGATACCATAGGGTAAAGCCTATTCATTTTACAGGTAATTTCTGTTATAATCCTATCTAGAGATGGGCGCTATTCAGATTTTGAGTTCTGTATCGGTTTCGGTGTTTTTAAGGGGGTTTACCTCGGTATAGGTTCTGTATTCGGTATCTGGCTTGACTGCGATTTGCTGATAGTACCAAAGAGGAATTCACATTTGGAAAAACAATAAGTTGTTGTATCATTCTATCACAACGCGATGAATTCCATTGACAATGAGCTCAACAGTGCATTCTATTACGACCACAAATCCTATCTACTGTAATTGTGTGACTTATTCTAAACGCACCTTAACGTTTAAAGACCTATTCGGGATTTTGCGATCTCAGAGCGTGTGTCCTGAACATGCCATCTTTAGAAGGTTCCGTTGACAATAGACAAATCACTGCTGAGCAATTGGACATTCATGAACAGGTTGTAGTCAAGTGGTAATTCAGGACAGTTGCCTAGGCCATTGATGGTTAACAAAACTAAACGAAAATCAGTCACTTCTTTCATGAAAATGGACCTTTCAATTGTTATCAAACCTCAACAGGGACTTATAAATAGTGAATGAAAGCCAATTTGAAAATTCAGACGGTTTCGGTATTCAACAATTGGTTCGGCTCAGTTTTTCGGTATTCCCATGATATTGGTATCGGTTAGAACTGAAACGGTTAACCGATTAATCGATTAACCAATGATCAACGCCTTGATTGATCAAAAAAGTAATTGGTCGATTAACAGTTGCTTTAACCTACTGTATTATATGGGTTAACAACGGAACAAACTTGCTCTAAAATATGCAAACATTGTCACACTGACTTGCATCAATTATTATGAGACAGATTAAAGCTTGCAAGTTATGTGAAGACATACTTTTCACTTGCATGATCATTGTACTGTATCAGTAGCTGGAAATGGTCATTCTTAACCCTTTGCCAGATGCGGACAGCAGACGATACTTGCAAAATAGATTCGTGAATTACTAAAAAAAAAGTCAATTTTTGTCTCCAAAACATAGCTTATGACCTCTCATTGGAACGAGCTGAACGGGCTCGTTCCAATGAGGGTCATAAGCTATGTTTTTAGACAAAAATTGAAAACATAATAAAATTTGAAGGTTATTTATATATAGCGTTTGCCGGTTTTGTCCGTTACTTTGGGTAAATGGTTAATGCTATAAATCATCAACGGTACGGCAATAATTCAGCTACCTACTAAAACAAGTGATTAATCGGTTAACCAAAGTTAATCCATATGATTAATCGATCAAGAAAACCCTTTAGCCGTTTCAGCTCTAGTATTGGTTAGGTTTTTCGATATATTGCCCATCTCTAATCCTCTCCCTGCATACAGCGCACTGCATTTTCTCCATGAAAACAGATATTCCTCGTTGCACTTTAACAGTCTCACCAGAGCGCAGAAGTATCAAATCACCATTTATCCGATTTTCCAGTTTACTGTGCTTTGTGTTGTCTTTCTTATGGATTGTCACCTTTATCTTGATGAAAATATATCTGAAAGTCACTTTGATGGAGTCAGGAAATGACGTGTACGTTCAATCTAAGACATTGACGGTGAGATTTCCTAATCATAGTGAAGTTCATGTCCCATGTGGAATCACAAAGTAAAGATCGTATGTCTGTGAGCGTTGAGTGTAAAATTGGTTGAGTACAACTTCTTTCCCTCTTGAGTGTATAAGAGTGGAACTGCAAGCTATTTCTGTGTTATTGTGGGAACATTCGAGTATTTTTCTAATCTTGAAATTCCAGGTGGAATCCATTCACGCAAACAGCTTGATGTGAATGACAGAGCACATATTATTTGAAATCACAAGTGGAATCAGTTTACGTAAGATTTCACTGTCACATGTGTGACGCTGTACATATTCAAATTGTTCACTAATCAGATTCTTCCCTATTTTGTATTCCTTAGAGCCGTTTAATGGGTTATTAAAGTGGCCCAAAATATCAGAGACATTTACGCTGTTACAAATCCAAGAAACAAGCGAGGTAACAAGTGAAAATTATTTTTGTGAACTGTACTGAGTCAAAAAAGAAAGTACAATAGAAACAAATGTGAAAAAATAGCATAACGGATAAAATATAATACAGTGGAACCCAGTTACTTGAATAACCATTTTGCCAATGAAAATTATTCAATTAACAGGAGTATTCAATTAACAGGGATTGTCACTTTCCTGTATTCCAGAGATAAACTTAGCATTTATTCTACTATATCTTGTTTGACAGAGCTCCATGAGCTCTGTCAAACAAGATATAATAGATTAAATGCCTGTATTGGATGTATTGGATGTACTGAGGCCAAATAGGTCTACAAACAAAGGAAAACTGGGGAGAGTCAAGGTAACTTCTCGACAGGTTACAAGATTTTTTATTCAATTAACAGGAGTTTACTCTATAACCTATATTCAATTAACAGGTCAGATTTGTACTGGAGGTATGGTAAATGAGTTTGTGTTGCAAATTATATTCACTTAACAGATATACAATTAAGAGATATCCAATTAAGTGGGCTTCACTGTAGTTCTAATGTTGCATGTTTGTGGACAAGAAGTCGTGCAAAGAGTTTAGTGACATGTTATTGTTGTCCAACCAACCGTATACAATTTTGCTACGGATTTCAAAACATCACGTGCTACCCGAGAATGTCAAATTGAATGGGTGACCGATGATTTTCTTTGTGTTATGTTGTGCTAGTGAGCCTGGGTTATTGAGAAAACACGCTAGTTTTTGTCTTCCGACATTTAAAAAAATGCCAAGGTTAACCGAAAATCAGAGGTTGCCTGCCAATGGTATGCATGAGACTGGAATACCTCCAGATGAGCTCGCTGCTGAGTTCGGAGTCACTGTGGCCACTATTTACCGTCTCCTTGGAAGGTATAGAACCACTGGATCTACTGCCGACCGACCGTGTTCAGGTCGACCAAGAGTTACAACCCCTGCACAAGACCGACACATCAGGACGTCTCACTTGCTGGATCGCTTCCTTCCGGAGACGAGAACAGCAGCAATTACTCCTGGTGGAACTAACAATAGAATCAGCGCACAAACTGTCCGCAACAGACTCGCTGAACACGGCATCCGAAGTAGGCGACCATACCATGGACCAGTCCTTACCCAACGTTATCGTACCGTCAGAATGGAATGGGTACGTCAGCGTGTTCGCTAGAATCAGCAGCGTTGGACCACAATTCTTTTTAGTGATGAATCACGATTTTGTCTACGGCGCACTTATGGTAGGGCAAGAGTGTATCGCCGACGAAGAGAACGGTTTTCTGATGATTAAATTGTGTGCGGGAATGCGACCTTTTCGGCGGGGGTAGTGTAATGGTTTGGCAGGAATTTCCTTGTACCATCGAACGCAGCTGATCTTCATCGATGAATAACTGAATAACAGTGATATAGGGACGAAATTTAACGCTGTTGTTGTCCCGTTGTTCAACGCTAACGTCGGATTGCAGTTTTTCCAGCAAGACAATGCCCGATGTCACGTGGCGCGTATCTGTCGTGACTTTCTTGAGGAGCAGAGCATCGAACGTCTTCTCTGGCCCCCACTTTCGCCAGATTTGTCGCCAATCGAGCATCTTTGGGATCAATTGGACCGTCGGGTACGACTTCATGATCTTCATACGCTAGGCGATTTACCTAATGTTCTAAGGCAGGAGTGGAACGCAAAACCACAGGGTGACATCCAGAGATTTATCAAGTCCATGCGCCGTCGATGTTTTACCATCCTCGGGGCAAACGGTGGACATACACGCTATTGACTGCATGTGTGAACTTTTCATTTCACCCCATGATTGAATTGCGACGTTCTGGCGTGACGCTGGCAACAGTAAGAATATGAAATTATGCAAATCCATACACCTAGACTCGAAATATGAATATACAATAAATTGTTTGGGATTAAAGTCGATAATACTAAAAAATTGCTCCCCGAAGTTTATTATACTTTCTTTTTTGACTCAGAATACAATGATTGGAAAGCTAAGTAGTCATAGTTTCAGTACAGTGATCGCGAAACAGAGGCGGCGCTACGGAGGTGGAGTGGGGATGGGCAACAGCCGAATTTATTCCTAAACGTATACTTTGACCCTCCATTTGCCCCGCCCATCACTCACACACCCACCCACCATCAAGGACACACCCCCAAACACGCCCTCTCCTCTCCCTAACACAAACACACGATGACCGGACAAATCAGCGAAAGGCCGCAGAGGAACGGACTGCGGGTGGGAAGACGAGGCGGGGCGTCTGGCGGCCAGGCAGGCAGGTCGATAGGCTGGCGGGATTCGGGCAGGCAGGGAGGCGGGCGGGCGAGCGGGCGATGTGCTTCGGTGGGCGGGCGAGCAGGCAGGCAGTCTTGCGGGTGGGAGGTCGGTCAGGCAGGCAAGCAGGCAGGCAGGAGTGAACACATCGTTTTGGAATGTTTCGTGTGTTTGACGCGCGTGTATGGCGCTCGTGAAATACAGCAAATAACCCAACTCAGGTCGCTGATATGCTTGCCCCCTTTACTCCACCCTCGTTGTGTTCAGTCTTAAATATACAGCCCTGTTGGGCTAATTAATTAAGTCATCGCTGAACCTCCTTAAAAGACTGTCGCCATTGTTACATACAGGGATCTGATTGAGGAAGATTCAAATGGTTAACGCACGGTAAAAGACCTATGCGTGTCAATTCGTTTTCTAAAGCGATGGTCTGTTTTATATTATGACTACCACGATTGTTCCATCAATACCGTAATAGTTTGACTCATGGCTCGCCCGAAAACAAGAGTCCTCACTATTCCAAATTCGTATCAGGTCTTTCTCAAACGAGGCTCTCGTGACGTCACTGGCTTTCGGCGGTTTCAGAAGTCCCACTTTTACAAATGCGAAATAAAAACTCGAGTGCAATTGCGCTCAACCTTCTGGGCAAACATAACGTCCCTTGAGTGCAACAAGGCGCCATCTGCAACGCAGAAGCATTGCAGATGGCCCCTTGTTGCACTCAAGGGACGAAAAAAACTTTCTTTCTTGTTTACATCCCATGTGTCAAATTCAATTGCTAAGTATTTACTGTCATAGAGAAAACAGTCAGTTAATCTAGGGTGTCATATTCCGTCTCACTGACGGGACCAGATCAGACAGATCGAAACGAAATCCGACGACCCAGATCAATTGCGATAATTTGTATCTATCTGACTTTTCGGTAAAGATAATGGTTATTTTTCATCTTATATTAAAAGGGCACTCTCAGCTCCCACTCGCCGCCTCTGGCTATTGGCCACAGTCCACTGGCAATGAAGTTTCGGTGCTCTCTGTCAAGGTGATAGCTTAAAGTTTCGATTTTCTTTGATTAAAATCGTAAATATTTTCGATAATCTTTCTCACTGGGCTAAACATAAAACGAAAGATGGATATCTGATGAACTCCAAAAAGAACGATTTGTCACTTAAACAGACCAGCAATGATGCATGCGCTGCTAATTAAGCATGAAAATTTAATGGCCATAAAGTGCGCGTTTACTGGACACCTTATGAGCTGTTTGATAAAGATGACCAGTCATCTCCCGCAGTCATTATCTGTGTAATTATGTCCAGTTAATAGGTAATTGTTGTAAAAACAGTACATCCCACAGATGCTGAACACACACCCACATTACATGTCTGGTCTGTCACCGAATGTCAACATATACCAAAATGCGAGACTTTCAAAGGAACTTAAAAGCGAGTGTTAAATTAAGATAGATCTAAGTGATCAAGAGAAGCACTAAAAATGAGAATTAATGTTCTGGCTATCGAAATAAAAATCGGGGGATTTCTCGAAAATATCATTCCAGTCCGAAGGCGTGTAAGACTGTGGGTCGCTGGCGAGGATATGGGGATGACCCATGCTATAGATTAGAGGAGGTGCCGCGTCGTTGCGAGAGTAAATGCGCGTTGTAGTGTAGGGGAGTCACATACATGTAGTTCATATTTCGAATAGAGGCAGTCGCAGGCCATGTCGGTGGCCATATCTGAGTGGAGAATCAGAAATAGGAAGTACGAGCTCAGGGAGTTATTGGTATTTAGGAAGATGGCATACCTGTTGTAGAAGGCAAGTCACACGTAGGCTGAGTAGGCTTTGCCTGTATGAACAATATTCTGAAATAAATGGAGGGGAGCATTTACCCCATTGGTAGCGACTGTTTGAGTGAAAAGCGTCCAGTAAAGTGACAATAAACTAATGGCTGTGCGACGGCAGTAGTAGAGTGACATTCCGTCACTTGTTAGAGGGAAGGCAATATAGTAAAGTGACAATACGTTAATGGCTGTGCGACGGCAGAGGTAAAGTGACATTCCGTCACATGTTAGAACAAAGGCGTCCGATAAAGTGACAATACGTTAGTGGCCTTGCGACGGCTGTGAAAGAGTGAAGTGAAAAGGCGACCAAAGTTCAAACACCAGCTACCAGAAAAGGAAACCAGCGACAACAGAGAATGCGGACCCGCAAGTGATTCAAAAACTGTGTGGGTGGGGTGTGATTGACGTTTTGTTTTTATTATTCATTGGATTCCATGTAAGTCACAAATTACCATATTTATTTATATATATTTGTATTACAATTGTTGTTTTCAGTGAACCCCAGTTGATTTATGCTTTTTGATGAAACGTCATTGACCTCTTCAGGATAAGAACCACCCCAACAGAAACGAAAACGGGCTGTTTCCTTGCGGTGAGACATACGTTCACGCACGGGTTCAGGCGACACTCCTAGAGTTTGGGCTGAATACGCGGAGTGAATCTATTTCCCCAGCAACGACAAAGCCCGACAAAACACTCTCTCTGCACAGGTGGTCATCTTTTTCTGGAAGTTTCCTGGGTGAGTTTGACAGACACTTCGGTGCTATCATGTCAGATACACAGATTGTCAGTATATCGTATCTCCGTCGCTTTGCAACTGAAACTCTATCCATAGTGGCACAGAAATATTTCCATAGCAAATATTTATGATACACCTCTTTGACTGGAACTGACAGTCTGAAAGAGAAAACTGTGCGATGATGGATATTGGTAAACGCCAAAGGTTAGCCTGGAGTGTTTGGATCTTCATATATTTTGATTTAGACGAATACTGAGTATTGATTCCTGTCCTTGTGCTGTCAGGAAATTAAAACATACGAGGGTAGTATATAAAAGGCAAACGTCTTGAGTTTTTCAACGGTCTGCTTCTATACTATAAATGGAAAGTTAATAGTTGGTGGGCTGAAATAACGGCATTCATTGTGAGAGAGTGTACCCATTTAGCCCTTTACCCAACGTAACGGCCAAAACCGGTCATCGTTATTCACCAAAATCGCCAATTATTTTAATTATTTTTTTCATTTTTTGTCTCAAAAACTTTGGTTATGACCCCTCTTTGGAACGAGCTCTTCGAGCTCGTTCCAATGAGGGGTCATAACCTATGTTTTTGAGACAAAAAATGAAAACAATTAGTTATTCAAGAATTTTGTTTGCAAGTGTCGTCTGCTTTTAGTGTTAGGTAAAGAGTTAAACGGCATCATATATGTTCATAAAGTCTCCATAGAAAAAAAACATTTTCTGAATTATTTGTATTCCGTGGCGGATCCAGTTTGGGGCACGTCACATTTCAATCATGGATCATGATGCGAAGTATCATACGACGCGCGTACACTGTAAAAAATTACCGTAATTTTTTACGGCCATATGACCGGCAGCTAGTTTCCAGGCATATGGCCGTAAGCGTTACAGCAAACCATAAAAACATTTTCGCTGTCATTTGCCGTATACTCCCGTAAATTTTTTTTCAAGGTTTGCCGCTATGTGTACGGTCAAATGCCTGGAAACTAGCTGCCTTACATATGACCGTAAAAAATTGTAACCATCAGTTGCCTTATTTTCCCGTAAAAATGACGATCAAAATAATTACGGTCAATATGACCGGTGGCAGTGTTCCACTCATATGGCTGGAACACTGCCACCGGTCATTTAGACCGTAATTTAATTCCAGCCACCATTAACCGCATTTTACCTTGAACCAATAAAAGCATATGAAAATGGAAAGTCAGTATGACCCTTCGCTGGCTTCTTTGAGCATGACCGCAATTAATGAACTCATTCAAATTTGAATAAAGGAAGACAATGTTGAGACTATAATACATTGTTTTTTTCCATTGGTGACAGTGCTAATCTTTCCTCCTCTCCCCATCTCATCAAGCTGATTTGGGCAAAAACAACCATATATCCATTTAGTTTTTCATCTCATGAAAACAATATACTGAAAAAATATAGGTCGCCATGTGACTTTTGCCTTTAAATTTGGTGATTCCTATAATTCGCCTAGTTTCGCACTGAACGGAATAGATATAATTTTACCTACTCCCACCCAATTTTTATCTTCTTTCCAGAAGACAATTGTCACCACTATTTTATATTTTTTTCAAAACATGCACTTTAAAATTTTATTTGCACTTCCAGGCTTAGTTCATTTTCCACCAATCGGATAAATCAGAGAACTTTATCCTCCATTTGCACGAAAACAGTGTTTTGTAACCTTTAACGGCTGACATGAGATCCACTCAAGAGTTAAACTGTGTGCATGACGTTTTGTATTATTCGCGATAACAAGTGGACATCCACTACCTGCAGTAATGGATGTCCACGTCTTATCGCGCATAATACCGTGTCGCCTGGTATCGTTGTTTGTGAAAAGAATTTGAGTTACAAAAATGCGAGGGGGACGCGCGACGCGTGCTCCGCTTTCTCTGGTTCCGCCCATGGTATTGGTAAACAAATTTGTGATACGAGACAACAGGCGAAATTCTTTTGTTTAGACCTCTCCAGGAAAGACGACTCATGACTCGCGCCCACCTTATTATTGTCTAAATCCAAGATACAGTGATTAACAAGGTACTTAATCCCGTCTGTCCAAGCGGGCGGTGGCGCTATATCCTAATTAAGGCGTACTACACGTCGATGGTGCACTTGCCATCAACCAATGCGAACTCTGTTTTTGCTTAGTTAGTTCTTTTTGCCGGTGGTTCTTTCCGAGTACCCCGGCTTCCTCTACCCGTGCAATTGTCCGACACGAGGTGACCATTGCTGTCGAAAGTGTCGCTAAACCCCATTCTATTCTTCAAATGAGAAGTGTGTGATTCTGCTATTCCACCCAGTCAGAAATTCCACCTTTTTATTATCTCCCCTGATATGCAATGGGCTACTTTTCCATCGCGCGGGTAGGACATCCCGTCTCGAGACGGGTTGGGACCGCTAGTAAATACATTAATATATACAGTGGGTAGTATGCAGAAATGGATCAGACGCGTCGGAATGACTATGGCTCTCTTGTCTGTGAAACTTAACGAAAAATTAGTCGAGACTTTTTGGACAACATTGGGCATCTGGTATAAAGCTAGTTTCACTGGCAAATTAAATGGTTATGGCTCTCTCCTGGAGAGATTGCATTGAGGCCCATAGGTATGCGTCCTGTTCGGCAGAGTCAGGTCAAGGGTATCATCATTTCAAACTTTAAAACTTCAAATAATAATAATAATAATAATAATAATAATAATAATAATAATAATAATAATAATAATAATAAGGGGAGACGGAGTACCCATAAAGAACCACCGAGCAGCGTATAGCAACTGTCAGACTCTCCAACACACTAACCCGACTCAATTGGTGTTAGCAGTGGTTGAAGACAAATGCACCATGGACGTGCAGTACGCGTTAGTACACATCGCCACCATGCCCCGCGTGGGCAATCGGGATAAAGTATCTATCCCTAAGAAACAGTGCAGAATACACCGGGCATGTTTGAACCGTTTAGTTTTAGGTTTAAAGTCCAATGCTCTAACCAGTTAGCCATCGCGCATCATGATTACTCCTTTCCCCGCAATGTCATGCTCATCTCCCTTCCCTTCCCCATATAAAATGGTCAAATTTTCTCACCCTTTTTCAAGCTTTATGGAGTCGTAACCCGCGACCTGGTAAAATGTGAAACGAAGGTTTAGAGCTTGTAAAATCGCCACATGGTCTAATAATTAAGAATAAATGATCAGGAGTTTCCCGGGAACAGGCGTCCGGGGACCCCTAAACATCTCGCTATTTCGGTGCTGGAATGCGTCAGCCCTATCCCCTTTTAACCCTTTACCCAGCGAAACGGACAAAACCAGCCAGCGTTATTCTCAAAAATCGCCAATTAATTTTCATTATTTTTTTCATGTTTTGTCTCGTTCCAATGATGGGTCATAACCTATGTTTTTAAGACAAAAAAATGAAAACAATTATTTATTTAAAAAAACTTTTGCAAGTGTCGTCTGTTTTTCATGTTAGGTAAAGGGTCTAAAACACTCCTGCCATGCTTGTCTATTATTTCTAAAACTCCTAGAGAAACGCATAAAAAAGAGCTAGCAGTGTTTCAACTGACTGATTTTTTAATGATGTTCAACGACACTTTCAACAGCCAGGGTCACCTCGTGTCGGACATTTTTACAGGTGGATGGAGCCGGAGAAAACCACCCAGCCGCCGCGAGCAACTGCCAGACTGCCCAACGTACTAACTCCACATAAGCAGGTGGGCTCCAAATTTTCCAATACATTTTGTGTTTTGTTCGCAAAAATGTAACTATTCATCGAGTGAAAAAATACAGCAACGTGATTTAGTAGTAATCCACATTCTCTGTACTGGACCTAACATGAAAAGCAGACGACACTTGCAAACAAAATTCTTGAATAAGTATTTTTTTATTTTTTGTTTTCATTTTTTGTCTCAAAAACATAATTTATGACGAGCTCGTTCCAAAGAGGGTCATAACCTATGTTTTTGAAACAAAAAATGAAAATATAATGAAAATTAATTGGCGATTTTTGAGAATAGCGCTGGCCGTTTTTGGCCGTTACGTTTGGCCAAGGGTTAAACTAAATTAATGTATGTTTGTTTAAATATTTTTCCCTGCATACATACTGTCGATTCAGTTTTAAAAATCCAGGGTGTGTGCAATAGAAATTGTGCCATGTGTTCAACACATCTAAAATCTATTCTAATTAAGACTATTACATCAGAGCAAATGACTCTAAGGCTTCAAAAATATTATCGATTTTGTTAACAAGCCTAGTTATTTTCCGTCTCCAAATGCCGATGACTTATGTTTCCCCGCGACTGAGAAGAATCCAGATAACATTCTCGGTTGAAGAAGGCTGAGATAATTTTCCGCTGTGAAATCGTTCCAGACTAAAACTTCTTCATTTAATTGAATTGATGTCGTTTTGGTATGGTATCTCCTCTCTAGTTTCTTTTTGTCTCCTGGCTGCAGGCCCATGACGATATACGCGGATTATAGAGAGAAACTGAATAAGTTCTGTTAATTAAGGCCTCACAAAGTGGATCTTCTGTTTCTCTTGCCATTTTTTGTCTCAACAATATAGGTTATGACCCCTCTTTGGAACGAGCTCGTTCCAATGAGGGCGATTTTTTGTTTTATTTTTTACTTTTGTAATTATTTATTTGCCATCTTAAGTTCATGTTCTTAGTTTGTTTTATGTTTAGGCCCCAAAATCTACAGGATAGCATGGAGTATTTTGTCCCTTGAGTGCAACAAGGCTCTGTAATGCGGGGGGGGGGGGGGGGGTATGAAAAACATTTTTTTTAACTTTGTTTGGCCTAATGATAGAAATGTATTTGCCAACATAACGGCAAAAACCGGCCAGCGCAATTCTCAAAAATCGCCAATTAATTTTCATTATTTTTTTCATTTTTGTCTCAAAAACATAGGTTATGACCCCTCTTTGGAACGAGCTCGTTCCAATGAGGGAGATTTTTTGTTTTATATTTTACTTTTGTAATTATTTCTTTGCCATCAAAAGTTCATGTTCTTAGTTTGTTTTATGTTTTAGGCCCCAAAATCTACAGGATAGCATGGTGTATTTTGTCCCTTGAGTGCAACAAGGCTTTGTAATGCGAGAGGGGGGGGGGTATGAAAAACATGTTTTTTTAACTTTGTTTGGCCTAATGATAGAAATGTATTTGATTTTTGTTCTGTTAAAATGACGATGAAGGGGTCAAGGGCGTCACTAAGGAGGGAGGACTGGGGTGGGACAACCAGACAATAATTTTCCACACGGGATATTTTGGCCAGGATTGGAGTCTAAGATAGCAATTTTCTCTTGCTAGTAATCATGTTCTTTCTTAACCCTTTACCCAACATAACGGAAAAAACCGTCCAGCGCAATTCTCAAAAATCGCCAATTAATTTTCATTATTTTTTTCATTTTTGTCTCAAAAACATAGGTTATGACCCCTCTTTGGAACGAGCTCGTTCCAATGAGGGGTCATAAACTATGTTTTTGAGACAAAAAATTAGTTATTCAAGAATTTATTTGCAAGTGTCGTCTGCCTTTCGCGTTAGGTAAAGGGTTAAAGGAATAAATTGTATACTTTGACTTGTGTTACACAAACACGTTCAGTCACACAACCGGAGGACTGTAGAACCCGATTGGGGGTGTTGGGGGGCCTGTGATGATCAATTTGGATGACCGGTGCGGTATGTGTTAATTACATAAGCAGTTGCGCCACGTATATATAATATGTATATTTTATTTATTCACTAATAAATTTCGCGAAAGTCTTGAGTTTTTAACTAAAATCCCGGGGGAGCGCGGTGCCTCAGTGGTAGACTGTTGGACTTCTATGCTAGAGGCCCCGAATTGGATCCCCGTCCGGGACGACCCGCGTTGTGTCCTTGGGCAAGGCACTTTATCCCGGTTGCCTACATGGGGGCACGATGACGCCGTGTACTAAGGCGTACAGCACGTCGATGGTGCACATGTTTCAACTGCTGTAACCCTGCTTGAGCGGAGCCTGAAAAGAGTTAGAATGTTGAGGAGCAGACAGTTGCTCATCGATGCTCGGTGGTTCTCTCCGGGTACTCCCGCTTCCTCCACTCGTAAAACTGTCACGGTCACGATTAGCCACTGTGCATAAGTATGTGACCTTAAACACCAATAAATAAATAACTAAAATCCCGACATTAATAGTCCAGTTCCATCATCAAGGCATGCCTTTAAGTGGTAGAGTACTAAATTATTTTTGGTCATCAACTCTGGTACACATGTCTCTGCCTTGTTACAATTTATGGGAGAGTGCCCATAGGCATAAATTGTAACAAGGCAAACCCTTACTGACTAAATAATATCACTTCAAAGATAATACAAAGCACATCCACTGATATGAGCCTTCACGTTGTGTTACCTACACTTCAGAATAAATCTCAAATATAGGCTTCCATCACTCTACCAGTTAACGAAGGCATGCGTTGATGATGCAGTTGGAACATGGAACATTAGTAAGTCTGGATTTATGCCATCACAGTCGGTACAAATCAGCTTAATACCCCCAGCCGGTCATCTTCGAAACGACCGTGGCCGTGGCCTACAATGATCTAGTCATTCAACACCAAGCCCCTAAATATTACCGTCCTAAAGAATACGCTTTGCAGCAATAATCTGTTTTTAATTCGTGGGGAGGTTCATTAATCATCTTATCATACAGCCTTTTAGGGCCGTAGAATTAAATTATGCAAATCGTCCATGTCGTTTTGTTCTGTATTGTGTCACCTTTTCATCGAAAACTACCCTTCACGTTGCACAAATGTTTGTACGTAACGGGCTGAAAGGGATAAAGGGTATACTACAGTTAGTAGAGAGTGAAAAACGTGCTCTGAAGTCGCCAATGAAATTCGATAAGGAATACGACGCTGTTATGGTCTGGAACCAGTCTAGCTCTTTACCCCGTTGAGCTGGTGTGATATCTTCCATGTTAGTTCAACTGCAGTAGTTGGAAGAGTCCATCTTCATTATTTAAGGGTAGCCCATTAATATTTTAAACGTGCAGCCAATATTGATTGGTCTACCCCACACATTCATTTAGCAACCATCCTACTTAACGAAATTATGGCGTATCATATTCCTGGGCCGGAAAGTGGTCTCTCGGGTTTGAAGAGTTAACAGCCCATCGCCTATATTGCAATAACGCCGTTTCGGTTGGCCGGAAAAGACCATAAAATTAATTTTCTGTGAATCAACATAGGAAATGTTCCTTAATCTTTGTTTGACCAAATCTTTATTGACTTTTAGGATAGTATTAAATGGATGAATATTCGACGTAATTTATACCCTTCACCAGTGCCGTATTAACCCATGACCGGGCCCCAAGGCTTTTAGATATTTCGTGCCCCTTCCGGCACTTCAATCTTTCACCCCACTGCAGCTGACAGCATGACCCTGGTACGGTAGGCATTATGCCGCAGTACATAGCCGTATATATTCATTTTGCTGGTGTCCTGAAGAATTCTACTTACTACTTGACATATTATTTAAATAATCATTAAAATAATGCACTGTGTATACTTATGAACAGTGCTCAAAATAACTTTTTTCTTTGCGTAGCAAAATGCTACAAATTTCCAAAACATGAACAGCATTTTGTAAAAATTACATAGCTATTTTTGTATACCAGAGTTATGTTATGCTGTTTTGTATTGAATTCTTCTAAGTAGATAGAATAGTTTCTATCCATTTCTGGGCATTTCCAAATGATCTGCAACACATGAAACATTTACTATGTTTTTTTTAACTGAACTGCCTTTAAGGGTTGCATGGACTTGGATATTTTCAAATAGCGTCTTGGTTGATCAATAGAGTTCTCAAAATGGAAGTTGGAATTTTTAATTTGATGGGCTTGAAGTTATTTTTAATGTACATTTTATGCAGAATGTTGTGAAAACAGGAAGAATTTAAACCAATAGAATTCATTTTACATATGAAGTTGCTAATGATGCTTGATGGAGAGTTAATCTGAGTTATGCCTGGATTGTTCCACAATCAGAAGTAAAGCATCAGTGAACTAGTTTTCAAATTTGTTTGCAAATTTTCATTTACATTTTGCGATACAAGATAACCAACTGCAGCCTAATAGGCTGCAGTTGATTATCTTGTATCGCAAAATGCTATACATAATTGAACATTGTGTAGCTTTTTGCAAGTTTTGCATAGCAAAAAGCGACGCGACACCGCTTATTTTGAGCCCTGCTTATGAAAGTATATATATGGATAAATACATATGTACATGTATCGCTACGGCGCAGAGTGCAAAGTGCGAGCATTGGAGCCCTAAGGCGCTAATACGGCCCTGCCCTTCACTCATATGTCGCCAGGTTCTAGGTGCAATTCTGCACACCGTCTGGAGCAACATCGTTTCCACCGTCTGGAGCAACATCGTTTGCACAGGTCCGTTAGTGCGATCAGAAAAAGCGGACAGAGAATTCGGTCGGATCGCGTCTGGGTCTCTATCAGGTCGAAATTCTCTGTTTGCTTTCCCAACAACAACACAACAATCTTACCCGTGGAAAAGAAAATTGCAAAACGTTGAATTATTTTACCCATTGTTGTAAGTGTGATGTAGCCAGTGTGATGTGATCGAGTGAGAGATCGCTTTTTGGCGATCACAGTGTAGTATTTATTTATTGGTGTTTAAGGACACATATATAGGCACAATGGCTAATCATTACCGCGACAGTTTTACGGGTGGAGGAAGCCGGAGTACCCGGAGAGAACCACCGAACAACGGCGACCAACTGTCAGCTCCCTAACATACTAACTCCACACAATTAGGGTTAGCATTGGTTGAAGACAAGTACACCATCGAGGTGCAGTACGCCTTAGTACACAACGCCACCGTGCCCCCACGTGGGCATTGGGGTGAAATGTCTTGCCCAAGGACACAACGCAGTTGCTGCAGGCGGGATTCGAACCGAGGACCTCTCGACTTGCAGCCTGCACCTCTACCGACTGCGCCACCGCGCCCCATCGCAGTGTAGAGCGCACTTAATTTTGCAAGAGAGCAATATTCAATTAACAGGAGTATACAGTTAACATGAATTGGGCCATTTTCCTATTTAGTTATAAACTGAAAGTTTATTTTATTATATCTTGTTTGACAGAGCTCATTGAGCTCTGTCAAACAAGATATAATAGATTAAATAATGTGCTATTATGGGAGTATTGAGGCCAAAAATGTCTCTTAGTGTGAGGAATTCCGTGGATGTCAGAGAAATTTTAGATTGTTCATTCAATTAACAGGAGTTTGGCCTATAAGCTACTATATGCAATTAACAGGTTAAGTTTGTGTAAAGGTATGCTGCAGAACAAAGTTAATTCTGAATTCAGTGAGTGAATGTTTTGATAATTCAGATTTATTTACAAACTTTGTTAACCCTTTACCTAACATGAAAAGCAGACGACACTTGCAAAACAAATTGTTGAATAACTCATTTTTTTCATTTTTTTGTCTCATAACCTATGTTTTTGAGACAAAAAATGGAAAAAAAGTTATTCACGAATTTGTTTTGCAAATGTCGTCTGCTTTTCCTGTTAGGTAAAGGGTTAAATACTAAGATATTGTGTTATGACCACTACGTGTATATTTTATTCATCCACAAGTGAATTTTAAAAGAATATTCTTAAGCTTATTTAACTCTTATCCCGATTGACTAACATTCAAACTACATCATCACATGTAGCGCAGCGAGCTCATCCTTTGACATAACCACCCCACAGCAAAGATCGGGACAGCCACGGTTCTGATTCCGGGGCCACTGGATTTCGTAACAGATTCCTTTAAATTGTGCCCGCAACCCATTTTGTCTGTAGTCAGTTGAAAACATTGATAGAGCAGTATAATGAGGTTAATAAAGATGTTTATGGAGGATATTTATTGGAAGGTAGTCAGTTGAAGTTGACCAACGTTTTTATAAGAAAGAACGTCGTTAGTCATATCAAAGATGTGGTTTATTTACTTCCAAACACCCCCCCCCCCCCCCACACACACACACACACACACTTTAACATCTACTATGGCACTTGGCAAGACCCGAGAATAAAGGACATACATGTAGCATTTCTGTGGATCCACGTTACTAAATTTCCTTTCAGGGGGGGGGGGGGGGGGGGGGGGACAGTGGTAGGTCCGGCGTCTTGGAAATTTTCTAACCCCCCCCCCCCCCTCCCCACTCGTCTTCACCCTCCTCGCCCACTTTCTGTGAGCTTCCGCCGCCTCTTAGAAGGACACGTACACATAAATGACTATCATAGACACAATGCTCAGCAAAAATTGGATGGCTGTCTTCTCGGTGTTTTTTTGATTGGGTTAACCCTTTACCTAACACGAAAGGCAGACAACACTTGAAAACAAAATTCTTGAATAACTAATTTTCTGCATTTTTTGCGTCAAAAACATAGCTTATGACCCCTCTTTGGAACGAGCTCTATAAGCTCGTTCCAATGAGGGGGCATAAGCTATGTTTTTGAAAACAAAATGGAAAAAATAATGAAAATTGAATGGTAATTTTTGTGAATAGCACTGGTTGTTTTTTTTTTGCCGTTACGATAGGTAAAGGGTTAATGAAAACCAGCCTAGACTGCTTCAAAGAATTCCATCGGTGAGTGTTCGGGTTCTTTCCGCACTCGCCAAATAGGCAGGCTGTACTTATTTCTTTGAAAATGACTATAGATATTTTTTTCATGACAGATTAATAGCTTCAGTCATTAATTTGTGGGAGAGCTTTGATTACATTTTTTCAACCAGCCACTTTTTAACTGGAAATTACAAGTTCTAATCAATCTAACCTACAAATTAAGTTGTATAGCAATGAGAAGTATAAACTTGAGATTTATAATAACGTTTTGGAAAATAGAGAGATGTCTGATGAATGGTAGCCTTCAAACCTTATTTACCGTCTCATACTATGGTTTGTTTGCGTATCTGAATACGAGGCGGTCACGTTGCCAGGATCCTATAATAGAGGATGCCAGGGCATCTTTTTGTGGGGAGGGGGGAAACATGATATTCTGAAGGGCGTCGTGGGGGTTGTGAAGCCTGTCATAGTATTAACTAGGATCATCCGGTCGGTACCTCTTCTCCCACACTGAAAAAAATATAGGTTCTCTTTAGAACCAAAACTGGTTCTAATCTTGTTCCTGAGATGGAACCAGTTCTGTTTAAACAGTATTTATTTCAAATCAAATAAATTTACCAAGATCAGCATTCAATTTTAACAGAATATTACATGAACTGAAGTAGATTCAGCAGTAAACTTGGAGCTTATTCAACGCATCGCCAAACATTTTGAAACAAAGGAGATATGAACAGTTGGCATATCGAACCAGTTTTGGTTCTGTATAGAACCAAAACTGGTTCGATAAGGCAACTGCTCATATCTCCTTTGCTTAACAATGATTTGAGACAACCTCGTATAAGCTCTAAACTTACGACTGAACCCCCCTCAATGTATGTTTATTTATGTTAATATTTAATGTTAATCTCTATAAATTTATTTGATTTGAAATAAATACTGTTCAAACAGAACTGGTTCCATCTCAGGGACAAGATTAGAACCAGTTTTGGTTCTAAAGAGAACCTATATTTTTTGCAGTGCACTTCCTTGATTTCAAGGAAGTGGGAGGAAGGGTTAACGACCAGACGGTCCTCATTAGGACGAGGTATACCACCCTAAGAACATTTTGCAAACTTTAGTGCACTAAGAGCGAATCTGAGGCAATTATAGTGTGTAGCCCTATACTGATGACCAGTTTAGGGTTCTATATGTTATATGAAAGTTGCATTGTACCAATGTTTTTTTAGAGGGGGGGGGGGACATTTTATGAGCCGGGGCTCCCCCCCCCCCCAACACACACACACACATACACGCATACACACGTGGCTAGGCCATTGATCCGAAGTTTCAGCTTGAATCATTTTTTAAGGTAGATCGATTAATATTGGTAAGGTTTACAAATATTAATCGATGTTCCTTTCCGATTACATTCTGACGTTTCCAGCCCACGCTATTGTACCATCACTGAATGCACCATTCTCAGAGAGCGGAATTTGAAGTGTTAATATCCGACAACGATCTCAATCCCTCATTCTGCCATTATTATCCGAAATTACTCGAGTTTGAAGTCTATCAAAGGCTACTCTTCAGACATGTCATTCGTTATCGTAAAGTCTGCTAGTTTTCCCTCTTTTTCCATTTCTCAAATCGATAAATATATATAAGTTAATCGGAACGCGATAAATTAGAACGCGAATGTATCAGTATTTACTCTTTTTCTTTGGTTATAAGCAGTTTTCCAAATCTTTTGTGTGGTATATTGTGTGTTGGATGACCAGTGTCCACGTTGACCCGAAATTGTTTGGTGCAAATGGAATTTTTGTTTGACGCCAAATGAACTTTTTGGTGACAAATGAAACATTTTGGTTTGAAATGGACTGATTATGAAAGAGAAAAAATTAACCATGTACAGCCCTTTGAGTGAAAGAAGGCGTCATCTGCAATGCCAAAGCATTGCAGATGGCGCCCTGTTGCATTCAAAGTACGATAGGGTAATTTAGTATTACCTGGGTCTTTGAAGTATTTTAGTTGCAAAAAATCACGCTAATGATAAATAAATAAATAAATAAATAAATAAATAAATAAATAAATAAATAAATAAATAAATAAATAAAAGGCTATTATTAACGTTTAGAAAATAATTTTATGATTATAATTTACTCATTGTTTATTAATTTCAAATGAACTGGTGGAAAATTATTTATTACATTCCAGAGAGGATTATTAAAAAGATTAAGCAAGATCAAAACAATTATGTAATAAAGAAATGTTTTGATAAGAATCAGATTGAATAGATAAACAGTTAATTCTGTTGACCCATAATGAAGGGCCATGATTATAGTCGTTACCATCAGACTGCATTGCTGGCATGAATTCTCTCTCAACTGTGTCGTTAGATGGGGATTTTATCGAAAACGTCACAGTGAATTATTTATTTATTTATTTATTTATTTATTTATTTAGTGGTGTTTAAGGTCACATATTTCTTCACAATGGCTAATCATGACCATGACAGTTTTACGGGTGGAGGAAGCCGGAGTACCTAGAAAGAACCACCGAGCAACGGCGAGCAACTGTCAGCTCCCCAACATACGAACCCCACACAAGCAGGGTTAGTGTTGGGTGAAGACAAGTGCACCATCGACGTGCAATACGCCTTAGTACACGGCGCCACCGTGCCCCCACGTGGGCAGTGGAGGTGAAGTGTCTTGCCCAAGGACACAACGCGGTTGCCGCAGGTGGGATTCGAACCGAGAACCTCTCGGCTTGCAGCCTGCACCTCTACCTACTTAGCCATCGCGCCCCCACGTCACAGTGAAATAATAACCCATAAGGCCTTTGATTTGAGAGCTACGAAAGGTATATTTTTGGTGCCAAAGTTTGGTGCAAAACATTGTATTTTTGTGCCAAGCGAATTTTGTTAGTGCAATTTGCACAATTAGCACCAAACAGCGTGTACTCTGGCAATGAATCAATAAGTATCAATGTTGTGTTGCGGGTTCTTTCAAAGCACAAACATTATAAATTATTGTGATGAATTGACGGTAACATGGTCTGAGGTTTGAGGCTTGGAGCTTATGTTCAACCGAGACGCGAAGCGTCTCGGTTGAACATACGCTCCGAGACGCGAAACTCAGACCATGTTACCGCCGACTCATCACAATAACGTATATGCCCCAATAAGACACTACCCATAGCCCAAAACCTACAGCGAGAAGTTTTATTTACTAAACATGTGATCGTTAAAAAAGTTGCCTTGTTCAAGACAACTTTTAACAATCACAGGTTTAGTAAATAAACCTCTCGTGTACCCGACAGCGACACTGGATAAATAATCAATAAACCAGATTAACTCATTCCATCTCAGTTCAAATCGTAAATCGGTTTGTAATTTAAACAACAGTTCTTCCGAAACACAGTCTGCTGCGCGTGTGAAAAATCCAGAAAAATGAAGCGGCTTGCTGGTCACACCGTTGATGAAGCAATTACGAAACGGCCGATGTCATTTCAATTATTTCGTGTGGTGACGTCAGACGGTAACATTTGCTACTGGAGCGTTAAACATAAAAGAAACTACGTCAGAGGGCCGGGATTTTTACTCTTATTGAAAGATGTCCTGTAGTTCTGTTTCTCGCGAGGTAGTGATTGGCGATAAGACCTTTGGCGACGTTTAATGGATATTTTTATTCATAGTTGCCTGCTGTAAAGGGTGGAACTCAGAGGAGTCAATGCACATTTCTATGATCTAGAAGGGGAGGGGGCGTAGGTTGTGGGTGCTGATTTTCCAAGGTAACAAGCAGAGAAGACGGACGTTGTCCGCGTTGATTCCACGGCATCTCTCATAGTGCGAGCTAAGAAACATCTCCCGAGATGTACTCGATTCGTTGTTGTTCGTCATTCGGTCGTGAATTTGTGTGTGTATTTCAGGAAGATATGGTCTTCCACTTGGAGAATAAAGGGATTTTTGTAATAAGTATGTTTCGGTGGATTTCTGTTAGAGCTGGGAGATGTTGATTTTCAAATTCCATTTCGGTTTAGATGCGATTTCAGGAAAAGCCTCGGTTTCGGTTTAGAACATATAGTAAATAATACCTCGAGCTCCTTAACTTGAAAAAAAAATCTGCAATAGTTTGTACGACACCACTAAAAGCCCTGTCTGTAAGTATGCCCATTGGGTTCAGCATAACTACGCTTTGATCATTCTTTGGGGTTCTAGGAGATGAGTCACTGAGCCTATTGAGTCAGAAATAAATTAGGGTAACAAATGGATAAAGTTCATCTAATTTACAGCTAAAACTTGAAGTCCCGTCACGAACTGTGCGCTTATCTAGGTTTAATTGCGCGTAGGAATTGCGCGCAATTGCCATATCGAATGTCATCCAAAGCACGGCAGGTTCTCCTGGTTACTCATACTCATGTAGCAAACACAGACAATGGTTCTGCCAATGGACCTCCGGGTTACCCGGAGGTCCATTGGCTGAAACATTGCCTGTGCACAGGCCATATGTACAGAATTTGATAGCCTTACTATGGTCAGAACGCGTAGATTAACGCGCAGATCGACGTGCTATTTGTGCGCATTTCATGACAGGACTTCTAGTTTTAACTGTATGTTCTGTTATTGTCACATTTTTTCCTTGTTGACCCGTCTAGTGGAAAAATGTGAGAATGAGAAAATGATGTATTCGCCCCTTTGCTGGATAAACTAAGTGGTAAGAGTCCATAGGGGCCGCTAGTCCAGATCCCTCCCTGTAGGACAGTTTCATGTGCAAACACAGTAAAACCGTTCTGTCAGTTTGTGCTGGATCTTACGGTTCGTTTTCCAGTTTGCAGCAAAAAAAACTGCCCAGCTCCAATTTATGTGTGGTTTGATGCGACGCATAATAACATGACTGGCGTTCAAACAGATTCCCAACGGACTACCGACTCCTTCCGGACTCGCCAGCATAATATTCTAACAGATATCCGGGAAATTTGAAATTCAGCTAAACGACCAGCCCGTTATTCTTTTTTATGTTTATATATACATGGGCTCAACAACTCAATACTGAACCCCAGAGAAATGTTTCGTTTTCCTGATGAAAATAACAGGGCACCATATCAAAATTTGTGTGTCAGAGTCTCAAGTTATATAGCTTGTAAGTCACTTGGAATAGTATTTATGGCGCCCGTTCCATTGTCGCCCAATATGGAATTAAAAGTTACCCAGTATACCATATAAAACATTAACCCTTTACCCAACGCAGACGTTATCAAAATTTATTATTTTAAATATAATTTTTTCAAATTTTTCAAAACATTTCAACAAAACCATATCATGTGACCCCTCGTTGGAACGAGCTCGACGAGCTCGTTCCAACGAGGGGTCACATGATATGGTTTTGTTGAAATTGTTTGAAAAATAATATTTTTTCAACTGCTGAATTTTCATATTACGCGGGCGGATGTGGCCGATTCGTTGGGTAAAGGGTTAATCCACATTGTGAGGAATATACACAACTCAAACTTTGCTAAGCACCACATATTTGACACATCATTGTGAAATTTTCTTGTGACACATTTGCGATATTTTTGGTGGATATGATTGAGGAATGTATTGAGATGGTCCCCAGTGTTTACATTAGCTCTCTTGACAGGCAGACTTTTCGCGACAGTCATGGAAAGCATGCACCCCTTGATTTTGATGAGGTTTTCGTGTTCTGTCTACATGTACATGACATGTGTAGGGTATTCAGTCTTCATTTCAACACAAACCCTTGTGATTTAATGATTGAATATGGCAAATGTAACGAGACACTTGTCTGAAGCAGGAATGTGGTGGGCTGTAGGGATGGTGGAACAAGGGGCTACCCATCGTCAGGTTGGTGAAGCCCTTGGTGTGCACCATACGGTGATCACCAGAGCCTGGGCAAGATTTCTGCAGTATGGCACACCAGTCAGGCGACATGGTGGTGGCAGAGACAGGGCAACATCTGCAGCTGAAGACCGGTTTTTGATCATTCAGACCCGTAGGAACCGCTTTGACACAGCAACCCAGCTTCGCAGTGACCCTCAGAATGCATCCGGGGTAAATGTTTCCACGCAGACTATCCGGGCAAGGTTGCACGAAGGTGGTCTCCTATCGAGAAGACCATGTATTCGCATTCAGCTGTCCCATAACCACCGCCAGGCACGATATGAATGGGCCATGGATCACTTTGGATGAACCAGAGAAGATTAACGACCTGTTCTTTTTACAGATGAGTCAAGGTACTGCCTAGACAACACCGATAGGCGTTCTAGGGTATGCAGAAGGCCAGGAGAGCGATTCCATGCAGCCAACATTGCTGAGCATGACAGCTATGGTGGTGGGTCAATAATGGTCTGTGGCGGCATCAGCTGGGATGGATGTACAGAGCTCTGTGTCCTTGACCGTGGTACATTGACTGCAATGCGGTATATTGATGAGATCCTGGATGCCCACGTCAGATTGTATGCAGGTGCAGTGGGTGATAGATTCATTCTGATGGACGATAATGCCCGTCCAAATGTTGCCCATGCTGTCCGGGAGTACCGACAGAGGGAGAGGATTGAGCGTATGGACTGGCCAGCAAGATCCCCTGACCTCAATCTAATCGAACATGTCTGGAATGAGTTGCAGCTTGCAATTTCAGTCCGTCCAGTCCAACCAAGAAGTGTCCAGGGGCTTGGTGTCATGCTGGTCCAAGAGTGGAACAACACCCCACAAAGGACCATCTGGAACCTGATTGGGAGCATGAGAAGGCGTTGTCAAGCTGTAATTAACAATAATGGGTCTCATACTCGATATTGAACCCATATAAGTCCGCTCCGTCAACTTTTTGGCAAATTTGAAAAATTTCCTCTTTTACCAATAATATCTATTTTTCATGATTATCGTATTCAAAAGCTAAAACACAATATCAAACACAAACAAAATCTCAGTTTCTGTGCTTTAATCATAAAAGATGTAATTAAATATAAAATATATACCCTTTTTATAACAATATTTCAATTAAAACGTAAAACAGGTTGGAGATACTTGGTGCTTAGCAAACTTTGAGTAGCATATTATATCGACGAGCTGTTCTATTATGATGAATAAAACATGGCTTCATCATAATAGCAATTATGATGAATAATACATCGGTTCTAGTTGAATGGGAAAGGGACATCGCCTGACACCTTTTTCATAGAATAAAAGGGAGATCACTCTGGCCTATAACAACGTATATATTTTTACAGACAGTGTTGGGTATACACATCTTGCACGTGGCGTCCTATGAAAAACCGCAAAGGTTATTTTCCGTCTTGGGATCCATAAAGACGTGATAATAGATAAGATAAGTTACATAAGTCGATTGGAAATTCTGTAACGAATCGAACCATTCAGGGAGTGTGACACCATGTTCCGTATCACAAAATCAGAAATCGGGATATTACTCTATAGTTATATCTCACAGGTGTACAATTCAAGATGGTGTATGGAGTCCCCCACCACACACACACACACACACCTCCACCCCCCCCCCCCACCCCCTTCAAGCAAGGATATATAAAAATCACTATAAAATGGTATGCAAGTATTAAAGAAGAAATGATTTGCTTTTATAAAACATTTGAATCCTTGTTAAAATGGGGTTGACTCGCAGTCCCCATACAACCGCAAACTGTCCCTTTTATATTAGTGTATTCCACTTTTGGAACTCAGCCGATAGACTGCATTTTTCTTGGAAATGTCTTCACATCATTGTTGGCTGCCAAGAATGATATAGAAACATAGGTAAGTAATCTGCAGCTGTATACATACATATTATAAGATACCAATTATCGGAAAAAAATCTTGGTCTTCAAGGGTTAACAGCCTAGTTTGTCCGGGTGAACGGATCAACTATTTTATTAACCATATACCTTAAACGCCTAGAGTACGACATGTGAAAACATTTTTCTTGAATAATGGAGAAAAAAAATTGCCTCAAAAGCATAACTCATGACGCCTCACTAAAAATAAAAGATAGTCCAATGAGTGGTCATAGTTATTTTTAGGAGAAAATTGATAAAATAATACAATTGTTTGTGAATAGCATTTACCGGATATGGCTGGTACGTTAGGTAAGGTGAAAATATAAATAGTTTGGTTCAAATTACATGCAACAGAAAAAGAGAGTAGTCCGGTGAGGACTTTTTTGTTTGAATATTTAGTTTATCATATGACTCGTCCATTTTGTTCACTTTAAAACATTTGATATTTTGTTTTCATATTAATCAATGATAAATAAAGCCTTCCGTCAATTTCATTGGTCAGTTTCAAAACTAGACAATTTGATTGGCTGAACAAAATACAACTGGTCCACATTTTCATAATTTGTATAATTAGAGTTGGGAGCTTTCATTGGTCAATTTCAAAACTGGACAATTTGATTGGCTAAACAAAATACAACTGGGTCACATTTGCATAATTTCAATAGGGAGAATTTACGTTATCTGTCCTATTTAGGGTGGGTTATATTGTATTAATCTTTTACCTACAAAAAAACGCCATTCATTTTTTTTTATATTTTCACTTTTTGCTTCCAAAACATAGGTTAAGACCCCTCATTGGAACGAGCTCGACGAGCTCGTTCCAATGAGAGGTCATAACCTATGTTTTGGAAGCAAAAAATGAAAATTTTTAGTTATACGAGGATGTTTTTCCCAAGTGTCGTCTGCAACTCAAGTCAGGTGATGGGTTAAAAAGTCATACTAAGTGGCTATTTTGTGCGTGTGTGTGTCATATGATAAATAGAATATGAAATGAGTGTTTTTCTCATATAATATTTATGAAACTCGTCCGAATTTTCCGTTTGGGCTCGCCAGAGGCTCGCCAAAACGGAAAATTCTTTGACTCGTTTCATAAATATTATATGAGAAAAACTCATTTCATATCCTCTGTTTCTCATATACAGTCGTTTAAACAGTTATCCAGCTCACTGTCAAAATCGGCCAGTGCTATTTACAAAAATCGTATTTCAGATTTCATCATTTTTTTATCATTTTTCCCCCAACAACATAAGTCATGGTCCTTCATTGGAACGAGCTCAGCGAGAGGTTATAAGCTATGTTTTCGAGGAAAAAAATTTTAAAAATCTGTAATTAAAATGAAAAAATCTTTCAAGTTTCATCTGCTATTGGCATTTAGGTGAAGGGTTACAATATACATCTCCTATATTCGCCGTATACATATATTTGAAGCCAAGCCGTATGTGTCTTCATATCGTTTTAAATGGATATAACCTTTTTTCAAGACCTCATAAAAAGACTAGGGTCGGTTGAGAAAATTGTGATTGGTTGAGAAACCTGAACCATTACATTTTATTTCCTCAGCCTAAAAGCTCAAGATTTGTAAAGGAAAGGGTTTGACCAATAGCTGCATTCTGTGTCTCAAAGAAGTATATGTTTCCTTTCTAGTTGATACAACCTTGGACTTGTATGTTAAAACGAAAGAACTGTTATTACCTTGTCTGGACAGCTGGTGATGCAAACGATGCAGCTCACCCAGTTCCTATTCCGAGGATATGTACTTGACTTCTGGCATGTCCAAACACTCTTCTTAGAAAATATAATTTCGACTGAATTTTAAAAGTTGTTCTTTTCTCGCGTTTCGGGGAATGGAGAGGAAAAAATTGTCTGGGCGTTGCTGACGCATACAAGGTTAACCACGATGTAAAGGCGGTTGGCGTTTTGGCGGGAAAACGGGACCAATGAGTTGTCAGAGTATTGTTCAGGGATTCATTGGTGCATTTAACCCTTTACCCAACGAATCGCTCGCATCCGCCCGCGTAATATGCAAATTCAGCAGTTGAAAAAATATTATTTTTCCAAAAATTTCAACAAAACCATATCATGTGACCCCCTCGTTGGAACGAGCTCGTCGAGCTCGTTCCAACGAGGGTTCACATGATATGGTTTTGTTAAAAATTTTTGAAACATTTTAAAAAATTATATTTAAAATAATAATGTTGATATCGTCTGCGTTGGGTAAAGAGTTAAGCATTGTGTAAAAGTCATTTCAAGGCTAACTCTTACTCTTGGAGCACCGGTAAAAATTGTTCACCCTAAGGTGTTAAATCTAAAGTGCGGGTCCTAGCATTTTTGTGGCAATCATGCACTGAAATCGGACGCAGGTTTCCAGGTGTGGGTGGAGGGGGGGGGGGGGTACCCTTTATAATTAACAGGGTTTTTATCCTTGTTTTTCCCTGATCGGCGTGTTTGCCTTTCCGGTTTATGATACGGGATCTTTGCTGTTGTGTGAGATAACGTATTTTATAAAAGCATGTATTTATTCTACACAAATTTAATTACTACACGTTTTTTCTATACATCTAGCTATCCACAGCTGTTAATAAATGCTCCCACGCTCTCAGCCTAGAGTGCAAATAATATTTGAGATTTTTTTATGTTATCCCCGTGTGCACAGTTAGGACAAAACGATTACTCTGATTGACGTCATCCAAACAGAACCATGCTCTCTGAAATCAGTTGGTTTAAAAATCAATCCAGTTGGGTTCATATTCACTCAACCCAGTTGGTTTGGGTTACTTTTAACCCAACTGATTTTAGAATGTAGATATCTTTACAAATCTAGCTCCCATTCAGATTTGAAAACCAGAGAACGATAAGATTGCTTCCACTTAAATGGGACAAGATTTGATTCCCATACTCTTTAGGGAGAAATTGATATTCTATAAAGACCGTAATCACTTCCTGATTGCGTTTAATGGAGAATAAAGTATAAATATTATATGAACAATTTACAGTAATGCTCTCCTTACTCATAAATCATCGGGAATTAACCGATGTTTAATGAGAGAATGGTTCAGCTCTTCACCCTTTACCTAACACGAAAGGCAGACGACACTTGAAAACAAAATTCTTGAATAACTGATTTTTTTTTTATTTTGCGTCAAAACATAGCTTATGCCCCTTATTGGAACGAGCTCACCGAGCTCGTTCCAATGAGGGGTCATAAGCTATGTTTTTGACGCAAAAATGCAGAAAATTAGTTATTCAAGAATTGTATTTAAAAGTGTCGTCTGCCTTTCGTGTTACGTAAAGGGTTAACCCAATCAAAAAAAAAAGCCGAGAAGGCAGCCATCCAATTTTTGCGAAGTATATTGTCTATGCGAGTCATTTATGGGTAGATATTCAAATGAGGGATCGTCATAAGCTATGTTTTTGAGACAAGAAATGAAAAAGATAATTAAAAGTGAATGGTGATGTTTGTGAATAGCGCTGGTCGGGTTTGGTCGTTACGCTGGTTAAAGGATTAATAAATATTAACCTTCGAATCTGGAGGGGGAGGCACGGTCATAAAAAGTCACCCATACGCTGATCAATATCTGTGGTGGCCAAGTTGGCTATGTGCAATGGTCTAAATACAAAACACGAAGCAAACTATGGCTGACAATTTTCGTCACTGCAAGAAATTTACAGGAAAGTTAGCTCCCCTTACAATTCTAAAGTGTTCGGTAAATTTAACACATTGTGTGAGGGAATTTCATATAAAAATTGAAATTTCGAAATGTTAGCGAATATGTATCATCAATGTGCGCATCATTCCACAAACTTAAGACATTTTCCTGTAGAGAAATATAAAAATACGGAATGTGGCTTTTTACATTTTTTTCCACAATTAGTCTGAACGTTTGTGTTTGGAATATCTATAACCGGTGCACGGAAAAATATCTATTTATCTTTGTGAGTAAAGGGATGCCATATTAAATCAACTGTAGTATGCGCGAAAATTCCACGAAAAGTGAGTAAACAAACTTCAAATAGCAGTGTCGAATTCCTAACAGATTTTCACTCGTCATCTGAGATCTTGGTAAACACTATTTGCTTTGAAAACAGGTTCAGAACATAGTTGAATTATGAGTTACAGACAACATTATACTTAAGTAAACAGCCACCCCCCCCCCCCCCCCCTCTCTCTCTCTCTCTCTTTCTGATTGAAGGCGATTATGCCATTTTGACTCCTTTTTGAAACATCAACATATTAACACAATTGGTGGAATTGCGCGGTGTATATACTAATATAGAATAAATAGGTACTAGGGCCGGGGTAATATAAGTTATCGCCGCCAACATGTATGGTATATGGAGATTTAATACCTGGATGTCGGTTTTTAATCACTGAGCCGCAGGCGAGGTGTTTAAATGAGACATCCAGGTATTAAATCTAAATATATCATACATGTTGACGGAGAGATCGAATTGTCGGAAATCTTTTGATATTTGTGACTATTTTCTTTTTTTATCTTTTTTTTTTTGGTTCATTTTTTATTTCGAGTCGAGCAAACGCGGAAACTGGAAAGCTTTCGTTTAAACCACATACCCCCGATGTTTCGCGTACGCTTATACCAGGGATGTTGCAGGCTGTCATATATCTTGGATGCTGGGTGCACCCTTTGCCATAGCTATTTGTTCAAGGCATTCTGGCCAATCAAAAAACAGAATTTATCGGGATATTGGGACAATCAGATTTAAACCACGAGTAGGATAAGGGTTTTAACAACGAGGGTCTGCCAAGTGGTTAAAACTCTTTTTCTACGAGTGGTTTCAATCTGATTACCGGCCCCAGTACCTATTGTTTTATTTATAACATGCTCTTAATAAATAAATGTCCCTTAAAATGGAGAAAAAACGATACTTTCTATCGCAAACACATGGGTTTGTTTTATTTACAATCTGCGCAGGTGGGCAGTACTTCCGGGTGCATGTGAATGCTTGATTGACAGCTAGACGCATCGTCAAAGTCGATTGAATTCACCTTGCTTTTTCAGTCAAATTATTATTAACAAAAATTTAATTGTAGGTATTTTAAACTTAATAAATAATTTCACGCAGTAGATAGTACCGCAAACGTCGTATGTTTGAATGAAACATCGCGAAGTGTGAATGTATCGGCAAATTGGGTCATGTCGGAGGTCAAGTTTGATGTAGTTCCTACTTTTGGAGTAAATTTTTGTAATGGAATTCCCATTGTAAACGTTTTAACCGCATTAGAAGCTTTACACCGGTAGTGAGGCTAAAAGCTAAAATTTAACATACGGGTTTTTCACAGGTAGTAACAGCGGTGAGCATGATATAAACAACACTACAGCTGCGGTGAGTCTGGTATAAATAACACTACAGCTGCGGTGAGTCCGGTATAAATAACACTACAGCGGTGAGTCATTATTCATAATTATTTAATAAACAAACATGTCTGGTGTTCTTTTAAAGCAAGTCTCGATTGAGAGACATTTATTGGGTTGATTCATAGAAAATGAATATATATGATACCTTTAGATTCAGACGTAGGGTCGTTTTTCCGATCAACTTAAATATTCCAGACGATTGAATCTATACAGAGGCGATGGACTATTTTATGGCTAGGCTAGTTCCAGGTCATGACAGGTCGAATTTTATACAGCGTTTGATGGTGACTTGAGAGCTTATGTGTCTGCTGGTTTATGTGATGATAATTTTATGAAAGTGTTGATTAATTCATTACCATAAAAACAATTAACTTAACCCTTTGAACCCGAGAGACCGCTTTTCCGGACCAGGAACATGATGTATCATACATTCATTAAGAAGGATGGCAGCTAAGTTAAAGTGTGGGGTAGATCAATCAAAATTTTCAACGTGCAGCCCCAAGGCTGCACGTTGAAAATATTAATTAATCTACCCCCAGATAATAAATATGGACTCTCCCAATTGCGTCCATTGAACTGACATGGATGATGGAAGATACCACTAGGTTTTAAAGGGTTAAAGCATTTTCAACAAAATAATTCACCGATAATGGCATTTTCTGTGAAATTTTGGCAAGTTCCCTCCCTTTACACATGGTGGCGTTGATGTTTTGTTCCCGTTTATTCACAATGGATAATCAGTTACTGCATGTCGACAATTTTCTTTTTCATTTGGTACGATTAATTTGGTGATAACGCATGTGTTGGTGCAATCGATAATATCATTTACGACCATCAATTATTCCCTGGTTTCTAGGTGCAGTATTCCATGTATTGCCGATATGAGTTCCTGGGGCATTTTAGTACAATTGTGCAACTCCTACTGTTATATCGGAGAGAAAAGGCTTTGTTTTCAAGAAATGAGTGAAATATTTAACCATTTACCCAATGTAGTGGCCATATAGTATTTTCAGGCGAGCGCTATTCACTAAAATCGTCTATAATATTTTATCAGTTTTTCATTTTGTCTTCAAATCACTGCTTATGAACCCTCGTTGGAGCGAACACGTGGCGTTCGTGGGTTATAAATTATGTTTTGCATGGATACTAAGAATGGTGGGTTATAAATTATGTTTTGCATGGAGGCTAAAAATGGAAATTTAAAATTTTTCGCATATTTTGGCAAGTGCCGTCTTTTAGTCGTATTTAGTAAAAGCTTATCCTTTTCAGTCTAAATCTACGGTCAGCTCACATTCCCCTTTCAATGTACGACTGTGAGGCTTCATATAACATTCATATGATTTGGGTGGTATTTAGCTTCATTATCTGTCACACTACAATGACATAATAACACTAAAGCTACTAAGGCCCTGCAAATCTCAAATTTTAGGTCGAATCGAAAATGGTATAAAATTAGATGATGTTGGATTTTGCTTAAATTGTTTTAGTATGTTGGAGAGCTCACAAAATTAAAATATACCTGGGTTTTTTTGTTTTGTATTTTTTTTTTTATTTTTTTTTTAAATTTGGCGCCATTTTAACGTTTTTACGTGAATTCAAAATTTACCCGATTTTTGACATATTTCATCAAAAACGAGCGACGGAATATGCTTTATTGGGATGATTAGTACATTAAAAGGTGACAGACACCCTCTCCACATTGTTGGTGTGCTCGGCGTTGGGTGCGCTTCTTTGGATGACGTCTGGAAATTAGCTTGGCGATTTCAAAACCAACTAACATTCTGTCAAAAAGCTTAAGAAGTTCGAGCACAATTTTCAAACATTGGACTTATGAATGGAATTTTTAGGTCCTCTGAATTTTGGGGAATTTAAGTTATTTTCTGTGCAGAACCTGCAGGTCTGCACGTGTTGCAAATTGATACACTCTCCACATAGTCACGTCTCTGAGAACAGGTCCAGATAGTGTCGACTTGTATGTAGAACAAATACGTCCAACTTCAACTTTGCTAATAATTTGCTGTTGATTTCAGATTATAGATTTCAGACAAAACAAGCTAAACAATATGTGATGGAAAATGAACTTTCTATCAATGATTGCAAAAACAATATTGCGGTGTTCGAGAAACGTACAAGAAAGCGTACCCACATTTTTCGTCTTTGCTGAGAAACAGTCACTATTGTTGATAATTACTCTTTTCAAACCAATAATTTTGTATGGTGACGATATTAACGCCGTGCTGGCTCATTTCGTTCTAACGGAGGCCCTAATCCCGTGATATATCCCTTTATTATATGACTACCACAAATAGCCTCTTAATACCACTGTAGTTTGCCCATCAGATCCAGCTCTTCGGAAACAAAAGTGTCAAGTTTTCCAGATCGCTATCATGCCTGTCTCAAAAGAGGCGCACGTGAATGGACTATTTCTGCTAGTGACCTATAAATAAATCGGTAAATTGCGAATCCAACAAAACATAGGACAATCTGTGTTCTCGAAAGCGATCCCGATTGAAATTCAAGTCTTGCCTCCAATGTTTTGACTTTCAAGTTTCATGTTCGACACGAACGTTCGATATTACTACGCGTTTGGGATTCCCCAATTCCATAAATTGTTAATGGTTATTTGGCTAATATAATGATTGTTGTATTTGATTTTTCAGGTCTTGTGATCAGTTTAAAATACTAATTGTCATATAATAAACAAATTACTACAAAAGTCAATTGATCTGTGTTGTTGTATTCCGTCTCGTTGACGAAACGAGATCGGCCAGATCAAACGAGATGCCAGCGGCCTCTCGTTTGATCTGGTGGATCTCATCTCCTCAACGGGACGGAATACAACAACATAGAACAATTGACTGTTGTAGTAATCTGTATTACCAAACACAAATAGAAGAGTCACTTGCAACAAAAATCTAGAATAACTAAAAAAAATATCTTTTTCTTCAAAACACAGTTTATGAGCCATCAGTAGAACGAGCTCACCGAGCCCGTTCCAGTGAGGTCTCATAAGCTACGTTTTTTGGCAAAAAGTGAAAAATAAATAAAATTTGAATAACGATTTTTCTGAATAGTGCTGCCAGTCATAACCGTTCCACAACGTAAAGGGTTAAGTTGGAGTATTGTGGTACTTAATTATAGAAATGGGGAAGTGTGTGATTCTATGATTCAGTCCGGCTGGAAGTTCATGCTTTGATTATCTCCCTTGATATGGAAAGCTACTAGAAATTTGGCGTCGCGCAGGTGGGGCTCCCCGCCCAGGGGAGATTGGGCATGCTAGTTATTTATAAACCAACACCGAGGCTGAACGTTAAAAATATTAATTGGTCTACCTTCATATAATGAGTATGGACTCGACTGCGTGATGACACTGACCCGACATGGAAGATACCATCATTTGTTCAAAGGGTTAACCGGTAGAGTGCTGGAAGCCCATATTTGGGCTTAACTCTGACGTGCAGGGGCCGTAATGTGAAGACCTCATGTTCAGTGGATATGCTTCATATTATCTTTGATGTGAAATTATTTAGTCTGTATAGATTTGCCTTTGTAGCAAAGCAAAGACATGTGAACAAATTTTGATGCTCAAAAATAATTTAGCACTCTACTAGTAAACTAAATTTAAATTAATTCTCTTACTATACCTTTCGTTTTGATTAAATTATGTATTGTTTGTGCAATCTGTCTTTTTATGGATGATTTTGCACATAAATTTAAGTTAATCAATCTAAACGTCTTCAAAGTGTCTTGTTCGAAACAACATGTGGCGAAGGGTATTCCACCGTCATTAATGGTACCGATGATTCATGGACAGCCAATGGCCAGCACAGTCTTCTCTGCAAGTAAAATACTCATGGCAAGATTTCAGATGAGACCTGTGTTCATTTGGAACCAAGAGGGTTTATGATGATGCACGGTTTTCAAATTTAGCACAATCAGCTCGAGACTATATTATCATGCTTCCATGATGCAATTGAAAGGAAATCATATCACTTGTAGACGGGTTCGTATTTCATCGTCGGAGACTATTATTGGAAAATTAGTCAATGGACGTCTGTAGGATCTTACTTTTGTACGATTGATGTCACAGAGAGCATCGATTAATGGAGTCGATAATATCGTTTACGACCATCAATAATCCTTTTGACTGTCTGGAATAGCATCACTTTAACACTTCCCACTGCATAGAGAATGTTCTTAAAAGTCTGTTAATCTCGATTGCCCATATGGGGACAGGTTGGCGCTGTGTACTATTGGGTGTACTACACGTCGATGGTGCACTTGTTCCCAGCAGCTGTTAACTCTGCTTGTGCCAGGCTAATTAGTTGGAGAATCTGGAAGTTGCTCGCCACTGCCTGGCGGCTGTCCCCGGACACTGCGGTTTCCCCACCCGTGAAAATGTCCTACACAATTGTGGCTCTAGTTTTTGAAAGTGTGGTTAAATTCCACTACACAAACACACAAACAGACGTCAGATGGTGGTGCAGAATAGCCCGTGTCTCATCATATATTGTGACATTATAATCATCGTGATACGTGGTAGGAATGCGCAAGCCCCAGCATGTTTTGTCAAGGGGACAAGCGAAGTGGTGGTCACGTTGAAGGTGAAGGCCGCGGTATTGGTCCTCTAGGATGATACCTGTTGCCATGGGTGCGAATGTTTTCTGTAAGATTGAGATGAGGTATATTTCAGAAGTCTGCACGATTATATGAGTAAAGTTGGTTTATAATTAGTTATCACATGATTTGACATTTTTTTCGACTTTTATGTTCATAACTTAAAAGCGGCAAAGCACGATCATCCAATAACATCACGGAGCCTTGACAAACAACGCATTATGTTCTACAACGTAATTCGAAGCTTTATATGAACCGCTGTTTCTTTCTCGATCCATTTACACTACTGACCTATATACAGCCGGACTGCTCGAATGTCAGCGAAATTCAATCTGCCCCACCCCATCCCCGTTAGTCCAGTCAACGTGGAAACTCCTCCCATCTGACGTTTGATGACGGAAAAGCTGTTACGCTGTGACTGCAGTCACAGCGTAGCAGCTTTCACATCATGAAGCATCAAACGAAAACGTAGCAGCTCGAAAACTAGTAACACATTATCAACTTTCAAACGTGGGCACTTTTATTCACTAATTATGCTGTAAATTTATTTATTTATTTATTGGTATTTAAGGTCACATATTTTTGCACAATGGCTGACCATGACTATGATAGTTTTACGGGTGGAGGAAGCCAGAGTACCCGGAGAGAACAAACCAGCAACTGTCAGCTCCCCACCATACCAACTCCACACAAGCAGGGTTAGCATTGACTGAAGTCAGGTGCACCATCGACGTGCAGTACGCCTTAGTACACAACGCCACCGTGCCCCCACGTGGGCAATGGGGGTGAAGTGTCTTACCCAAGGACACAACGTGGTTGCCGCAGGTGGGATTCAACAGAGGACCTCTCGGCTTGCAGCCTGCACCTCTACCTTCTGAGCCACTGCGCCCAGCCCCATGTTGTAAAAATTCACTTTGAATTGACGTGAAAAATGTGTACATCATCAACATTCTCATTTTTCGCAGACACCAACATATATTCATCAAGATGCAACGGCGATTGCGATGCGTTGGAAAAACTTTTTGTTGTTGAGCATTGCTTTTCATAGTAACAACTGCACCCCACCCCACCCCCACCCCCACCCCCACCCCCAATGTGGCTGCTGATGAGACATTTTTCTATATGTAACCTATGAGCGTTCTGACAACTCAGTACTATAGAGATCACAGATTTAGACGCCTTTTATAGATATGGATTCCGACACGAGGTGATCATGGCTGTCGAAAGTGTCGTTAAATTCCAATAAATAAATAAATTAATAAATAGATTTGGAAAGAAATGTTAAATACAAACTCTTAAACTCGTCCCACTGTAAAGGGAAATTGACGAAACTCGTCCTGTAAATGAGGTCTTGATCTCGCCGAGCCTAATTTACTAAACTCGTTTACTAAATTACCCGGAGCGCGGTGGCTCAGTGGTAGACTGTTGGACTTCAATGCTAGAGGTCCCGAGTTCGACCCGTGTCCGGAACGACCCGCGTTGTGTCCTTGAGCAAGGCACTTTATCCCGGTTGCCTCCATGGGTGCACGATGACGCCGTGTACCAAGGCGTACTGCTCGTCGATGGTGCACAACTCGTCATCCGCTGTAACCCTGATTGAACGGAGCTTGAACACAGAGTTAGAATGTTGAGGAGCTGACAGTTGCTCGTCGATGATCGGTAGTTTTCTCCGGGTACTCCGGCTTCCTCCACCCGTAAAACTGTCACGGTCACGATTAGCCATTAAACACCAATAAATAAATAAATAAATATACTAAATTACCCTTTAAACTTGTGATTCGTTGACGATCCTCCATTTAGTCAATTTTCAGAGGTCTTCAGGCTCGATGCATTTTTAGCATGTAGAGTGAGGGTATCTGATTAATCCGGAGTGTCACATGATAGTGTATAGATTTGTGAGTATATCTATTTTGGGATCAGAATTCGATTGAGTTTGTTTTTGTTTTTTGTCCTTTTCTATTTTCATAGCAGTTAGATTCCTAAAAAAAATTATAGTCAACAAAATTAGATAAAATATTGTAAAAAGTTACAGTTTTGTTTTTTAATGTTTATATTTATTACTTTATTTCGGTGTATTTACATGGTTTCCATTTTCTTTCTTTCAGAAATGGAGAAAGTATCTTAGACCGGTGAGTTATACTGTGTATATTATATAGCTAAATATGTATTATTGGTCTGTAGTCCCAGTTTTAAACACGGAGATCTCATTTAACCCTTTGAACCCTAACGGCAGTTTTTCCGACCAGGAACATGATATATCATAACGTCATTAAATATGATTGCTGTTCAGTAAATGTGTCGGGTAGACCAATCAATATTTTCAACGTGCAGCCCCGAGGCTGCACGTTGAAAATATTGATTGGTCTACCCCAAATAATGAATATGGACTCTTCCAATTGCTGCCATTGAACTGGCATGGAAGATACCACTAGAGTTCAAAGGGTTAATGGGAGATCCATGGGGATACATTTGCTTCAGTTTAATTATATATCGTTTGTACAAAGATGGATTCCCACCATACGCTGTACTAGGTCCAAACCTGCACTGAAAATTTTCAAGTTTGCTGAAGTCAGCCCCCACGGGGGTCGATCTGGGTACCGAATCACCTAGCCCCGAATGTTCTTCTACCATACCAACTGAGCTGGGTGGGGTTGTCGTCAGCTTCAGAGTTTTTAGTTCAGTATCGGACATAGCACAACGCCTCGACCCAATACTATAAAACTTTTACAACTGTAATTATATTCTCCACATACTAATATAACTGGCTAAAATGAATCATTAGTATTTGAAAAGATATGGCAATTTGCCAACTGGCAAATTGCCAGATCTAAGAAAATGATAATGGTTCATTTTAACCCATTTAAAGGTATAACTAAAAAATATAATTCCAGAAAATCCAGTTGTAAAAGTTTGATAGTATTGGCCCCTGGTGGGATTCCTTCTTCACACAAGTGATACAGTACGTGGAGAGTGGATTGTAACTAAATCACTCCCGGAGTGGAGTTATCATCCAAACTATAACTTTCAAATTTTATACATATGGACAAACAAACATAAGCAGTGTTTCAGCCAATGGACCTCCGGGTTTAACTCGGGGGTCCATTGGTTGAAACTTTGCCTGTGCGTGTTATGCTTTGCAACAAATTTGTAATTATTGCATGGGTGGAATCTCCACTCTGCGGGTGATTTAGTGATAATACACTCTCCACGTACTGTATATTTAGATATATAGAGGATATCTACGCTGTTTTAGTGAATATCGGGAATTATCTCATGAGTGTGGACCTGAAAGTTTTATTTTTCACGAGCGCTTGCGCGAGTTAAAAAATAATACATTCAGTTCCACACTCATGAGATAATTCCCGATATTCACTAAAACAGCGTAGGTTTTCTTTTTATTATATACCAGGTGACATTTTACTAAGCAATAGTCAGTCCAATTCGACTGCAAACCGTTTCAAGACAATAACAAAAAGCTGTTGATCGTTCCTTCAAGGCGACGTTCAAGGCGACGTCATACACCGTGGCGTAACGTCATTTAGGAAGCTACGGAAAACTTCATCGTGTGGACCTGAAAATATTATTTTTCACTCGCACAAGCGCTCGTGAAAAATAAAACTTTCAGGTCCACACTCATAAGATACTTCCAGACACTGACTAAAATAGAGTAGATTTTCCTTTTTATCTACTTTATACGTAAAAACAGTAACGTTTTATCTTTTATCGTTATCGAAAACTCGCCGTCAATAAAAAATCTTTTATCGTTACTGCAGTAAGAATAAAAGTCACGTGATATCGCAAGAATACAACGTTCACGCCCATCTCATTTGCATGACGTACTATTTCATTCAACACTTTGAATAACCAATTATCGCTGCCGCGGATCGAAACAAATAAAACGGGGCGTATTTATCGAAATGTATTGAATAAAAAAGAAGGCCATTAATTAAACTTACTGAATTGTAAAAATAAAATTTGACGGAAAAGAGTAAAAATTAGTAAGTTACACTTTTTCAAATGAGATTATTTCACCCTTCGAGACTTTAATTATCCTGACGTTCAAACGTCACTGGGAATTCAGTTTCTTCAACATTTTTCAAAATGTGACGTCAAACGTCGGAAAGTACAAATAACCAGATATTCTTCACATTAGTGATTATCTGGTTGAAGGCTAGATTATTTTTAGTGGTCTGCATTTGTTAATCAAAACTTGTTTTATTACGGGAGTGGGGGAGGTGGGGGTGTAGATAAAAGGGTTATATACACATGGTGTTTGTAAAAAATCTTTTATCGCGACTCGAGCGTTTTCGGGGGCTATATAGCTACTCGTCGCTGCGCGACTCGTAGCTATATATGCCCCCGAAAACGCTCTCGTCGCGATAAAAGATTTTTTACAAACACCATGTGTATATAACCCATATTTATTATAATAATTATGCTACGAGACATTTTATTGCACAATATATTCAGCCGAATTCGACGAGAAATGTGTATTTTTCAAAACACTAACAAACATCAGCTGATCGTTGCTTCAAGGCGACGTGATGTGGAGTAGCGTGACGTCATTTAGGAACCTACTGAGGGATATTTCTCGATATCTGTCGAGTTGATGAATATCGAGAAATATCTTTTAATAATTTGCGATATTTACAGGCTAGCCTATAATAAACAGACGATATACACATGGCAGTGTTTTTATTATTTTTTCTTTCCTCTTTACTTTAACGCAACAGTCACATTCGGTCAGTGCTAATGACAAAAATCGCCCTTCAACTTTTATTATTCAAGACGCTATGTCAAACAAAGCTGAATTGGTTAAATTCCTAATTGCATTATGGGAAATATTTGCGGCTTGAAAGTTTAATTATTTCGACATTAGTGTTCAGGGGGTTAATCTGCACGACACGGTCCGACCATGTCCTTCAGATTGGAAGGTGGCTGAAGTGGAACAAACAGACCGCTCTCACCAAGGGTGAATTTTATTTGTCAAATGTAACTAAATTTGTTTATATTTATTGGTAATAAAGTAGAAGACAACCAGTATCTTCACACACCGCAATATTCTCAACTTACAAAACTCATCGTATAGGGCTTAGGGGAAAAAACAAAATAGTTCAGGTTTCCCGACCTTAATCTTTTCATGAGCTCTTAGCAAAACGTAAGATCTATTTAAAACGACATGTGAACATCTGCACTTACTTGCGAGCCAGTCGTCAAATACATTTGTCCCTATATCCCGATAAATTCTGTCTTTTGATTGGTCAGAATGCCTTGGACAAATAGCCATGGCAAAGGATGCACCCAACATCCAAGGTACATGAGAGCGTGCAACATCCAGGGTACAAGCGCACGCGAAACATCGGGGGTATATGGTTTAAATGAAAGCTTTTCGCTTCCGCTCGTTATAAAAATCGAACTCAAAAACCTGAAAATAGTCACAAATTTCTCAGATTTCCTGCAGTTCTATCATATTTTGCTGTTATAGAAACAACTTGACAAAAATAAAATAAGAGCAAATATCATCCCCTGAGTTTCAATGTGTTCTATGTGCCGGTAGGCACATAGAACACATTGGAACTCGGGGGACGACATGTAAACAAAATACTGTTTACTCATTTCCTTAACGACCCAAAGGATGTAACTCTATCTGTTGTCTTCTGCGTTTGTAAAAACAAAACAATTATTCACGAATTTGGTCTAACTTTTTACAGAACGTGAGAAACGCGTCCACAATTTTTCTCCTCTGTGTTTCTATTGTGTTTCAAACGGGACAAAAACGTTATCTCCGTCAACATGTATGGTATATGGAGATTTAATACCTGATGTCTCATTTAACATTATGGGAAATATTTGCACCCTGAACTTTAGATATTTCGACATCAGTGTGCAGGGAGTTAAACACCTCGCCTGCGGCTCGGTGTTTAAAAGCCGACATTCAGGTATTAAAGTCCATATACCATACGTGTTGACGGAGATAACTTATAGTACACCGCGAATATAGGCAAAACATATTAACCCTCTCGCCTAACCAGAAGAGCAGACGATTCTTGACAAAAACATTCTTAAATTAGTATAAAGTTCCATTTTTTCTCCTCCCAAAACATAGCTCAAAGAGCTTGTTCCAGTGAGGGTTATAAGCTTGTTTTTGAGAGAAAACATGAAAAAATAATAAAATTTGAATGGTGAGTTTTGTAGATACCACTGCTGGTTTTAGCCGTAAGGTAGGAAAAAGGATTATGACTGTATGAGAAAATAAATTTAAAAAAACACGATAGAAAGTCATTCATCATAATCCAGCCAATTCGACGTCTGCGCCTGATGGAGGGACTTGAGTTACTCCTCGCGTGTCTTAACTTTCGTATCTCCAACGATTCGTAACTAACGCGTCTGGGAATTGACATACAGGCGTTATGTATGAAAGGATTGCTGTACAAAGGCAATATATCAAGTAAAAATTGTAGGTTTTCTGATAATCACGTAAGATAAAAATCGATATTTGACAGTACTGTTTGTCGGGCTGATGTGGTTTTATTGGTTTCACACAGGCAACTTTTAAAGTAGTCATATTCTTCATAATTAATAATTAATTCTGCAGACGCAATATGGAATAACGTGATGTCATAGGCGGCCATCTTTGTAACTGTTTACTCTATAGCATTACAACAAGCAGTTAAGATGTGTGGTGTGGGTAGACTGAAGAAAATGAGAATTTAAACCTGACTAAGTCTCAATTCATAGAAGATATCTACTGTTTTGAGTAGATGCCAGAATTATCTCACGAGTAACGCAAGAAAATGTAATTCCCCGCGAGAGGATAAAAATTTAGATTTCCTTCTTGTCACGAATAGTAAAAAACAGCAGGTATGCTTTGTATTATACACGTTGCGATACCTCTTGTGTAAAATTTACTGACAGCTTTGAAAAATTAAGGGGAGCTAACTTTTCTACAAATCTCCTTCAATGAGGAAAAGTGTCAGCCATGACTGTCGAAAGTACCAATAAACTGCAATTGCTAAACATTTTTTTTAATTGCAGTTAAACACGTGAACGCCTAAAGCGATCAATGGTATCGACCTATACTTATTGCATGAAGCATGTCTAGAGCTGAAACGGTTAACCGATTTATTGATTAACTAACATCTTGATCGATAAAAAAGTAATTCATTGATTAAGCGTTACTTTTCAACTACTGTATAATATGGGTTAACAAAGGAACAAACCTTCCCCAAAACAGGCAAACATTGTCGCACTGACCCACATCAATTATATGGGACAGAGTAAAGAATGCAGGTTACTTGCTGACGCACTTGTTCACTTGCATAATCATTATACTGTATCAGTAGCTAGAAATGGTCATTCTTAACACTTTACCCAATGTGGGTAGCAGAGAGTACTTGCAAAATAAATTCTTGAATTACTAAAAAGTTCAATTTTTGTCTAAAAAACATTGCTTATGACCCCTCGACCCCTCATTGGAACGAGCACAGTGAGCTCGCTCCAATGAGGGGTTATTGGCTATGTTTTTGAGTCAAAAATTGAAAACATAATAAAATTTGAATGGAGATTTCTGAAAATAACGCTGGTCGGTTTTGTCTGTTACGGTGGGGAAAGGGTTAATGGTGTAAAGCATCAACGGTACGGCAGTTATTCGGCTACCTAATAGGGTAAGTGATTAATCGGTTAACCAAGGTTAATTTATGTGATTAATCAATCAAGAAAACCCTTTAACCGTTTCAGCTCAAATGTTGTCTCTTTCGGAGAGATATTCTCTTTTATCTGATAACCATAGAGTATAACAACCGTTGTATATACTTGAAGTATATACAACGGGTGTTGCATATAATTATAATTTATGCGAACGACCTCTGACCTCTTTCAATTCCATTTCCATTCATTCATTCATGAAACATCGTTATATCACAGGGCAGGTTTTAATTGTACGCTTATTGCACTTTGTCAAAATCCTCTGATGGTGTCATTTCTTATTTATTTTGCTTCAATAAAGGCAACCTAAAATTTTGCTTCAAAACATTGTAGAAATTACTTGAATGTTAAAAGTAATTAGTATGCGGCGACTGCGAACTATTTATAGTCACGGCCTCGATCAAAAGTACTCGCGGAACTGCGCTAATTAAAAGTTCGTCTGTTCTACCTGAAAAAAAACACTTCGTAAAAATTGTAAACAAACGCAAAATTATTTGTTATATTGGGACTACAGCATAAAACACGGAAGAAAACTGGAACTATGTCCTAAAAAGAATAACTCTACTGAAACACCGTTTTGTTACTGTTAATAAAATAGTTGAAATTTATTTTGTTCCAGCGCAGTTACATGATGCAAGAAGTGCAATCGCACTTTACAATCGCCGTCATCGATTTTGTAATGTAAGGGACACAACTCTATGCGTCTTGTCCTATTTCTTTTGTCTCGTAGACTGGTTTTCTTTGGAGGCCCGTGGGAAGCATATATAAGTCGGGTAGACGCACGAGACGGGTGTCTGTTTGTTATCAGATAAAAACAATAAACATATAGTGTGTTTTTATATCTGTGTTATACAACTCGTTGAAATATGGTTTATTTTTTCTCGGCGAAGCCTCGAAAAAATAAACCATATTTCAACTCGTTGTATAACACAGATATAAAAACACACTATATGTTTATTGCCTATATATCTATCATGACAGTAGAGATCGAAACATATTTGTTAGACATTTTCCGATATCTTATGAGGAAGTAAATGATAAATATCGATCATTTATTAGATATGATTTTCTTTCCCAGAATTGCAGATTATCGAGCTCAACTGATATGACTTCGAGTTTGGTCGATATAAACCAATTTGTCCCCCTTGATGCGTTACTGGGGGCAGCCATTTTCTTTACAGCGAAAGTGTTCACCGCTATTCGTCGAAAGCAATCCTGCATATTTTTTTGAGTTGGCGTTACCAGGCAAAAGGAAATAGTGAGGAATTATTGATGGCAGTAATTAAGGATCAGGTGGATGAAGAGAGAAAAAGAAGAGAATTGTACACAAAATTCAACGCAAACTTAGATTCAGAGTCGTAAGCGAGTATTCGTGGAGTGAGCGAAGAGATATTTATTTATTTATTTATTGCTGTTTAAGGTCACATAATGGCTAATCATGACCACGACAGCTTTACGGGTGGAGGAAGCCAGAGTCCCCGGAGAGAACCACCGAGCAACGGCGAGCAACCGTCAGCTCCCCAACATTGGTTGAAGACATGTGCACCATCGGTGTGCAGTACGCCTTAGTACACAGCGTCACCGTGCCCCCACGTGGGCAATAGGGTGAAGTGTCTTGCCCAAGGACACAACGCGGTTGCCGCAGGTGGGATTCGAACCGAGGACCTCTCGGCTTGCAGCCTGCACCTCTACCAACTGAGCCACCGCGCCCCCTCAGAGCGAAGAGATAGTTCAGCTATTAGAGCGTCGAGGCTTCCCCACTGGATAGGTGATCTTAGGGGGAGAAAACTTCGGACTTTATGAAAAGAATGAGAAACAATAACACTGTCAAGAAATTGTAACTGCTCCGAGTGCGTTTTGTAATTATTCGATTTAGTTTAATAAATAGGTTATTACTTGGTTAGTTTCATATTGGACGAGATGAAACTAATCAAGTAATAAGGCCTAAAAAAGTTAAAAATCTGTTTCTCATGCCCTCCCCATGGTTCTTTTGGCTGCCGCACGCTCTCTTTTTATAACCAATGCAAACTTAAAAAAATAAAAAATAAATGGTTTATATCTGATATTTTACCCAAGTTAATAAAATTGATAAATTTGCCCCTTGAGTGCAACAAGGCTTTGCAGTGCTTTGGCATTGCAAAGCCTTCTTGCACTCAAGGGGGCGAAATACACAACCACCCATGCTATTCTGTGGATTATAAAACAAACCAAGAACATAAGCGTTTGCTGACAAAGAAATAATTACAAAAATAAAAATAAAAAACCGCCCACCCACATACACTTTTACCAAAAATGGCCTCGGAAACGGCACAGTGCTTAGAGCACAGAACTTCAAACCGAAAGATGTATGGTTCGGTCGTGATCATCGGTAATTGCGTTGTGTCCTCAGGCAAGGCACGTAATCCCCATTGCAAGGTAATTATAAGCAACTAAGTAACCGCCCACTTTGGCTCTTTGTTTAGCAGTAATTTGCAAGTTTTTATTCCTCTCTGCCTCTCTGGAAAAGAATTAGCAAATCTTTCCTCCAAGTCTATTGTATTAATGTACACGATAGCGTCTGTATTATATGTCACGATGCGCATTCTGTTGATATAATGAACGGAAAAAAAGTTTGTAGAACATCAAAAGATGGTGAAAGCGCCGTTTTCTTATTTAAATGGTTTTCAGCAGAGAATAATAGTCGAACGTTCAAACTGATTGGGAAAAAATGTATAAACCCAGCTTCTATATTTGTGTACTACTCTACAGGAAAATGCCTAAACTTTATGAACAGATGCACACATCGATGATACAACCTCGCCAACATTCCCAAATTTCAATTTTGTATATGGAATTTCCAAAACTCTTGTGTAAAATTTACTGACTGCTTTGAATAATTAAGGGGAGTTAACTTTCCTACAAATCTCTTTCAATGACCTACATTGTCAGCCATAAATCGCAATAAATAAACAATGCTGAGATGTTGAATCCCTATAATGTAATCATGACCAACTTGCAAATGTGGTGTATTAGTGAATTCAGATAATGACAAAATGTACTTTATACACATCACACATAAAATACCCCCCCCCCCCCCCCCCCCCGCCCCCACAGATTGGAATATGTGCAAATCCCGCGAACATTCGCGGAGCTCGTGATCAAGCCCGAGTGTTTTGTACAAAGACTTTTTCATAAGGTACATTACGCGTATTTCTTTTTTGTCTGGATCCCCTAATACAAAGGTTGTCCATTCTTCTGACATGAGTTAACGTTCAACCAGTAAGAAATGACGTAACCGGAAAAAAAGGCATGTAACCGTTCCGGTACACGTTAATCTATTCGCCGTTTCAACACTCGCGCAGATCGCATTCTTTGCAAGATCAAAAAATCAATTTTGTTACAAATGATATCAATCAATGATTTGTCAAACAAGTTTCTAAATCGATTGCGTAAATATTTGTCTTGTAACTGAAGACTGTAATTCTGTGCATTTGCGTGCGCACAGTTCACAGTCGTATGCATAGTATTTCATGGATTATGTTCTTCCTTTCGGTTTTTCTCAGGTTCTTCAGGATTGTAATTTTATTTTTTTTTTTTGTGGGGGGGGGGGGGGGGATTTTTCGTTTTATTTCACGCCGTATTTTACGTTATGTTATTGTCTGTTCATTTATTAGGGTGTGAGGAAGTCGAGCGGTGGCACTGTATACTTGCACGCCAAAGATACACTTGCCTTCAACCACTACTAACTCTGTTTGGGTGATAAGTTAGAGAGTCTGACAGTTGCTCGCCGCTGTTTTTTTTCCGCGTACTCCGACTATCTCCAGCCCTTCACCTTTGAAACGATCCGACGCGATATGACCCTGTCTGTTGAAAGTGCCGTTAACCCCAATAAACAAAGTGTTAGGAAATATCAAAGTCAGGCTCGTCTCGAAGATGGCCGATTGGGGTGGGGGAACCTAATGCATCCCGAGGCATAAAATTTTTCAACTGCATCATCAAGGCATGCCTTCATCGAAGGCATGCCTTGATGATGTAGTTGTAATATTAGTCACTCGGGATTGCAGTAAAAAAAAAGCTTAAGACTTCTTCAAAATTTATTTATGGATAAACATCAATGTCGCAAAATGGTTGGAGTGTGTAAGCAGTGCCCGAAATTACAGATATATAAGTTATTTAAAACAGAATATAAGACTGAAAACTATGTCAAATTGAATTTAAATCTCAAATACCGCTCCATACTTTCCCAGTTCAGATTTGGAATTCTTCCCATCAGAAAAGAAACGGGCCGATATAACAACGAAAAAATAGGATCTGCTTATTTTGTAAGAAATCGGCAATAGAGAACGAGACCCATTTTCTATTAGTATGTGAATTCTATAATGATTTACGAATTACAGGTTTTCATGCAATTGCGGACAAAAACATTCTCAAAACGGCCCCACCACAGATCTCATTTCTTATCAACGAGTGTCCAAGACAGACAGCCAGATTTCTTGTAAATGCATATATGAAAAGAAGACAAACAATATACCACTGAAAAAATGTATTTGTATGCACATACACGGGATATCATGTTTGATATATTTGTGTATTTATGCGTATTCATGCACATGTTTAATGTGTGAGGGTGAATATGACAGTGCGTGCAGGACAGAAAATGTGCGTGTTAGGGAGGGTGGAGGGCATGCGATGGTGTGAGTGAAAACGAATGCGTGTATGTGTGACTGTATGTGTGAGAGAGAGGGGAGAGAGTGAGAGGGCGAGAGTGAGATGGAGACAGAAATATTTAGAGCGAGAGAGATCGTGTGGGTGCGAGCGTGTGTTTATGTATGAAAGTGGGTGCGCGTGAAATACCTTGCTCACAGTAAACCACTAATGTTAAAAGTGTGACATATAGGCCTATAAGGCCGGGTGTGTTATGTAACGAATCTAAATATACTGTAAACACATAATATATTCACATGTCACATGAATAAAGATTATACTACTACTACTACTTCTATACGCGTAGCAGTTTCCTCTTCAGTTAACAGGCCATATACTGGTAATCTAAAGCATGCATGCAGTGCCTATGACAGCTCGAGTCGGGTACTGCAGGCCCCCATTGGTTTGGCCGATTGTGTGTGTGACATAAGCCCAGCTATCAAATCTTGTTCTCTTAGAATGTAGATGACAACAAACAAGAGCGAATCGACATCTAAGACTCCGAATCTGGACGAAAATGTCCCGACTGTAAAATTATTGGGGTTACTAAGCCCACCACCCACCCACCCACCCCAGCGACACCAACGTAAATATGTTCAAATATTTAACAGACTGGTAGCAGAGAGACGTTCCAGATTTCAACAAGAGTTGTACATTAAAATCCTTTAGACTATGAAATAAGACAACTCAGAAAAAAATATGCAGGATTTAAATTGAGTTTGCATTTGTATCCCGTGAACACAGTTATCCATAAAACACTAAAGTCTCCAGTTTTAGCAAGTGCGTGATAAAATGATGAAATAAATTTCGCTGATTTGATACTCAATGGGCCTGTGATTGAAATGCAAATCAGGGCCACCGTCCGTGGGAGTTTTCAGACTATCGGATATTCTGCGTGCATTGTCGAACGCATTTGGATCTTTTGTTCCACGTGAGAATAAACTGCCTTTAAACTAACGCCAAAAATTGAATTAAAGCTGCTCTGGTATTCCGTTTGCCATGACTTATTGCCGATCAATGAAGTTTCTCTACGATGTCAAGTCGCTGATGTCTTAGTCAATCAACCCTTTCAAAACTGTTCGCATAAATTTGAGTGAAACATTTGGCGACAGACACGTATATATATGACACAATGAAGAACAGATCGGAAGAGGCTGTGGGGCTGCAGGAATATACATGTATTATCTCTGAACCACCCTACAAATGCAAAATGTATTTATTTATTATTTATTTGGTTTAACGACACTTTCTACAGCCAGGGTCACCGCTTGTCGGGCAGTATTACCGTTGGAGGAAGCGGGAGTAACCGGAGAGAACCACTGAGTAACAGTCAGACCACCCAACGTACTACCTCCGTACAAGTAGGGATAACATTGGTTGAAGGCAAGTGCACCACCGACGTGCAGTACCCCTTAGTACACATCGCCACCATGTAGCACGTGGGCAATCAGGGTTAAGTGCCTTGCCCACGGACACAACGTAGTTACCCCTGGCCAAGATCGAACCATGGACCTGTCGGTTTGAATTTCAATGCTCTAACCACTGAGCCAACGCACTCCCCCGTGATTCAAATTCGTTACCACGAAAACTCACTAATGTCTAAGTCCACCTTTTCAAATCTGTACGCATAAATATTTACTTGTAACATTTGGCGCCTGCCACGTATATGACACAATGAAGTGCAGATCGGAAGAGGTGGACAGTAATAATTTAATTCTACAGTACCGTGGGGCACTAGGATTAAGTTATTACTGAATCTCCTGACAAAATGGAAGGAAAAACGGATTCAGTGACGAGGTGGCGCTGTGTTTTGCATGTGGAGAGGTGAGAGATCTTCGAATTACGAGAGGCCAAGCTGTTACTGACACTTGAATGTCGTCTAACCTTGGTTCGAAAGAACGTCTCACCACCTTATCTGCATTTGGGGCAGCCAACCATGAAGGTGCTATCGGTTTAATTTATTAAATGGGATGGACGATAGTTCACTAAAATCCTTTTATTGCAAATATATACTTACAAATAAGTGGAATTTCACTCACATAAAATACATCCTCAACTGAGCAGTTGGAAAAGCTTTTAAACAAACATTTCTTCGTGACCATGTCGTCTCGCTGTAAAATGTTGCGCTCGCATCCAAAGATTCAACCTTCAACCATAGGCTATTTTGTAAGCTTGCTTCGCTAACTTTTGCGGCTTGCTGCCCCTCAAAGTTCACAAACAATTCCATTATATTGCAAATGGTATATAGCGAGGTTTCAAACCCGCACCGGGAGAGTTTCCTTCGACACCAACCACCTATCCAAACTATACTGAACCATGCATACATCCCGGCTACCGACAGTCCCGTCTAACTAACCTATACTATACCACGCAGATCACTCGGCCACCGACTGGCCCGCCCGTAATATAAGCAGCGTCCTTTCTTAATTCTATGGCACTCATGAAGTTTGAAAAGGAGATTTTTTGTTTTCCAGTGAAGTGCAGTAAGTGTGTTTATAATGAAGTGATGCAACTGCCTGATACTGGTTCCATTATATTTTCTCGTCATGACTTAGTTTATATCAAATTTTCAAATACAGCCTAACAGGCGACAAGGCTTTAATGTGACTTGTATCGAAGCTCAAATGAATTTCGTCGTGAAATCCCACTAACACTTACTTCTGCTGGGGCTTCCATTAGTGTCACATGAAAGTTCATCAACACATCACACAGTAGTCCCCACGGGGAGTCGCGAAGATGGCCAGTTAGTGGGGGGGGGGGGGGGGGTACAAACCTTATTTGTAGTAGTCTTATAAACATAACATTTATTTTCACTATCATATTTTAACCCCAATACTACTAAATAACAGTACCCACATGGTCAATAAACTGGCTCTAAATGCTCCAGAGGAAAACAAAATGTTCCATGACACGCACTCTATACATGGTCACCGCGAAGATAACCGATTGTGGTGTAAACCTGATTTCTCCCGCCTGTGATGGCTCAAGTCCCGACTGACTAATATTCCAACAACACCATCAAGGCATGCCTTCGTTGAAGGCATGCCTTGATGATGTGGTTTGTATATTAGACAGTCGGGTAAAAGTTAAAAAATATCAAGACTTTCTTTGATTAAAACTAAATATTTATTAGAGAATAAATAAAATTTACATTCAGTAGTCGTGACGCAACTTTTTTTTACTTAACACGTACAGTAGCGGTACTGTAAAGTAGTCATGCTGGGTCCCTAACAACCCGAATCGGGTACTACACACCTCCACTGTGTGACCGACTGTATGTGAGTGTGTGTGATACAAGTATAACATCAAGTCTTTTAAGAAAGTGGGGGCGCGGTGGCGTTGCGGTAACCGGTTCTCGTCAGATCACCGAAGTTAAGCAACGTCGAGCCCGGTTAGTCCTTGGATGGGTGACCGTCTGAGCGATCGATTCGAGCTCCCGCGCTGTCTCCTTGGGCAAGGCACTTCACCCCGATTGTCCACACGGGGGCACGATGACGCCGTGTACTAAGGCGTACTGCACGTCGATGGTGCGCATGTCTTCAACCAATCTAACTCTGCCTGTGCTGCAGTGCGGAGTTACGATGTTGGGGAGCTGGCAGCTGCTCGTCTTGGTTCGGTGGTTCTCTCCGGGTACTCCGGCTTCCCCCACCCGTAAAACTTTCACCTACACGATATGACACGATATGACCCTGGCTGTTAATGTGTCGTTAAACCTTAATAAATAAATACATTTAAGAAAGTACATGATTACTAGCAAGAGATTATTGACATCTTAGACTCCAAACATAGCTAAAAGCCCATCATTGAGACGACGATGCTATACTTCGGAAGAGACGCTAACGTTTGTTCTTCTGTTGTTTTTTTTTTTAAGATGAACGTTCATGTCCAGTTCATAATGCATATAAATGGCAAGACGATGTAAGCGGGATTTTGCGTAAGGTATCCCCAAAGCAGAATTGGTGGTACAGTGTTAGTTATATTTTACAGGTTTCATTCTCCTCCTTCTGTACAGTGAAAACTTAATAAATTAGGTGGAAAAACGTATTATTTCTGTTTATTACTTTCCAAAAGTGTGATTTATTGGGATTTCCGGGTTTGATTATAAACTAAACTTCACAAGTGAATTATGCAATCAACAATTGGGTCATGTATCCGTGCGCGCAAACGAAGACGCTTTGCCGTGGATGTAATGGGGCCTCCATTGTTTTTGTTGTTTTTTGTTTTTTTAACCCTTCACCTAACATGAAAAGCAGACGACACTTGCAAAAAAAATTCTTGAATAACTATTTTCATTTTTTGTCTCAAAAACATAGGTTGTGACCCCTCATTGGAACGAGCTCGACGAGCTCGTTCCAATGAGGGGTCATAACCTATGTTTTAGAGACAAAAAATTAAAAAATAATGAAAATTAATTGGCGATTTTTGAGAATAGCGCTGGCCGGTTTTTGTCGTTACGTTAGGTAAAGGGTTAAATAATATAATTATCGTTAATAATGAAAAGTAATAACAGAGTAATCGTTTGACTGGACTGGTTACGTGACATAATCCATTCGAGGCGAGGGAGTATATTGTAAAACACTCGTGCGCATTCCCGCACTCGTGTTTGTACAACGTCCCTCACCTTTCATGAATTATTTCACGTAACCAGTCCAGTCAAGCGATTGCTCTCTATATAAATTAGGTGGAAAAACGTATTATTTCTGTATATTATTTATTTTTACGTCTTCCCCGAGAAAGGGCATTCAGAACAAAATGGACGCACGATTACACGGACGAACCCGTCGGGTCCATTAGGTTCAACGGGAGAAGAAACTTATTCAGATTTTTGGTGAGAAAAAAAATCTCAAGACCACAAACACAGCTTCAACTTCGGCCTTCCGCTTCGATTGAATATAAACTTATAGTCGGATATAACTTATAGTCGGATAATGACACAGTGTCTCCTGCCAAAACAGTAAACTATAATTTATCGACTAGTTTTCAGAAAACTAAACTGGACAAAAGGTTATATTCGACATAAACCCAGAGGATTATTTCTTCAGACAGGTCATTTGCCTCTGTCGCCAGTGATGTCTTTAAAATTGTAACGGCTTCATTAAACTGTCACGTTTTATGACTCAAGTTTTTTCTTTCGCCTGATTCGTTTTGTCGCCTAACACCGATCTTTAATCCCGCGTGGCCAGCCGCATCGATTTTCTGTATTATTTCTCATCGAACATTGTAAAATGTATAGCTATCTTCCACCCAATCTGTCTTATCTTCATGGGAATCCTCGTGATAAGAACATTAATCTATTTTCTGATAGTTTATGCCTCCTTGCGGATGCTGTTTTCTCCCGAAATACCAATATTCCGTCGCCCTCTAGGGCCGGCGTCTGTAATTACTTATTGTGGACAGTAGCAACCATTGCCTCTAGAGACGGGAATAGTTCAACGCTGGCATATTAAATGTTGTTACACTCGTTATTAACTCTTTATTCGGCGCAGAGACGCGGCTGAACCAGTGGGTGGGGCACAGGGGGGCACGTACTCCTCCACGTTTTTACACAGACATGTTGCGCGGTAACACAATGATTTAAAATCGGCGTTCGCAAACGTGTCAACAATATACAGGCATTCCTGTAATATATTGTTTGCAAATCCAAATCGGTCCGTTTCTTTTACTTCACCCATCTTCCAACCCGAAGGCTAGCCTTCGGGTTGGAAGATGGTTGAAGTAGAAGAAATGGACTGGACAGTGACCACGCCGCGACATGCTCATCTAAACGATAGACTATAGTACATGTATACCACTGTACATTTACTCAAATACGATTGAAACTTTTCTCCCACCGGGCCGAACTACTGTAGCCTTGAAAAGTTGTGCCCCTCCACTTTTATCGAGGTTCCGCTACCTCTGATCCGATGAGAGCATATTCAGTGAAATCTCACGCAAAGAATTTCTATTCTGCTGAAAAAAATTAAGGTAACCCACTTTGCCCTTTTTTCTAATTTGCACAGGCATCGTACATGTTATCAGAGACGTGGCTATTGGTGAGGGGGTGGAGGGGTGTATCCCCCCCTCCCATTATCGCCTAAAATATCAAAAGATGCAAATTCGGCGATGTAAATTCCCAAAGTTGGAAATTGAATAATAATATCAATTTAATTTGCTCTTGTCATATTTTTTAGGTCAAAGCCAATGTGATTTTCCAATTTTGAATTAAATCTCTCCGGCATTTCCAATCAGCTGAAAAAATCTTCCTAAATTCCGATTCGAATCTGTGACCGGTCTGGTTTTTCGAATTGATCGTCCCGTTTCCCTTACACTGGCCAAGCCAGACATGGACCATAGATTGGCAGCTAGCTATTCATCCAATACCAACTCATTTCAACTGACTGGCAGTTCTTGTGTAGTCTGATCAATGTAAGGGAAAACTCATGGATTTATCTGGGGAAATGCATTTTTCTCGTGAATAAAATGAGTAGATTCAAGCCAGAGGGAGACTTCTGAATTCACCTCATGGGTTCAAAAATTAAATTTTTTCCTCGAGGGGGGAACGGATCCCCACCATCGAGGGGGAGTACCTCCTTTGGAACACTCCCCCAACACGGGCCTGCGACCTTAGGAACATACCCACAGCATGTCGTGCTGGGACCCCGACCCCAGTTAGAAATCTAGCTGATCACCACCCACCCCCCCCCCCCACGCCACCCCATCCCCATTGAAGACCCTCTATCTACATCCCTGCATATCGTGCCCCTACAAGTTATCACGTGCTTTACTTACTTCAAACGTACCGCGAAAATCCAGATCATAACCTCGATATGAGTTGAAAATTTCCAATCGAGCTCTCCGACATTTTCCGACCACTTCAAGAATTAATTACTTCTTTCACAAGCATTTTAAACAAGTTATCCATTCAGCAATGTTTCCTTGGTTTCTCATACAAAACTGAGATTACGGTCAAAGATTATGTCGGGTTTTTTTTCTCTCGTTTCTATGCATGCACAATAGCACCGAAGATGTAGAATTCTGAACGTGGCGAGAATGAGCCCTTTTAAAAAGATATACATATTGGTTTTACACATTTTTGCTTAATGAAAAGGGCAACATTCTATGATAAGATGACATAATTATAGCTTAAATATGCCCTATTTTTCATTGAGGCAGAAACAGGAATTCTTTAAACAGAAAATCCTGGAACTGGGAAATCCTCGTTTCATTAATCTCAATGTCACTCGTAATTAGTATTAAGTTTTAAGATTTTATTTTCTGCTTGGCAGCAGCTGTATAGTGGAACGAACTGTAGACTTTGGACAATACCAGATCACCAGTTGGAGTTATCGAGGAGTCACCAAATGTAAAGAAAATCGCAGATAATTTGGAGAAAACGGGACCCAAGACTGATAATGTTTGTCATTGGAAGAGATTTGCAGGAAAGTTAGCCCCCATTAATTTCCTAAATCTGTCAGTAAACTAAACAGTAAGAATATGGAAATTTCATATAAATACTGAAAGTTTGAAATGTAAGCGAATTTCTATCATCGAATCGATGTTTGCATCATTTCACATACTTCGGGTATTTTTCCTGTAGAGTTGTATAAAAATAGAGAAGCTGTTTTTCACAATTTTTTCCCCAATCAGTTTGAACGTTTGACATTATTGTTCTAACCCATTTAAAAATTAAAACGGCGTTTTCACTATCTGATGTTCTGTAATTTGTTGTCTGCTCATTATATCAACAGTGTGTGGGAGCGTGGTGGCTCAATGGTAGACTGTTGGACTTATATGCTAGAGGTCCCGAGTTCGATCCCTGTTCGGGACGACCCGCGTTGTGTGCTTGGGCAAGGCACTTTTTATCCCGGTTGCCGACATGGGGGCACGATGACGCCATGCACTAAGGCGTACTGCACGTCGATGGTGCATATGTCTTCAGCCGCTGTGACCCTGCTTGAGCGGAGCTTGAACAGAGTTAGAATGTTGAGAAATACCAATAAATAATAAATAAATAATATAATCATGGCATATAATACAGACACTGTCCTTTTCATTGATATAAAAGTATAGGAGGTGATATTTGCTAACTTTTTTCCTGGGAAGAATAAACACTTGCAATTTACTGTAAAAACAAATCGGTAAACAAATAGCCAAGCTACTTAGGTTTGGTTAGTGTGATACTGATAGATATTTTTAATATTATTCATTTATTTATTGGTGTTTAAGGTCACATACTTATGCACAATGGCTAATCATGACCGTGACAGTTTTACGGGTGGAGGAAGCCGGAGTACCCGGAGAGAACCACCGAGCAACGACGAGCAACTGCCAGCTCCCCAACATCGTAAATCCGCACTGCAGCACATACAGGGTTAGAGTGGTTGAAGACATGCGCACCATCGACGTGCAGTACGCCTTAGTACACGTCGTCATCGTGCCCCCATGTGGACAATCGGGGTTAAGTGCCTTGCCCAAGGACACAGCGCGGGAGTCTGAATCGATCGCTCAGACGGTCACCCATCCGAGGACTAATCGGGCTCGACGTTGCTTAACTTCGGTGGTCTGACGAGAACAGGTTACCGCAACGCCACCGCGTCCCCTTAGATATTCTTAATGACAGATTATCTGTGAAGGAGTTGCTTCCAATAAGCTTGCAATCAAAAGCCAAGTTTCCTTTTGTTATTTTAATAAAGGAAAACAACAGACAGCTCTGAGAGCTGACTGTTGGTTTCGTTTAATAAAAGTAAGAAAAGGAAACCTGGCTTTATTTTCTAGTAATGTCAAAATTACTTCCTCGCTCATCCAATAATTTCTAGGGAGATAACTTTATCAAAAATCGATTTTCATGACGATATAAGTCAGAGATGACTGGTACGACTTACGAACGCATCATTCTCATTATTACTAAACCTCCCTCTGAATACAAAATAGATTCGCCCACTTTGCTGTAAATTATATTATTTAGGATGATACAATTAAGTTAATATTTAAAACTTGATATGAGGTTTTTGCGTGTACATTTTAAGGATTATCTATTTTCAGTTTGAAATGGGAGGATCAGGGGAAGTTGATATAGAGGATTTCTTGGGTATCATGAGAACGCAGAGGTTTAGAACAGGGTTAGATAAAGAGACTTTGCTCATGTTGGAACACAAACTCATGGACCAAGACAGGCTCACAGTGAACTATCAAGAGTTTGCCAATATCGTAAGTATTTGTTATATGCAACTAGCATGATGAAAGAGTTGCCTGGAAAAAGTTAACCCCTTTTCCGGTTGTCTTAATTTCCAATTTGTACTACTTGCATATGGAAATGTGAAGGATTTGATACGGAGTTCGGAGGATGCGGAACGACTTTGAAAGCGTGTGTGTGAGCAGGGTCTCTGAAGTGTAGGCGGGGGCTCCGAAACCCTGTCCAAGAAAAGCATGTAAAAATGTGACCATAGAAACAATCCAGGTGATTATAGGGGATTTGTGGTTTACCACCACCGGTGTGGTGTCGGTAGGATTTTAATTCCCTAAAATCGGCCAGACCACACAATAGGCCCACTTTGTGTACTCTGGCACGCTATTTGGGTAGTCCCTACCCGTCCACAGACCCCGACTCGGATACTCGCAGACTAAGTTCTTTGTTATTAATGGTGACAAAAAACAAACAGTTAGGATAAGCTCATCTCGTTGGTTTTTTTTCATATACTCTGAGTATTGTTGGCAAAAAAGGGGTGGGGGGCTGAAGACCCGTGGATCGAAGGTACATTAAGACCCTATTAGCTGTTGTGGTATTTGAGTCATTGTTGGACAGTTTTGTGGGTCGGGGGAACCGGCGAATCAGTAGAGAATCATTGAAAAGTGCTAGATATCTGCCTGAAACTCAAACAATTATTTTCAGACTCAATTTGATTTTTGTATACTGGTATATATATAGGAACTACAACCGATCGGAATATCAAGTTTGCCTATTATGTCATTCAAGAGGTAATGCACTTCGAAGTGCAAATTTAAGCTAGTTTAGGTCATGTTTCCCAATAATTAAAACATTTCTTGTTTGAATTCCGCTTTTATGTCCAATGGTATAAATCTGTGAGGAAAAGAATTGATTCAAATATCAGTCTTGCCTGTTTATGTCCTCCAATAATTCAAAAACAATTGAAATGAATTGTATGTCGCATTATCGGGGTGTGAATGGAAGTGGGTGTGTTATGTTTTGTATGAAATGTGTAGCATGCCCACCCCTATTCATACGCCTATAATGGGGGTGGGCGTGTTAAGTTTTGTATGAAATGCGCCGATAATGTGAACGATAAGTAGAGAGTAATCGTTTGACTGGACTGGTTGCGTGAAATAATTCATGGGAGGTGAGGGACGTTGTACTAACACGAGTGCGCGAATGCACACGAGTGTTTTACAATATAGTCCCTCGCCTCGAATGATTTTTTCACGTAACCAGTCCAGTCAAGCGATTATTCTGTTTATCATATGACTCGTCCGTTTTTGTTCACTTTAAAACATTTGATATTTTGTTTTCATATTAATCAGTGATAAATAAGCCTTCCGTCAATTTCATTGGTCAATTTCAAAAGTAGACAATTTGATTGGCTGAACAAAATACAACCTGGCCACATTTTCATAATTTGCATAATTAGAGTTGGGAGCTTTCATTGGTCAATTTCAAAATTGGACAATTTGATTGGCTAAACAAAATACAACTGGGTCACATTTGCATAATTTCAGTAGGGAGAATTTACGTTATCTGTCCTATTTAGGGTGGGTTATATTGTATTAATCTTTTACCTAACGCAACTGCAAAAACCGTCTCGCGCAATACAAGAAAAACGCCATTCATTTTTTTTATATTTTCACTTTTTGCTTCCAAAACGTGTCGCGCTCGTTCCAATGAGCCGTCATAACCTTTGTTTTGGAAGCAAAAATGAATTTGTTTAGTTATTTAGTAAAACGAGGATGTTTTTTCCATGTGCCGTCCGCAACTCAAGTTAGGTGATGGGTTAAAAAGTCATACTAAGTGGCTAATTTGTACGTGTGTGTGTCATATGATAAATAGAATATGAAATGAGTGTTTTTCTCATATAATATTTATGAAACTCGTCCGAATTTTCCGTTTGGGCTCGCCCAATTCTTTGACTCGTTTCATAAATAGTATATGAAAAACACTGATTCCATATCCTCTATTTATTACTTTTCATTTTTAACGATAATTATATTATTTAACCCTTTACCTAACGTAACGACCAAAACCGGCCAGCACTATTTTCAAAAATCACCAATTAATTTTCATTATTTTTTTCATTTTTTGTCTCTAAAACATAGGTTATGACCCCTCATTGGAACGAGCTCGTCGAGCTCGTTCCAATGAGGGGTCATAACCTATGTTTTGAGACAAAAAATGATAATAATAGGTATACAAGAATGTCTGCTTTTCATATTAGGTAAAGGGTTAAAAAAAACAAAAAAACAATGAAGTCTCCATTACACCCACGCCAAAGCGTCTTCGTTTGCGCGCACGGATACATGGCCCAATTGTTGATTGCATAATTCACTCGTAAAGTTATCGTTTATAATCAAACCCGGAAATCCCAATAAATCACACTTTGGAAAGTAATAATTCATTTTAATTGTTACAAAAAAATTTAGTGTGGATGCTCATGTTACAGTACTTCGAAGCGACCGAAGTCTAGAAGCCGCCATTTAAATCATTTCAGTAAAATCGACTTTTGTGCAGATGAGAGTTCCTTGCAGTAATGGCAGTTTAATTGCACCGTTCGATACCCACAATGTTTTGGACAAATTGGCGGGAACAAAACCAAAAATGCTTACGATAGGAAAAACGTTCATCGAGTTATGAGAACCTTACATTGACCCCAGTCACTGGCACACAACTCGGTTATCAATTTTTTAAAGAAATTTAAATTGTACAATTATCAACAGGGTTTTATTGTTAGTATGTAGTTTCTGTCCTTTCGGAACAGAGCTCATCGGGATATTATCACCCCCTGTTGTTTGTGATGGGTTAATTGTCTTTGAATATATGGGTTGTTTGATGTCACTGCTAAAGGCGATTTTCATGTGCAGCGCTGTCCCTTTATTACGTTACGTAACGTAAAAGCCTGAGGTTTAACAGTATTAATTTTGTTCTCTTAGGCGACCATTATAACGTTCGTGTGAAAACAATACGATCGCGTTATTTTAATTTGGGCATTGAAATACCTTTGTCACAAATAGACCTTTAGACATTTTTTTCTCTCCTCAAAACTGGATGCCATGCAGCAAGTAAGACAGAAAAATTGCCCGGAATGAAACTATCGATCATATATTTTTCGGAGAATTTCCAACAAAAAACACTCCAGTAGTCAATTTTATCTGCCATTTACCAAAAAAAAACGTAATCGAAAACAGCAGTTTCAGTAGCGATAACAATTTGTAGATAAAAGATCTTGTGTCGTTATTGCAGTTACAAAACAAGTCAAATGACGTCGCGAGAAACGAACGCACGCTCGCGCGCCTAACGGGCTATTTCGGTGGTACTGGTAATTACAAGTCATTCCCTTTAAAAGCTCACAATGCCGCAACGAACGATGCTCCCGCGACATACCTGTGCCAAGTTGCGAGGAATTACGATCCATTACATAAACGATCCGCCTTGCAAAACACCAAAACTGAAAAAATGAACTCAAATCTCATTGACAGAAAGTGACTGGTGAAAGTTTTTTTTTCTCTGAAATATTCTGTTGGTGCAAAATTTCAGTACAGTGTTCTAAATCAATATCCTTTCTCAATGTTGCTTAGTTTCGTCGACGGCGCTATTTCCAAGTGCTACTTTTCAGGGTGTGTAACACTGATTCAAACATTTAGTACTATCATACCACAACAGTGACATTGGACAAATCACACTTTTTAAGATTTATTCATTTGTTTATTGGGGATTAACGACACTTTCGATATCCAGGGTCACCTCGTTTCGGACAGTTTTACGGGTGGAGGAAGTCGGAGTACCCGGAGAGAACCACCGAACAACGGCGAGCAACTGCCAGATTCACCAACGTACTAACTCCATACAAGCAGGGTTAGCATTGGTTGAAGACAAGTACACCATCGACGTGCAGTACGCCTTAGTCACCGTGACCCCACGTGTACAATCGGGATGAAGTGCCTTGTCCGAGGACACAACGCCGTTAGCCCTGGTGGGGGTCGAACTGTAGACTTTTCGGTTTGCAGTCCAATTCCGCAACCACTGAGCCACCGCGCTCCCGTGTTTTAAGATAAAAGCTTATAGTGCAAACAAAAAATATGTGTAAGACTTTTCAAAAAATACCTCAGCTTACAAGTCTATTCAGTGATAATAAAATTAACTGACACTTATTTTTGGAAGGCTGTGTCTATAGATACGGCAGAATATCAATGAATGTGGGGTGGGGGAGGGGATAGCAAAACACGCACATGACTTACTATGATCGGATTCGTGGAAGAATATTTAAAAAAAAAGATCCACAAATCACAGTGATGCATTTTTCTTCATTCTCAGGTTTTATTGACAAGCACGGCAGAACAGGGCCTGCGGAAGCTCGATGAAAGTGGAGGGGCACAAATTTTACAATGTTACTATGGTTCGACTCCGTGTGAGATAGGTTACAATCGTATATCGGTAAATGTACCATGAGTCGCTATAGTCTCTCGTTTAGATGAATATGTTGCTGTGTGGTCACTGTCTTGTCCGTTTCTTCTACTTCAACCATCTTCCAACCGGAAGGCCAGCCTTCGGGTTGGAAGATAGTTGAAGTAGAAGAAACGGGCCGAAGCAACCAAAAGTGAGATTCCAGCGCCTAAATATTGTTTGGATTTGCAAATAATGTTACAGGAATGACTTATATTGACACGTTTGCATACGCCCATTTTAACTCAATGTGTAACTGCGAAGCATATCTGTGTAAACAAATGGAGGGGCACGTGCGCCCTGTGCCCCCCTGGCTCCGCCGCCTCTGTGGCAGAAGGTGTTAAAAACTAACTGCGCGTTGGGCTCCGACTCTTATAAATACCTTAGAAACAGATAATGACATTCTTTTGTGTCAGGCCACTAATTATGGCCCTGCAATGCTTCGAAATTCGATTCAGTTCTAAATCGTTCCGATGATTTGATTTAATAGGATTCGTCCTGATGATTTGATTCAATAGGATTCGAGTCGTGCTGATTCGGAATTTATTAAATCGTTGTGTTGTTCTCAAAATCACACAACTGCCTCCTCTTGATTTCTTCTTCTGTCTTCGGATCTCTGTACAGGAGACCTGGAGATAGAAGAAGAATTCAAGGCGATACCGTTTCAGCCACTGATTTGTTTTTTTCATTTCTGGAATATTCCGCGTTTTGATTGGCTTTCCCATACAGGCGTGTTGCCATCGAACACAATATTTGAGAAGAGACTGGCAATGTTTACGATTGGTAAAATGTGCTCTTCCTATACAACTTGAAGAGCAATGGGATTTGATTCGAAGTTCGATTAGATTCGAAATTCACTCACTGATTCCATTCGGAATTCGATTCTTGAAATTACGTTTTTTTTGGAAACCTTGCATTTCAGAGATATTTCATATGTATTTATCTCAGTTTCGAATTTTTGACCCCATAAGGTCTCTTTTCTCAGCTCGCGCCGTTTTCTTAATTTAAGAAAACGGTGTTTTCAACGTCTTTTGATATTCTGTAACTTTCTTTACTGTTCATTATATCAACAGTGTGCGCATCATGACATATAATACAGACTCTGTCCTTTCCATTAATATAAAAGTCTAAGTGATGAGATTTGCTAATTTTTTCCCAGGAAAAGTAAAAACTTAAAAATGACTGGAAAGACACATTCGCTAAACAAAGAGCAAAGGTGGGCGCTTACTCATTGTCTGTTGGTGTAATAATAATAACACTTTGGCCAGCCGCTGATTTGTCGCGGTTCTCGGACGAGAAGGCCATGGTTACCCCTGTACTTCCAACTGCCTCCCTATTCCCACGCTTCTCCTCTCCTCCCAACACTCGGAGACGAACTGCTTGATGATATCCCTTGTCCCATTCTTCCCAATCTCTCCGATTAGCATATTAACCCTCTCCTTTGAGTCTCCCCCTGTGATACGGATATATAGCAAAAGTTTCCTTTTGCACCTTTTATTAAACTAAACACCAGACGCCTCCAAGTGTGTTGTTTTCGTTTATTAAATTAACAAAAGGAAACTTGGCTTTATTTTCTACTGATGTCATAGGTGTTTTCTCAACAATTACTTGCTTCTAAATTGAACCTTCCTCGCTCGTCAAATCATTTCAAAGGGGATAACTTTATCGAAAGTATATTTTCATGACGGTATACGTCAGGGATGTACTTCAACCATTTTTCAACCTGGATGATAGGGTGCGGGCTGGAAAATGGTTGAAACAGAAGAGATTGACTGAACCATGTCGTTTCATGAGCACTAACAAAGACAAGCTGGTTTTCATTAGAGCTGAAACGGTTGAAGAATTTTCTTCATCGGCTAATCCATTTAACCCTTTACCCAACGTAACGGCCAAAACTGGCGAGCGCTATTCTCAAAAATCGCAAATTAATTTTCATTAATTCTTCATTTTTTGTCTCCAAAACATAGGTTATGACCCCTCGTTGGAACGAGCTCGTCGAGCTCGTTCCAACGAGGGGTCATAACCTATGTTTTTGAGACAAAAAATGAAAAACATTAGTTATTCAAAAACTTTATTTGTAAGTGTCGTCTGCTTTTCATGTTAGGTAAAGGGTTAACCTTGGCGAACCGATTAATCACTCACCCTGATAGGTAACTGAATACTGCCGTACCGTTGATGATTTACAGCATTAACCCTTTACCCAACGTAACGGATAAAACCGGCAAGCGCTATATACAAACATCTCCATTAATATTTTATTATATTTTCAAGTTTTGCCTCAAAAACATAGCTTATGATCCCTCATTGGAACGAGCTTGTTGAGCTCGTTCCAGTGATGGGTCATAAGCTACGTTTTTGAGACAAACATTTAAATGTTTTTAGTAATTTAAGAATATATTTTGCAAGTATCGTCTGCTATCCGCATTGGGTAAAGGGTTAAGAATGACCATTTCCAGCTACTGATACGCTGTAATGATCATGCAAGTACACAAGTATGTCAGCACGTAACTTTCATGCTTTACTCTATCTCATATAATTGAAATCTCATTTAAGTGAGTAAGTGTGACAATGTTTGCCTGTTTTGGAGTAAGTTTGTGCTTTTGTTAACCCATATAACACAGTATTTCAAAAGTAATGGTTAACTGATTTTTTTTATGGCGTTTAGAGGTAACTGGCACATTAGTCACTAAAATGAAAATGACAATTTGACCGGGGCGGGGGCGGGGGTGGTGGTTTTTCAAAACAATTCACTCTCATGACAGACCATTTTCTTCAAGAAGTGGTTGGGGTTATCTCTCGATCACGACGGGGCGCAGCACTGCTCTGTGTGATAGCAGATTAAAACTTGCTCCAAACTACATTAGAGTTTACCCCGACCGGCCGACCAGTCTGTGAAAGTAAAAAAGGATACCAGTCTTCTACACTATATAAGGGTACTGGCATCGGTAACTGCACGGTGCTTCATTACCCGTAACCCATGATTCACGATGAACTTGATATTTGGTTAGGGTTCAAGTCATGTATATGATCAAGTTAGTCAATTCCTCAACAAACTTATTGTGCTGACTCGTGGGTTACAAAGATAGCATCAACGCAGTGTCAATGTATGCCTTTTAGGCTATTGCCTTTTTCTACCCCATCAACCCATCTCAACTCACTTCCAAGATCCCATTTAAACTAAGTTTGATTCTAATAATCACTCCAAGTGTTCTAAGGATGACTTTATATTGCTAGGTTTTGTTGTATATTGCATGAGTGGCCAAACAACACATTGAGCCAAGGAGCAACATCCAACACATCTGGTCAAGTTAGTGAATATAATTGAGCTTGTCAGCTCAATAACCCATGCTAAGACACTATAAGATATAATTTGGAACGGTTAGGTACTATTATTGCAGATATGAGGTATTTATCTTATTTATATCTCTGGTTTTCGTCAAATCTGCTCTTGTTTTTTTTTTGTGCGTGTGTGAATTATCTCTCTTATTGTATTGTTAGAAAAGTGGAATTACAGAAACGGATTAGTAGTATAACTAAACATCGGACAGTTTTGTGTTGTGGATTCATTTTAGGGGGTTGAACTGGGATGGGCTCCCCTCATGAAAAGGGAACAAACAATTTTTTCCTCCCCAAAAGTGGGTGGTGGGTGGTCTCGAGGTGGAAAATTTGTTTTCCCTGTGTAGAGGAAATTTTTCCAGACCTCCTCCCACCCCTGGTTTGACGTTGAAACTTAGTTAAAAGTCAGAGAAGTTTTAGAAACGTAACCAGAAGTCATTGTTAAACTAAGTTTTATTTAAATTAAAAGAAACATATTTTCAAATAGTCTGAGTATGATTAAAACACAAAACGCACAGTACAAATGGTTCGTGATTGTCATTGTTGTAGGAATGTCGATTGACCTATGGATCTGGAGGCCTATCCTACTGTAAACCCAATGTTTGTTCGCTTTACTCCCCCCCCCCCCCCTCCACCCAAACACGCAGACAAGTAGACTCAGTATAGACTTTATTACACGCCTGTTCTATGAAATCCCCATCAACAGCAACACTAAACCATGCGGAAAAAAAATCTGTTCCACACATATGTGCGGAACGGAAATCGTTGGCGGACTATTTTTAAATAGAAGCGAAATTTCACTGGGATTCTTTTATAAATCATGCACCGCAATTACAATTTGAATCCCCAGCGATAGCTAAAAATCGTCCTCTGACTTCTAATGTGTTCTATGTGCCAACAGGCACATAGAACATATTGGAACTCAGGGGACTTAATAGTAACACGGGTTCCCCTCGCAAATTTGGTTGGTGATAAAATGTGTTCTTTGTGTTGATAGTTGTCAAATGAATTGCTGGGTGTCATTTTAATAATTGTTTTTATAGACGGGGAAGGCGTGTAATAAACACAGAACGACACGCGCGTGTTGCGGCCTCTCGCTTTATCCTTCCGCGATGGCACTCGATTAACCCATTCACACATATGTGTCATTCTGTGTATGTCTGGTACGCAATAGCATGGTAATCGTGCTGATTTGATTTCAATTAACAACGCAGTCTGCTATGCATGCAGGTCGGTCGGACACACTGTTCAGAAGTGGAACATTGCATCTCTGACAAGTGCAATTTTGTTTTATAGTGCTTGTGATGCTGGTTTGACCTTTTTGGAGCTTAACAGGAAAACAATATTTTAAATCTATAGTTGATCGACTTGTCTGTGAAATTAAAATGAGACTATAATTCAATCGCTATATTCAACACTTTTTTCGAGTATAGTCCAACTACACGAGTCTTTTATCATCGACCACTGGAAAGCATTTTTAGTTTTTTCAAATTGAGAAACTGGAAAGGTTTTCCAATGGTCCATGTTAAACACTGGTGTCAAAATGTTATAACGTAAAACTGCCAAAATTTAAGTTTGCATTTGTTTTCTTATGATGCAAGGATGAATATGATCAATTCAATTTTGTTTGATAGAGCTGAATGAGATCTGTCACACAATATCGAATTGGCTAAATTCAAAGCATTATTATTTTTAACAATTGCATCTTCAAATGTTGATATTTCAACATTAGTGTTCATAGGTTAAATAACACAGACGTCCAGGGCCGCGGAGAGGGAATTCGGGCCCCGGAGTTAATTCTGTGACGGGCCACCATTAAGAAGTGTCGGGATACTGATGGAGATGACAAAGGCATCTGCGGAGAGTGCCGAAGGTACGATCGATGATAGGAGGGTTTGAAGGGGGAATGAGTTCTCCGCCAAGAAAATTTTGAAATCAGTTATTAAATGGAGACTTCTGGCAGATTTGGGGATAAAAAAAATCACATTGTATTTGGCTGTCAAAATGACGTTTTTAGCAGTATGTCTCAAATTTCCAAGTTCATAGTTAGTATACGGTGACCCAGAGTTATAACTTTTGACTGCACAATTCTTGAAGTGGTAACTTTATTACCTCAAGTTGATTACTTCAAGAACCATGCAGTCCTAAATTACAATCGTTGGTCAAGTGCAGAGCTTCATTCACGACACAGCCCCATTCTTAACTGTTGGCACAGGAGTCAGAAACTTTGGTGGTGCTTGTCCAAACATGGCCTGAAAGCCCTATCTTTCTTTTTGGTTTAGTACGTCCTTTGAAATAAAATACAGTCGTTCAGACCATGATTGGACAGGGGTGAGGGTAGGCCTAACCCAAGAATCTTGGACTCCTTGGCAACCCTCTCTCAAGTTTCGGTCCTCGGGGTTATTACCCCCTCCCCCGGCCCTGCTGAGGTTAATGCTTCAACAACCAAGTGTCAAGTGATAAAGCTCAAACTGCAACATATATACATTGGTTTGCAAACGACAGAAGAATCTTGGACTCCTTGGCAACCCTCTCTCAAGTTTCGGTCCCCGGGGTTATTACCCCCTCTCCTGGCCCTGCTGAGGTTAATGCTTCAACAGCCAAGTGTCAAGTGATAAGGCTCAAACTGCAACATATATACATTGGTTTGCAAACGACAGGAATATGTAATTTTTAACCCTTTACCTAACGTAACGGCCAAAACCGGCCAGCGCTATTCTCCAAAATCGCCTATTAATTTTCATTTTTGGTCTCAAAAACTTAGGTTATGACCTCTCTTTGGAACGAGCTCATCACCTAGGTTTCTGATACAAAAACTGAAAAAAATTAGTTATTCAAGAAAATTTTTTGCAAGTGCCGTTTGCTTTTCATGTTAGGTAAAGGGTTAAATGAGATGAACTGAACGATGACAAGCATCCAAACATTCCGAAATCAGATGTGTTTGAATCGTTATTGGCGTGTAACAGAAAAAAACATACTACAAGAATACAACCATCCAAAAAGGAGAAAGACTGGTTACTGGTCATCTCATTTTAATGCTGCCTGTTCACTTTTTTTGTAAAAATGAAGGGTGGCATTGTTATTTCTATCTCCCAAATACCCTTTGTTCATATTTAAAGTTTCCTACATATTAGAACGTGAGTTAGCTTTGTAAATGTAAAAAGGCATGCGTTTCACAAACACATGAATAAAGAGCTTTTAAATTTAGAAATATGCAGAATAAACAAGTTGAATTTTTTTCTGGCCACCTGATGAGTGGCCAGACACCCACATCTTACATCCATGATAATTGTAAGTTTGAAAACCCAACAAGTATTCGTTCCAATTTCATGTCCACCCTGAACTGGTATTTACCTTGTTGATGGTACCCAGCTTCCTGTTGGGCAATCAGCTATTGTTATTTGTGGAACTCCACTCATTTAGTGGAGATTGGCAAATTTTTTAAACAGCCTGTGTGTACTCTAACATACAAATAGTCCCGAGTTCGATCCCCGTCCGGGACGACCCGCGTTGTGTCCTTGGGCAAGGCACTTTATCCCGGTTGCCTACATGGGGGCACGATGACGCCGTGTACTAAGGAGTACTGCATGTCGACGGTACACATGTTTCCAACCGCTGTAACCCTGCTTGAGCGGAGCTTGAACAGAGTTAGAATGTTGAGGAGCTGACAGTTGCTCGTCGATGCTCGGTGGTTCTCTCCGAGTACTCTGGCTTCCTTCACCCCTAAAACCGTCACTGTCACGATTAGCCATGGTGCATAAGTATGTGACCTTAAACACCAATAAATACATAAATAATAAATAAATAGCATACAAATATCCACAACAAAAAGAGAAAGTTACTTTCAAGTAATTTGTTTGCGGCCCTGAGGCTGCACGTTGAAAATATTAATTGGTCTGCCCAAAAATAACGAATATGGCCTCTTCCAAATGCTGCCATTGAATTGATATGGAAGATACCACCACTGTTCAAGGGTTAAGAAAAAACAAAACAAAATAAATACGCTGAGGTTAGTGTCTTAAATATAGTGGGTTCAAGAGTGAGGGGTAGCGTATATAAATTTATATATTTTGCATGATTTAATAATTTATTATTCATTTACGGAGGAAGCCGGAGTACCTGGAGAGAACCACCGAGCAACGACGAGCGGCTGCCAACTCCCCAACATCGTAACTCCGCACTGCAGCACAGACAGGGTTAGATTGGTTGAAGACATGCGAATCATCGACGTGCAGTACGCCTTAGTACAAGGCGTCATCGTGCCCCCATGTGCACAATCGGTGTTAAGTGCCTTGCCCAAGGACACAACGCGGAAGTCCGAATCGACCGCTCAGACGGTCACCCATCCAATGATTAACCGGGCTCGACGTTGCCTAACTTCGGTGATCTGACGAGAACCGGTTACCGCAACGCCACCGCGCCCCATATTTTGTATGAATACGAGGCCCCATCACCATTGACACCCTTCCTCCCCCCCCCCCCCCCCCCCCCGGAGAAAAAAGTATTTTCCATCCTCCACCCTTTTGGTACCCAGAAAGATATGACTCCCACTTTTTGGGAGCTTCCGCCGCCTCTGGTTTGTGGTCAACGCAGTCACATATAAGTAAATAATACTTATCAAAAATAAAAAGTTCTCTTCTGTTCTATTTTTAAATCATGTGTATAATTTTAATTATCCAAATTAGCTTTCCAAAACTCACTATCAGGTCTTCTATTAATAAAGTAGCAGATAACACTATCACAACTGCAGAAATGAAATCTTGACGACTAAAATGTCAGTACTTGCATCTTTTATTTATTTATTTATTTATTTATTTATTTACTTATTTATTTATTGGGGTTTAACGGCACTTTTGACAGCCTGGGTCACCTTGTGTTGGGCAGTGTTACGGGAGGAAGCTGGAGTACGCGGAGAGAACCATCGACAAACGGCGATCCCCAACGTGCTAACTTCATACAAGCTGGGTTAACATTGGTCGAAGACAAGTGCACCATCGACGTGCAGTACGCCTTAAGTACACAACGCCGCCGTACCCCCACGTGGGCAAGTGGAATTAAGTGTCTTGCCCAAGGACACAACGCGGTTGCCGCAGGTGGGATACGAACCGAGGACCTCTCGGCTTGCAGCCTGCATCTCTGCCTACTGAGCCACCTCGCTCCCGTACTTGCATCAAAAACATGGCGTATGACTAGAGTTGAAACGGTTAAAGGGTTTTCTTGATCAATTAATTACATGGATTAAATTTGGTTAACCGATTAATCACATGCACTAATAGGTAGCTGAATAACTGCCGTACCATTTATAATTTACAGCATTAACCCTTTACCCAACATAACGGAAAAGGGTCATAGTCTCTGTTTTTGAAACAAAAATTGAAAATTTGAAGTAATTCAACAATTTATTTTGCAAGTATCTTCTGTTACCAGCAGTGGGTAAAGGGTTAAGAATAACCATTTCCAACTACTGATACAATTTAATGATTTTGTGAGTGAACAAGTATGTCAGCACGTAATTTGCAACCGTGCATGCTTTACTCTGTCTCATATAATGCGAGTTAGAGTAACAATGTTTGCCTGCAAAAATTGGAAAAAATTAATGAAATTTGAATGATGATAAAGTTTTTCCTCATAAATATTAGGGAACGATTATTCAAATAAGAAAAGTAACTATCAGTATGATATTCCAACAATATGTTTTCACTATATATAAATTTGAACACCAGAATTCTGGTGTTATCAACATAGAAGAAGCAGAACACATAGTTTCTTGTGGTAATGCTGCAACATGTACTGTAAATTGTAAGATTAACAATACAGCGTAATGCAATCCACATGGTTTGATTCCTTGTGTAACCTGAAAGTTGTGCAATTTCTGTCACCACAATGTTTTCTGAAGAAGCCATCCTCGGTAGTATTTTTGCTGTGGCTATTGTTCGCTTCCTCGGCATTTTCCTCGGCACTGCTGGTTGCTGAGGGTGAATTACCAGGCTGAAAACCAATTAGGCTGACTGAAAAATGAAAAAGACAATATTTTCTCCGACAATACCACATTGGCAAAAACATATAATTTACCCAGACTGTCCCAGAGAGGAAAAAACATTCACATTTTTACTTCTGTAGCAGGATAAATGTGCATTATATTTCATAGATTTGTTGTACCAGTCTCCGATATTGTTTTTTGGAAACAATATCTAAAATGGCTTTCCAATACTCAACATCAGGTTCTGGTATTATCGATGGAATAGAGGCAAGAGAGAAGCTTGATTGTAATGTTCCAACAAGATCCTTTAATTGGTCAATTATTGTAGCATGATGAGACAAAACCCACTGACTTCCCTGGTACTGTTCTACAAATGTTCAACTTGAGTGTTGGGACAGTTTTTATTCATCAAAACGCAATGACTTTTAGCTTGAAAAAATAAAATGCACAATCAATACTTCAGCTAATGGACTTCATTTTGAAAATGCATGTCCAATAAGTGAAATTTTGCTTGTTCTCTTATCTTGCTTAACCCTTCATCTAATGAATCGCCCCCATCCGCCCGCGTAATTTGCAAATTCAGCAGTTGAAAGAAATACATTTTTTAAAATATTTCAAGAAAACCATATCATGTGACCCCTCATTGGGACGAGCTCGATGAGCTCGTTCCAATGAGGGATCACATGATATGGTTTTGTTGAATGTTTTTTTTTTTAATTTTAAAAAATAGTAATTAAAATAATAAATTTTGATATCGTCTGCGTTGGGTAAAGGGTTAAAGGCATTTTTATGTGTTTATAAATGTATAACAATTGTACATGTTTCACTCCCGAAGTTGTTTGAAGATAATCAACCTCCAACTTACACTAATTTAACTTCAAGACGCCTGTATTCGATTCGAGGTTCGATTCGATTTCGAATAATAGACTCGATTCGAATCGAAAATATGTGATTCGCAGGGCACTAATGTTGACATAATACTAGAATGGACAGGATGGATAAAACATGTAGCAGCAGGAGCGCCAGGAATGGTCGGCTCATACAATATTTTCACAGCACCTCTGCTGTGTGTTTCCTCTTTCTTGTATCTTTGTAAGTACATACCTTGTTATAAATTGAACAATGTGTTTTTACATCCTCGTATGTCAGTGAGTGCTGCGGTTTCCTTGATGTATTTTCATGCACTGCTGGTGTCAAATCAGATGAAAATAAGCCTCTCCTGTTTCACGATGTAGGTTTGGGCTATGGGTAGTGTCTTATATGGCGCATATACTGGCGCATATATTGGCGCATATACGTTATTGTGATGCCTTGACGATAATATGGTTAGCGTCATCCCTGTTAGAGCTGAGAAAAAAAGTAAGAACAGTTTCAAACCCAGCTAATTTTATTTAAGAACAATGTTGCGAAATATTATTTATGTCTTCTTGCTGATGCTAAATATTTTAATCAGCAGCGTTACAAATTGAAAGGGTTACCGAACTTGAGAAAAGAGAAACACTACAGCAAAATTTGTCTCGCGTTAAATGTTGCTACACAGTGGCAATAGAAGGTGAAGTACATTGCCTGCTGGTTTCGGCGATTTCATTTGCAAACAACAATCGTGTCGGCGATATATATTTGTTTTGGAGAGTATTTACGAAGATGTTTCAATACATCTTCATATTTTATGAAGATTTTTTTTACAATTACAAATTTATTACAACAACACACTTGTTAAGAAGAAGTGAAATGAAAACAAAAATAAACCACGAATTTCTGCGTTTGTTTGTTCACGCCCATACAAAGACGTTCCTTTTTGACGTCTTTCTCGATTTCATTTGATATCATGTAAGGTCTCTGTTTGGGAGGAAATGTACAAAGCCAGCTTCTGTATTTTTGTACTACTTCACAGACAACTGCCTCAAGTTTGTGAAGTTCGCTTTTAGGTTAGGTGAGGTTTAGGTTAGTTTAGGTTTCTAACAACTGAAATATCCCGGACGAGTGAATCTAAACATAGGCGATGACCTATTTGAGAGGTAGGCTGGTTCCAGGCCTTAACAGTGTCGAGTTTCTCACAGAATTAGACTGGTGACCAGAGAGCTTGGCCTGTTTCCTTTCCACAGCGTAACGTGGGGACATGTCACGCCACAATATTTCTAATCACGCCATCAGCGTAACGTCGGGACATGTCACGCCACAATATATCTAATCACGCCATCAGCAATTCCACAAAATAATACATTAGAGTTTGTTGGTAAGAACTATATCACTAGAAATCACATTACACCTATGATATACATATGTGGAATTTTGAATTTCTGTTCAAGCTGATCAATCATAACGTGGTTTAGATCACTGCATCATAACAATTGGACGCGTTGCAGATTTTCTTGCGAAGAGGTACGTTTTTTCATTATTACAAGATTTTTTCATATAAGAACTAATAAGCGCACCCTGTGACAATGTGCACATTTTCTCCATGTGACTAAAGGGCTGTTTACATGATGACTGTTGCTCCCGGAGGTGGTGTGACAATTTGATCCAGGATCAGATTTCTTCTCATGTGAACGCTAATACTCCCGGAGTGGAGGCGTTAAACCTGGAGTTAATTTGCCAAAAATACACCTGCTGTCCAGCAGGTGCAAATTTGTTTAATCGTGGAGTTAACCCTTTACCTAACCTGAAAAGCAGACGACACTTGCAAAAATAATTCTTGAATAACTAATTTTTTTCAATTTTTGTCTAAAAATCATAGGTTATGACCCCTCGTTGGAACGAGCTCGACGAGCTCGTTCCAACGAGGGGTCATAACCTATGTTTTTGAGACAAAAAATGAAAAAAATAATGAAAATTAATTGGCGATTTTTGAGAATAGCGCTGGCCGGTTTTGGCCGTTACGTTGGGTAAAAGGGTTAATGCATTTTCGTAAACATATAAACCGAAATGTGTTTGCTGCCGATGTTTTTGTTTTTGTTTTAAAGATCGTGACTTTGCAGGGGTATTGGCAAGAGCAAGTCACATAGTACATGTATAGCGTCATTCAACACCCATTTGGCTAGTCAAAATAAAGCTATAAACATGTCCGGCGGTGGAAAGTCCAAAGACACTAAAGCGTCCCGAGGGGCATCATGGTGTGATATTGAAACCAATGTCCTGTTAGATGTATGGGAGGAAAAAGACGTGGAAGCCCTGCTAGAAAACCCCAAGTTAAGTAAAAGTGGTGTATATGATGACATAACAGGCAGCCTGGAAGAAATGGATGTTTATCGCTCGGTCACCCAAGTGCGAATAAGGATGAAAACACTGAAAAAGAACTATAGAGAAACGAGAGGAGAGCTTCTTAAAAAGTGGAAGTGGATCCAAAAAGTGTAAATTTTACGACAGTCTACATGCTATTCTTGGCACCCGACTGGCATCTTCCCCTGTAAAGGTTATTGAAAGTGGAAAAAGAAAAATACAGGAATGTGAGGACCAAGAAATCGCTAGTGAAGACGATGAGTGCACAGATCTACGTACCGAAATGGAATCACAGGATTCTACACATCGTCAGTCAGTCAGACGAAGAAGCTGATTCGGTGGAGAATGATGCTGTGACACATAGCCAGAATGAACCGTCAGCAAGTCAAAGTGTTGAAAAAGAGGACAGAAACTGGAAAAAACCAGCGAAGGCTACAAAGAAAACACGTCTGGAGAAAGCCCTGGGGACTGTGATAGAAAAGTTCACAACATCCAATGAACAAATTGAAGCGCAACATTTAGAACTGGAAAATAAGAGAATCGACCTGGAGCTGAAAAGGGCTGAAAATGAAAAACTGAAAATAGAATCTGATGAAAGACAGAAGCAGGCTGATAGGGAGCATCAGTTTCGGATGATGGAAATGATTTTGAAGATGACTACATCCGGACAGGATGCTACTGCTAATAATGATTCACAATCCTCGAGACAGGTGGCGCCGTTACACCAAATCTATGATGCCAGTGATTACTACTATCCATATTCTTCCACGTCAAATACTAATACGTATCATAACTTGTAACTTTCAAATACAGTTGGCAATAGAGATCTTTCGCAAATCAAACATTCCAATGATGATGACGCATAGTGAGGTAGGATGGAACGTGTTATTTTGTGTTTGGTTGATATAGAATAAATTTCTATTCGGATTTTGTGTTCTCACAATCTCTCATCCAGAAATAGTGTGTGATTTCGGGTAAAGTTAAATTGATACTTTTTGTTTGATACTTTCCGTGCGTTATGGTGTCAATGTACATTGGGCCCTACTGCTTTTTGTAGCTGAGCGCTGCTACATTTGTCCTTCAAAACAAGGACAGATTATCAAAAACGACCTCTTATTGTTTTACGGAACAAATGTTTCAAGTAGCTATTTTACAATTTAACCCTAAACATAGAACCTGAAGTGAGGGAAGCCTATTAGGATCACGACAATCTAACAGGTATACACAGTCGACATTTCGTCTTCCTAACTCGAAATTGTGAGATACAAAGTCGTAAATTGTACTTCCTAACTCGAAATTACAAAATAAAATGATAAAAGTTGAAATTTCGACATTTAGAGATGAAAGTTAAAATTGTGAGATCAAAAGTCGACAGTTCCATACATAGTCGACATTTCGGTTTTCTAGATCTGTTATTTTCAACATGCACCTGATACGCTTTTGTACGATGGACAATGTATCCACAAGTTTGTTTTATTTTAAAACGTCACATAACGTCTTGACTATTCGGTGTAAAAAACTCGTTGATTCTCTCTCTGATTGCCTTAGCATTTTCCTCTGACACCAATTCAGCATCCATCTCATTTTCTACATCCCTCTCATCGACTGGCTGTTGACTGTCATCGAATTCTTCCTTCCGAAATTCACAAAAGTTATGAAGGATGCAACAAGCTGCAATTACCGTGCAAGCGAATGGTACTTTGACATCGAGTCTTTTTGCCATAACACGCCATCTACCCTTCAAGCGTCCAAAAGTATTTTCAATTGTCATTCTCGCCCTACTCAAGCGGTAGTTAAATACATTTTTAGCCGTTGGCAGAGTATCACGCCCAGGGTAAGGCTTCATCAGATAAGTCCTCAAAGGATATGCTGGATCAGCGACAATGGTCATTGGGATCGAGAAAACTTTGTCTCCATTTCCGATAGTAATAGCCGAATCACCGGGGAGCAATGTTTTGTTTTCTCCACGGACATACAGATTGGAATTGGAAAATACTCTCGCATCATCAACGCTTCCTGGCCAACCTACATTTATTTCACGTATAACATAGCGATAGTCACATACAGCCTGTAAAATCAAAGAGTATCTCCCTTTGCGATTTACATAATCGCCGTGATTGTCATCGTGCTTAATGATGTCAATATGACACCCATCTACAGCACCTGCACAATTCGGAAATCCCCATTTGTGTGTATACGCCTTAACTACTTCCTGAAGGTCGTCTCCTTGTGGGAATTGTATATACGTGTCATGTAAATGTTCTTGTATCACCCTACAAACCTTGTGTACTATTTTCCATACCGTTGAGTTTGATATTCCAAAAAGGTTTCCTATTGTACGCAATTCTGACGAGGAAGCTAGCCAATAAACTGTAACTGCCACTTGTTTATTCACTGGCACTGGCTGTCTTACACATTTCTCAGCTGGTAACAGATATGGTCTCAACTCATCGCACAAGTCAAATAATGAAGACTTTTTCATCCTAAAATTTTCAACCCACTGCCCTTCATCGAAAGTCTGTAACTCGACCTTGTCATACCAATCATCCGAGCGGGATTTGCTCCAAATAGATCTATCACGACTAGTACCCATAACTATACCGATGGACAGAGCATATGGCAATGACCTCCTCCTCATTCTATTTATTCGCTCCATTTTGTCGGATCGAAATGCCTCAATGAAAGCCAGCAGGTCTATATATATCGGCAGCAGAAGACGTGGTAGGCAGGGGGCACGGTAAGAACGAAATAATCCTGTTTCGTTAGTATAAAACATATATCATGTGACTTTTGATTACTTGTGTGATTTGCTCCAGGAGGAACATTTACTCCTGAAAAATTATCTACTCCGGAAGTTAATGTCGTCATGTAAACAGCCCTTAAGGTGCGATACCCTACTATTTTGTTCTTTTCCTCCCTGCCAGACCATGAGATAAATTTAATTTGGGGAGATCGCATTCTTCCCAAATCCCCATTTTTAGCTCACCTGGCCTATAAGGCCATGTGAGCTTTTCTCATCACTTGGCGTCCCTCGTCGTCCGTCGTCCGTCGTCTGGCGTCCGTAAACTTTTCGAATTTTCATCTTCTTCTCTGTAATCGCTGAGCCGATGTGAACCAAACTTGGCAGGAATGGTCTATGGGAGGTCCTCTACAAACGATCCTCATTTTGTTCCCGTTGGATAAAAAACACGGCTTCCAGAGGCATTATTTGATTCTGGTTGGTGGATTTTCAAAAATCTTCTCCTCTGAAACTGCCGGGCCAAATGTTTTGAAACTTCATATAAATGATGACTGGGACCCCTCTACCAACGATCCTCATTTAATGTTGACCGGGTTGTAAACATGGCCACAATTGCAGCTTATAGTTACTATAAAAACCCTATGGGAAATCACATTTTCTTCTTCTTCGCTGGAAAAACCGAGGCGATGTGAAACTAAACCTGGCAGGGATAGTCTATGGGAGGTCCTCTACAGACGATGCTCATTTTGTTCCCGTGGGTTGAAAAACATGGCCACCAGAGGCATTCTTTGATTCTGATTGGTGGATTTTCAAAAATCTTCTCCTCTGAAACTGCCAGGCCAAATATTTTGATACTTCACATAAATGACTGGGACCCCCTCTACCAACGATCCTCGTTTAATGTTGATCGGGTTGCAAACATGGCCACAATTGCGGCTTATAGTTACTATAGAAAACCTATGGGGAATCACATTTTCATCTTCTTCTCCGGAACTACTGAGCCGACGTGAACCAAATCTGGCAGGGATGGTCTATGGGAGGTCCTCTACAAACGATCCTCATTTTGTTCCGTGGGTTGAAAAACATGGCCGCCAGAGGCATTCTTTGATTCTGATAGGTGGATTTTCAAAAATCTTCTCCTCTGCAACTGCCAGGCCAAATGTTTTGATACCTCACATAAGTAATGACTGGGACCCTCTCTACCAACGATGCCCATTTAATGTTGATCGGGTTGTAAACATGGCCACAATGGCGGCTTATAGTTACTATAGAAACCCTGTGGGAAATCACATTTTCATCTTCTTTTCTGGAACTACTGAGCCGACGTGAGCCAAACATCGCAGGAATGGTCTATGAGAGGATGGAAATATGTGGCCACCAGAGGCTATATTCTAATGCTTAACCCAATGCCTCTCCTGTATGCACGAAGATCAGTACTATCAGCAAAATACTTGCTTTTGAGAATCTGGTAAGGGTTGGTTCCAGTTTTTTCTCCACTGAGAACTAGGGAAAAAAAACAAAATATTGTGTATACAGTACAAGTCAAAATAAGCTGTAGCATAACTGCAATAAACTAAGTAGCCTGCAGCTTCTGCCCTGACAAGATCAGAATCTGACATTTTCTGGAAAAGCTATCAGTGAGAGCTTTCCAGAAAATGATGTCAGCTTCTGGTCTTATCATTGTAGAAAGAGAAAAGGTACATAGTTTATAGGTTTATCCTACACAACTTATTTTGACTCGTACTGTAAAACAAGTGCAACTGTAGGTTGATATCTTCAGCTGTAATCTAATTATGTTTGACAGATTGTTTGGAAAATCTAGGTTAGTTTTGTTTATTATCTTGCAATCATGTCAGCTCAGATGACAGTAATTATTGTATATCTTTTAAGATTCCTGTAACCCTTTACATATCCAAAAGCTATTTTGAAAGAGAATACTGTCTGAAAAATTTGTACTTTTCAAAATATTTTAACCCTTTTTTACTGATTTTTTTTGTTGAAACAGAATTCATAAATGTGTGCATTTTCAACAAAATCTTCTTGGGCTAAATGGTTTGAAAAAACTTAACGTGACTGATGACTGTAACCCCCTCTACCAATGATCCTTATTTTAATCTTCATCGGGTTGCAATTATGGCTGCAATTGTGTCCTATAGTTACTATAAAACCCCTATAGGAAATCACATTTTCATCATCTTCACTGGAAGTATTGAGCCAATGTGAACGAGACATGGCAGGCATTGTCTATGAGAGGTTCTCTGCAACTGTTACCTATTTTATTCCTGTTGAGTGAAAAAACGTGGCCGCCAGAAGCATTCTTTGATTCTGATTGGTCAATTTTGAAAACTCATCTCCTCTGAAACAACAGGGCCAAATGTTTTGAAACTTTACATGGTTGATAACTGGGACACCCTCCACCAACGTTCCTCATTTCACTGTTGATCGTTTAGCAAACATGGCCACAATTACGGTTTATAGTTACTATAGAAAAAAACCTATAGGAAATCACATTTTCATCTTCTCTCTGGAACTATTGAACTGACGTGAACCAAAACTTGGCAAGAATGGTCTATAGGAGGCCCTCTACAATCGATCCTCTTTTTGTTCCCATTGGCTGGAAATATGGCCACCAGAGCCATTCTATGATTCCGTTTGATGGATTCAAATGTTTTGAAACTTCACGTGATTGAAGACTGGGACACCTTCTACCAATGATCCCCATGTAATTTTGATGTAATGTTGCAAACTAGGCCACAATTGCAGCTCATAGTTACCATGGAAAGCCTATGAGAAATCACATTTTTATATGTATTTCCAGGTGAGCGATTACAGGCTCTGTAGAGCCTCTAGTTGAGCCCTATTGAAGAATTTTTCTGAAATAGTTTCTTTTAATTTTTGTTTTGATTTTTTTTTTTTTTTTTTTTTTGGGGTGGGGGCTTTTCTGTTGTTTTTGTTTCTTTTGTTTTTTGTTCTGTTTTTTTTTTGGGGGGGGGGGGGGGGTTGGGGCTGGAGGGAGGCTATATGCCTTAGAATATCTATTAACCTTACTGGGCCTAATTCCAACTTTGATCACTTTTAATGCAAGAGAACATGTGCTCTAATATATACAATTTGGGTGAACACGAAAGCTACGTAATTAATATATTGGCAGTTGTTTCAAGGCAAGTCTTGTCAGCCTTGCCTAGAAACAACAGCATAGCAACAGAATATAGACCGAAATCATGCAGCAAGAATGAATACAAATCTCTCTCTTTCAGGCATAAATTACGTTTTAGGAAAGTCGACAAAACGCATAAAACAGAAACCATGCATACATGAATTATGTGTTATCTCCACTAATTTGGAACCATTCCTGTAATTTGGGGGCAGCGGTTATCGGTGCGAATTTCGTGGAATTTATTTAACCCTTTACCTAACATGAAAAGCAGACGACACTTGCAAAAAATATTCTAGAATAACGAGCTCGTTCCAACGAGGGGTCATAACCTATGTTTTCAGACAAAAAATGAAAAAATAATGAAAATTAACTGTCGATTTTTGAGAATAGCGCTGGCCGGTTTTGGCCGTTACGTTGGGTAAAGGGTTAAAGATATAGGTGATAACATTCAAACAACAGTACGCACCGGAACGCTGATGCAGGCATGAATTTTGGGTTGGTCGAAAAATTGCATGAAATTCGGCTAGTTTGCTTTGTGATTTGTAGTCGAGCGCTTAGCGTATTGAAATTTGGGCATTTATGACTGCTTCTTGAATATGTATGCTGAGGAGTGATCAACGTTGTTTGTTTTTAGTCGAGTTTTTCGGGCGTAAACAATTGGTTTCCGGACGATAACATGATAATGGTTCAACTCACGTTCATGAAACTGCATAGGTGGGTTGGTCTGGGTGAGAGAAAGATCTCTATGTATTTTGGACTCACTACGTCAATGGTGAAGGTCACAGTGACCTTGAACATACTAAATCATAAACAATTGGTTTCCAGATGATCACTTGACTATGGTTGAATCCACCTTCATGAAACTTCATACGTTGGTTGGCCTTCGTGAGAGAAAGAACCCTATTTATTTTGGACTCGCTAGGTCAAATGTCAAGGTCACAATGACCATGAACATAGTAAATCAAAACAATTGGTTTCCGGATGATAACTTGATAATAGTTCGACCCACGTTCATGAAACTTCATAGATAGGTTGGTATTAGTGAGTGGAAGAACTCTATTTATTTTGACCTCGCTAAGTGAAAGGATAAGGTCACAGTACCCTTCAACATAGTATATCCGTAAACAATTGGTTTCCGGACGATAACTTGGTAATGGTTCGACCCACTTTCATGAAACTTCAGAGGTAGGTTGGTATCGGTAAGACGAAGAATCTTCTTTATTTTGGTCTTTCTAGGTCAAGGATCAAGGTCACAGTGACCCTAAACATAGTAAATCAAAACAATTGGTTTCCGGATGATAACTTTATAAGGGTTCGACTCACTTTCGTGAAACTGCATAGGTAGGTTGGCATCCGTGAGCGGAAGAACCTTATTTATTTTGTATACGCTGGGTGAAAGGTCAAGGTCACAGTGACCTTCAACATAGTAAATCATAAACAATTGGCTTCCGGATGATACCTTGATAACGGTTTGACCCACATTCATGAAACTTCATAAGTAGGTTGGTCTAGGTGAGAGGAAGACCCCTATTTTATTGTGGACTCGCTAGGTCAAAGGTCAAGGTCACAGTGACCTTGAACATAATAAATCGTAAACAATTGGTTTCCAGATGATAATTTGACAATGGTTCCACCCACGTTGATGAAACTTCATAGGTAGGTTGGCATTGATGCAAGAAAGAGCCCTATTTATTTTGGTATCACTAGGTCAAAGGTCAAGGTCACAGTGATCATTCACTCAGTAAATTGTAAACAACTGGTTTCCGGACGATAAGTTGATAATGATTAAACCCACTTTTGTGCTGTCACAACTCGACATTGGATCGGTGATCCTATTGGCATTTTTTCTTAACAAACGACCTCGTTAGGTGGGGGTGGGGTGGGGGTGTTATAGGCTATGTTTTGGAAGCAAAAACTGTTTTGGGGTGAGGTTTGGGGTTCCTTTTTTATTTTATTTTTATTATCTTTTCTTTTCTTTTTTTGAGTTAATACGTCGGAAAGAAAACTGATATAGTTAGTAACATCCTCTTGTCGATTTAAAGGATCAGTTGTTTGTTATTATTTCAAACGCCAGGTAGAATGAAAGATTTATACCGACTAATTGCCAAAACATGCCAAAAAACACTATACAAAAGAATATTAATAAGGCATCACAAAGTAGCTCTTCTGTTTCTCACGCCATTTGTTTTAGTGAAATGACACGTGGGTGGCCGGTTTTTTATTTTATTTCTTGTTTTGTAATTATTCCTTTGCCAGTAAAGGTTCATGTTCTTGGTTTGTTTTATGTTTTAGGCCTCATAATCTACAGCATAGCATGATGGTGCATTTTGTCCCTTGAGTGCAAGAAGGCTGTGCAATGCTAAGCCTTGTTGCACTCAAGGGACAAATTTATCAATTTTATTAACATGGGTAATATATCAGACATAAACCATTGAATTATTATTATTTTTTTAAGTTTGCATTGGTTATAAAAAGAGAGCATGCTGCAGCCAAAATGACCACGCGGGAGGGCCTGAGAACAGACTTTTAACTGTTTTAGGCCTAATGGTGCATTTATGTAATTTTGGGTTGTTTTTCTCTTTTGGGCGCTATCGGTCCGTCATTTATCAAACATTTCGAGGTTGTGCATGTCTGACAATTTTCGTAATTGGAAGAGATTTAAGAGGTCCCATAATTTCATAAAGCTGTCAGTAAATTTACTACTAAAGGTATGTGAATTTCATTTAGAAATTGAAATTTCGAGGTGTTAGCGAATTTGTACCATTGATGTATGCTTCATTTCGCAAACTTGAAGCATTTTCCTATAGAGTAGTATAAAATACAGAAACTGAATTTACACATTCATTTTCTCAATCAGTTTGAACATTTCACTATTTATTCTCTGTTGAAACCCATTTAAAAATTTAAAAATGGTGTTTTCGCCATCTTTTGATGTTCTGTATTTTTTCTGTTCATTATATCAACAGTGTGAGAATCGTGACACATCATACAGACATTGTGGTTTCCATTAATATAAAAAATTGAGGAGGTTTAGATTTGCTGATTTTGTTTTTTTTTCGGTGAAGAATAAAAACATGCATAATTACTGTAATTACTGTAAAATCACATTCGCTAAACAAAGAGCCAAAGTTGACATTTAGTGTTAGTAAGCGAAATACTGATAGCTATTCTTAATGGCGGATTATCTGTGAATTGGTTACTACTAATTAGCTTGTTATAAAAAGCCAAGTTTCCTTTTCTTACTTTTAATAAACAAAAACTACAGACAGATCTGAGAGCTGTCTGTTGTTTTCGTTTATTCAAATTAACAAAGGGAAACTTCAGTTTATTTTCTGCTGATGTCATAGGGTTTTCTAAACAATTTCTTGCTTTCTAATAATCTCAAGGGAGATAACTTTATCGAAAGTTGATTTTCATGACGATAAAAGTCAGAGATGACCCCCATTCTGCGCTGTTGCATAAAATCATTGATTATAATTTGGATGAAGTCATTGGTGTAGCGTCACAGTTACAATGGATGAAAGATACTTTCGCCACTCGCGACGATGTTATTCTTCGTTATCACTCGTGAACTTATTCTAGTATCCATCCCAAAAGTATACATAACCTCGTTTTACTTGGGCATCCAAAAAATCACATGGATATTTCCCCATTAATTGGCGGAGAGCTCAAAGCCCACATTTTGGCTCTGCTGTCAATTGCCTGTTCAACAATCAAAATGCTTAATATTCCGTATGTGTGCTTCATATTCTCTCAGAAATGAAAATATTTCTTCATGTTTATTTGACTTCTTAAATTTTATTGGAGAATGCCCCAAGGCACTCTCCAATAAACTGCCACAGGACTAAAATGGATGAACAATTTTAACCACTATCATTAATAAAGCACTTTAAAACTAACTTGTAAAGAATGATACAGTTTGGGTCCTCGTTATCAGGGAGGTTAGGGAGTGCGGTGTCTCATTGGTAACGGCATTGGACTTCAAACCGAAAGGTCAGCGGTTCGATCGGATCCCCGCCAGGAGTAACGGCGATGTGTCCTTGGGCAAGGCACTTCATCCAGATCGCCCATGTGAAGGTACGGTGGCGCTGTGTACTAGGTTGTACTGCACATCGATGGTGTGCTTGAATTCAACCAATGCTAAACCTGCTTGAGTGGGGTTAGTACGTTGGGGAGTCTTACAGTTGTTCGCGGAGTTCGGTGGTTCTCATCCTGTACTCCGGCTTCCTCCGCCCGTAAAACTGTCCGACACGAGGTGATCATGGCTGTCGAAAGTGTCGTTAAGTCCCAATAAATAAATAAATAAATAAATCAATCAATCAATAAATAAATAAATAAATGAATCAGGGAAGTTAATAATCTTGACAGATGTTTATAACTGTTACGTCAGGAAAGATCTACTGTATCAAGAGTATCACGGATATAGAGGATATTTACGCTGTTTTAGTGAATATCGGGAAATATCTCATGAGTGTGGACCTGAACGTTTTATTTTTCACAAGCGCTTGCTCGATATTCACTAAAACACACCGGGTGTTCGGATACTCGGAGGAGTTAACTCGTGGGGAATGTGCTACTGATGATCGGGGTTGTATCGGTACTTGGTCTGTCGCATATGCTTCGTAGACAGCGAGGAATTTAGGGTACCGGTACACGATTAGCAGTAAACTGTCAGTTTCAAAAGAGCATATCCGAGAGGGTAAGCACCGATGCAACCCAGAACATCCATGTTTTCTGAATGACTTCTATATTAAGTGAAAAATAACTTCAAGGTTAATTTTTTCGCAGATAATAGCAATGAGTGATACAGGCGAGACGCATCCAATTGATGGTTCATTTCTCGATGTGTCAATAACTGAAGAAGTTTGTACTGTAAACCAAAAAGAAGGCTATAAGTGTGACACGTGTGCCGCCGAGTTTACATGCAAATCCAACCTGAAACGTTACATGAGGGCACACCAAGTATACCACAAGGGTACCTGCAATAGACGACCATGTATTATCCCCACCGCCCCACAATACTGCCTGGACTAGCATTACGTATTACCAATATCAGACATAGGATAATATAAACTAAAAGGTAGATTAATAGAACCAAGGGCTAACAGGGGGTCTGCAGGGGTTTATAACGCCCATGCTATACTACGAGATCACTCCCGTACGAGAAGGCCTACACACCCTTGTCTGAATAACGTCATATCAGATTGTACATTGCAAACAACACCGTCAACGTTTCTGTGACGTCACGTTCGCATAATTACGCCAATAGCAATGTCAACCGTTTCGCGTGGAAACTTTCAAGAAAACCCAGCTTCCCCATCAATATTCCAGCATATACCCATACTATATACACATAACCATGTGTGTACATATATCACTATACGTGCAAAAGCATATTATATATGCAGCACGTACATACCACTTGGCGGATCTAGATGGATGGGGCGAAGTTTTGCACAGGAAAAAGTTGCTTCGGCAAAAGCTCCGGTTCCAAAAGGAATTTATCACTAGCTGCTCCCGCAAAACTCTGGGTAATGGCCCCTTGTGTACTACTGCCTCTGCTTTAAGAATCCCTTTCACTAAATTGATCGATCGAGATATTAAGTCGATCAATCGAGATACTAAGTCGATCGATCGAGATACCAAGTCGATCGATCAAGATAATAAGTCGATCGATCGAGATACTACTAGAAAAATAAAATCATATGATGTCCTTTCCCAGCCACCGTACAATAGTCTATTACTTCAAGACATTGTTTTCTTGATGTTTTACACAGTGTTCTATCATATCCGACAAGGTCTCTTCTTTGTAGTCACATTCAGGGACGAAGCTTGGAGGTTTTCAATGACGAGGGAGCGGGGATGTAGATCTATGGAAATTCTAACTAGGGGTGGATACTTAAAGGCTCTCCCAGTTCCCCCCGAGGGGGAAATTTTTAAATTGTTGACTCTGAGTGACTGTTCCAATAGGTTTTAGGGCATTCTGAGAATATTTCCAAGCAGTTTAACTGGCAGAGTGCTGGAAGCCCATATTTGGCCTTTATTCTGAAGTGCCGGTACTACAATTTAAAGGCTTCATGTTCTGTGGATGTGCTTCATATTATCTTTGAAGTGATGTTATTTTATCTGTTAGGATTTGCCTTGTTACAATTTAGGCAGACTCTCCCATAAATTGTAACAATGTAAAGATGCACAAAGAAATTCTAAGGACCAAAAATAATTTAGCACTCTACCAGTTAAATGACTGTAGCTAACACAAACTGACAGTTTCTTGTGGTACTGTGGTCTGAAAGTAGGCCCTATCTGCCTTCATTGGGTATTGTGTCAATTACATGAATGTACATGTATGGAGAATGCCCCAAAATCAGTACTCAACCAATAATTTACTAATTAATCATCTTAAATATGAGATCACGATGAGCAGTGAGCACACTAATCTTGAAATGAACTCAATGACTAACAACCATTCATTGTGCTTACAAAGTAGGATTAATGATTTAGCTAACTGACTCAGTGAAAATGTCACAATAGGTGTGAGATATTAATTCTATATCTGTCTTTCATGAGATTACAGAGCAAAGAAACCTGTGCACAATTTTAGTTTAAACAGTATATTTATTACTGAAATTAACAATTGTATACATCACGCAAACAGATAAAAAGGGAACAACTCATGAAATTAATGGTATACAATGTAACATGACAAGAGAATTCAAGAATAAATGTAAGGGATTCAACAATAAGCTATAAGCTTTTGGAAGTCGTCTCCCTTGTGTTATTTGATTGGAAAATAACACGAGACATTTGATGGACTAATATTGTTTAAACCAGTAGAAAGATAACACGAAGAAGAAAGTAGAGATAGAACAAGAAACGAAACAAAGAGAAGACAAAGATGAGGATGAGCCAACTTGAATTAAAAAAAAAAATAAATAAAATAAAATTTCCTTGGTGATCTGAGTTAAGCAGACATGAATCGGGTTGGTAGATGAGTACTGTACTTATTTAGTGACGCGAAAGACATTAATAGCTGGTGTCGACTGGTTCAAGCATTATACCTAGTCAGATGCACACGTACCCATGCAGGTCACGTAATCGCTGCAGCTAACTGAAACGTTTGCTAAGTACAATGAAATCCTGGACAACTTCAAATATAAAGCGGTTGTCTGCATTATCAAGAAATTCCGAACCAAATAGAAGAGTACTAGGATCAAGAGAAAATGGGAGTAATTCAATTGTTGTACTGCGCGCATGTTCATGTATTGGACAACACAACAGTAAATGCTTGACTGTCTCGCATACACTACCAACACAGAGGGGGGGGGGGCGATACGTGGTTATTGTATAAATGTGCGTTAAGGTTGCTGCAGAGCAAACGTAGCCTACAGTGGTAAAGCTGACCATCCCGCGTTTCAGCTCCGCCGTAAAATGTCTGTGGTCGTAGATTGCCATCATTTATGAAGGTCGTAAAATTACTCAGGGATGAGTTTTCTCTGACAGATAATGGTAAATTATTCCACTGACCAGTCGTATTTGGGATAAGATTGGTATAATTGCGAGTTACAAAAGGGAACTCGATAATTCTCGTGGGAGCGTAGGTTACGACTTTGACTGGTTAACGAAACTGTCGGTGGAACTTTGTTAGCAATATATTGAGGCGTCAGATGATAATACATTTTGAAGAATTGTTTCAATCTATGTTTTCGACGTCTTTCTTCAAGAGAGTCCAAGCGGGTGTCGGTATACAGGAGGGTCTTACTGGCACTTACAGTTGCTCTGGTAACAATCTTGGCCACTGCGATCTGAATTTTCTCCAGATCAGCAGCCTTGGTCGCCGTACAATTGTCCCAAACCTGATTATCATATTCCAGGAGGGATCTAATAAAAGCAAAATACATTTTTTTCCAGCACATTACAATCAATGATGAATTTGTGACTCCTAAGTATGTCAATACGGGACCAGGCCTTGGAGCAGATATTGGCAACATAGTCATTCCATGTACAAGTATTGTTTAGAATCACTCCTAGATGTTTATGGTTCTTAACTTCAGAAATTTGTGCACTATCAAAGAAAAACGGTGGGTGTAGAAGGGGTGTAATTTTATGTGACATACGCATGGTCTCTGTCTTTTGGGGGTTGAACTTAGCCAACCAAATTTTAGCCCAATGTTCAATTGTGGTTAAGTCTTGTTTGATTATATCTGCGGCTTGGCCTGGGTTTTCAACTATGAGATATAATGATGTGTCATCCGCAAAGAGTCGTATACTGCTCTGTAATGTCGTTAATATATATAAGGAACAGAAGGGGACCAAGGATCGAGGGACTCCAGAGTACATGGGTTTCCAGGATGAAGTCTCAGAAGCTATAACAACCCGCTGGGTCCTGTTGGAAAGGTAAGATTTTAGAAACGTAAGGTCACCGGAGACACCACTCTTATCGAGTTTGTGAATGAGACCAGAGTGCCATACTTTGTCAAAGGCTTTGCTTACGTCACAAAAAACTACCCTTACCTCTTTACCTTCATCTAGGGCTAGGCAGAATTCATCACACAGATCAGTTAGTTAAAGTACGGTCGAGTCACCGGGAGTGAACCCTGACTGGAATTGATCCAAAACATTGTTATCGATTAGGAATTTCCACAACTGTTTGAAGACACACTTCTCAAATATCTTACCAATACAACTGATGAGTGCACAAATTTGATAGTAACTTCAAAGATTCCAGGACACAGCGTCACAGAAGGCAGATTTTGAGTCCTAATACAAACTGAAGTCTCTGGGTGCATTGCATGTGGGTCTCATAATGTGCCCTGTATACTGGCCTCATACATGTACATCAACTGCTTATGACAATCGTGAACACCAAATTGACCAACTTGTTTGTATTTCTACAATTTCTGGGGGCGCGGTGGCGTTGCGGTGACCGGTTCTCGTCAGATCACCGAAGTTAAGCAACGAAGAGCCCGGTTAGTCCTCGGATGGGTGACCGTCTGTGCGATCGATTCGGAGTCCCGCGTTGTGTCCTTGGGCAAGGCACTTCACTCCGACTGTCCACATGGGGTACGATGACGCCGTGTACTAAGGCGTACTGCACGCCGATGGTGCGCATGTCTTCAACCAATCTAACCCTGCCTGTGCTGCAGTGCGGCGTTACGATGTTGGAGAGCTGGCAGCTGCTCGGTGGTTCTCTCCGGGTACTCCGGCTTCCCCACCCGTAAAACTGTCACGGTCATGATTAGCCATTTTGCATAAGTATATGACCTTAAACACCAATACATAAATATTCTACAATTTATGATATAATTCAAGAAACGGTTTGCTAGATGCTTGTTACAACACGGAAATTTAAGGTTAAACCTAGAAGAGAACAAACGACTTAACACGACCACGGTTGTGGAATTAACCTTGGGGCCGCTGAGGAGTCGAAAAATCTTGCGTTGTTCGATCAGAAATCTGTGTGTGGGAGTCGGCAGTTGGAATTTCCCATAACAGGGAAGGTCCCTAAAATGAACGGGATGATGTTACAAATGAATTAATAATCGCATTCACAAAGAGGTAACGACAGAACATTTTCTTAAAAACACCGTGTTCTTTGCGTCCGTAACCCTTGTCAACTCCGAGTTCCATTATACCAGTATCCGTGCCCATTATTTCAAACCTAGTGTTCACAAAATGTATATTATAGAGAAATCTGTTGATTGCCTGGAGCTACCACTTTCACGGTTATTTTACTAGACATTTCGGAAGACAATGGACTAATAAAACTGCTGCAGATTGCTAAATTTAACTCGTGACGGGCGATTATTTTGCATATTTTATCAAATATTGGTCAAGTGAGAGTGGAAATGATAACCTCCTCGATTCAATAGCTATTGTTCGTGGCTGAAATTCTGTCACATCATGCCTTAACCAATACACAACTCAGTCATAAAAACATTCCGGTAGATTGTTTCATCTGAATATGTAATAAATAGGTGTCAGCTGGTGTGTAATTTGTCGACGGCACTTTGTTACAAGGGTTAACAGGCACAAAAGCCCGCATATTACAACTGGGTTGTTTCCACTTTTTTGAGATGTGGGTTTGAATCAAAGTCGATACAGTTGCCACCACTCAGTTCGTCATTTTTAATTTACGGAGATGTTCTGCATCATTACTATGATACTGCGACAATAAAAACTATGGTCTTCCCAGATTTGTTATTTGGGAGACTGGATATTAGGTAAGTTCAGTTATGTACAAATGTATTTTGGTTTCGGTGTTGAGAAAGCAATAATGTGAATATTGTCCCCACAATGGTTCGTGGACTCTTCATTATTCAAATAATTGTTCACACAGGTTATCATCTTTCCACATCAGCCAGGAAAACATCAATCCATCCGTGTGTCATCAATCAACCGTGACAAAGTTGAACATCCACCACATTTCGGACTGCAACACAGCTGGGTCAGATTACGTTGCTCTCCATTTTCACTGCTATTATTTTTTATGTCCTGTCTGTTTTCGTTTTGGAAGAATTGTCTCCTCAGTGAATTCCCGTCCAAAGCGTTCTCTATCGTAATCTTAGTATTATTAACCTTTTATCCCAAGGAATGTTCACAACGACCGCGCAAGAGGACTTCCATCAGTGAAAATGACATAAAACACAAGAAACTATAAGGCCCCACAAAGTAGATATACTGTTTCTCAGGCCATTTTTGTAAAATTTCATGTGGGCGAGCGGTTTTTTATTTTTTATTTTTTATAATTATTTCTGTGTCATCAAAAGGTCATGCGCTTGGTTTGCTTTATATTTTAGGCTTCAAAATCTCAGGCGCGTAGCCAGGATATCAAAGATGGGGGGGGGGGGGGGCAAAAGTAATATCGGGGGGGGGGGCATACAGAATATGATTCGCTGCATAATCCGAGCCCTGCAGCAGCAAGATGTGGGCGAACACAAGAGGGGAAGACTCCCTCTCATTGGAGGGGGGTTCTGGAGCCTTCCCCCGGGAAAATTTTGAAATTCCATACAAAACAACACAATTTCCTTGACTTTGAGTCCATTTGTGTCTATAATTTATGAGTATGAGTTGTGAAAGGCAACGATCAATAATAAGGCCACAATGTGGACTAACAAGTTGTGAAAGGCATCAATAATAAGGCCACAATGTGGACTAACAAGTTGTGAAAGGCATCAATAATAAGGCCACAATATGGACTAACAAGTTGTGAAAGGCATCAATAATAAGGCCACAATGTGGACTAACAAGTTGTGAAAGGCATCAATAATAAGGCCACAATGTGGACTAACAAGTTGTGAAAGGCATCAATAATAAGGCCACAATGTGGACTAACAAGTTGTGAAAGGCATCAATAATAAGGCCACAATGTGGACTAACAAGTTGTGAAAGGCATCAATAATTAGGTCACAAGTTGGCATAATTATTGATGCCTTTCACAACTTATAAATCATGGACACAAACGGACTCAGAATCAAGTAATTTGCTAGAAATTAACATTTCTTGCCTGATGGTCCCTATATGGGTGAACATGGGGGGGGGATGACTGAAATTTGGGGGGGGGCATGTGTCCCCCTCAGTACCCCCCCCCCCCCCCCCACACACACACACACACAATTGCTTCGTCACTGCATACTCTACAGAATAGCATGGATGATGGTGTATGTCATCCCTTGAGTGCAGCAAGGCTTTGCAATGCTAAAGCATTGCAAAGCCTTGTTGCACTCAAGAGACAAATTTATCAATTTTATTGACTTGGGTAAAATATCAGACCTAAACCATTTAAGTTTTATTTTTTTAAGTTTGCATTGGTTATAAAAAGAGAGCATGCGGCAGCCAAAAGGCCCATGCGGGAGGTCCTGAGAAATAGATTTTTGACTTTTTTAGGCCTAACGTGTCAACATTTGATTTCACGAGTCAGTTTTTTTCATTTTCTTTTCTTTTTTTTTCTTTATTCTTCTGATAGAGTTTAACGACACTTTCAACAGCTAGGGACGAATTGTGTCGGCCGAGCAACGGCGAGCACACGCACCTGTCAAACTTATCACTGTATTAACTGTCCACAAACAGGGTTTGCCGAGATGAAGGCAAATGCAACATCAACATGCAGTAAGCATTAGCACGCAACTCTACCGCGAAAACACGTAGACAGTCGGGATTAAGTACCGAAGACGCCTGCTGAAAAGTAAATAAGTAGAGACAGATAGTAAAGTGTTATTTATGAGAGGCCTACTCCTAGTGGTTGACGTAGGATATACTTTGCTAAGAAAAGCTAGGATTATACCTGAACCAGGTAACACAGTAATATTGTACAAAATAGAAAAATCCAACTGCAGCAGTCACACAGGGACGTGGCTAGATGTTTTCGATTGGGGGGGGGGGGGTATAGTGAATGTCCTACCAGGGGAGGGAGAAACCGCCTCCCGGTCCCTCCCCTAGTTGGAAATTAACTACCGAGAAAAAATTTGAAAATGAAGTCATGAAAGGGGGCATAAAATTGATTCTAGTAACTGAAATGCCAACACTTTTATGATAGAATTATCCGGTTATTATTATTTGGTATTATTCTGGGAATTGAATATGTGCTAAACAAATACTCACGCTGAGAACTTCGAGCACTTCACACTGTCCTAACATTAAATCAGATCTTCAATTTGAAAGCTCCATTGCCCGCGGGGGGGGGGGGGGGAGGGTGGCACGGTGGCGTTGTGTACTAAGGCGTACTGCACGTCGATGGTGCACTTGTCTTCAACCAATGCTAACCCTGCTTGTGTGGTTTTAGTATGTTGGGGAGCTGACAGTTGCTCTCCGTTGCTCGATGGTTCTCTCCGGGTACTCCGGCTTTCTCCACCCGTAAAACTATCGCGGTCATGATTAGCCATTGTGCATAAATATGTGACCTTAAAACACCAATAAATAAATATAAATAAATTTGAAAGACGATTTATTATGATCACGGCTGGAAAATATTTCCGCTTCATTTGGTTAAGAGTTAATAAATGTGAATGCCATTGCGCGTCGTTTGCAATGTGATCGATGCGATAACGATACAGTGAAGGATTTTTATTTTTCGGCTCATTGTTCGAATACAGTGAGATTTCTATAATTTCCCCTGCTGAAGTGCAAAGACAATATTTTTACGTCGAGTCCAGTTGCGCGAAGTGCAAAGACAATATTTTTGACGCTGAGTCCAATTCCATGGTAATTAAGTAATTTGATAAAATAACAAGTGATTTCACGATTTCTCGTGAGATCACTTCTTATTTTATCAAATTACTTAATTACCATGCATATTCTTGCGCTTTACGCTTGCCGCAAGTACAGTGTGCAAAATTTCAAAAATGACTCTGACCGACTGACCGTTCCTGTGGTTTGGGGATGGCTAACCGAACGCTCGGCTACATAAAAATTCTTGGGAAACTGCCTTTTTATCATTAATAAGTATTCATATATTGTATGGAATTGGAATGTATAAAGCCTCCCAAGGCAAAAGTCGAAAATTCTATCAAGACACAAGAAAAGCTGGCTAACTAGTAGAGTGCTAGAAGCCCATTTTTGGGCTTTATTCTGAACTGCAGGTACTTAACTCTTTGAACCCTCGTTTCCTGGAATGGTATCGCCTCTGTGTACACTTACAGTGAGATGAGTCAGTCCAATATCAATATACAGGGAGGATAAAATAATAACTACGGCCTGCAGCCGTCTGACTGCAGACTGAAGTTACTACTTTATCATCAATGCCCCGTGTGTAGACCTCTTATAATAAGACAAAAATAGAACGAAATTATGCCTTAGCCCGAAAAATCGGTCTTACATGTCCTAAGGTTAGTTAACGGCTTCATATTCTGTTGATGTCCTTTATATTATCTTGGAAGTACAATTGCTTCATCTCCATCGATTTGCATTGTTACAATTTATTATTGTAACAAGACAAAAATGTGTGAACAAATCTTGAGGCTGAGAAAAAAATAGTACTCTACCAGTTAAATTACTCAGACTTTACCATTCAGGATGCAACTTTTGGCTAACCGGTCATCCGTTCGCGTAGAGTTCAATTTGCGTAACCACCACGCGAACGAGATGAGCGTTCTCGTCACATTTTGCACACTGAAGTAGCATGAGTACCCGAGTGCTAAGGTCACAAGTTACATTGCTGCAACAGTATTTATAAAGTTTATTATAAAGTAGCGCCACTTTTGTATTTAGAGAATCGATTTCCAGCGTAAGGCTCCTAAGGGTTTTAATTCGAAACAATGAAATTGTGTTCACATATTCCGGTAGGGACTCTAGATGTGCATAAAGGTTTCAGATTTTTATTCGGCCTCATGTGGCGCCAGTAGCGCGACTTTTGTCGTTAGAGAATCGGTTTCCGGCAAAAGGCTTCAAGGAGTTTTAATTCGAAACGTTGAAAGTGTGTTCATATGTTCAGGTAAGGTCTCCAGATGTGCATAAAGGTTTCGGAATTTTGATTCTGCTCCATGTGGCGCCTGTAGCGCCACTTTTATTGTTAGAGAATCGGTTACCAGCGAAAGGGTCCTAGGGGATTTAATTCGAAACACAGAAAGTGTGTTCGTATGTTCCGGTAGAGTGTCTAGATATGCATAACAGTTTCATAATTTCTATTCGGCCCCAAGTGGCGCCGGTAGCGCCACATTCGTCGTTGGAAAGTCGGTTTCGGCGAAAGGCTCATTGGGGTTTTAATACGAAACGTTGGAAGTGAGTGCATATGTTCTGGTAAGGTCTGTAGATGTGTATAAAGGTTTCGGATTTTTGATTCAGCCCCATGTGGCGCCCGTAGTGCCACTTTTGTCGTGAGGGAATTTGCCTTGGCGAAAGGCTCCTTGGGGTTTTAATTCGAAACGTTGAAAGTGTTTTCATATGTTCAGTTAAGGTCTCTGGATGTGCATAAAGGTTTCGGATTTTTTATTCGGCCTCATGTAGCACTCGTAGCGCCACTTTTGTCGTTAGAGAATGTGAAGTGATTTGTGACCATGGTGATGGCAAATTGAAAATGCGGAGATACACTTTGGCGTGCTTTGCACACAAATCACGCCGTTCTAGCCATTTTTGAAATCGTGGTGACGTGTGCACTTCCTCGCGTGACCAAGGATTGGGAATGCAGATAACGTCTAAATTGAGGCAGATAACAAACGAGAATATTCACATAAATTTACAAAGGTAAAACCAAAGGAGCAACTCTGGACTCGATCATGTCATCTACGGACTGATCCGCGCGCTGGTCCATGCAATTTCGGTATATTCATCCCTGACTTATCTCGTCATGAAAATGGACTTTCGATAAACATATCTCCACTGAAATTATTGGACTGACGAGAAAGGTCCAATTAAGAAGCAAATAATTATTGAAAAAGCACATATGACATCAGTAGAAAATAAAGCGAATTTCCTTTTGTTACTTTTAATAAACGAAAACAACAGACAGCTCTCGGAGCTGTCAGTTGTTTTCGGTTATTAAAAGTTAAAAATGAAAACTTGTTTTTTTTTGTGGCAAGTTAATTATAAGCAACTAAGTAACTGTCCTCTTTGGCTCTTTGTTCGGAGAATGTGTTTTTACAGTAATTTGCAAGTTTTTATTCTTCCCAGAAAAAATAGCAAAATCGTACCTCCTATACATTTAAATTAATGAAAAGGATAGTGTCTGCATTATATATCACGATGCACACACTGTTGATATAATGAACAGGAAAAAGTTACAGAACATCAAACGATGGTGACAGAGCTGATGGGCGGACAACACTCGCTATATACATCTTTCTAACTGTAGGACAAAAGAGCATCTGCTCACGGAAATGTGTCCACTCATTGACAAATTCGAGAACATTATGACAAGGTGATTTAGCGAATGGTGGTGAGGTGGAATTCAATGTTTACTATTGTTTATGAAGACGAGAATTGATGGGAACGGCTTGGGACGGATGGCATTTTGTCCAAATCACTTTAATATCTCCTCTCTCACGAAATGTGTCTGAAACTGCGTTAACTTGCCTTAAACCTATTCAGACAACCAATCAGAGACGCTAATTTGGAAACAATTGACAATTCGAAAAATCACAATTTTCGTTATGTAGTCAGGCCTGGCCAGTATGGCCCTCCTAAATCTGTTTCAGGGGAGCTATTATACACTAATATCAATTATACAAGGTTATTAATATGAAAATTGAGGAGAGCCATTACAGTTTAAGGAGAGCAATTATGGCTCTCCTCAATTTGCCTTTAGGAGAGCCGGAGCAATAGCTCCCCTCAAACGGCCAGGCTTGTGTAGTAGTATTCTTATGTTTCATATATCATTCGTACGAAAGCGTTCGGTCCCGAGTTCGATCGCCGCCAGGGACGACCCGCGTTGTGTCCTTGGGCAAGGCACTTTATCCCGGTTGCCTACATGGGGGCATGATGACGCCATGTACTAAGGCGTATTACACGTCGATGGTGCACATGTCTTCAACCGCTGTACCCTGCTTGAGCGGAGCTTGAACAGAGTTAGAATGTGGAGGAGCTGACAGTTGCTTGTCGATGCTCAGTGGTTCTCTCCGGGTACCCCGGCTTCCTCCACCAGTAAAACTGTCACGGTCACGATTAGCCATTGTGCATAAATATGTGACCTTAAACACCAATAAATAAAATAAATAAATGAAAGCGTTCGTGTTGATTAAATAAATAAATTGGAAGACGGGAGTTTATTGTTTTTCTCAAAACGAGCAGGCAGCACAAAGATGAAGTTTGTGCACACATGTCTATTTAAAGTGTACACTTCCATGTAATCTATTTCAAATTCCCGTTGTCGATACACGTGCAGTGGGTTTTATTGGGGGCAGAACTGCGCTTTATTTAAAATAATACAAAATGTGTGATCTAATAATTCTCAATTATTGCTAAAATAATGCACAATCGTTGTTCGTGGTGGCCAAATGGCCAAATATGGTAACAAAACCATATCCCGTGACCCCTCATTGAAACGCGCGCAATGGGCTCGTTCCAATGAGGGGTCACATGATATGGTTTTGTTGAAAAATTTTGAAAAATTTAATTTTTTCAACTGCTCAATTTGCATATTACGCGGGCGGATGGGGGCGTTTCGTTAGGTAAAGGGTTAAATGGGGTTCAACAAAGAATAATAGTCAGAACGTTCAAACTGAATGAGAAAAACGTAAAAAGCCAGCTTCTGTATTTTTATACTACTCTACGGGCAAATTCCTGTGAAATGATGCTCACATCGGTGATACATCTCCAATAACATTTCGAAATTTCAATTTTAATATGAAATTCCCACACCCTCAGTGTTAAATTTACTGAAAACTTCAGAAAATTAAGGGGGGGGATCTAACTTTCTTGTAAATCTCTTCCACTGATGAAAATTGTCAGGCAAGCTCTTCTCAGAGCTTTAAAATTCGAAAGTTTCATGGAAACATCCGGGATATATAAAGGAAAATACTAAAATAGTCTGGAAATGCCGAGTAGGCTGGCACTTTATACGCCCTCTCATAATTTGTGGCCTCAAGAAAAAAACAGAGCTTGCACCCCCCCCCCCCCCCCCATCCCACCCCCCCCCCCCCCCCCACCCCAACCCCCTCGTTGAGCTTTCATTGGCTATATTTTAAAGGAAAAAATTGAAAAAATAATAAAATTTGAATGTCGGATTTTGTGAATAGCACTTTGGGGATATGATCTATAATTTAGTTGAATGGTTAACACAATGGTGACTTGATACGCTGTTGACCCCTCGTCCCCTTAGTTCCAATGTGTTCTGTGTGCTAGTAGGCACACAGAACACATTGGAGGTCAGGGGACGCTTCATCACCCGTATTGAGGTTTTATTGTTCTTTCAGTAGTACAAGGGGAGTAACTCCGAATAACACAAGAAACTTTCAATATCATGCTGCGAAAGATGTTATTGAGTTTCATCAACTCCATCCTCTTTGTCACCGCGTCTTATTGTGAACAACGGACCCGTATCAACTATCGTATATTTTTAATGTCGCCATGTGAGGTGAAGATGACATACTTCAATGAAGGCACACAGTCGAGCAAACATGTGTTTCACTCTTTCAAAGTGATGTGAAATTAAATATTAATTTATTTTATTCAGTCTCACTTCAATACAAATTGGACAACACAACCTTGTACACTTGTACTGCAGCTGTTAGAAGAAGAAAAGAAATTGATTTCATCTTGACAAAGTGAGGATTTTTCGCTTCACCTTTCATACTGAAATTCCGGAACCGAGTGGATGGGCACAGCCGCATAGGGGCACATACCCTCTCCACTTTTTCCACAGACAAGCAACATGACTGCGCTACGAGGTTAAAAAATGAGAGCATCTAAATGTTCGATAGTTTGGCATATATTATTTGCACTTGTAAATTAATTTAGTTGCGTTTGGCCTTGAATTTCATCTTCGCTCGGTTCAGTCCATTTCTTCTTGTTCTGCCTCGTTCAACGCGAAGACAAGGCCTGAGGTTGAAAGGTGAAGTAGAAGAAATGGACCAAACCATTACGAGACTCAGGTCCTGTATTTTGACGGAGCTGAGGCTGAAAGTCTTGTAAAGTAGTAGCAGTATAATCATTTATTTTCGTGACATGTTCATTTTAACAAATGATGGGGGCGCGGTGGCTCAGTTCGTAGAGGTGCAGGCTGCAAGCCGAGAGGTCCTCGGTTCGAATCCCACCTGCGGCAACCGCGTTGTGTCCTTGGGCAAGACACTTCACCCCGATTGCCTACATGGGGACACGATGACGCTGTGTACTGAGGCGTACTGCACGTCGATGGTGCGCATGTCTTCAACCAATCTAACCCTGCCTGTGCTGCGGTGCAGAGTTCAGAGTTACGATGTTGGAGAGCTGGCAGCTGCTCGTCGTTGCTTGGTAGTTCTCTCCGGGTACTCCGGCTTCCTCCACCCGTAAAACTGTCACGGTCACGATTAGCCATTGTGCATACGTATGTGACCTTAAACACCAATAAATAAATATAAATAAATAAATAACAAATGATGATTAAAGCAAATACACTGCGCGCCCGGCCCTGTTGGATCTATATGTCACGCTGAAAACAAAAATGATTTTAATATGGAATGCTATGTAGAAATTGGAAATTTTTCCCACACGGGTACTAAATACTGGAGTGTGTTACTTGTACATAAAACTCTTCCTTCTCATATAGAATACGTGGAGTGTGAATTGTAACTAAATCACCCGCGGAGTGGAGTTATCACCCAAACTATAACTTTCAAATTTTATACATATGGACAAAAAACACAAGCAATGTTTCAGCCAATGGATCTCCAGGTTTAACCCGGAGGTCCATTGCTTGAAACTTTGCCTGTGCTTGTCATGCTTTGCAACAAATTTGCAATTATTGCTTGGGTGGAATCTCCACTCTGCGGGAGATTTAGTGATAATACACTCTCCACGTACTGTACGCGTCATGGACAAAGATAGCACACTGACGTGTGTGCTCAGTTATTATTTTTATGAAAGCTTCCTGGAGAAGATTTTGTTGTATCAATGCGGTTATATTTGGAGGGAGGGAGTCTAGTAGAGCATCACGTTTTTCAGCGTAAATGTTTTTCTGGGGCCCAAGTCCTGTGAAAATAGTATTTTATCATTAAATATAATGAAAACAAACAGTCTCCGCTGACACTTCATTAGGCCACAAAGTCCATTCTCCAAGGTCTAGTGGTAGGCCCTGACATCATTTCAAAATGCAAGGCCCGGAGACCGTCCTCTACACACCACAAACAATCCTAGCGAATATCTGAACATCTGTCGATACAAGAATTTTTCGTCGCTTGAGTCTATCAAGACACCATCTTCAATGCTAATGCATTGCAAATGGCGCATATAGTAGCACTCAATGGACGATATGATATGACGTAATCCGAAAGCACATTGTCACTGGTATCGAAAGTATAGCATAATAATGGCTGCCCACACTCACCCCACCCCACCCCCATCCGCACACACTTTCAACACACTCCGCCGCACTCAGTCAGGATCCATTTTCAAATTGTTCTCTTACACCATGCCGAACTATTATCGTAGGTCCGGTGCGTCTTGCATATTTGTGCCCCCTCCCCTCCCCTCCACAGACGCGCCTCATTGAGCTTTCATCACCACTAACGTGGTGTTTGATCTTTTACATCAGAACTTGTTATGGGACTATTTCTTCAGAAGTATCGGTTACTGACAGAAATTATATATTTTTTAAGCGGAATACGCCTTTCTCCTGCGATCAAGTTATAATAATGGTACTGCAGGTACTGCAGTCGTCACTGGATATTTCGGGGCGTTTGGTACTTGGGCATCCAGCACTCAAATGTTTTGTAGGGCTGGCGTTTTTTTTGTTTTTTTGTTTTTTTGTTTTTTTTTTGTTTATTCATGTGGACGTGGCCCATTCGATAGACAATTATATTTATATAACTCATTAGCATTGGCCAAATGCAACTAAACTTGTTTACATTTGTATATTATTATCATAGGAATACCCATATGTTGAAACATTTGCATGTTTTCACCTTTTTAACCCTTTACCTAACATGAAAAGCAGACAACACTTGCAAAACAAATTCTTGAATAACTATTATTTTACTTTTTTGTCTCAAAAACATAGGTTATAACCTCTCATTGGAACGAGCTCGAAGAGATCGTTCCAATGAGGGGTCATAACCTATGTTTTAGAGACAAAAAATGAAAACATAATGAAAATTAAATGGCGAGCTTTGAGAATAGCGCTGGCTGTTTTTGGCCGTTACGTTAGGTAAAGGGTTAAATCCATTGTATGGGAGCACGGTGACTCAGTGGTTACGGCATTGGACTTCAAACCTAAAGGCTCACGGTTCGATCCCCGTCAGTGGTAACTGCGTTGTGTCTTTGAAGGCACGGTGATTACTAAAGCGTACGGCACGGCGATTGTGCACTTGTCTTCAACCAATGCCAACTCTGCTTGTGTGTTATTGGTACGTTGGGGAGTGTGACAGTTGCTCGCCGCTGCTTGGTGGTTCTCTCAGGGCATACAGGCTTCCTCCACCCGTAGCCATAGGAGGGCTGGGGAACTACCCCATATCAACCTTACATGCATTGATGCCTGAAATGTCTTGAACTTGTTCGTTACTTTCACCTTGATGTGTCCTGTGTCATTTTGCTATGGTTATTCTTCCACTGTCTGGTTACTTGAGCCTTCAAAAATTACCCAGGGTACTCCAGGCATAAGTGGTAAAAGACCCCGGGCCTTTAACTATGGGGAAAATATAATCTTAGCCCAACACGAGAAAATGAAGTGGGGGATAAAATATGTTGTCCCACTCTTCATTTAGACTGGCCACGTCCCAGTACCACCCCCCCCCCCCCCCCCCCACACACCCATCGTTTCACCGTTCAGACAATACAGTCCGGCACTACAGTACCGTCGCCGTGGACTGGTCGTAACTCACGCGTGGGCAGTGATGTCTACGCATGCATTTACCAGGTAACTTAAAGATCATCAGCAGCAAAATATTAATTAATGAAGCACCGGGTTGTACTGCAAGTGCCGTGGAAATATTGCTCACCCGTGGAAAGTGACCAGTCCACGGCGGCCGTACTGTAGCTTCATCGTGGATATTCTGTATTTGCGGTGTCTGTAAATTTATGGCCAGACCTGTTCATGTTAACAAGAAAGTTTATAAATAAATGATGTAAAATTGTCTCTTGCGATTTGTGGTTTCCTACTGACCCAGATGTCATCAATACATTTTGCTGTCGTCGATGATTTTTTTACATCGTTATGCGTTCGGAGCAGTGAACAAAAGATTCAAGTTAAAAATTCATGTTTTGCTGTTTTCCACTGCTGCCAACTACGAAAAAGAATTAAATATTTAAAATGCGCCCCTGCAGTACATCGACTGGATGGTGTTTTATATATCATATGGCAAATGATGCAAATAGTTCTTCGACTAATAGTTTGATCGATAATTTAAGACCGTTAGTGATATCTGAACAACAGAGCCACTTGGGGTGCAAATAAAACGAACAAAATTTGTAATTTTCACTTTTTAAAATAAAGATTCGCCGGAATCAGGGAGGTTTGAATTGGATTCGGTAAAGGCGTTCTATTTGGCATTTCCAATGGGTGAGTATTTTTGTTTGTTTGAAAAATGGAGTCAGGCCAGTTCACGCTTCGCATTTACTGTCTGCTGAGATTCCAGAACTGGTTTTCTCAACATTTCTGTTGGAATCAGAAATCTAACTATCAGGAAAACCCCTTCTGTACATGTATTATATATTTATTTATTGGTGTTTAAGATCACATACTCATGCACAATGGCTAATCACGACCGTGACAGTTTTACGGGTGGAGGAAGCTGGAGTACCCGTAGAGAACCACCGAGCATCGTCGAGCAACTGTCAGCTCCTCAACATTCTAACTCTGTTCAAGCTCCGCTAAAGCTGGGTTACAGAGGTTGAAGACATGTGCACCATCGACGTGCAGTACGCCTTAGTACACGGCGTCATCGTGCTCCCATATAGGCAATCGGGATAAAGTGCCTTGCCCATGGACACAACGTCCATTCTTTTTTCTTTCCTAATTCCCTATTTTCTACGCGTCGTTAGTTCACCTACCAAAACCAGCAGAGATTGCCCAAAACGATAGCGACACTTTCGACCAATACTTTATTACAGGGGCCGTTTTGTCTTAGAAACGTTACCAGGAGGGGGCGGGGGGGGGGGGCTGGGGTCGGACCCGGACCTGGAGAAAATTTAGATTTTTCGAACTGAAAGAATGCTGCTTACCAGCATCTGAGCGATCGATTGCAGTCCACAAAGAAACATTTCGATGGCATATTAATTTTATATCATCTTCATCGCTTTTTCGGTAAAAAATGGTTGCACGGGGCTGGGTGCTTGGACGCAATAGAAGAAAATTTTGATTCTTTAAACTGACAGAAATGCTATTTTCTTGCATCTGAGAGATCAAATGCAAGCCAGGCTACTAGTATATCGAAATGTCTCTATGTTGACTGCCAATGAGAGTCCTCATAGAGAGCATTTCGGTATACCGGAAATCAGATCCATTTCGCATGTTGGTCATTTTCACAAACTTTCATGCACCATCACGTGTTGGGCTGCATCAATTTTGGGGGGTCGAGGGGGAACCCCAATAGGGGGCCCACCGGGAATTCTCCCGGTGGACCGTATGTTTGTCTCCGATTTCTTTTATTTTTTATGTTGTTTTTTTTTTTTTTTATTCTGTTTCAATTTTTTTCTTTTTGCTTCACCTAATTGTATTCAAAGTTTTATTACACATCCATTAAACTTGAAAATGGTTTAGATTATTCCTGCCCATAGTACGGGGTGAGAATCATAATTAGTTCACCACGGTCTATTCAAGTATGGAGTACAAAAGTCTCCTCTAGCTGAATTTGAGTAATCATGCATTTGAGCCAGGTCATTTGGATAGGTAGGAAAGTTTCGTCTTTGAGATGGTATTCTGTCCCGATGCCCCACCCCCCCCTCCTCCCCACACTTGAGGCTTTCGTTATCCCCAGACATACACAGAAGGACATGCGTTTGTGAATGGGTTAATCGATATGGCACGAGTGACAGCGCGGAAGGATAGAACGAGAGGCCGCAGGCCTCGAGCGTTATCCTTCCGCGATGGCAGAAGTGCCATAACGATTAACCCATTCACACACGCGTGTCGTTCTGTGTTTATTACATGCCTTCACGTCTATAAAAAACATTATTAGAAGGACACTCAGCAATTTATTTGACAACTATCAACAAAAAGAACACATTTTATCGCCAACCAAATTTGCGAGGGAAACCCCTGTTACTATTTCCTCCCCTGAGTTCCACTGTGTTATATGTGCCTACTGGCGCTTCTATTGAAAAATAGTCCGTCAACAATTTCCGTTCCGCACATATTTGCGGCAGAGATTTTCATTTTCCTCGTGGTTTGCTGTTGCTGTAGATGGGGACTTCATAGAACAGGCGTGTAATGAATTTTATTATTGCATCTTAGGCTATATCCAGAAGAATTGCTAGTAGGTGCATTTTAGCTTGAGTCAGTCATGTTACTGCTAGTATGGTGACTTTCTTGACTACTTATACTCTTTGAGGTATTCTCAGTAGAGAAAGCACCCAAATTTATTCATTTGGTCTTTTAACCAACTATCATGTTCATTCATAGAGTCATCCACTGTTGACTCATTGATTTGCTCAACATGTTCTGAAGTATCCTCTCGGCTCTAGATCAGTAAAATCAGTGGGATTCTTTTCTAAAGTGATTTCACCAGAATCATCCATTTTGTTTTGTTTTTCCGACTCTCCCAGTCAAATCACTGGTATCAGATTTGCAAATATTTTTCTGACACCATAAAAATTCAAATTATATGAATTCCCACAGTTCTGACATCAAATGTTACATGCCGCCAGCCCTATTAAAGACCATACGGCTCTTGCAGATCCAAATATCAATTTCTATGTCCTACTCAAATCGAACCACTTGCAACGTTTACACAATGAGCTCGGTAAAGTTGTATACAGATTGGGGCTGTCACGATTGATCGATCAATCGATTATCGATCGGTCATGCCGAAACGGATTAGTATATTTTGTTGTCGAAGAATCGGTAAATTTTACCCCGTTTTAGACGTTTAATAATTAAAAAAAAAAATTTAATTTGATGAAAAAACAATTGTTTCTAAAGGTAAAAGGTCAAGAAACGACGACGTTAAACCTCAAGAAACCGTTAGAAGCAATTGTCTTTTAGGTACATTCAAAGCTTTGATGTTCTGAACTTGTGAACCGTCAGTGTAATAATCAAGACCGGTCGTCAGTTGCGAAGTTCCTAAAGTTGAATGTACCTAAAAGAGGATCGTCTTCGTTGTTTACTTGAGGTAGGTCAACTGACTTGAACTTCATTTTTAACGACTTCAAAAAGAGGAAGAGGGGGTCATCTGGGTACGATTACTCGATTATTATCGATTATTTGAGACGATTAATCGATTCCTAAATTCAAAAATCGTGACAGCCCTAATACAGATTACTTGCCCTGCAAAGAGTTCGAGAACTCTAATATCCAGTAGACTGCATCAACATATTGGGGAGTTCGACTGGTGCCAGATTCAGATTGACCTTGTAGAGTTGGGATTGTCAGGAATAAAGGAAAAACAATAGTTACGTTTCACCACTATATTGTATTCTTGAACTTTGGCTAGAGAATTAGTCAGGTTTCACACATGGTTTGTTTGAACAATCTATTCATTTGTATGTTTGAACAGAAGTACATATAATATATGAGGGCAGTTTTGTTATCTACAGAATGTCAAATGGTTATTCTGGTGGTCAGTGGAGTGTTAAGTAAATGTGCCCAATAAACATAGTTATTGCGGAGAAATTAGGTTGCACTGATGGCCATCCATATATGGATTAATTAATTCTATATTAGAATCTGAAATACAGTGTTCCAGGCTTGGGAGGCTAATAATGTTTCCCAAATCTTGAAGGCTTTATTTCAGATTGACGTTTGTTTAGGTTTTACCTGATCTGGTTACATGTATATTCTTCCAGATCTGAGAACGTCGGTGTTTGTCGTTTGTTTACGTTTTACAGATCTGGTGATATTTTCGTTCTGCCAGATCTGGGAACGTCAGAGATTGATTTTTGTTTACGTTTTACCAGATTTGGTGATGACTACGTACTGACAGCTCTGTGACATATACTCACAAATATGCCTTTTAAAACAGGGCTTATTATTTGCACAAGGTTCAGCTTAGCATTAAGAAATATTATAATTAGCCATGAGATACTATTGTTGATTTACCAGACGACTGCACATAAACAATGGGGCTTCCCAATGGTATTATTTATATTAGTTTGCACTTGTAAATTAATTTAGTTGCGTTTGGCCTTGAATTTCATCTTCGGTCGGTTCAGTCCATTTCTTCTAGTTCTGCCTCCTTCAACGCGAAGACAAGGCCTGAGGTTGAAAGGTGAAGTAGAAGAAATGGACCAAACCATTACGAGACTCAGGTCCTGTATTTTGACGGAGCTGAGGCTGAAAGTCTTGTAAAGTAGTAGCAGTATAATCATTTATTTTCGTGACATGTTCATTTTAACAAATGATGGGGGCGCGGTGGCTCAGTTCGTAGAGGTGCAGGCTGCAAGCCGAGAGGTCCTCGGTTCGAATCCCACCTGCGGCAACCGCGTTGTGTCCTTGGGCAAGACACTTCACCCCGATTGCCTACATGGGGACACGATGACGCTGTGTACTGAGGCGTACTGCACGTCGATGGTGCGCATGTCTTCAACCAATCTAACCCTGCCTGTGCTGCGGTGCAGAGTTCAGAGTTACGATGTTGGAGAGCTGGCAGCTGCTCGTCGTTGCTCGGTGGTTCTCTCCGGGTACTCCGGCTTCCTCCACCCGTAAAACTGTCACGGTCACGATTAGCCATTGTGCATACGTATGTGGCCTTAAACATCAATAAATAAATATAAATAAATAAATAACAAATGATGATTAAAGCAAATACACTGCGCGCCCGGTCCTGTTGGATCTATATGTCACGCTGAAAACAAAAATGATTTTAATATGGAATGCTATGTAGAAATTGGAAATTTTTCCCACATGGGTACTAAATACTGGAGTGTGTTACTTGTACATAAAACTCTTCCTTCTCATATAGAATACGTGGAGTGTGAATTGTAACTAAATCACCCGCGGAGTGGAGTTATCACCCAAACTATAACTTTCAAATTTTATACATATGGACAAAAAACACAAGCAATGTTTCAGCCAATGGACCTCCGGGTTTAACCCGGAGGTCCATTGGTTGAAACTGTGCCTGTGCTTGTTATGCTTTGCAACAAATTTGCAATTTTTGCTTGGGTGGAATTTCCACTCTGCGGGTGATTTAGTGATAATACACTCTCCACGTACTATACGAGTCATGGACAAAGATAGCACACTGACGTGTGTGCTCAGTTATTATTTTTATGAAAGCTTCCTGGAGAAGATTTTGTTGTATCAATGCGGTTATATTTAGAGGGAGGGAGTCTAGTAGAGCATCACGTTTTTCAGCGTAAATGTTTTTCTGGGGGGCAAGTCCTGTGAAAATAGTATTTTGTCATTAAATATAATGGAAACAAACAGTCTCCGCTGACACTTCATTAGGCCACAAAGTCCATTCTCCAAGGTCTAGTGGTAGGCCCTGACACCATTTCAAAATGCAAGGCCCGGAGACCGTACTCTATACACCACAAACAGTCCTAGCGAATATCAGGACATTCTGTTGATACAAGAATTTTTCGTCGTTTGAGTCTATCAAGACACCATCTTCAATGCTAATGCATTGCAGATGGCGCATATAGGAGCACTCAGTGGACGATATGATATGACGTAATCCGAAAGCACATTGCCACTGGTATCGAAAATATAGCGTAATAATGGCTGCTCACACTCACCCCACCCCCATCCGCACACACTTTCAACCCACCCCGCCGCACTCAGTCAGGATCCATTTTCAAATTGTTCTCTTACACCATGCCGAACTATTATCGTAGGTCCGGTGCGTCTTGCATATTTGTGCCCCCTCCCCTACCCTCCACAGATACGCCTCATTGAGCTTTCATCACCACTAACGTGGTGTTTGATCTTTTACATCAGAACTTGTTATGGGACTATTTCTTCAGAAGTATCGGTTACTGACAGAAATTATAAATTTTTTAAGCGGAATACGCCTTTCTCCTGCGATCAAGTCATAATAATGGTATTGCAGGTACTGCAGTCGTCACTGGATATTTCGGGGCGTTTGGTACTTGGGCATCCAGCACTCAAAGGTTTTGTAGGGGTGGCGGCTTTTTTTTTTTTTTGTTTTTTTTTTGTTTTTTTGTTTATTCGTGTGGACGTGGCCCATTCGATAGACAATTATATTTATATAACTCATTAGCATTGGCCAAATGCAACTAAACTTGTTTACATTTGTATATTATTATCATAGGAATACCCATATGTTGAAACATTTGCATGTTTTCACCTTTTTAACCCTTTACCTAACATGAAAAGCAGACGACACTTGCAAAACAAATTCTTGAATAACTATTATTTTACTTTTTTGTCTCAAAAACATAGGTTATGACCTCTCATTGGAACGAGCTCGAAGAGATCGTTCCAATGAGGGGTCATAACCTATGTTTTAGAGACAAAAAATGAAAACATAATGAAAATTAAATGGCGAGCTTTGAGAATAGCGCTGGCCGTTTTTGGTCGTTACGTTAGGTAAAGGGTTAAATCCATTGTATGGGAGCACGGTGACTCAGTGGTTACGGCATTGTACTTCAAACCTAAAGGCTCACGGTTCGATCCCCGTCAGTGGTAACTGCGTTGTGTCTTTCAAGGCACGGTGATTACTAAAGCGTACGGCACGGCGATTGTGCACTTGTCTTCAACCAATGCCAACTCTGCTTGTGTGTTATTGGTACGTTGGGGAGTCTGACAGTTGCTCGCCGCTGCTTGGTGGTTCTCTCAGGGCATACAGGCTTCCTCCACCCGTAGCCATAGGAGGGCTGGGGAACTACCCCATATCAACCTTACATGCATTGATGCCTGAAATGTCTTGAACTTGTTCGTTACTTTCACCTTGATGTGTCCTGTGTCATTTTGCTATGGTTTTTCTTCCACTGTCTGGTTACTTGAGCCTTCAAAAATTGCCCAGGGTACTCCAGGCATAAGTGGTAAAAGACCCCGGGCCTTTAACTATGGGGAAAATATAATCTTAGCCCAACACGAGAAAATGAAGTGGGGGATAAAATATGTTGTCCCACTCATCATTTAGTCTGGCCACGTCCCAGTCTCCCCCCCCCCCCACACCCCACCCCCAACCCCATCGTTTCACTGTTCAGACAATACAGTCCGGCACTACAGTACCGTCGCCGTGGACTGGTCGTAACTCACGCGTGGGCAGTAATGTCTACGCATGCTTTTACCAGTTAACTTAAAAATCATCAGCAGCAAAATATTAATTAATGAAGCACCGGGTTGTACCGCAAGTGCCGTGGAAATATTGCTCACCCGTGGAAAGTGACCAGTCCACGGCGGCCGTACTGTAGCTTCATCGTGGATATTCTGTATTTGCGGTGTCTGTAAATTTATGGCCAGACCTTTTCATGTTAACAAGAAAGTTTATAAATAAATGATGTAAAATTGTCTCTTGCGATTTGTGGTTTCCTACTGACCCAGATGTCATCAATACATTTTGCTGTCGTTGATGATTGTTTTACATCGTTATGCGTTCGGAGCAGTGAACAAAAGATTCAAGTTAAAAATTCATGTTTTGCTGTTTTCCACTGCTGCCAACTATGAAAAAGAATTAAATATTTAAAATGTGCCCCTGCAGTACATCGACTGGATGGTGTTTTATATATCATATGGCAAATGATGCAAATAGTTCTTCGACTAATAGTTTGATCGATAATTTAAGACCGTTAGTGATATCTGAACAACAGAGCCACTTGGGGTGCAAATAAAACGAACAAAATTTGTAATTTTCACTTTTTAAAATAAAGATTCGCCGGAATCAGGGAGGTTTGAATTGGATTCGGTAAAGGCGTTCTATTTGGCATTTCCAATGGGTGAGTATTTTTGTTTGTTTGAAAAATGGAGTCAGGCCAGTTCACGCTTCGCATTTACTGTCTGCTGAGATTCCAGAACTGGTTTTCTCAACATTTCTGTTGGAATCAGAAATCTAACTATCAGGAAAACCCCTTCTGTACATGTATTATATATTTATTTATTGGTGTTTAAGATCACATACTCATGCACAATGGCTAATCACGACCGTGACAGTTTTACGGGTGGAGGAAGCTGGAGTACCCGGAGAGAACCACCGAGCATCGTCGAGCAACTGTCAGCTCCTCAACATTCTAACTCTGTTCAAGCTCCGCTCAAGCTGGGTTACAGAGGTTGAAGACATGTGCACCATCGACGTGCAGTACGCCTTAGTACACGGCGTCATCGTCCTCCCATAGAGGCAATCGGGATAAAGTGCCTTGCCCAAGGACACAACGTCCATTCTTTTTTCTTTCCCAATTCCCTTTTTTCTACGCGTCGTTAGTTCACGTACCAAAACCAGCAGAGATTGCCCAAAACGATAGCGACACTTTCGGGGGTCGTTTTCTCTTAGAAACGTTACCAGGAAAAGCACCAGGAGGGGAGGGGGGGGGGGGCTGGGGTCGGACCCGGGCCCGGACCTGGAGAAAATTTAGATTTTTCGAACTGAAAGAATGCTGCTTACCAGCACCTGAGCGATCGATTGCAGTCCACAAAGAAACATTTCGATGGCATATTAATTTTATATCATCTTCATCGCTCTTTCGGTAAAAAATGGTTGTACGGGGCTGGGTGCTTGGACGCAATAGAAGCAAATTTTGATTCTTTAAACTGACAGAAATGCTATTTTCTTGCATCTGAGAGATCAAATGCAGGCCAGGCTACTGGTATATCGAAATGTCTCTATGTTGACTGCCAATGAGAGTCCTCATAGAGAGCATTTCGGTATACCGGAAATCAGATCCATTTCACCTGTTGGTCATTTTCACAAACTTTCATGCACCATCACGTGTTGGACTGCATCAATTTTGATGAACCCCAACAGGGGGCCCACCGGGAATTCTCCTGGTGGACCGTATGTTTGTCTCCGATTTCTTTTATTTTTTATGTTGTTTTTTTTTTTATTCTGTTTCATTTTTTTTTTTTTTTTGCTTCACCTAATTGTATTCAAAGTTTTATTGCACATTCATTAAACTTGAAAATGGTTTAGATTATTCCTGCCCATACTACGGGGTGAGAATCATAATTAGTTCACCACGGTCTATTCAAGTATGGAGTACAAAAGTCTCCTCTAGCTGAATTTGAGTAATTATGCATCTGAGCCAGGTCATTTAGATAGGTAGGAAAGTTTCGTCTTTGAGATGGTATTCTGTCCCGATGCCCCCCCCCCCCCCCCCCCTCTCCGCACTTGAGGCTTTCGTTATCCCCAGACATACACAGAAGGACATGCGTTTGTGAATGGGTTAATTGATATGGCACGAGTGCCAGTGTGGAAGGATAGAACCAGAGGCCGCAGGCTTCGAGTTTTTATCCTTCCGCGATGACAGAAGTTCCATATCGATTAACCCATTCACACACGCGTGTCGTTCTGTGTTTATTACACGCCTTCGCGTCTTTTAAAAACAGTATTAGAAAGACACTCAGCAATTCATTTGACAACTATCAACAAAAAGAACACATTTTATCGCCAACCAAATTTGCGAGGGAAACCCGTGTTACTATTTCCTCCCCTGAGTTCCACTGTGTTATATGTGCCTACTAACGCTTCTATTGAAAAATAGTCCGTCAACAATTTCCGTTCCGCACATATGTGCGGAACAGATTTTCATTTTCCTCGTGGTTTGGTGTTGCTGTAGATGGGGATTTCATAGAACAGGCGTGTAATAAATTTTATTATTGCATCTTAGGCTATATCCAGAAGAATTGTTAGTAGGTGCATTTTAGCTTGAGTCAGTCATGTTACTGCTAGTATGGTGACTTTCTTGACTACTTATACTCTTTGGGGTATTCTCAGTCGAGAAAGCACCCATTTGAGTTTGTAGCTTTTGCTTAAAAGATTGTAATTTTTTGTTTATTTTATCTCCAAATTTATTCATTTGGTCTTTTAACCAACTATCAAGTTCATTCATAGAGTCATCCACTGTTGACTCATTGATTCGCTCAACATGTTCCAAAGTATCCTCTAGGCTCTAGATCAGTAAAATCAGTGGGATTCTTTTCTAAAGTGATTTCACCAGAATCATGCATTTTGTTTTGTTTTTCCGACTCTCCCTGTCAAATCACTGGTATCAGATTTGCAAATATTTTTCTGACACCATACAAATTCAATTTTTATGAATTCACACAGTTCTGACATCAAATGTTGCATGCCAACCCTATTAAAGACCATACCTTTCTTGCAGATCCAAATATCAATTTCTATGTCCTACTCAAATCGAACCACTTGCAACGTTTACACAATGAGCTCGGTAAAGTTTTATACAGATTAGGGCTGTCACGATTAATCGATTATCGATCGGTCATGCCTAAATCGATTAGTATATTTTGTTGTCGAAGAATCGGTAAATTTTACCCCGTTTTAAACGTTTAATAATTACAAAAAAAATTTTTTGAAATTTTATGAAAAAACAATTGTTTCTAACGGTAAAAGGTCAAGAAACGACAACGTTAAACCTCAAGAAGCCGTTAGAAGCAATTGTCTTTTAGGTACATTCAAAGCTTTGATGTTCTGAACTTTTACGTTAACTTGAGGTAGGTCAACTGACTTGAACTTCATTTTTAACGACTTCAAAGGGAGGAAGAGGGGGTCATCTAGGTACGATTACTCGATTATTATCGATTATTTGAGACGATTAATCGATTCCTAAATTCAAAAATCGTGACAGTCCTAATACAGATTACTTGCCCTGCAAAGAGTTCGAGAGCTCTAATATCCAATAGACTGCATCAACATATTAAGGAGTTCGACTGATTCCAGATTCAGATTGACCTTGTAGAGTTGGGATTGTCAGGAATAAAGGAAAAACAATTGTTACGTTTCACCACTATATTGTATTCTTGAACTTTGGCGAGAGAATTAGTCAGGTTTTACACATGGTTTGTTTGAACAATCTATTCATTTGTATGTTTGAACAGAAGTACATATAATATATGAGGGCAGTTTTGTTATCTACAGAATGTCAAATGGTTATTCTGGTGGTCAGTTGAGTGTTAAGTAAATGTGCCCAATAAACATTGTTATTGCGGAGAAATTAGGTTGTACTGATGGCCTTCCATATATGGATTAATTAATTCTATATTAGAATCTGAAATACAATGTTCCAGGCTTGGGAGGCTAACAAGGTTTCCCAAGTCTTGAAGGCTTTATTTCAGGTTGACATTTGTTTAGGTTTTACCTGATCTGGTTATATTTGTATTCTTCCAGATCTGAGAACGTCGGTGTTTGTCGTTTGTTTACGTTTTACAGATCAGGTGATAGTTACGTTCTGCCAGATATGGGAACGTCAGAGATTGATTTTTGTTTACGTTTTACCAGATTTGGTGATGACTACGTTCTGCCAACTCTGTGGCATATACTCGCAAATATGCCTTTTAAACAGGGCTTATTATTTGCAAAAGGTTCAACTAAGCATTAAGAAATATTATAATTAGCCATGAGATACTATTGTTGATTTACCAGACGACTGCACATGAACAATGGGCTTCCATAGAGGGTAGCCCCGTACACATCTGTGCGAGCAGTCTATTTGAAAATAATTAGAATTTCACTTAGCACAGCTTACGAAAACCTACCAAAGACACTTCAGACTTAAGATACATTTTGGCGGGGTTTTTTTTTTGGTGTTTGTATTGGACTTTCGTATTTCATAGCTTTGCTTTTAATCAAAATGTCTCAGAGCAGACTTCAAACAAATCGTCTTTCGCTCAAATCAGCATAGCGACACTCTTGGGGGCCTCGCAGCCTTTTATACCCTTGGTCGTGGCCACTGCACAATCAGAATTCAGGGAAGTGACTTCGTCATAATGTTGTCTTCAAAATTTATCGTTACGATGAAGCGATGGTTCTCCGCATTGTTAGAAAATAAACGTGCTATAAGTCAACAAATAACGATCCTTTCCGTGGATGACAATACATATAGCTTACCAGACATGGAAAGCAGGGATTTGCTGACCATAAATATAATGATTCGTGTCCAAACGATACGTGGACTCTCAAAAAGTAGTGATTGATTCGAGAAATGGATCGGCCCAACTTTGCAAGTTTCCAAATTTCGTCAATCAAATAAAGTTGGTGAATCACAGACTCAGAGCTTCCAATTATAGGACAAAGTATATAAATTGAAAGGGGAAGATGTATGTTTTCTAGAAATGTAAACGATGTTTCATAGATTGTATGTAAACTTGAGAAATTTATTTTTTTTATTCCTGGTGCGAAAACGGTAACAGTGTATATATATGTTTGTTTTTTTTTATTATGTATGTATTTGTTAACCCTTTACCTAACATGAAAAGCAGACGACACTTGCAAATAAAATTCTTGAATAACTAACTTTTTTCGTGTTTTGTCCCAAAAACATAGGTTATGACCCCTCATTGGAACGAGCTTGACAAGCTCGTTCCAAAGAGGGGTCATGACCTATGTTTTTGAGACAAAAAATGAAAAAAATAATGAAAATTAATTGGCGATTTTTGTGAATAGCGCTGGCCGGTTTTGGCCGTTACTTTGGGTAAAGGGTTGACTGGTTGCACTCACAAGCCTGACAATGATATAAAAGTACTCTCAAATTCTAAATTAACAACTGAAAATTGATTGTCGCTGTATGAGTTCGGGAGAATCTAAACTGATTCTCGCGAATCGGGACGAATTTTAAAGCCTGCTATAGAACCCCATAACAAAAGGGAAAGAAAATTCCTCCTTCCGAAACAACACCCGCTCTCTCTTACTTGGTAAACAGATTCGTTCATAAAAACTGAATTGTGGTGATTTTGAGACCATTCTCTTTGCATTGTATAATTGGAATAAAAATTTGAAGGTATTTTGCTCTTTCAGATGGGAAAGCGGAGAAACAGTAGTTACCGACAAGCTGTTGACGAACAGGCTTCAAGTAGTCAACCACCCACAGAATTACTACGTGAAGAAATAAGAAGGACATGTTTTCAGAAGATGGTGCGTAGAATTGCAAAGGAGTTTGTCACTGACGAGGATGATCGTTATTTTTACTCAGATCACTATTCCTGCTGCCCTCCGCCACTCTTTATACCAGTCATCACACTGTTGGAGGTATGTTCATAATATAATAATTTTTCAAGTCGGGACATTTTCGTCAGGATTAGAGTTTTAAGATATCTATTTTCCCTTGCTAGTATCCACGTACTTTCTTAAAAGACCAGATTTGATACTTGAAGTTGCGTCACGCATACAGCGTACCCAATTCAAGCCATTGGGGACCACTAATATTCCAACTTTTTCATCAAGGCATACCTTCGACGAAGGTATACCTTGATGGTGCAGTTGGAATATTAGTCAGTCGGGATTTGAGTCTTCAGAGTCGGGAAATTAGGTTTACTCCCACTCCCCCCTCCCCCATCGGACATCTTCCCGACGCCCCTATTTAGAGTGTGTCATGATACTTTTTGTCTGGAGCTTTCGGGGCCATTTATTTGAGCAAGTGGATACTGGTATCGAGAGGTATTGAGATTAAAAATGTGCTTGTGAAAGTGAATGTCAGGATTGTAAGACAAATACAGGGGGCGCTTTTGGTCAGTGGTTACGGCATTGGATTTAAAGGTCCACGGTTCGCTGCCCACCAGGGGTTACTGTGTTGTGTCGTTGGGCAAGGCACGTAATCTCGATTGTCCACGTGGGAGCACGATGGCGCTATGTCCTAGGGCGTACTGCACGTCGATGGTGCACTTGTCTTCAACCAATGCTAACCCTGCTTGTGCGGGGATAGTACGTTGGGGAGTCTGTCAGTTGTTCGCCGCTGCTCGGTGGTTTTCTCCGTGTACCCCGGCTTCCTCCACTCTTAAAACTGTCCGACACGAGGTGACCCTGGCTGTCGAAAGTGTCGTTAAGCCCAATAAATAAATAAAATAAATAAATAAATAAAATAAGGCTAATACGCAGTTTACTGAAAAAAAACAAGCAAACGATTTGACTATGCCCACTTGTATGTATTTCGGAAATTTAGGGAAACTTTAGGAGAAGCTTGTGGCTGGTTTGTCTCACCTGGATCCTCCACTGATCCTGTAAAAATACTAAGGTAATTCGCCAATAGTCGAACTGTCAATCTGCAGCACTTCTCGTCAAAATTAATCGGTTCAGCCCTGCCTCTTGAAATCTATGTGATTTGATTGGATGTTATTTATTTATTTATTTATTTATTTATTTATTTATTTATTTATTTATTTATTTATTTATTTTATTTATTTATTCATTTATTAAAGTCCAACGACACTTTAACAGTCAAGGTTATATCGTGTCGGTGACAGTTTTACGGGTGGGGGAAGCCATAGTACGCGGAGACAACTACCGAGCAACGGCGAGCAGCTGCCAGCTCCCCAACATCGTAACTCCGCACTGCAGCAGAGGCAGGGTTAGATTGGTTGAAGACATGCGCACCATCGACATACAGAACGCCTTAGTACATGAAGTCATCGTGCCCCAACGAATCGGCCGCATCTGCCCTCGTAATTTACAAATTAAACAGAAGAAAAAAAATTCCAAAAATTTCAACAAAACCATATCATGTGACCCTTCATTGATATGCTTTTGTTGACTTTCTTGTAAATTTGAAAGAAATGGTAATTAAAATAATAAATTTCTATATTGTGTGCGTTGAAACCCCCATCTCACATCCAAACACCTATGAGATAACAGAAACTTTTGTTCAATTCGATTCTTATAATTTAATTTAGAGAACTTGAAGAGAATTAAAAGCTTACGTAAAGGGCCCAGAATTGGACCAATGACTGTATCACTTTCCCTGCCCGGTGTTTTGTATCCCATGAAAATGACTCCACGCACTTGTGGCCTTCCGTACTTCCCCGTCTGTGTCTGCTCTTTCAACTTTGTCTGCACAAAATGGTTTTATTAAGCCTTACACCTGAAACACTTACGCGAAACCAGTGTTCCTTTCCAAACAGGGTTGTTCGATTTGAATCATTTGATTTAAATCATTGATTTAAATCATGATTTAAATCAAAGATTTTTTTTTTAAATCATTGATTTAAATAAAAAATTTACAAATATTCAGAAATATTTTCAAAGCAACTTGAAAATGAGCTGAAACAAGATGGAATACATATTAACTGGTGAAATACAGCTATTAGTCCTTGTTTATAACACTTAGAACTAATCTATGGCGTGGGAATATAAATCCCACTGTGTCGTGACTGCTGGAACTTGTTGGGAAGTTAAATGTTCCTGAATCTTTTATAAGTTTATATAATTTTCAGATAATATGAATAAAACTATATTGATGTGAACATAGATTTTAAACCATATATATGATTGATAATCTTTCAATGAACCCTAGGGGGCGCGGTGGCTCAGTTGGTAGAGGAGCCGGCTGCAAGACTAGAGGTCCTCGGTTCGAAACCCACCTGCGGCAACCGCGTTGTGTCCTTGGGCAAGACACTTTACCCCCATTGCCCACTTGGGGCACGGTGACGCTGTGCACTAAGGCGTACTGCACGTCGATGGTGTACCTGTCTTCAACCAATGCTAACCCTGCTTGTGTGGAGTTGGTATGTTGGGGAGCTGATAGTTGCTCGCCGTTGCTCGGTGGTTCTCTCCGGGTACTCCGGCTTCCTCCACCAGTAAAACTGTCACGGTCATGGTTAGTGTTCAACCGATTACCAACAATGGTCGGAGTCCGATTACCGGTTATTAGAGCTCACAATCGGCCGATTCTGAGGCCGATCCCGATTGTAATACCATGCACTACTAGACAAGTCGGGGCTCGAAAGAACTACATTAAACTAAACATTTTTCTTTGTTGACTGGAGTCGTAGTAAAATTACCAGTCGCGCACACTTGGGCGGTAAACGTGGCTCTTACAGAGCCACGTTTACCTCCCAAGTGTGCGCGACTGGTAATTTTACTGCGACCTGAGTCAATGGAGTACAACCCTCACTTTCCTGGTAGGAACTGGCGATTGCCGCAAGTACGTTCAATTGTGAGCTTCACTTGTCGTTTAATTTGTGTATCCCGTAAAAGAGGCGTCTGGAGAGATTAAGCATACACACTGTGGTTCTTTCTCAACTTTATTGAATGGTATCATTGGCATCATTTTACATTAGCAGTTGAACAAGATAATAAAATGCGATTAATGAATCATTGCAAAATGCTTGGCAACAATCGGTTGAACCGATGTTCCAGGAGCCGTTGCCGTTGTCATCCGATTGCCTACAATCGGCCGATTGTGGTGGCCGGTTCCGATCATCGGTTGAACACTAGTCATGGTTAGCCATTGTGCAGAAATATGTGACCTTAAACACCAATAAATAAATAAATAAATTCAATGAACCCATCGACTATACGAAATTAACTCTGAGAACAACAATCAGTGCTTTAAGTATCAAAAGTATCAAAAATGATTTTCAAGAAGTCATCTCCCTTCCAGCAATGCAGTAACAATGAGAAAATACAAGTTTCAATGATTCCTCTCTATTTCCATCAGAGACAAATGTCTATTCTATGCCAAATATATTCTGGAATTCTTCCCCTCATACCACCTCAAAGACTGAAATGGTTAACACAGGTAAATGTTTTAGTATCAGGTATTTGTGTCCATTCTTGGGGCAGCCTTTGGTACAAACTGCTGCCAATACACCGTGTTTCTCTTATCTAAGGGAATCATGTGAGAAAAAGTATCCTCTGATGAATAATTTATTGTATGGAAATAAAAATCAAATAAATCGATTTAAATAAAAACAATCCGATTTAAATAAAAAAAATCACCAACTCTGCTTCCAAACTTTCTTTTCTCAGACTGGCATTCCCATCTGTTTTTCTATTGTCTTGCCAATATGTAGCACGAGCCGACGAATCTCGAACCGGACGTTAAATGTATGTCTTTTATGCCTTTTGCAAAGATATGTATTCTGGCGCGCATCGACCATCGTACAAGATTTCTCCAAAAGACGTTTGATTTTTAAAATTTCTTATTATTCCACAGACGTTTCATGCAATAAACTTACACAGAGGAAAATTATATTCTTTATTTGCAGATTGGGACGTTTGTGTACTATTCGATGGAGTCTGGAAGAGTAAATTTTAATGGCCCTGTTCCAGTGAACAGTATATTCATTTATCGACCAGACAGAAGGATAGAAGTGTGGCGTTTCATCATGTATATGTTCTTGCATGCTGGGTAAGATGTGCTTACCAAATATAAAGATCTCTAAAATCTCCTCATATGTACCCTAACATCAGTCACGTTTGTGTCGCTTTCACTCTGCATACAGAGAACATAATGGAACACTGCAAAAAATATAGGTTCTCTTAAGAACCAAAACTGGTTCTAATCTTGTCCCTGAGATGGAGCCTGTTCTGTTTAAACAGTATTTATTTCAAATCAAATAAATTTATCAAGATTAGCATTCAATTTTAATAGAATATTACATGAACTTGAAATAGATTCAGCAGTAAACTTGGAGCTTATTCAACGCAGTCGCCAAACATTTTGAAACAAAGGAGATATGAACAGTTGGCATATCGAACCAGTTTTGGTTCTGTATAGAACCAAAACTGGTTCGATATGCCAACTGTTCATATCCCCTTTGCTTAATAATGATTTGAGACAACCTCGTATAAGCTCTAAACTTACGACTGAAACCCCCTCAATTTATGTTTAATTCTGTTAATATTGAATGCTAATCTTGGTAAATTAATTTGATTTGAAATAAATACTGTTTAAACAGAACTGGTTCCATTTCAGGGACAAGATTAGAACCAGTTTTGGTTCTAAAGAGAACCTATATTTTTTGCAGTGAATGCTCGAAATTTTCTGAACAGAAAAATCATGAATCTGTCACAGCAGAGCCCAGTGTGGCTTCAGCCACGCCTCTTCTCACCTCCACATTTTTGGACAATAATATTCAAACTATTTGATATTTCTTTATCATACATTTAGAATTGATATAGTTTGGGCTACACGGTATTCGAAACTGAATACCGATATCGGTGTTCAAAAAAATACCGCGTTATACCGGTACATCGAAAGACTGTTCAGATATCTGAATATACGTATCATAATCGGGACTTGAACCATCACAATCGGAACAAATCAGTATGCCTTGATGATACAGTTCGAATAACTCTTTACCCAACGCAGACTATATCAAAATTATTTTTTTAAATATTAGTTTATCGAATTTTTCAAAAATTTTCAACAAAACTATATCAAGTGAACCATCATTGGAACGAGCTCGTTCCAATGAGGGGGGGTCACATGATATTATTTTGTTGAAATTTTTTGAAAAATAATAATTGTTCAACTGCACAATTTGTGTATTACCCCTTGAGGATGCGGCCAATTCGTTAGGTACAGGGATAATATTTTTCGTTCGGGACTACAGTTAAAAAACTCAGGACATCTTGAAAATTGAATTGTGGGTAAATAAATAATGACAATAAATCGATATTTTTTTCAATTATACCGGTGTTCAATCGATACTGGTTTGAATACCGGTATGTATCGGTTTATCGACATACGGTGCAGCCCTAGATATGGTATGTTTTTCACCTCTCAAATTTTGATCGCTGTCATTTTCCGATTCCGTATTAGATGGCAGGTGTCAGAAAGAGGTAGGTACGCTATAATGTCAATCGAATCCATCCGAGTTTCAAGGAAACTTCTTTCATTTTGCAAATAAATAATTCCTCTCAACCCAGTTTCCCAATCAGTTTCAATTATTTTGTTAATTTATCGCCTTTCGATGTGTGGTATTGTTTTACGTTGGGCACGTTTGCAAAACGCGCTGCACTTTCCATGCAACACGTTAAAGAAAGTAAATAACGTTCGTTGAAAAAATATAGTTCCAGATTTAACTGTTTGTTTCTGGCGGATATCCCTTCCCTGGACAGCAAATCACTTGCCACTAGAATAAGTAAAATCTGGGAATTCTTAATTAAATTGACCTCCTGTAAATTGATATGAAATTTTGACCAATGATTTCTTGAGATAAATCAAGTCATGGATGCTTTATAGCTGTATCTCTCCAGCTTTCTCTACCCTAAATATATCCGACACGATATGACCCTGGCTGTTGAAAATTTCAATAAACAAAGAAACATATAAACAAACCTATTATTTTACATGTATATGAAATATATCATTCTTGCAATTGTATGATAGCATATTAAAACATTAATTAGTCTACCCTTATATGAATGGGTGTTCCAGTAATGATATTTTCTGTCTTGGGCGATTCCATTTTGTAAAGGTAGGATGAGAGTTAAGAACGTGAAATGCGTTTTGCACTGAAAAGGAGTTTGCCCCACAGAACATGCGCAGTCGCTTTTTCACACATTGGTAACCTTAACCCTTTACCTAACATGGAAAGCAGACGACACTTGCAAAAAAAATTCTTGAAAAACTATTTTTCTTCATTTTTTGGCTCAAAAATATAGGTTATGACCCCTCGTTGGAACGAGCTCGTCGAGCTCGTTCCAACGAGGGGTCATACCCTATGTTTTTGAGACACAAAATGAAAATATAATGAAAATTAATTGGCGATTTTTGAGAATAGCGCTGGCCGGTTTTGGCCGTTACGTTGGGTGAAGGGTTAACCCTTTGAATCCATAAAAACGCTTTCCCGTTCCAGTACAGTGATGCAACCTTCATTAATAAAGTAGATAGTTGCTCGGTGAATTTGGGTGGGAGGCAAAACAAAAGTTTCAACATGCAGCCCCCTAGGGTGCACGTTGAAAATATTGATTGGTCTTCTCCCAAGTAACGAATATATACTCTTCCAATTGATGGCTATGAACTGGCATGGAATATACCACCAGCGTCCATAGGCTTAAAACAGATTACAAATCTGTATTTACAGATTATTTAATGACTGTTTTTAAACAGACTTCTAATAAATTATTGCTCGCTGCTGCTCTGTGGTTCTCTCCGGGTACTCCGGCTTCCTCCATCCTCCCGTAAAACTGCCCGACACCATGTGACCCTGACTGTTGAAGCTGTCGCTAAGCCACAATAGAACAAACAAACAAGTTTAGTAAAAATTTAAATTATTTTTCAGGTGGGTTCATCTGTGCTTCAATATGCTTGTACAGATCGTAGTTGGAATACCTTTGGAAATGGTTCACGGCTCACTGAGGTTGATCACGGTGTATATGTCGGGCGTACTTGCAGGTAAGTAATCCAGTAGACCAGGTATCTCGCTTTACTGAAATCTATACTTTATTTATTTATTTATTTATTTATTTATTTATTTATTTATTTATTTATTTATTTATTTATTTATTTATTTATTTATTTATTTAAAGGGTGAACGACACTTTAACAGCCAATATCATATCGTGTCGGTGACAGTTTTTCGGGTGGAGGAAGCCGGAGATAACCACCGAGCAACGACGAGCAGCTGCCAGTTCCCCAACATCGTAACTCCGCACTGCAGCGCTGGTAGGGTTAAAGACACCCGCACCACATCGACGTGCAGTACGCCTTAGTACACGGCGTCATCGTGCCCCCGTGTGGACAATCGGGGTTGAGTGCCTTGCCCAAGGACACAATGCTGGAGCCTATACTATAATTAGCGATATGTTTGTTTGTGTGTGTGTATGTGTGTGTGTTTGTGGGGGTGTATCTGGTGAAAATGTGGGACACTGGAGGAAGGGGGGGGGGGCCTCCCCGGAAAAATTGAAATCCGAGACAATAAAACGCAATTTCATTGACTCTGAGTCCGTTTGTGTTCATAATTTATAAGTTATGAGAGGCATCAATAATCAGGCCACAACACCTGGGGGGGGGGGGGGTGGCTGAAATTTGGGGGGCATCTGCCCCCATATTGAACTATTTTTACTCCCCTGAATGTCCCCCCTCCCCCGGCTACGTCACTGATTTTGCTGCTACAATTGTGTCTATCTAGTTAGACTGGATACGATCAATCTAGTTTCCCAGAAAACTGCAGGGTGAGTTGTCATCTTCAGAAGCCCGAAAAATGTATGAAATCCAAATCTCTCTGGGATTCAGTTTGTTTCGAGTAACTGAGAATCAGAGAAAAGATTCGTAACCGAATTGAATCTCTAACGTTCTCCGAACCTACACTTTAAAGTCAGTTGTGTTAAAAAAAACAACCCAAATCAACTGGGTTGAGTGAATATGAACCCAATTGGGTTCATATTCGCTCAACCCAGTTGATTTGGGTTAATTTTCAACCCCACCGATTCAGAGTGTATCATAATTCAGCTCGGTGGGAAAGAATTTAGATACTCAGAAATAACATTGCCTTGATGCTTGGTCTGTTCTTTGCTTCGTCTATTCCTTCTACTTTAATCATCGGTTAATTCCAGGCTGGTCTTTGGGTTGAAAGACGGTAGAGGTAGAGGAAAGCCGAACCGGTTGAATGTGTAATTTTTGTGTCAAATGCAACTAACTTTGCTTACACTAGTACACATTATAAAACAAGAATACTTGTATGCTCACATATTTGCAAACTCCCATATTTTTAAACTCGTTGTGTAAACACGTAACAGCTATGGGGAAAAATGTGAGGGTATGCACCCCCCGCTCCACTCCCTCTTCCTTTTTCCAACTTTCCAACCTACATGTCGGTCCACGCGATTTTCATCAGCCCTTAAATCGACAGTGATCCTAGTTGGCACACAGGCTGACTCTAACGCGTACTGATAAATATTTCATCCTCGTTAAATAGGTCAAATGTCAAGGTCACATGCCTAATAAGATGGATTTAGACATTTACGACGGCTGATCAATTTGGATGCGGGGAAAGGAGACATAGCTCCTGGTGCACCCCTCCATCTAAAGCACCCATGTGTGCTTAAGAGTTTACATGTTTCAGTCACTTGTCGTCGCGAACATAACCATGATACAAGTGTCTTCCTCCGGGTTCCAGATAAGACTTTTCAGTCTTATGCACGTTTTTTACAAGGATTGGCTGGTAACATTTACAGTTTGCACACCACTCCTCATCCGCGAAGTTTTTATGGGGTGAGTTCTGTGGCTGTAACTTTGTAGACCCCTTCTCGATTACTACGTAAGGACCTTCTTATTCACGTTTGAAGTGTGTATTTCTCCACAGGAAGGACAGCCCTTTTACAATCTGTAATCAGTTGGGTTAAAAATCAACCCAAATCAACTGGGTTGAGTGAATATGAACCCCAATTGGGTTCCTATTCATTCAACCCTGTTGATTTGGTTTGATTTTAACCCATCTGATTTTAGAATGAAGTAAACTTGGTGTTGTTTGTTTATTGGGGTTTAACCCTTTACCTAACAAGAAAAGCAGACGGCACTTGCAAACAAAATTCTTGAATAACTAATTTTTTTCACTTTTTGTCTCAAAAACATAGGTTATGACCCTTCTTTGGAACGAGTTCGACGAGCTCGTTCCAAAGAGGGGTCATAACCTATGTTTTTGAGAAAAAAAAATTAAAAAAATAATGAAAATTAATTGACGATTTTTGTGAATAGCGCTGGCCGGTTTTTACCGTTACGTTGGGTAAAGGGTTAACAACACTTTCAACAGTCATTATCACATCCTATCGGACAGTTTTACGGGTGTAAGAAGCCGGAGCATCCGGAGAGAATCACCTAACAGCGGTGAGCAACTTCCAGACTCTTAAACTTATTAAATCAGCACAAGCAGTGTTAGCAACGGTTGAAGACGAGTGCACCATCTACGCGCAGCACGCCTTTGTACACACCGCCACCGTGCCCCTATGTTGGCAATCGAGATTAAGCATCTTGCCCAAGAAAACAACTCACTTATCACTGGTCACACAACTCAGTAACCACTGGTCAGGAACGAACCATAGACCTTTCGGTTTGAAGTTCTATGCTCTAACCACTGAGACACCACACCCCCAGATGTCGTCTGAATGTATCCAGGCATGTCACGAAGATACCCGATTTGGGTGTAAAACTGATTTATCCCGACTACGATGGCTCATGAAGCCCTGATTGATAAAACAACCCAACTACATCATGAAGGCATGCCTTCGACGAAGGTAATCCCTGATGATGGAGTTGGAATATTCGTTGTTCGGAAAATAACGCATGAAAAAATATTTTTAGTGTACATTTACATGGTGTATGATTAACAAATTGCAAAGATGTCCAGAAGTAAAGGTACTGAAGATATCGAATCAAAACAAACCTCGAATCAAAGCTCACCGCCCGGTCTACAAGTATTGTAGAAATTTCACATTCAAACAGCCGCATATATTGCCCGTCACTGGTGTATTGCATCCAATGGCAGCTCGTCTATGTAGGCAAGTAAATTAAAAAGGCGAAATATCCGGAAATGGAATTAAAGTATTTCGGAAGCGGAACCTCCTAGAACGCCTGTTCTATCATCAGGTCTATTTTACCCGAGACCTGATAGAAGAGTCCAAGGAGGTTCCGCTTCGGAAACTACTTTCGGAAGAGTTCAAATAGGAGACACCTGTAGGACTGTGAGAAGATCGCGGAAATTTCCGAATCACCGCGACTCGATTCGAATCGAATCATCGCGACGATCTCGAATCGTATCGAATTTCGAATCATTGCAGAGCCCTAAATGAAATATAATAGAAAATGTTGTATTATGTATATAAACACCGACAGCTACTCACGTGTTGTCTTGCCTCATCATACACTTCAGTTGAAATTGTCTACTGCAATTTCCATGTGTGAAGAATGTAAAAACAATTGTAAACTACCGTAGCTACTACAGTAGCAACGACAGTTTTCAATTGTTTTATACCTTCCACTCACACGCCAGTTCGATTGAGCGATTTTCGAACACGTCGACCATACTTGTTTTTCATTTCTTATTCTTTGTTGTTGCTTTTTTCTCATTTCAAAGCGAAATTAAGAAAACATGCACAGTCAGTTACTATCGTCACTATAATTTAGGGACCTGCGAATTGCCGATGTTGATCGAATCGAATTGGTGGAAACGAATCGAATTTCGAATCGAATCATTTTTTTTTCTAAAATAATAACCCCGATTATTAAAAGGCACACAGTTGTGTGGAGTGTTTTTTCGCCTCACCACCTCCCACACTATAAATTGAGATATAAACCAATATACTAGCGATTGATTGAAACTATTCGAATTGTTGACTTTGTAGCTTCGAAACAGCAGCAATAAACATTTTGTAACGAACCTGGCTGAGAGGGTTGATACCTCACTTTTATCACATATTTTCTTGGAAAAAACTGGTCACTTGTCATAATGCACAATAAGCTGAAATGAACAGTTGTAGCGGTAACAGTGTTTCTAGCGATGTAGCTACAACTGCTATACAGTTGTAGCTACATTGCTACAAACACTGTCACCGCTACAAGTCAGTTACATTTCTACTCAGAACAATTCTCAGTATAAAATAATGTGATCAATTACAATCTAAACATTAATGGTTATGGCCGAAGTACATTCGAAAATATTCGAATTCATGATTTCGAATCGAATCGAATATTGACTTTCGAATCGAATTTCGAATTTTCGCAGGAGTTAACTATAATTGTTTCATACAATGATCAAGGGAATGGTACGCAGATTCCTACTCATTTTCCAACTTTGGTGAGAGAAGTGAAATGAAAACAAAACGCTATTCATTTGAGCAAAATGGAAAATCTTAGCGTTTTTGGGGACTCGATACTTTCCACTCGCGTTATGTTGTCCTCATCTCGTCTATTAATGTCGTGTTTACATACTGGGCATTTTGCGGGGAATTCGAATATTCATCCGTTCGACAAGTCGTTTTCAAAGTGAAGTTTCGTCATTTCGAAAGACCGTTCTCTTCTGACTCTTCCTCCACGTTTGTCTATGTCATTCAAATATGCGACAATTCTCGGCTATTATGCTGTGTTTAAAACTGTCTGGTACAACAAGGTGCATGCCTCTATGGTATCAAAAGCAACTTCAGTTCTGGTTCGCGTGGCATTGTCCAAATGTCTTCCCACCTCACCCAATACAAAACTATCCAAGTAAACTAAAGATATTCCAACTTATAATCTTTGAAGAAAATACATGTATGATCAGGAAATAGTTAGTCACGTAGTATTTGTGCATTTATTACCCATTCATTTTTCACTTTTGATATGTACTCTTTTCAGGATCGCTTGGAACGTCGATATTCGACATGAAAGTCAATTTGGTGGGTGCATCTGGTGGAGTCTATGCATTATTAGCAGCCCATCTTGCTAATATATTACTGGTTTGTATGAAACTCTTTATGTCGTATTTAAGTGTCTGCTGAAGACTTTGGGTCCGGTAATCGGGTCCAAAACCCACTCAAACAGTAAATTGCTCTATTTCAATTCAAATATAATTTAACTTCAATTGTTTATAAAGTCCTGACTGTCCATGCTAAGGACAGCACACTGTAAGATGTTCACATGAGGCATCTTGAGTCCTGCGAAACTCAAATTTCGGGTCGAATCGAATCGGACAGTTTATTTCGAATTGAATCAAAGCGCTCGTCAAGTCGAACATATTGCACTTTCTTACAACGTAACCTGTGTCATTCTTAACTCAGGTCATGGCTGACAATTTCCATCATTGGAAGAAATTTACAGGAAAGTTAGCTCCCCTTAATTTTCTAAAGTTGTCAGTACATTGAATACTGAGGATATGAGAATTTTGTATAAAAATTGAAATTTCGAAATGTTAGCAAAGCTGTACCGTCGATGTGCGCATAATTTCACAAACTCCTGGCATTTTCCTGTAGAGAAATATGAAAAAACAGAAGCTTGCTTTTTACATTTTTTCCTAATCAGTTTCAATGTTTGACAATTATTCTCTGTTTCAAAGCACTTAAAAATAAGAAAACAGAGTTTTCGTCATCTTTTTATGTTCTCTCACTTGGGGGTATGATTTGCTATTTTTTCCTGGTAAGAATAAAACTTTCAAATTACTGTACAAACGCATTCGCTAATACAAAGAGTCAAAGCGGACAGTTAATGAGTTGCTTCTAATTAGCTTGCCTTAACCCTTTACCTAACATGAAAAGCAAACGACACAAAATTCTTGAATAACTAATTTTTTCATTTTTTGTCTCAAAAACATAGGTTATGACCCCTCTTTGGAACGAGCTCGCTGAGTTCGTTCCAAAGAGGGGTCATAGCCTTTGTTTTTGAGACAAAAAATAAAAAAAAATAATTAAAATTAATTGGCTATTTTTGTGAATAGCGCTGGCCGTTTTTTTTTCCGTTACGCTGGGTAAAGGGTTAAAAAGTCAGGTTTCCTTAAGTAACTTTTAATAAACAAAAACAACAGACAGCTCCGAGAGCTGTCTGTTGTTTTCGTTTATTAAAAGTGATAAAAGGAACCTCCGGTTTATTGTTAACTGATGTCATAAATGTTTTCTCAACAATTACATGCCTATTAATAGGACCTTCCTCGCCCGTCCACTAATTGCAAGGGAGATAACTTTATCGAAGATCGATTTCCATGACGAGATAAGTCAGGGATGTAATTTCTACAACGGTTGATAGGATTTTGATAACATCACGATTATTCGAAAAGTTCCGAATCTATGACTCGAATCGAATCATCGGGACGATTTCAAATCGAATTTCGACGTTTCGTCCGACTCTGGCGGCATCACAATGAATAAATGCAGACCAGTTTTGCAACTTTAACCGGCGTGCGTTTCTTTCTTTAGATAAAAATCTATGTCCCATTAAGATTAAAATCCCCGCCCTCTGATTGGACGAGAGCTCACTAAGTGTTTTCTATGTTTACGACTCCAGTACAATATATTACCCTCCCACGTCACCACGCGAAATATTTGAAATGACGTTGCCCGTTTTGTAGATATTCCGTGAAAGAGTGATTTGCAAATCGCTTTATTTTTGTAGATTTTTCATACGTGCAGCAGACGATGTTCCGAATGATGTGTTGTTTAAATTACAAGTCAGTTTACGATTAGGTGTAAGATGTAGTGACCTAGACCTTTATGATTTATTGATTCTGTATCCAATGACGTCGTGGGGTACAGGGGGGGGGGGTCATTTGGGCTATATACGCCATTGAGATAAATTGACGGTAACGTGGTCTGAGGTTTGCGGCTCGGGCTCGGTTGAACAGTAGCTCCGAGCCGCAAACCTCAGACAATGTCACCATCATTCATCACAATAACGTATAATGTTATCGAAACACAATATTTTAAACAGCAGTAGTAGGGACGTCGGAAATGTGTATATCTTTCAGCGAGGTTTCAATACTTGGTGGTTGGAATGTATATAACGATTTAAAAAACAAACAACAGTACAGTGCACAGTGTGCAATTTCTGAATTTTAGTTATCCCATTTTGGTGCAGTATGTCTGCCGCTTTTTAATTTCATACAAACCTGTTTGAACTGCTCCGGTATTTTCTTCTGCATTTTGTCAAGCAAAATGAAATGGTAACTGTGGAGAGTTTAGTTTTTCATACGAAAATGGGTTTATTTTTCGCGCGAATCTCTCCAGAATGGTTCTTGATTATGAAGCCGTTTGTACACGCTGAAGTCAGTTGGGTTGAAAATCAATCCGGATCAGCAGGGCTGAGAGAATATGAAGCCAAATGGGGTCATATTCACTCAACCCAGTTGATTTGGATTGATTTTTAACCCCCTAATTTTGGAGGGTAAACGGGTTGTCCTTCCTATGGAGAAAGACACTTCAAACGCAAAGAAGATCCCTGCGAAGTATTCGAGAAAGAGGCTATCAAGTTGCAGCTGCAGAACTCACCCCATAAAATCTGTGCTGAAGAGGAGTGATGTGCAAGCTGTAAATGTTTCTAACTAATCCTTATAAAAAGGACAGAAAGGTCTTTTCTGGGACGCGGAGGAAGAAACTTTTGTCATGGTTATGTACGCGGCGGTGGCAATTGACTGAAAACATGCAGGCTCTAAGCGCACGCAGTTGCTTCAGAAGGATGGTTTTACAGGGAGCTATGCCCCCTCCCTCTGCCACCAAATTGATCAAATATGAAACAATAATAGCTCAATAGTAATCAAAGAGGTAGTGATAATCATATAATTCGCCAATTCGGTTAAGCTATGGTTTTCTAGTTATGTTTTTTTTCTTTTATAGTTGAAATGTACTTCAAGCTTTCATGTACCTGCTGTTGTGAGCGGTGTGCTTTGTTTCACTTAGGTCTAAGGCCTACGGGGATTAATATACAGCAATTGAAGGATACGTTGAACTAATAAAGAGTACCTATCACGTTTCAAAGACATCAGTTGCCGAATAAATGGTGTTGATTATTTGAATCGCTCGCCACTAGCAGTGAAGGTTTGGCTGAAGCTCTGGGCATTTCCACGTCTCGTCTCACACAGGAAAGTGACGATGGGGACAGTGGGGGGGGGGGGGGGGTAGTTAGCGAAGAGGATTCTCAATAGTTAAAACATTTTCAATAGTTACATGTTTTAAGCCTTAAACCACCAACAGTTTGAAATTTCATGCAATTTTGTACTAGTACAGTACGTGGAGAATCTACTTACACTAAATCACCCGTAGAGTGGAGATTCCTCTCAAGCAATAATTGCAAATTTGTTGCAAAGCATAACAAGCACAAGCAAAGTTCCAGCCAATGGACCTCCGGGTTAAACCCGGAGGTCCATTGGCTGAAACATTGTTTGTGTTTTTTGTTCATATGTACAAAATTCGAAAGTTATACTTTGGGTAATAACTCCACTCCAAGGGTTATTTAGTTACAACCCATTCTCCACATACTGTGTATTTCGTAGTATTTTGTCTGTAGCTGGGAACTTTTGTAACATGCATTTAGTGAATTTTAACATTTCATGGGATTTTCTAACCGCAGTCTTTGCAAACATACCATTATGTTTGAAATATCTTTTGTTTGAAAGTTAGAAGTATATGGCAATCGAGTAGTCACGTACAGGGGGGGGGGGGGACATATTTAATGTATTATTATTATTATTATTATTATTATTATTATTATTATTATTATTATTATTATTATTTTTATTATTAATATTTTATTATTATTATAAAGAATTACTTTCGTTCAACGAAAGTAATTCTTCAAAATAATAATTGGAAACAAACGTTGCCGACCCGTTTCGTTTCGTTTATTATTGTTTGAAAGAAGTATATTGGGAGCTCGGCGGCTCAGTGGGTACGGCCTTGGACCTCAAACTGAAAGGTCTACGGTTCGATCCCCATCAGGGATAATCGCGTTGTGTCCTTGAGCAAGGCACCGTGAACTAAGGCTTCCTGCACGTCGATGGTACAGTTGGCTTCAACCAATGCTAACCCTGCTAGCGTGAGGTTAGCATGTTGGGGAGTTTGACAGTTGTTCGCCGTTGATGGGTGGTTCCCTCTGGATACTCCGGCTTCCTCCACCCGTAATACTGTCTGATACGAGGTGACACTGGCTGTCGAAAGTGTCGACAAAAATAAATAAATAAAATAAATAAATAAAAGTGTTAGATTTTAAGTTCGTGCCAACGGTCAACGGCCAGGAACATTATCGGAAAGTTTAACCTCTTTGCCCACCCTGTCACAAGATTTTGAGATCATAGATTCGGACCTGAATAAAAAAAGACACCAAGGCAACCAGCCTCGATGATTTTTATGTCCGATAAATTCGCTGTTGTTTTCTTGGCTTCCCAGAGCGAATATTCTCAACTTGCAGCCCACGAGGATAAGAATACTGATGAGCTGTAAATATATACAGATCTATCTCGGATATTAAAATTTCATTCTTTCAATTCATGTCAAGTGAAGTGAATGAATGACCAGTTTGCAAACAGAGCTGAAAGTCCGCGAAGGTCCACTTGATTGAGTGAGTGAATACATCCAATTGTATGTTTGTTTTTGTAAGTCATCAGAGCATTGAAAGTAGATTATTTAGCTTTTTTACGGCGTAAAACACCGGAACATGTCAGTCCCCGAGAGCCGACACAAAACTTATTTTCATCATTGGCCCGTGTTATTAAAAAAAATGGATTTTTATAACATACCTGCTCGTTCAAGCATGCACCGCAATGATACTATTAACAACGTGAGCGTTTATTACCAAGCGAAGAATAAAAAACCTTTTAATGTCCTGATTCTATTGACAGCGTTGAATGGAATATATTTTTGATGGGACGTTAGGATTATTATCAAATATGCACCATGGACACAAAATATTAATCTATGTTTATGTAATGTTGATTTGATAAAAAATGGTTGGATCTCTTTACAAGCAACGCTGTTTACCACCCTTCAATACTGACGCCATGCCTCACAGAATCCTTATCGACTTCTAATCAAAATCAAGATGCCATTGACGTCAACACCAACTACTTTGTTCACCAAATATTATAAACAAAGCTTGTTACAATGCTGACTCAGATGCTATATTTAAAACAATTAAACCTAAATTGGGTGATTTTTTGTACGTGTGGCTCTTTTTAAAATTTAGCTGATTCGATATGCGGTGGATAATGTTCATGCCAGGCCTGTCATCACTTTGCCGTCAGGCACAGAAAAATAGTCCGAGGTGGCGCCAGGATTTCCCCGACGCGAGGGTTTTGATCCCCGATAGGGGGTTAAAGAGTCCTTGGACCCACAAGGCAGATCCTGGTTCGGCCCGGTGGGGAATTTTTGTTTCAGTTCGGAAAAAGTTACAATATCCGTGACTCTAGATGTTTTGATAGTTTCAAAATGAAATGCAAAAAATTGTGGCTTGTGGAACTTGGGATCAAAAGCAGGTACCCGTTTTTGATACTCTAGTTCCACAAGCCACACATTTGATAAGTGCAATATAACTCACAGCAGAAGTTAGATGTGTGTCGACCAGTGATTGTGTAGAAAGTGTCTGGTCGAGCTAAAATAGAACTCTATCAATGTATTTAACCCCGCCTATGTCACAGTGATTATATGCCCATTAGGTTATTCGTATCGTGCACGTGTATCGGGTCTTCGTGGGTATTATCTCTATCTTCATGATGTTTGCATAATTTTAACTTCTCGACCAACCTGGTCGATTTTGCTGACGAGGGAGGGTGGGAGGTGCTAACCATCTCCGACTGCGCGGGGAGGGGGGTGGGGGCTCTTAAATTGGGATGCAATGCTGATTGAATAGCTCCGTAGCACCACCCTACATGGAGTTCATAGATTAACCCTTTACCACCTAACCTGAAAAGCAGACGACACTTGCAAACAAAATTCTTGATTAACTATTTTTTTTTCATTTTTTGTATCAAAAACATAGGTTATGACCCCTCATTGGAACGAGCTCGACGAGCTCGTTCCAAAGAGGGGTCATAAACTATGTTTTTGAGACAAAAAATGAAAATATAATGAACATTAATTGGCCAATTTGAGAATAGCGCTGGCGTATTTGCCGTTACGTTGGGTAAAGGGTTAATGGTACATATGCTCATCGGCCATACAATGTGGTTTTAACCCGTTGTCCAACGTGACGACCGTATCCATTTCTACAAACCAGGTATGACATGTCAGAACAATGGAACAGTTTGACAGTTAACTGTCAAGTTGGGGGCGCGGTAGCTCAGTTGGTAGAGGTGCAGGCTGCAAGCCGAGAGGTCCTCGGTTCGAATCCCACCTGCGGCAACCGCGTTGTGTCCTTGGGCAAGACACTTCACCCCGATTGCCTACATGGGGGCACGATGACGCTGTGTACTGAGGCGTACTGCACGTCGATGGTGCGCATGTCTTCAACCAATCTAACCCTGCCTGTGCTGCGGTGCAGAGTTCAGGGTTACGATGTTGGAGAGCTGACAGCTGCTCGTCGTTGCTCGGTGGTTCTCTCCGGGTACTCCGGCTTCCTCCACCCGTAAAACTGTCACGGTCATGATTAGCCATTGTGCATAAGTATGTGACCTTAAACATCAATAAATAAATAAATAAATAAATAAATAAATAAATAAATGTCAAGTTAAAATTCCTCCTCATCAATAGAGGAACGACATCTTATCAAACTTGATAACTTAAAATACAAAAAACGTCCGAGAGTCATCAAACTCTCGGTACAATGTTGAGTTATCTGGGTATAATTGGCGTTATAGAGGTCTTCTCACCTGTCGTCAATTACTTTAACAATAATTTGACAGTATTGTACCCATTGGTGTGCACACCTGCAAGCACATCTGGTGTTCGACTTAAATCAATGGCTACTGTGGTCGACAACAGCTATTATTACCACTCAATCTATAAGTTACTAGTCGATTAACATAAGTTTGGAGGCCCGTTAAAACTCCATAATTTCAGTGACGTCATTCGACGGAGCCGGGCCGTGGGCGATAATGGTATAAATAGCCATTAGCGGCCCGCGGTCCGTCTATTTTTAGATGCAAGTTAGCTGTAACAGGGAGTGGTAATAATGGTAATAACATGATTGTTGTCAGGCATCATGATTCATTAGCGGCCCTGCAGCAATGATGAACAGCCCTTGGGCTTATTAACGGCCCTCGACTTCGTCTCGGGCCTTTAATAAACCCTCGGGCTGTTCATCATTGCTGCAGGGCCGCTAATGAACCATAATGCCCTCCAAAATCATGTTACTGTTATATTACTAACAAGGTTTGTGTTTCTCAGTGATTCTCATCAAACCTGCTGCGTGTGGGATTCGAACCGAGGGCATTTCGGCATGCAGCCTGCATCTCTATCGACTGTGCCACCCCGCTCCCGTATTAGTGCAACAAAACTTTACTATATTTCTATGCTATACAATTATAACCTGTCCACCAAGTACATTCAAATACTCTTATAATATTTTGTTACAATTCACTAAGGGTTCTGGTGACCCTTTTTAATACTTTCCCCAGCATAATTCACATCAGCCATGACTAGATTTGATAAAAATATTTTGAAAATATTCAGCGGGTTAAGAGTTAAGCCAGTATGGAGAACTGTAAATATGTTTATTATTTTCCCTTCAAGATGTTGAAAGTTTCTGTGTTTTATTTTTTTATTATTTATATGTTTTATTCAACCCTTTACCTAACATGAAAAGCAGACGACACTTGCAAAAACAATTCTGGAATAACTATTTTTTTATTTTTTGTCTCAAAAACATAGGGTATTACCCTTCATTGGAACGAGCTCGTTCCAATGAAGGGTCATAACCTATGTTTTTGAGACAAAAATGAAAAAAATAATGAAAATTAATTGGCGATTTTTTGAGAATAGCGCTGGCCGGTTTTGGCCGTTACGTTGTGTAAAGGGTTAACGCGGAGCTAACAAACATAGGTTCGACAGAAAAAAATTCCCCATTGTTCCTCTCTAATATTTAGAAGAGCTCTAAAGTTTTGAGAATATTTTGATTTTATTTTACATTTCAGTGAAATATATATATATACTACTCAAAGTTTGCTAAGCACCAAACATTTGACACATCATTGTGAAATTTGCGATATTTTTGGTGGATATGATTTAGGAATGTATTGAGATGGTCCCCAGTGTTTTCATTAGCTCTCTTGACAGGCAGACTTTTCGTGACAGTCATGGAAAGCATGTACCCCTTGATCTTCATGATGTTTTCGTGTACTGTCTACATGTACATGACATGTGTAGGGTATTCAATCTTCATTTCCACACAAACCCTTGTGATTTAATGATTGAATATGGCAAATGCAAATGTAAGAAGACATTTGTCTGAAGCAGGGATGTTGGAGCAAGGGCCTACCCATCGTCAGGTTGGTGAAGCCCTTGGTGTGCAGCATACGGTGATCACCAGAGCCTGGACAAGATTTCTGGAGTATGGCACACCAGTAAGACGGCATGGTGGTGGCAGAGACAGGGCAACATCTGCAGCTGAAGACCGGTTTTTGATATTTCAGGCCCGTAGGAACCGCTTTGTCACAGCAACCCGGCTTCGCATTGACCTTCAGAATGCATCCGGGGTAAATGTTTCGACGCAGACGATCCGGGCAAAGTTGCACGAATTTTGTCTCCGCTCGATAAGACCATGTATTCGCATTCCGCTGTCCCAGAACCACCGCCAGGCACGACATGAATGGGCCATGGACCACGTTGGATGGGCCAGGGAAGATTGGCGACCTGTCCTTTTTACAGATGAGTTAAGGTACTGCCAAGACCACACAGATAGGCGTTCTAGGGTATGGAGAAGATTAGGATGGCGATTCCATGCAACCAACATTGCTGAGCATGACCGCTATGGTAGAGGGTCAATCATTGTCTGGGGCTGCATCAGCAGGAATGGTCTACAGAGCTCTGTGTCCGTGAACGTGGAACATTGACTGCACAGCGGTATTGATGAGATCCTGGATGTCCACGTCAGATTGTATGCAGGTGCAGTGGGTGATAGATTCATTCTGATGGACGATAATGCCCGTCATCATGTTGCCCATGCTGTCGGGGAGTGCCGACAGAGGGAGGGAATGGAGCGTATGGACGGACCAGCAAGATCCCCTGACCTCAATCCAATCGAACATGTCTGGAATGAGTTACAGCTAGCAATTTCAGCCCGTCCAGTCCAGCCAGCCAAGAAGTGTCCAGGAGCTTGGTGCCATGCTGGTCCAAGAATGGAACAACAACCCGCAAAGGACCAACAGGAACCTGATTGGGAGCATGAGAAGGCGTTGTCAAGCTGTAATTAACAGTAATGGGTCTCATACTCGATACTGAACCCATACCAGTTCGCTCCGTCAAATTTTTAGCAAATTGAAAAATTTCCTCTTTTACCAATAATATCCATTTTCCATGGTTATCATATTCAAAAGCTAAAAAATAATGTCAAACACAAATGAAATCTTAATTTCTGTACTTAAACCATTAAAGATATAATTAAATAAAAAAATATATACACTTTTCATTACAATATTTCAACTAAAACGTAAAACAGGTAGTTGGATATACTTGGTGCTTACCAAACTTTTTAGTAATATAGCAATACGAGCCTCCAGTCAGAATAATGTCATTCTCATATAACTATAGAGACGTGTGTTCTACTGACTGGCGCTATGTCTCTGGGAATAACGGGCAGAAATCAACAACAAAATTCACATTTCACTAATACTTGTTGTACGGGATTGCTTCCAGTACTCCTGAAAGTTCTTTTTTCTCAGTGCAATACCTTTATGATAACATTCAAAAGAAGTCTGTACTTTGTTTCAGAATTATTCACGCATGGAACTTAGAATGCTAAAATTGGTATCCATAATTGTTGTAGGTGAGTTTTATGTTTCATACTCTAGCTTAGTGGGTTACAGCTGTTGGGTATCGGTATCTCACCCTTTCACTAACATGAATAGCAGACGACACGAAAAAAACATTTCCTGAATAACTAAACATTAATTTTTCACATAATCACCGCCAAATAGCTCGTAACGGAAAATATCGTTTACAGAACATATAATACGGAAATGATGTCAGAAGTGAAAGTCGACGTTGTAACGCTGTGAGTGATTTGGTTTCGTAAGTAGAACTGAATTATTCTTGTTTTTTCATTAATTGTCTACCTAATACAAATAGCAGACGACATTTGTAGAAAATATTCCCCCGAATAACTAAATATTTTTATTTTTTGTCCCGAAAACATAGCTTATTACCCCTCATTGGAACGAAATCATTCCAAAGGGGGTGGGGGGGGGGGGGAGTCATAAGCTATGTTTTGAGGGGAAAATTAAAAAAAAATAATAAAATTTGTGAACAGTGCTGGCCAGCTTTAGTCGTTACGCAAGCTAAGAGTTCAAATTACACATCATGTGATAAATACAATCTTAAATTCGTCACGATTTCGTCGCCTGAGTGCTAGAATGTCCTATGTCCCCTATGGGACATAGGACATTCTAGCACCCAGACGACGATTTGACATGAAATAGCTAATCCTCGTCCACAAAAAGCGATCTGATCATTGGTTAATTTTAGTGAACTGGGTACAGAAATTTTGTATGATATCACGATTCATTAAATTTTTAATGTTTATTCGATAAAGTATTGATCAGATTTCAGTACATGTTTATGCGGTTTCACATTAAGATTGCCTTGCGCAAGAGCGAAAATCACGATATGTCAAACACAGAGTTGTTCCCCTTCGTTTATTCTGATTTGCTGCAAATTTTAACAGTTTGTGGGATAACTTGTACAGTAATTATCAGTGTACAATAAATATTAGTTATTCGTTACACTTCTGATTATGGCATGACTCATCTGGGATCCGGGTGATGGTTCTTCGAAATGTGATACTTGTTCTCTCTTGAAGACTTGACAGTTGCGGGCTTTCTGATATTTAGTATTTTCAAGCGTATAATCCTGCAGGAACTGTCGGGCAATTTGTTAAACAACGACTGCAAGACCAATATCTGCAATCGAGGGATGCACAAAAGCGAGAATCATCGAAATCGAGTACATATCGTATTTTTAAGGACTGTTTTGGTATAGAAAAGTATTTGGCAAATCTGAATAGGACAGAGGCAATTACCCTTTTGAAATTTCGAACTTCAAATCATAACTTACCAATAGAAACTGGGCGATGGGCGGGGTTATTGCGGGAAGAACGATTATGCAATCTTTGCAAATTAGAGCTTGGCGACGAATACCACTATATACTCGAGTGTACCAAATTATCCAGTTTACGTAAAAAATACCTTAGTGAAGTTTATCGACACCGGCCAAATATTATCAAATTTAAAATGCTAATGACAAGAAATCACCCAAATACCCTTAGATTATTGTGTAAGATTATTAAAGAAATCAATAAACTTGTCTTTGGGAGATAAAGATAACTAGGAGACCCTGAAACGAAATAAGAACATAGAAAACACTTAAAACCTTTTCATTTTATTGGGTGATTCCAACACTTATTTTTGCTGCCCCCGCGTCAGGTTTTTAGATGATTAAAACGCAACGGTAAATTTACGCCCTGTCAGTGTGATACGCAACAAGGATTTCGCGTATAGGGATTGTGATGGTCGTTGAGCTGTGTCTTGAACGGAGCGAGGCGATTTTCACAATCTCTGGTCGCGGAATATATAGACCCAATCATTCAGGCCTTAAAACTAACGACAAAATAATGCGCGATGAGTGCGAGTCATATTTGTAACAACTTTTTTTCACCTTGTGTACCATCGTATGATGGTTTTATAAGAGTAAATAAATCTATATCTGTATCTGTTATTGATTCATAGTACCTAGAGCTGAAACGATTAAGGGATTTTCTTGTTCGATTAATCACGTGGATTAACTTTGGTTAACCGATTAATCACTTGTCCAAATAGATATCTGAATAAATGCCATACCGTTGATGATTTACAGCATGAACCCTTTACCCAACGTAACAAACAAAACCTACTAGGCCTATATACAAAAATCTCCATTCAAATTAATTATGTTTTCAATTTTTGTCTCAAAAACATAGCTTATGACCCCTTATTGGAACGAGCTCGTTCCAATGAGGGGTCATAAGTTATGTTTTTAAGACAAAATGTTTAAAAATTTAGTAATTCATGAGGGGCGCGGTGACGTTACGTAACCGGTTCTCGTCCGATCACCGAAGTTAAGCAACGTTGAGCCCGGTTAGTCCTTGGATGGGTGACCGTCTGGGCGATCGATTCGGCCGCCCGCGTTGTGTCCTTGTGCAAGGCACTTCACCCCGATTGTCGACATGGGGACACGTTGACGCCGTGTACTAAGGCGTACTGCACGTCGATGGTGCGCATGTCTTTAACCAATCTAACCCTGCCTGTGCTGCAGTTCGGAATTACGATGTTGAGGAGCTGGCAGCTGCTCGTCGTTGCTCGGTGGTTCTCTCCGGGTACTCCAGCTTCCTCCACCCGTAAAACTTCACCGACACGATATGACCTTAGCTTTTAATGTGTCGCTAAACCCTAATAAATAATAATAATAATTGTAATTCATGAATTTATTTGGAAAGTATCGTCTGCTACCCGCAATGGGTAAAGGGTTAAGAATGACCATTTCCAGCTACTGATACAGTGTTGGGGAGCTGGCAGCTGCTCGTCGTTGCTCGGTGGTTCTCTTAGGGTACTCCGGCTTCCTCCACCCGTAAAACTTCACCGACACGATATGACCTTGGCTGTTAATGTGTCGTTAAACCCTAACAAATAATAATAATAATAGTAATTCGTGAATTTATTTGGAAAGTATCGTCTGCTACCCGCAATGGGTAAAGGGTTAAGAATGATCATTTCCAGCTACTGATACAGTATGATGATCATGCATGTAAAGAGGTATGTCAGCAAGTAACTTGCATGCTTTACTCTGTCTCGTATAATTGATGTGAGTCAGTGTGACAATGTTTACCTGTTTTGGAGCAAGTTTGTTCCTTTGTTAATCCATATAATACAGTAGTTCAAAAGTAACGGTTAATCGATCAATTGCTTTTTGGATCGATCAGGATGTTGATCATTGATTAATCGATTAATCGGTTAACCGTTTCAGCTCTAATGATACTCCACGAAAGGTCTTCAGGAGACCTGGTCCTTTTTTCAAGATGAGGATAAGAGTCGAATGTGAAAATGTACAATGTGTGTCTAATACACCCGACTCTTATCTTTATCTCGGGAAAAGGATTCTTTCACCATAGATGTATCTCAGAAAGGGATTCTTTTAATGAGATTCCGTAAATGGCTCCTATATAGCTCTTAGTAGTCCTACCATTGGCTTCTTCTACAACTTCCGCTCTCTATCCTATGATCAGCCTCTATTGTATTTACCAATTTCGTGTTCAACCGACTACCAAAAAATGGTCGCTGACCGATTACCTGTTATCTGAGCTCACAATCGGCCGATTCTGATGCCAATTCCGATTGTAATGCCGTGCACTACTGTACAAGTCGAGGCTCGAAAGAACTGCATTAAATTGAACATTTTTCACAGTGTTAAACTTCGTTGCCTGGGGTCGCAGTAAAATTACCAGTCACGCACACTTGGGCGGTAAACGTGGCTCGCAGAGCCACGTTTAGCGCCCAAGTGCGTGCGACTGGTAATTTTACAGCGACCTGAATCAATTTAGTGCGACCTTCACTTTTCCGGTATGAACTGGCAATTGCCGCAAGTACGCTCAAGTGTAAGCTTTACATGTAGTTTAACTTGTATATCCCGTAAAGGGGCGTCCAGAGAGATTAAGAATACACATTATGGTTGTTTCTCAATTTTATTGAATGGTATCATTGACATCATTATACATTAACAATTGAACAATTGCAGAAGATAATAAAATGCGGTTAATGAATCCTCACAAAATGCTTGCCAGCAATCGGCTGAACCGATGTTTCAGGCGCCGTTGCCGTTGTCATCCAATTGCCCACAATCAGCCGATTGTGATGGCCGGTTCCGATCATCGGTTGAGCACTATTTACCATTACTAAAGGTCTGTACCATCCTTGCTGCCCTGTAGCATTATAATTGACTTGTGGATCTGTGGCTCCCAGAACCTGTCATTACGCTACTTCCGCTAGGGGATCCAGTTCATGTCACTATCATACTTGGTTTCTAATACTACTAGCAGTCGAATAGAATCTGCTTGCTTGAACGACTCGAGTCTTATCGAACAAATAAGTTATCAAGTAATTGCATCTTGGAGCAGATGCTCTTACTACTTTACGACTCATCTCGGAGAAAGTGTAACTTTGTAAACACAAAAGGGATTCACGTAGTGGGATTCCGTAAAGGGGCTTCCAGAAGTTGGATTGCGTAAGCGGAATTCCAAGCTCATAGCACCCGATAGGCTTCTGGTTTCCAGATCACCACATGACCTTCGAAGATCAAAGACCACTACTGCTGACTTGCAGACAGTCAGCATCATCTGTCCTTTGATCAACTTCTGTTGTAGTTACCCAATACTATAGTCTTCTACAAACACTGGCTACCACTCTCTGTCCTGCGCTAGACCATTTCACAATTGCTATCCAGTTGTAGAACAAGAGGGCACATGCCGTATTAGACAACCATGCATAACCCGCAACTCTGCCTTGCCTAGTTTTACGCACTACCAATACCAACCGTGGGACAGCACAACGCCAAAGGCTGATAGTGGTACTAAGGGATAGCAGTAGACCAACAGTGGTACAGCCCGTATATCTAATGCTACCATACTAGACAACCAGGCATTACCTCCCAATACTAACTGCCCCAACATTACGTGCTACCTAACACTCACACGATGAGATGAAACATTTTCGAGGTTAGTAGAACTAAGGTCTAACAAACAGTTCATCCTGTTCTACTGTACCAGATACTGCATGACCTGTCATTTGGTACTCCTCATATCAACAGTGGTACAGCATAATGACTTGGGTGGATAGTAGTATTAAAGGCTAACAGTAGACCAAATGGGTTCAGAAAATACGCCATATACTTCTAATATAGTAAGGGCTAACACTAGACCAGCAGGGTTGCAGACCGTTCATCCTATAATACTACACTAAACAATCAAGCAATACTCCCATCCCACCCCACTTCCACAATACGGCCTGCCCGAGCATTACCTACTGCCAATACCAGTGATAGGATAATACAAGGTATTCGGTAGGTTAGTAATACCAATGGCTCACAGTTGATCTACGGTGGTACAAACCATACACCGTATACTACCGCACTAAACAACCAAGCAATAATCCCACCCTATCCCACAATGCCGACTGTCCTGACATTACGAATACATATAACATTCGTAGGATAATGCAAAGCATGCTGTAAGTTAGTAGTACCAATAGCTAACAGAAGACCCACAGGGATACGAACCATACATCTTACATTACCGCACTAGAAGACCAGGCATTACCCACACCCAGCCTCACAATACTACCTATTCCAGTCACAGGATAATACAAAGCATTCGGTAGGTTTGTAGTAGTAAGGGCTAACAGTTGACCTACGAGGGTATATACCACCTATCCCATATTATTCTACCCTATCAGTCATATTAAAATGGCCGACATAACCTGACCCGAACAATGTTATATCTTATTGTACAGTGGACATCAACTGCACGGCGGTCAATATCTCCGTGACGTTGCGTGCGTACAATGACGTCATCGCGTCACCAACAACGTCAGCAGTTTCGCCGGGAAGTCTTTCAACAAAGCACAGATTAAAAATCGATCTTCCATCACATACCATACTATAGCTCCAAAACCGTGTACATACATACATGTATACCCTACTATACTATTCTATATATGCAGTACGTATACACTCTAAAATCAGTTGAGTTAAAAATAAACCCAAATCAAGTGGGTTGAGTGAATATGAAACCCAGTTAGGTTCATATTTACTCAACCCAGATGATTTAGGTTGTTTTTCATCCCAACCGATTTTAGAGTGTCATTATTTAAGTCCATGGACAAAATGGCTACATACCCCGTTAAATAACTGGTTTAAACTCGCTTTTTCAAAAGCATTTATTGGAACCCACAGTACAGTCTGGTCGTAATCCACGCGTGGGTAGCGATGTCCACGCATTCGTTTACTGGGTTATAAAAATCACCAGCAGCAAAATTTTAATTAATGAAGCACCGATTTGTGTGCGAATGGATAATCATTTATTTCATGGCAACCAACCAGGGACGTAGCTAGAGGGTTTTCAATGGGGAAGGGGGTGATCAGTTAGATTTCTAACGGGCTGTTGTGGTGCACGACATACCTTAGGAATATCCCGATGGCCGCAGTCCTGAGTTTAAGGAGAGTTCAAGAGGGCTATCTCACTCTCGATGGTGGGGTCTGGGTCGGCTCCCTCTGGGAACATGTTTAATTTTGAACCCCTGAGATTGATTCTGGGGTCTCCTTCTGGCCTACATCTACTCGTTTTATCCACAAGAAAAAATTCCTTCCCAGGGTAGGTCCACGAGTTTTCCCTTACACTGACGAGACCAAACAAGCACTATAAACTGACAGCTCTTCAGCCAATACCTACCTACTCCTTCCAACTGGCTGCAAGTCAGTTAGAAGGAGTATTTTGGGCTGAATAGCTATCAGTCTATAGTCTTGTGCAGTCAAGTCAGTGTAGTGGAAACTGAACGATTTATCCGAAAAACCTGATCTGTCACAGATTCGAGTCGGAATTTCCGAAAAGTTTGTGGGCTGATTTTAAAAGTCGGAGAATTTGATCGAAAATTGGAAAATAAAATCCCTTTAGCTCTGATCGAAAAAAAATATAACGAGCAAATTGAATTCATGTTGAATTTCCCACTTTCGGAATCTACATCACCCAATTTCCAATTTTTGAAATTTTAGTTCTCCATGACCCGGTGTGACAGGAATGGAAGTCCGTAGGAAAATTAGTCTCTCTGGACTATTATTCCGCGGAATTATAGTCCTAGGTCTAACATTTCTAGGAATAGTAGTCCGCCGGACTACTATTCCTAGAAATGTTAGACCTAGGACTATAATTCCGCGGAATAATAGTCCAGAGGGACTAACGTTCCTACGGACTTCCATTCCTTTTACACCGGCACACCCATCAGTGTCCCAGTTGATATGAAATAATAACTAACACAAATTAAGGCTGCCTGGCGATACGACAAAGTTTTAATAACAAAACTATTTACACCTTGTACATGTACACCTTCAATGAACACCTCGTTACACGTTTTATCACGGCTCGTCAGCCGGAAACTGAACAGTCAATTTCCTTCATAAACACCTTCCTCTTCGAAGATGGAAACAATAGAAACAGAAGGCTTCTACTCACAAACACCGTGAAATTCATAAATTCTGAAAAACAAAAGAAACAACTGATTGCATTTAAGCCTAACTCATGTAAGCCTTCCATTTCAACAACGGTAAAAAATACAATGTGTGTCGTTTGCCGTATTGCCCCAAAGTGAAACTTACTTCAGCTGGATAATAAAGGAATTATCTCCCTTCAGTGTGCAAATTAATTACACCATACATTATCTCCCTTGATAAACCCGCATCGGCTATCAACTGATGTGCCCGCCCAAACCATGGAGAAAACTGTTTCCGTTCAATTCGTGCCTCAACCAACGGAAACAGTATGCGTTAGCTCGTTTCAATGAGGGGTCGTACGTTTGCTATGTTTGGGAGGCAGAAAATTGAAAATGTCAGTTATTCAAGATTTCTCCTTTTTTTTCTTTTTCAAGTGTCATATCCGAGTCGTGTCATTTAACCCATTTACGCCCACTTTCGCCATATATGGAGGACCTTTATATGCGAGGAGGTTTAATCAAATTTATATCATTTATGACAAACCTGATGCTCTATCATCTGATTAATTGTTGGAAGGGGCTCTCTGATCACTTTCCAACAAGTAGACAGATGGTAGGTTTGATCTGCGCATACCAGAAAGTACAGATAATCATCATAAAATATGTGACTGTGGTCGCTTTCGGACGTGAAAATGTCAACCTCTCTGCACACTGACCTACACTTAAGCAACTGAGTAAATGTGAAATTCCAACTTTTGTAGCAAACTTTGGTTCTAAATGTAGGTTTTTTTGTATGTTGACAAGACAAATATGCATTTATCACCAGCTGTTATTTGTTTTTTATACTTTATTGGGGTAAAAAGGCAACAATTTGGTTAATTTGGCCAAAAGTGATTAAATTGTTTTATTTTAGTATTTGTAAAGATTAAAACACGACATTAAGGCGTGTGAAGTATTTTATGATAATTTCTTTTGTACATTTAACCATTTATACCTAATTCGATCAATGTCATTTTCTAGACATTAGTGCAATTAAGATATTTAACCCTTTTACGGCAACGCCCACTTTAGCCATATATGGAAGATCTCTATATAGGTACGCCCGTTGGCGAGGAAGTGTATTAAAATTTTTGTCATACTTGAACTCTATCATCTGATTATTTGTTGGAAAGGGCTCCCTGAGCCCTTTCCAACAAGTAATCAGATGGTAGGTTTGATCTGCGCATACCAGATCATACAGATAATCATCATAAAATATGTGACTACGATCGCTTTCGGCAGCGCAAGTGTTAAAGAGTAAAGACGCTGCTGGAAATACATTCATCTTATTCATTTATTTGTTTTTTGTTTTTGTTTTTTTGTAGCTAGTGCAGATGTTGGTTTTGCCATTTGGAACAGATATTCCGCCTCAAAGCATTCTGTTGAACCAGTCGGCTATTCAGCACACCTGCTCGGCGCTCTCGCAGGCCTCTCCATCGGACTTGTCGTACTTAAAAACTTCGAGCAGAAATTACACGAACAGTACACGTGGTGGATTGCACTAGGGGTTTATGTGGCTTGTGTCGTGTTTGCAATATTCTGGAATATATTCTACTATTGAATCGGTTGTTCCATTTTGTGCCTGTGATAGTGATGGATGCGATTTCCAACTGCTGTGATTGGAATACCACTGTGTTTCGCTGCTGTGGTCACGTGTGTGTGACGGCAGCGAGCAAATGGTGGACCACCGCCATCCGGCTGACATATTCCTCCGCATCATGCCTTGAATCTATGATAAAAAGACTTTGATCGCCTGTTTAACAATCTTTTCCTCCAATGGTCTGATCTTTAAATATTGACAGAGCGTTCACACTGACAGTTTTACCTTTGATCTTCAAACATTAGGTATTGTTCAATATTGCAGTGCGAGCTCACTTTTGAGAGAACATTATCCATTAAACTGTGTTTTACCGTCTGTCGCCTCAGTGTAGGTGGTCGCATTACAAATTTTCAGTATAGCGCTCCAGTCTTTCAGAGTTTGTTTGCGATGATCACTTCACACAAACATAGAGCGCTCAGGAAGTGACTTCGAAATAAAACGATAGTGCTGTGCTGTAATTGTGAAGTGAAGGGTGGAAAATAGCATCGATGTTTTCCGAATAAGTATTAACATATGCCACATTTATCCCTAAGACGTCATTTTATTACGTCACCTGGTACCAGCAATCTTGGCGAAGCTCCACTGATCTCCATACAACTGGGTTGCACGAACGCCATCGAGAAAACATCGAAACTGAATCTGACCCTGAGATGGCCTTAAGCCAATCAACGCGATAGCTTCCACAACCAATGACGTTTGATGACGTGAAATTTGTTACACTATGACTGCAGTCACAGCGTAACAGTTTTCACTTCATCAAACGTCATTGTGTTTTCCTAGCACGAAGGCCAGTTACGTGGTATCAACTTTCCAGTCTCGGCCCTGTTTTTTTTTTATCAGCAATAACTGAAGTGTGCTGTAAATATGTAGTTTGTATTGTCGCAAAAACGTGCCCTTCGTCATCAAATCGTTTTTCACAAGTATCGTTTGAAAAAGGATCCGCGACTGCCAGCGTCAGAAATCTGAAAACCGTCGAGATTTTATTTTTGTTGCACATTGTTTATTTATAACACTCTCAACACACCCAAGACAGCGGCTGTTGGGGCATTTTTCTATATGTGACCAACGGGCATTCCAGCAATCCAGTTATATAGAGATTAATACGAACCTCTAGTCGCACAATAGTGTTTTCCGGAGATATTTTATAATTTAGATAACAAAAGAAACTTCAACTTGTGTCGGTGTAAGTATGTATAAGTTTGACCTCTGCTGACCCTGTGAATACTGATTCAACTGGAAGGGTGTATTCTCTGTCATCTCAATGACATGGATAGGAAGACTTTCTATATGATTCAAATGTAGGGTCTTTCAATTATGAATCGCAGAATGAATTGTATGGCTGCGGGTTGAAAATATTAACCCATGCACGCTTATGTCTAAAAATTAAAAAGCAATAATCTCTGTCAAACAAAATTGAATTGTTAAATTCCTAATTGCATTGTGAAAAACATGTATTGCTTGGTATTTTGGTCTTTTTTATATCGGTATGCAGAGGGTTAACTTGTTTCTTTTTTAACAAATAACCCTACTGCCATTAAATATTATGATGAAAAAACTATCATGGCTGATAATTTTCGTCGTTGAAAGAGATTTACATGACAGTTAGCTCCCCTTTTTTCTGTTGGAGTGAGCTGGTCACAATGATTAGCTCTCAGGTGGAATTCTCTTCCAGCGCTTGGGAATCGAACTGTTAACCCTTTACCCAACGTAACGGACAAAACCGGCCACTCTATTCTCAAAAATCGCCAGTTAATTTTCATTAGTTTTTCATTTTTTTCTCTCAAAAACATAGGTTATGACCCCTCATTGGAACGAGCTCGTCGAGCTCGTTCCAATGAGAGGTCACAACCTATGTTTTTGAGACAAAAAAATTTAAAAAAAATAGTTATTCAAGAATTTTCTTTTGCCAATGTCGTCTGCTTTTCATGTTAGGTAAAGGGTTAAGTTGGTTTTGCCAAAGTTTAATGTTACATTCCCTCTCCAAAAGACATAAAATTATAGGGCATAGCTGAGTAGTGTAACTCCACTCTGATGAAATGAATGCAGGACAGTTAGAGTAGTAACGACAAAGCTTTTAAAATATTATTCAGTGACCTTACAGGTGGGTAGAAATAGCGAAAATGATTCAATAAACATTGTATATTTCTTTTATGTTTTGCGCACTCCTATCGCTTCGATCAGCAGATTCTGACTCCATCTACAAGTTCGATTCGAGGGTCCCTGCAGTTTTTGTTTTGCCTCAAAACAGTTAAGTTAATCAATCGATTTTTGCGAATAGCGACTGTCGATTACGGGAATGGTAATTTCAGTAGGTAAGTAGGTAAGGGCTTAGGCCAATAAAGATATGTCGGGGTTGATTTAAGGGTCCCATCAGCTGGCATTTAGCTTTTGATTTTCAAACGTTTTATAGTTTTTGAGAGTTACTGTCTGGGCGGAAATGCCACTCTGCTCCGTACTTTATGAACAAATTTGGTTCAGTGTTTTCATTGAGCTTAGTTTAACACTTGCAGCCCTGATGGTAGACTCCATACCAGTTCAGAGCCATCAGCTGGTAGAGTGTATATTCGTTGCTTGGGGGAAGACCAATCAATATTTTAAACGTGCAGCCTCGGGGCTGCACTTTGCAACCTGGATTGGGCTATCACACAAATTCAGTGAGCAGCTAGCTATGAAGTTTATGAATGCGGATCGTATCCTGACTCTGACCGAAAAGGCTGCTTTCCTGATTCAAAGGGTTAAGGAATACAAGTTTAGAGAATTGAACTTTTCTGACTCGATACATTCCATTACTTGATGGATTCTATTATAGAGTCAACCCAACGACAGGCAGTACCAGAGCAATTCCTCAGAGATTCGGTTACCAGAATAAACGTGACGTAAATTATGGGATGAGAGAAAATCCTGCATATCCTGCACTGACTTGAGTGGTGTGGCGTCACTCTGCAACATGATTTTATTAACTGTGCTAATAGTCAGATTCCATCAGTGTTGGATACGGGGAAATGGTGGGTGTACAGGTTAAGCCCCTTCACTTTCAAACTTGGAGGATGGGAGAAGCCTAAGTTTTATCTTTCACTTCCCTGATTTACTTTAATTCTTTTCCTAACACGAAAGGCAGTCGACACAAAATTCTTGAATAACTCATTTTTCAGATTCTGTCTCAAAAACATAGCTACTGATCACTCGTCGGAACGAGCTCGTTCCAATGAAGTTTCATAATCTATGTTTTTGAGACAAAAAATGAAAAAAATAATGAAAATTGAATGGTGATTTTTGTGAATAGCGCTGTCCGGTTTTGGCCGTTACGTTGGGTAAAGGGTTAGAAAGTTTACATTGATGATAATATTAATGGTTGAATTTCTTAGAGGGGTCTGATGTCTCTTGTGTGGGGAAGTTAGCTGTCTGGACTATGGTACTGTGTTTATAAAAGCGGACAGACAATTTTAGCAGGATTGCGAATGGGTCACAATCTCATCGAACTTCTTTGTCCACACTTCTCACCATCACACCTCAGAATTTCACTCCTCGAACAAAAGGCGAAAACGTTGAATCCCAGGTGCTATTGTAAGTATCTTGGGTTTTATTTCTTAGTTAAGTCTTGATTTCTGAATATTTTATTTTTGAAATTTCTATCCATTGCTGTTAGTGCATGTGTCTCGACTGGAAAACGGTCTGATCGTAAAGCACACCGCTATTTCACAGTAATGTAGTGTTTTGGGAAGGCAGAGCTTGAATATGGTGCGAGTGTCTAGCCCATAGAGCGCCTTTCAGCTTATGTCCCATTACAGGAACCTTGGTGATATATTCCATATCATTTCAATGGCCTCAAATGGAAGAGCCCGTTTCACTATTTCTGGGTAGACCAATTAATATTTTCAACGGGCATCACAAGTGCTGCTCGTTGAAAATATTGAGTGGTCTACCCGTGGGGCGGGTTGAAAAAAAATTGCATGGACATCGGTGAGGTGGGTGGGTTCTGGTCAAGTGCCAAAAAATGTGCGAAAACAGTAAATGATTTTTTTCCTTTTTCACTTTTCTGGCAACTTTTGTGTCCCAAACTGTAACAAAAAGTCACCAATTGATCATAAAAGCCCATTTAGAAGCATTATTAACAAACCTAACCCCTTTACTATAAAATATTGGAGAATTTCATCCCAAACTGACTTATGGATGGGGGTGGGAACCCAATATTGAGCGGGAAAAAATTGCCCTACAATTTTCTCCTGAAGTCAACAAAAATATCTTTTCATCACATAATTCATTCATATCAAGTTTTATTAATGGAACATTCTTTAACCCTTTACCCAACGAATCGCCCGCATCCGCCCGCGTAATATGCAAATTCAGTAGTTGAAAAAATATTATTTTTCAAAAAATTTCAACAAAACCATATCATGTGACCCCTCGTTGGAACGAGCTCGTCGAGCTCGTTCCAACGAGGGGTCACATGATATGGTTTTGTTGAAATTTTTTTTAAAATTTCAAAAAATTGTATTTAAAATAATAAATTTTGATATCGTCTTCGTTGGGTAAAGGGTTAAAATAAAGTATAGTATATATAATATTGTCTAATGAGTCATAAGAGATAGGTGCGACTGATTTTTCAAAATGAAAGAATGACAACAAAAACAAAAATGTCTGATTTAACAAAAACAAAAAAATCTTTTTGATCGCTATCCTGGTATGCAGATGCGATAAAAAAACAAAAACACAAGGTTTGCCCTTCTTGAGCCAGAACAAAAACAAGTTCCCATTTACTCAACCAATATTTGCAACATATACGCGGTTACAGTTTATTTATTTATTGGGGTTTAAGGTCACATACTTATGCACAGTTGCTAATCGTGACCGTGACAGTTTTACGGGTGGAGGATGCCGGAGTACCCAGAGTACCCGGAGAGAACCACGGAGCAACGGCTAGCAACTATCAGCTCCTCAACATTCTAACTCTATTCAAGCAGCGCTCAAGCAGGGTCACTGCGGTTGAAGACATGTGCACCATCGACGTGCAGTACGCCTTAGTACATGGTGGCATCGTGCCCCCATGTAAGCAACCGGGATAAAGTGCCTTGCCCAAGGACACAACGCGGGTCGTCTCGGACGGGGATCGAACTCGGGACCTCCAGCATAGATGTCTAACAGTCTACCACTGAGCCACCGCGCTCCCGGTTACAGTATAAGCAGTAGTAAATTAATTATGGGCACAACAGGCACAGTGCTCACATGAGCCTGCATATGCCATGATTTACAGAAACTAGACTGTTCGAAGTGCATATCACTGCCTATCAGAGATAAAATTAGGAAAAGTTTATTTAATTTTGGTTTAAAATCAAAGGTTTCTGGGAAAATGAATAATTGAGTTTCATTTGCAAGGTAAACACCGAGAAACTAGGTTTAAAAAAAAATATTAAGCTACACATTTAGTTTGTCTCAATTGTCTGATTTGGTTTGGTTGGGGTAGTACATCGCTTTCAACAACTATGGCTATATGATGCCTATATCATAACTTTGTTAGTTCCCAAGATCGAGGTAGAATTATTCAAACAGATCCACTGGATGGCCTTAAGGAATCCACCAACCACTGGAGGAACTAACACGCTCATCCACACAGACATCTCAATATAAGGATAAAACAAATTCCTTAGACTTTGCTACATCAATATAGTATGAAAATGTCTGTATGAACAGCCAGGCCATTTCTGCAGTGCGTTAACAACCTGGCTACCAAATGTGGTCATATTATACCCGTGTCCACGTGAGATTCAACCTATACAGTAATGTGTCTTTGTGAACTGATATGAATCTGGTAAGTCTTGAAGAATGCATCTGATAGAGTAAATGGAAACATGTTAGGACAAATAAAAATATGCATTGAATCAGTGTACATTACGCGTTTTGAGTTTGTGCTCGAGTGCCAAAGTTTTGTATATAAAATGTATGAGAAGGGGGGGGAGTCCCCCAAAATGTCATAGGGCAAAAGTATGTAGGAAATGGTGGGTGGGTCCAAAAATGTGCAAAATAAAAATTTACACCTATGTTCACGCATTTTTTTTTCAGCTCCCCGCCCAATGGTCTACCCCCACAACTTCACTAAACAGTCATTTATTGTACGAAGTCAGACCTCTATGGGTGTGGAAAAGTGGGCTTTGGGCTTAAAGGGTTAACATAGTATTTAAAAACACACGAGGTGGAGATTTCTTCTTCGCTATGACATTAATTTGCCCACCTCTTACTTTCTGAAGGAACGGGCTTGGTTAGGCAATACTCCACATACTTCAAGCTCCCGGTGCTCACAGCTGTCGATTTCCCCTGCGATGCCAAATAGGGCTCGCCGCCATTTTTTTCCTTTTGTCGATTCCGCCTCAATCACCGCTGGTTTTTTTTTTTTTTTGGAAGGTTAAAGTTGTTTTACTTCCTCAAGTTACCCGGGCTGTTTTTATCTTTCTCTAGGGGCGAACTCAGAGTGGACGCCAGGTTCTCTTGTTACTTCTACCCACCCAAAGTAACCGCATTTAAACAATACCGCGTTGTAAAGCGAAGTAGTGATAGTTTTACTGGCCGCAAACTTGATTGGGGTACTTCGTGTGTTCGAATGGGTATTGAGCTTTGAAGAAGCTGCTTAACTGTTCTAAGTTGGTCTCATTGAGCCTGTCAGGAAAATCACTGAAGGACACGTTGAGTAAATGACATTATCGTATGTAATAAAAAATGGCTAACAAAATGTGGTGCTTGTGCATATCCCCACTCTCCCATACCCGGTGGAAACCCCGTTAAGTGAAGCAGTACTTGTTTACTTTGGTAATGAAGCTCTGTTTTACTAGTAAAATAGGACCTAGTCACCAATGCTTGGAGAGAAAGTCCTTTGAGTGGGCAACATGGGTATAGATTATTGACTAAACTTTGACTTCATCTCCAGGCTTGAAGTCTGGCTTTTCCATTGTGTCGATATATGTTTCCTTAGACACCAATGAATAAATGAATATTGTCCATTCCTGGAATCTTTAACTTTTAGTCAGACTTCTGGGCCCGCCCACGTTTCGCTATAAAAATGCTCTCCTTTTTAAAATAATCTGCCTCTGGCTGTTCTCGTCGTGAAAATCGACTTTCGATAAAGTTATCTTCCCTGAAATTATTAGGTTGGCGAGGAAGGTTAAATTTAGAAGCGTGCAGTTGTAGAGGAAACACCTGTGGCATCAGTACAAAGTGAAGCGAAGTTTCCTTTTGTAACTTTTAATGAATGAAAACAACAGACAACTCCGAGAGTTGTCTGTTGTTTTCGTTTATTAAAAGTTACAAAAGAAAACTTGGCTTTTATAGCAAGCTAATTAAAAGCAACTGTAAGTAAGCCTACTTTCTTTCTTTGTTTAGAGAATGTTTTTACAGTAATTTGCATGCTTTTATTCTCAGGAAATTAGCAAATCCAACCTCCTAGACTTTTATATTAACCCTTTACCTAACATGAAAAGCAGACGACACTTGCAAAAAAAATTCTTGAATAACAAAATTTTTTCATTTTTTGTCTCAAAAACATAGGTTATGACCCCTCGTTGGAACGAGCTCGAGGAGCTCGTTCCAACGAGGGGTCATAACCTATGTTTTTGAGACAAAAAATGAAAATATTTTGAAAATGAATTGGCGATTTTTGAGAATAGCGCTGGCCGGTTTTGGCCGTTACGTTGGGTAAAGGGTTAATGGAAAGGATAATGTCTGTATTGTACGCTGTTGGTAAAATGAACAAATCAAAGTTACAAAACATCAAAAGATGGTGAAAGCGCCGTTTGCTTATTTTTAAATGGATTTTAACAGAGAATAATAGTCAGACTTTCGAAATGATTAAGAAAAAAATTATAAAAACCCATTCTGTATTTTTATACAACACTACAGGAAAATGACTGAAGTTTGTGAAATGATGCGCACATCGATGATACAAATTCGATAACGTTCCGCTACCGTTTCGAAATTTCACTTGTCATATGAAATTACCATAATACTGAAATTCCCATTTAATACCCTCCGTGTTAAATTTACTGACAACTTTAGAAAATTAAGGGGAGTTAATCTTCCTGTGAATTTCTTACAATGACGAAAAATTTCAGCCAGGCGTAAATCGTGGATAGTTTCCTCCCTTTATTGCGTTTGGGAGTATAAGTATTTACTAAAATTCACGTTTGGGAGTATAAGTATTTACTAAAATTCAAAGGTTAATTTGCGTTTTGTGTCACAATCCTTTACCAATTATAACTGCTAAAACCGGCCAGCGTTACTCACAAAAAATCGGCATTCTTTCTTTAACAAAATAGCTTATGATCGCTCATTGGAACGAACTTTTGGGGCTCGTTCCATTGAAGGGTCATAAACTTTGTTTTGAGGCTAAAACGTGAACAGAGAATTTGAGCCACTGCAGTCTGTCTGTTGCCCGCTTTCAACATGCCAACGGCACGTAAACGTTCGTCACGTGTCTGTCTTCGCATACCTCAAAAGTTATGTTTCGACCAGAAACTATTGATGAACGAGTTTATACCAAGAAAAATACGATGAGACCTTCGAAAAAGCCGGTCCAGTACAAATGAAAATTTCAAAACATACCCACAGGCATTAACGTGGTGCTCGTGCGAAAAACATGCACGAAGTTTTCGTGGACCGGTGACATTCATGATCCACACTAAACTTGGTAATATTTTGATGTGTCCAGTCACGCGAATCCAATATCATTTTCCGAAAATATCAACATCAGTTTGGACATCTACTACTTTCTTGAATAGTATATGTCAATGAACTCATGGAAAGCCAAAACGTGTCTGTCAATTATAATAAACCGTTAAGGGCAAAGATATTTTTTTCGGAAGGTCCATGACAAGGAAGTCTATCAGCTAAGAGTTTAGCGTTCATTTCTAGGTATAACTTGACTGTCTTTACACAACGTCCTGCAAGATGATAGGATTGGCTAGGAGTTTTAGTCAAGTCTTGGCTGTCTGTGTGGAAAGAATCCTCTGCCGGGGCAGTTCAGCTGTTTACGTGAGGTCCTGTCCGTGACCACATGTTTTGGCACTGTTCGTAATATATTATTTCTCATTTCATTTTTGAAATAAGCATTCTCTGCATATACATGATGGGATATTTCAGTCAGATTGCAAACATATTTCCAATGTACAGAAACTGTATTGCCAGATCGAGATATCCTGTTTTTGGAGCATCTTGATAATCAAAAGAATTAGATGAACAATATGGAGCATGGTGGATCAGTTGGTGGAGATGCAGGCTGCAAGCCGAGAGGTCTCGGTTCGAATCCCATCTGCGGCAAACGGGTTGTGTCATTGGGCAAGACATTTAATCCAACTGCGCACGTGGGGGCGCGGTGGCGTTGTGTACAAAGGCGTACTGCACGTCGATGGTGCATTTGGCTTCAACCAATGCTAACCCTGCTTGTGTGGAGTTAGTACTTTGGGGAGTCGGAGAGGTGCTCTGTGGTACTCTGGCTTCCGCCACCAGTAAAACTATCCGACACGAGGTGACCCCAGCAGTCGAAACAGTCGTTAAGCCCCAATAAATAAATATATAAATAGATGAACAATAGATGTCCGCATGTCACGCAGGCGAATTAGGGCAGCCGAAATATGACAAGTACAGTACAGCGGCCGTGGACTGGTCACTTTCCACGAACGAAATAATATTAGATTATAAACTCTACTTATAGGAATAATCATCAAAAGTTTAATTAATGAAGCGGGGGGGGGGTGCGGTGGCGTCGCAGTAACCGGTTCTCGTCAGATCACCGAAGTTAAGCAACGTCGAGCGCGGTTAGTAGTTGGATGGGTGACCATTTCAGCGACTGATTCGCGCTCCCGCGTTGTGTCCTTGGGCAAGGCACTTAACCCCGATTGCCGACATGGGGGCACGATGACGCTGTGTACTAAGGCGTACTGCCCGTCCAAGGTGCGCATGTCTTCAACCAATCTAACCCTGCCTGTGCCGCGGTGCAGGGTTCAGTGTTACGATGTTGGGGAGCTGACAGCTGATCGTCGTTGCTCGGTGGTTCTCTCCGGGTACTCCGGCTTCCTCCACCTGTAAAACTGTCACCGACATGATGTGACCCTGGCTGTTAATGTGTCGTTAAACCCTAATAAAACAATCAATGAAGCACCGGGTACAACCCGGTGCTTCATTAATTAAAATTTTCCTGATGATGATTTTTATTACCTGGTAAACACATGCGTGGACACCACTGCCCACGCGTGGATTACGACCAACCAGTCCACGGCGACTGTTCTGTAGAAGTACAAGAATAGGCCTCAGCTTATCTCCTACGTTTTCTTCAAACTCTTATGAACTAAATCGGTCACGATTAGCAATTGTGCATAAGTATGTGACCTTAAACATCAATAAATAAATATGAACTAAATAGTTCATAAATATACCCGGACCAAAAATGTCAAAGACACACTATTAGGACGACTGTCCACGACGATTGATGGGCCTTCGCATCGCCTAACTCTTCCTTTGTTTGTCTTATTGCTAAGTTTAGATATCAGTGACCCATTTACGAAAGATAATGTACGTAACAGAGTATCTCAGGGACCGATCAGGACTATTTAAAATACGCTCTAGCCTCGGAGCCTATTTTTTCAATTCATGCGCCAGATTTCAATTTACGGAGTCACACTGCTGTTTGCAACACACACTGCAAGTATGTAATAGCTCTCATCATTTTCATTTAGTACACTATAGCAAACATTAATCTTCACTGTGGTTTCTGATCAAGTCTTGGCTGCCTATTTAGGCAGCCAAGACTTGATCAGAAACCACAGTGAAGATTAATGTTTGGTAATTAAGACTTGAAGTATTAACTTAAGCACTCTACAACAATGATAAATGATAATCATATATATAATACATGTAAGAGAGTTTCTCTCGATTAGCCATCGAAAGAATATCAAAATATGATCTGAGAAGTTACGCGCCAACTGAGAAGCCTATTTCTGATATTTAAGAGCCAGGTCCTGATGTTTCAGAACCAAATACGCACTGGCGCATGCCCAGGCCGGTCCCTGGTATCTGACTGAGTCGATACGAGATAGTACACGAACCAGTATAATTTATGTCAGGGCTCTGGTATGCATTATACTGTTTCCATGCCGAGACGTACCGGCCACTAAGCAACTAAAATATTGTGATCCCAAAGATAGAATTTTTCTCAGTCGGATCACGATCTAGTTGAGGTACATTTACGCCGGACTGTGAAGATTTCATAACGAAATTGCGAAACCATGGCCGAATCAAGAAAATTAAATGATAATAGCATCTGAGATGTTATGTTTCAGCTATTCTCGTTTGACAGGTAAGATTGAACGTTGTTGCGAGAGAAAACGTACAGTCAAGTTCTTCTGAATTGCGACTGAGTCGCGATCCTGTTTAAATCTCGGTCTGCTTTTTTGATCACAGAATTGTATGAAGGGTGAACCCACCGATGACTCCCATTCCAAACCCCGTTAATTGGAGATGTTGTCTGATAATACAGAGGTTTGCGTGCATCAATAATGTGTTTAAGCACTTCACTTAACTATCCATTATCGTCCTGCTCAAAATTAATATTTGCTTTCTTTTCAGTCAAATTGTTTTTCAGTATCTTTAAGCACCTTTCTTATCACCCCGAATGGTTTCGGTAGCATTTATTTGTAATTGTTTGTCTTCACTTTCGCTTGCGGTGTTTCGATGAAGAGTTTGTCTTTTCCGGACGATATTTTGTGTGTTTGCAGTCTGAAGATGATAATTCCGTGTGGACTTCTTCGAGATGGTTGTTGTAGGAATCGCCAGATACTAAATAATACCTTCCCTGTGGGCGTGTTCTTAATTTTCTATGTAAGTAATGGAAAGTTAGCTTGAATATAGGTGATAGGGTATTTTCGATGTAAAAAATCTAAGCAAAATTTCAAGTTTTCACTTTTTGCTGTCCATCCGTATTTATGAACAATGCTTTGACGTTTTGAATACCAAAACATGAAACTATAATATTTTTAGATATATGACGCCATCGAAAATAGCATGTCACCTATTTTCAAACTAAATTTCCCATTATTTATATAGCACCTTAATCGATACGCCAAGCCAATCCTTATTTGAAGGCATTAATAATAATTTAATCTAATAGCCATACATGGATTAAATTATAACTGAACATCCAAATAACTACGTGTCTTATTTTGTCAGCTTCTCGGAAATCTTTTTGAATTCACACAAATTTCTTTTGAAGAATCCACCCGAATTCATTGCATATACATTGCCGTGACAGGTAAAAATAATGACCCACCCCACGCCTATAAATGTTATTTCCATCTATAAATGCACCAATCACTTATCGCGTTATTGTGATGCAAGTTGTGGAAATTTGAGATCATCGGTTCTCAGTAATAAGAAAAAAAAGTTCGTAAATATTACCAAGCAATTTCTCTCCATCATCAAACTGTAATTTGCGATTAGTTCGTTTGTGCGTGTGCTTGTTTGCAACTTTGTTCCTTCGTTCTTTCTTAACTATCCATCGAATCCGCAAACTCGGTGTGTCCACTCAGCTTATTCTAGAGTGTGTCACAGGGTGGTTGGGCTTTCCATGCGAGAGGGAACAAAGAGTGGAATGGGGTGAAAACTTCTACATGTGTTTGCTCTCTAACTTCTACACCATCGATCGAATTGCCACCAACCTTGGCATGCGTACTCGCCTCAATCCATAGAGTGTCAATGCGGATGGCCGAGAGGGGAGATTCAATATGTAGGGCAAAAGGGGTGGAATGGCGCAAAAGGATGAAAACATTTAATTGTCTTCTTAAAATATAGTGGATTATCTCCCTTGATTTTCAAATGACTACTTTTCTTGGACAGTTGAGGCAGCTAATTTGAACAAATAAAACACGTACATTTCTAGAAATGATCACTGAATAGCGTAAAACCCCCAATACAGTACGTGGAGAGTGTATTATCACTAAATCACCCACAGAGTGGAGATTCCACTCGAGCAATAAATGCAAATTGGTTGCAAAGCATAACAAGCACAAGCAAAGTTCCAGCCAATGGACCTCCGGGTTGTACCCGGAGGTCCATTGGCTGAAAAATTGCTTGTGTTTTTGTCCACATGTACAAAATTTGGAAATAATATTTTGGGGGATAACTCCACTCCCCGGGTGATTTAGTTACAATCCACTCTCCACGCACTGTAGGTATCTTCGTTGAATTTTATGCTTTTTCGGGAACCGAATTTCTAGATTCCCCGACGAAACGAGATTTGAAATAATGCTATGTAGAAGATCACGTTAGGTGTAGATAGAATTGAATACAGCGATCTCATCTAGGTACACAAAGTTGAAAGAGTTTATATTATAGCCCTATAGGAGAGTCGTCGTCCATTATTACTGACCCACTCTCTATTCGAATACTGATTAGAGTGGCCATTTGCAGTGGGTGGTAATGTATCAGGAACACAAGAAGAAACGTGTTAACTCGTTTCGTATCACAACAATAGGGAGCGTGAAGGATCAATTGTTAGGGTACTGGTTTTCAAACCGAAATGTCCACAATTCGACCCCGACCAGCGCAAACTGCATTGTGTTCCTGGACAGGGTATCTAATCCCGAATGACCACGTTGTAGCACTTTGCACTATGTACTACGGCATACTCGGGTTTCCTCCACCCGTAAAACTGTCCGACACGAGGTGACCACCAACAAATAATTGTGGAGTTTCGGTTTTTATTCTTTTTCCTCTTGAGATCTGCTTATTTTTCTCTCCATATCCGTTTGACTTTTTCCTATTAAAGTGCATTAAAACCTTTATCTAACGTAACGAGAAAAACCGGCCAGCACAATTCTCAAAAATCGCCAATTAATTTTCATTATTTTTTTCATTTTTTGTCTCAAAAACATTTGTTATGACCCCTCGTTGGAACGAGCTCGTCGAGCTCGTTCCAACGAGGGTCATAACCTATGTTTTTGAGACAAAAAATGAAAAAAATTAATTATTCAAGAATTATTTTTGCAAGTGTCGTCTGCTTTTCAGGTTAGGTAAAGGGTTAAGGTTCCTGGAAAACGGTATTTGTTTCTATCTTATAAAAACAAAGAATGTTCAGCCAAAGTGCTTGAACGTCGGCTAAATAACTGAAACTTTTTTACATTCATCTTCTCAACATTCTGACAAACTTTCTGGCAATGGATATCTTACTCAAATACTAGATTATTTTGTGAATTGTTTGGAGCAACCTTATTGATTTACTCATCAAGGATATTTGTTCCGAAATGCCATGCTTAGAACCAAAATAACGTAGACACAAACTTCTGCTAAACACAACCTGATCTGGGGGAGATGGATAGATCCACACACCAATGTGGAATTTACCAGAAATACAACTTTCAGAATCTCGTGCACGTTGACTTATTCAAAACCACTCAATCTAATCTGCATCACAACCTCCTTACCAAGTTGGTTGATACGACTGACAAACATAGGTCTTCCCACTGAAACATTCAGTAACCACGACGAGATTTACTGGGTAAGGGTTTGAAACAGGACCGGGGGCAGGTCAGGCCACTCCGGGTTTGGCCGGACCAATACTTCTCCAAAGCGTGTTATGCATCATGATGAAATTGCACAACGTAATGTTTTAAACACTGTCGGAAATCGACGTGAACAACACATAGTTTACAGTAATGTCGAGTACGAGTATGGACACGAATGTTTTATTAACCAAAAAATGTAGATACCGCTGTCGCTTCGTTGAGTCTGTGGCTTCGTGATAATCACCATTAAAGCAAAAACATGTATATTTATCGTGTAAAATCCGTATTTAACATATCTTTCGAAGCAGGTGTCATAGACACTTTCGAATTAATAGAGTATCAAATCGTCCCTGAGTTCCAATGTGTTCTATGTGCCTACTGGCACATAGAACACATTGGAATTCAGGGGACGAAATGGTTGAAAGTCTTCAAATACATATAGAGTAACCTCCCTTGAAACGTCCCGTTATAATTAAAACCGAGGGCCCGTTTTACCTTGCATGGGGGCCCCGTTCCACCCATATCGACGAAATTTATCGCTTAGTTTTACGCTGTTTAGAGGAAAGCCATTTTTCTTCAATAGTACTGAACGCGAACAGTCAGGAAAGCGATAAATATTTGTGTTAACATGGGTTTTCACGAATGCAGGGAGGCCGTCAGATGCTATTTTATAGCGTAAATTTAAAAACATTTCCCAGATCCCTGCCAAGAGAGTGGGCGACCCCCTCTCTTGCTCACCTTAAACACTTTAATATTATATCTTAATGATATAAATATATCGAGCTTTGCTCTGACCATTTGCAAGATAGAGCTGTGAAAATACCGATCAGCACATGTGCAGCTCAAAAATGTAAGTTTTTTCTAAACTATAAGAGTATAGACTTTATCAGCAATCCTCATGTTTGGTCGTGTGGGGATGGGCAAACGTCACATTTGTTTCCAAAACAATAAACACGTGTGGAACGAAATAGGAGCCAATGATATCGGTTACCGCTAATCGCTTCGAGTGTCTCTCATTTCCGTTCGTTTAACTCATCTATGCAAACACCTATGGCACAGGTGTTGACAATACTTTACTTATACCCATGCATTTTGAATGTTGAACTTTCGAAATGGTAGCTCAGTTTCGCTTTGCAAAGCAACGAAGATACGCAACTCGATTCAGACTGTACTCAGTCAACCTTCAGTGTGTTCTTGACCTAAAGTTTTGTTTTCAACTCGGAGTTTCCGTATTTTTAATAATATTACACTTAATGCTTACTACAAAGGTTGAGTTTAACACAACTGATCAAGTGCGTGATATACTAAAATCTGTTTATTTGACTCAGAGTCAAGTTCCTGTCCGACATTTTCTGACTATCATTGTGCGTGTTAATGTAATGCACGTGTCATTTGTTTTGGAACCTGACGTATGTCCACCCGATACCACCCCCACCCCACCCACGAGGCTCAACATAGCGAATTTTGATCTCCTCTTTTCAATGACACTTCTATAACTACGGAAACATATGACGTACGTCAACCTCACTGAATTCTCAACAAACGTTATGTCAAGAGGAAACAGTTTTCTGTAGGAAAAACGACGTCTGGTAACGCTACACAGATTTTGGGGTTCTCGTTTCGATGTGTACATCTCGTTAACTTATTTATTATACGCTAAACGATAGATGTAAACGATAGATTATAGAAGAAATTGCGAAAAGGTAGAAATCATATCCCCCACTGTGAAGATATAGCAATTTTCACTTTCACGGTATCAATCAAAATGGCAGCATTCAAATCATCACCCCAGGGTGAATACAAGCCAATTTATGGAAATGATCAATTTGTTCTAAAAACGTAAAAAGTAAAAAGTAAATCTAGTGTTTTTGAGTGGATACCGATCATTTCCAGCAATAATTCAAAACGTATTCATCTTGAATTGATGCATGAAACCCACTAGTCCAAACATGGCCTGAAAGTCCGTAATATACGTTTTGGTTTGGTACGTCCTTTTAAAGGACGTACCAAACCAAAAACTTGTATTAGGGACATTCAGGCCATGTTTGGACTAGAAATCAGCCAGCTGAATCAGATTGCAAGACGCTATATGTTCCGAGTATCAATCAAATCACTACCGCGCATGCACGATTCAATGCGCTGTTTAATTTCATGCATCAATTCAAGGTTGAAACGAGTGGAATTATCAGATTCTTATAAAAAGGAGAACCTAGTGTTTTTGAGTGGATACTGAAAATTATCTCACTTGTGACCGAGACAAATGGTCATTTTCGCTCGGTCACTCATGAGATAATTTTTGGTATCCACTCAAAAACACTAGATATCCTCTATGTATTGATTGAACGGAATTTGATTAAATTCTGGGCAAAAGTGGTAAAAATAATATATTTAATTCCATGAGGTTAAGGCTTGTCAAAGTTCATTATATATGATAAAATATCGCATCTTGATTTTGCGATTCGGTCACGGGGTCTCGTTACATACAATGATTAAATAATAAAATATTACTGGATAAGCATGACTGGATATCCCCATTGTAAATACTGTGTATTGTATTATTCAGCATTCATAATGGGGGTATTCAGTTATGCTTGTCTAAAATTATTTTTTTATTAAATGTAATTTGTAACTGATTCTCTTTTTCTCAGGTTGACACAGATTCAGGCCGCACGTAATTGTACACTACGGAAACGTTTTGGCTTTCAAAACAATGCACACGATTTAGGAACACACCGCAGAAATTTTGCGATCACAAAATACATTTTGCCATGTGTGGATTCATGGAGCTTTTGAATATGTTCTTTTTCCACGTATATTTCGGTGAGCTAAAACAGGACACTTTTGTATAGCAATTTTGTTAATGTCTAACATTAGATTGGCTGAACTATAGTAATCATGAATGGTGTGTTTCATCAAAATTGATTCCTAAACGGACAAGGATCGGGAACGTAGGAGCCGTAGGCACGGGTGGTACGTCCCCCCCCCCCCCACCCCATCCTATTTATTTCATTTTCTGAAATAGTTGAGAGGGAAGGGAGATTTTAGGCCAACATTATCCTTAACAATGCGTAATTGTAATCCTATTGGGTTTAGCGTGAAAGCAGAGGCGGCGGAAGCGTGTAGGATGGAAAAGAAATTATTTTCGGGGGCGGGGGGAGGGGGGTGTCAATGGTGGTGGAGCGGTGTATTCATCCAAAATATATAAATTTATATGCGCTACCCCTCACCCTTGAACCCGCTCTATTAAAGACACTAAACTCAGCGCATTTATTGTGTCTTGTTTTTACTTAACCCTTAGACTTAGAACCCTGGTGGTATCTTCCATATCAATTCAATGGCAGCAGTTGGAAGAAGCCATATTCATTATTTGTGGGCAGACCAATTAATATTTTCAACGTGCAGCCTCATGGCTGCACGTTGAAAATATTGATTGGCCTTCCCCACACATTCACTTACCAGCTATCATACTTAATGAATTTATAAAGTATCATGTTCATGGGCCAGATAAGCGGCCTCTCGGGTTCAAATGGCTAATCATAACTTTAAAACCGTCTTTGAAATATTACGCTCCATTTGGAGCTTTCTATTTTTATTCAATAAAATCTTGAAAATCAATGTGGTCATATATGTATAGGTGATGTGTAGTGACCATAGGGGTTGTGTATGTTTATGCCGGAAAATGTCGTTCTGGTGGAAACAGTTTGGGGGGAAGGGGCATGTGCCCCCTGTGCCCCCGGCTCCGCCGCCCGTGCGTGAAGCGTTGGAAAGACTCTTTATTCTTATATAAGATGTGATCAAATATTCTCTCGCTTGATTTGTCTCTATTACGGACCTTAAAAGGTCGAGAAAAATGCTCATTTTTAGCTCATGTTTAACACATTAACACTGTTTCGCCCCGATGAGGAAATTTGTTAACCCTTTGAACCCGACAGGCCGCTTTACCGGCCCAGAAACATGATACGTCATAATTTCATTAAGTAGGATTTATTTATTTATTTATTTATTTATTTATTTATTTATTTATTTATTTATTTATTTATTTATTTATTTATTTATTTATTTATTGGTGTGTTAAGGTCACATACTTATACACAATGGCTAATCGTGACCATGACAGTTTTACGGGTGGGGAAAGCCGGAGAGAACCCCCGAGCATCGACGAGCAACTGTCAACTCCTCAACATTCTAATTCTAAGGGTTACAGCGGTTGAAGACATGTGCACCATCGACGTGCAGCACGCCTTAGTACACGGCGTCATCGTGCCCCCATATAGGCAACCGGGATAAAGTGTCTTGCACAAGGACACAACGCGGGTCGTCCCGGACGGGGATCGAACTCGGGATCTCCAGCATAGAAGTCCAACAGTCTACCACTGAGCACCGCGCTCCCATTAAGTAGGATGGTTGTCAAGTGAATGTGTGAGTTGACCAATCAATATGTTCAACGTGCAGCCCTAAGGCTGCACGTTGAAAATATTAATTGGTCCACCCACAAATAATGAATATGGACTCTTCCAATTGCTGTCATTAAACTGACATGGTCGATACCACCAGTATGCAAAGGGTTAAAAATGGAGTCAAAAATTTGTATTCTTCTCAATGTATGGGTATCAAATATATACATTTATTTATGAACTGTATTCCAACCATGACACTAAGGAACATGGACTACTACTGATATACACCAGTGGGTGGGTGACCTTGTAATACCGTACCCCCCCCCCCCCCGACCCTGTAAATTGGAAATGCTCCCAATGTCCCCGACCATAAATTGTTCGATTTTATGCAGAAATCCTTTAATGCTTATGTAATAACTTGAACACTAGTTATCCTATTTTAATAATGTTTAGTTTTGTATCACACTTTGCTTACGTCGTGCTTCTTTGGGGAGTTGAAGAAGTCGCTTGAAAAATGCGATTCTTGGATTCCTCGCTTTTATCGAAAACAAAAAGTAATGCACAGACGTAACTGGAGGGTCTTCAATGAGGAGGGGTGTAATCAGTTAGATTTGTACCCACACCCATACCCTTCAGATGGAGTACGTCCCCCCCCCCCCCCCCTATCGGTGGTGGGGTACGGGGGGGTCTCCCCCGGGGGAGATCTGTAATTTTTTACCCACTGAGATTGATTCTGAGACGTTCCTTAAATTTAGTCATTTGATCCACAAGAAAATGCATTCCCCCAGGGATGTCCATGAGTTTTTCCTAAAACTGGCCAGACTTCTTCAGTTCGTTCGCACGAATTCAACCCGTTTGCACGAATTCAGCTCGTTCGCACGGATTCGGTTAGTTCGCGCGAATTCAGTTCGTTCGCACGAATTCAAATCGTGAGTACAAATTCAGTTCGTTCGCACGAATTTAATTTTTTTCTGCGGGCTCCATATGAAGCAGATTCAGAGAAGGGGGAAATACTTTCTCCCCCAGCAGGCTACCAATATTAGCAGGGTCGGCGCCCAAGGGTCTGGAGTGGTGGGGTGTCTAGAGACACCCGGTCGGGGAGTGTTAAAACTAACACTTACCCATCCCACCCATCCACCCCTCCCCTCAGCTCTCTCTCCCAGTTAATGAGGTTACATTCCCTTCTCCGCCGAAAGGGAAATTGCCTCCTTTATTGTGTACTTGTCGCGGAATAACCCCCCCCCCCTCCCTCGTCGGGGAGCATAAACCCCCTCTGTCGGCAACATTTTGGCGCCACCACTGCATATTCGACTAATCTAATGGGTATGGACAGAATATTTTTCTGTTGTCGATGGCGCCAAAACTCCATACCACACACACCTCCGTTTACAGCACGTTGGGTTAAGTGTATTTTCCCATATGTGAACATTGACTGTCCCCCAGGAAAAACATTAACTTTTCATTGCAATTGCAATATGCTGAATGGTTTTCTAAGATTCAAATACAAGGGTGTCACAATTATTGATTTCCCTCATCGATTAATCGCCTCAGATAATTGATAGATAATCGACTAATCGTACCAAGGTGATCCCTTAATAGTATTAAGGGAACAAACAAACGCCGAACGAAAACTAACATGACGAATGGTCCACGTTGGATTTTTGAAAATGGTCTTGTTGATGTGGCCACTTGCGATGATTGCTCCACATTTCTGACTATTTATCTGCTTCTTACAGTGACTTAGAAGACTGGGGCGCAGTGTGTGTGTGGGGGGGGGGGGGGGGGTGCCGCCCTCCGAATAAAAAAACAACCTTTTTCAAATAGTTCAGAAAGAGACAGAATGAGAACGTGTGCGTTCAAGCCAGCATTATCTTTATCAACCCATCATTGCAGTCTGAATGAAATTAGCAAGAAGAGAGCGAACTCTTTACTCGTAATTACAATTTTGTGACTTACACTCTGAAATCAGTTAATTTTTAACCCAACTGATTTTAGTGTGTAAGATTTCCTAATTTCGTTTGTCTCTACTACGTCCTGTAAAGTCGAGAAAATGCATTTCTTTTGGCTCCATATTCGTGACAGCTCTATTAAATATACAGCACAACATGCAAAGCTATAAGAAAATGGCTCGAGAAATATCAGTAGAAGTTTACACAACCAGCGTCACGGAATTCTGGCATAAGTGGGACATATGGTTGACATTTTTCCGGGAATGTGGGAGCGTGTCCCATCCGATCTCCCTTCTCGTGTCCCGGACACTGTGGTGAGTTGATCTTTAGAGCTATGTGGGTTTTTTGCCGCTTCGGTAAATTGGTGGTAGCATCTTGCGGGTCAAAAGCTGAATATCCGATGGTAAGGATGGGAGAGAACATTATATTCAAAAAATTCTTCAAAAATGAATGAGGAAGACAAAAAATATTTAATATACGTCCAATAATAACATTTGAACTATATATGGATTTCGTTGTCGGGGTAGGCATATTCCACCAAGTAGCGAATGTACTGCGATAAAACAGCTGAAGCAACAGCTGTTTTATGACAAAGGCATCCATTTTCCAAATGTTTTTCCTTTCTTTTCACTGCAGTATGCGATTCTTGTTCCGACACTACAAAAAATAAAACAAGAAAATATAGCGAAGATATGCACAAAAAGGTGATACGAGAGAAAAAATTACTTCGAGCTTGAATTTCAATTTCACCTCCAATATCTTACGTGTCAAGCAATCCTTGAGGACACACTCCACTGGTTGAAGGCACACGCACTCCCATTTCAGAAATCGAAAGAGCAATAGATTTGTGTCGGTTATACTTACTGATGCTCTGGCTACCTTTGGTGTGTATGACTCCACCCGCAATCTGGTAGAGCTAAAACGGTTAAGGGATTAATCACTTGTCCAAATAGATATCTGAATAATTGCCATACCGTTGATGATTTACAGTATGAACTCTTTACCCAACGTAACAAACAAAACCGACTAGGTCTATATACAAAAATCTCCTTTCAAATTTATTATGTTTTCAATTTTTGTCTCAAAAACATAGCTTATGATCCCTCATTTGAACGAGCTCGTTCCAATGAGGGATCATAAGCTATGTTTTTGAGACAAAAATTGAAAATTTATAGCAATTCATGAATTTATTTTGCAAGTATCGTCTGCTACCCACAATGGGTAAAGGGTTAAGAATGACCATATCCAGCAACTGATACAGTATGATGATCATGCATGTAAAAAAGTATGTCAGCATGTAACTTGCATGCTTTACTCTGTCTCATATAATTGATGTGAGTCAGTGTGACAATGCTTACCTGTTCTGGAGCAAACTTGTTCCTTTGTTAACCCATATAATACAGTAGTTCAAAAGTAACGTTTAATCGATCAATTACTTTTTGAATCGATCAAGATGTTGATCATTGATTAATCGATTAATCGGTTAACCGTTTCAGCTCTACAATCTGGCCTAGACAAAGTCATAGAAGGACCAATCAGAATCAGAATGCTTCATTGACATCACACCGTAGTGCCTAAATAGTTCATTGCTCAAGTGCAGGTGGGACGTCTATCAGATGTGCTTGTGCGCTAAAGCGCGATATGAGAACCACGCGCCGTTCCACATAGGCACACGCCGCATGTGCCGAGATGTGCTCGTGTGCACGGCACGCGCAGACCACAAGAACAATTGACCTTTCCCATCGCCATGATATTCGTTTCTATATTTATTACACGCCTGTTCCATGAAATCCCCATCTACAACAACACTAGACTATGCGGAAAATGAAAATCTGTTCTACACATATGTGCAGAACGGAAATCGTTGACGGACTATTTCTAAATAGAAGCGGAATTTCGCTGGAATTTTCAATAAATCGCGCACCGCAATTATAATTTGAATCGCAAGCGATAGCTAAAAATAGTAACACAGGTTCCCCTCGCAAATTTGGTTGACGATAAAACGTGTTCTTTTTGTTGATAGTTCGTCCACTGAGTTCCAATGTGTTCTATGTGCCTACTGGCACATAGAACACATTGGAACTCAGGGACGAGTTGTCAAGTGAATTGATCGTTGTCCTTCTAATAATTGCTTTTATAGACGTGAAGGCGTGTAATAAACACAGAACGACACACGCGTGTGAATGGGTTAATCGATATGGCAATCGTGCCATCGCGGAAGGATAAAACTCTCAGCCTCTCGTTTTATCCTTCCGCGCAGGCACTCCTGTCATATCGATTAACCCATTCACACGCGTGCGTCGTTCGATGTATGTGTAGTCTGATCCATGATACCCCGATTTCCCTATATGTGCCTATGTGCTGGTTTATGGAATATCCATGCATAGCCAGGAATAAGTAGGACAGGGCAGATAGAAGTCATAACACAGATACTACCGTAAGGTAGAAAACGTCCAAGAGTAAGGGAGAAACAAGAGGATACCGAGAGAATTCGAACTACCAATATTTACTCACATAGAATCGAACACAATCCCTACTATTTTTCATTTGACACTACTTGCTACACAAACCGTGGCTTGTACAACGGTTGGTGTCCATTTGGGTTGGGTAGCTGTCGGGCATTACCCGTTATTCGAAATACTCCTATCGAATCAAACATACCATTCCAACACAATCCTTACTGTTGTAGGCTTTTCAGACTTGAAGCAGCCATAGAAAGCAAGATGAGGGCCTCCGACATGCAAAATGGACGGCGGTACACGTGTCACCTTAAATCCACTTGCTGTGCATGAGTACTACATTTGCATATCTTTTGAAATGACGTAAAAACATGACCGCTCACAAAGAATACCGTGTTGACAAACCTGACGCTACAGATCTCGTTACTTTTGTCGTCACTTCCGGGATCGCTCAAAAGAGAGATGAATGATGCAAGAATTATTACTAAATAACTCGGGATGAACGTCCATCCAGTGAATACTTTTGATTTTTTGAACTATTCAAACACTTTACACCCGTTTTCCAACAAACTTAACGTTTACAAGTGTCTTGTGTTTTTTCAAACATTTTAAATATCTCTCGAGTGGAAAATTCGCATCATTGTGTTTAGCTTAAATAATATTTTATTTCAAAAACACATGTACATCATGTGGAATAAGAAAGAAGATGAATAACTAAATGAAATTTAAATTCACAGTACACAATATATTACAGGGACTAAAATGAAAAACACCAATTTTAAGGATGGGATTCGACGATAAGCTGATAGCTTTTGAGAGTGGCCTCCTTCGTAAAATGATGGATATACACAAAGTGAAGGCTTGGGTCATTTTTTAGACATTGTAACTGATTGTTATAATAATTATTGTTTAAACTACTATGGAGAAAACTACTATGGAGAAAAAGGAAGATTAGACAGTCGGGGGCGAAGACACGAGAAGATTAAACAGCCAGGGACATTGTGTTTATTAGTAATCTTCTATCTTTTTCTATAATAGACAAAGTCTAGTCTGTTTCAGAGCTCAAATTTATTAATAATTAATACTTGCGAAATAATCTTTCACCATAAAGATTCTATTTTTGCATCTAAGAACACGAATAAATAGATATTTGACGGTACAAATACAGAAATTACTTTATTTGAAGCACGAATATATATTTGACACAAACGCTCAATACTGTAATTCGCAACTTCGTATAAGGAAGTGTTTAACCCTTTACCTAACGTGTAAAGCAGACGACAGTTGCAAAAACAATTCTTGAATAACTAATTCTTTTCATTTTCTGTCTCAAAAACATAGGTTATGACCCCTCGTTGGAACGAGCTCAACGAGCTCGTTCCAACGAGGGGTCATAACCTATGTTTTTGAGACAAAAAATGAAAAAATAATGAAAATTAATTGGCAATTTTTGAGAATAGCGCTGACCGGTTTTGGCCGTTACATTGGGTAAAGGGTTAAGGTCACGTTTTCCGTGTTTATCACATAAATATAATTCATATAGACAAACACTAGAACCTTGCGAATCTTCAAAATTCGATTCGATTCGAAATCGTCTCGATCATCATCCCTGACTTTTATCGTCATGAAAATAATAATAATAATAATAATAATAATAATAATAATAATAATAATAATAATAATAATAATAATAATTGATTTTGTAAAAAGCGTAAAACCACGAAGAGTGCCCTAAAACGCATAACAGAACTAAAATACACTTTTCAGAAAATAAAGAGTCACATGTTTCAGTTTCCTCTAGGGAGGTTCAGGAGAATGCTTCAGTAAATAGGAAAGTTTTAAGATTTCTTTTGAAGATGTTGATAGTTTCTGAATTTCTGACACTAATAGGCAACGCATTCCACAATCTTGGACCCACGATGGAGAACACACGATCATTAGCCAGATTAGATCTGCTAAAAGGTATGACTAGTTGAATTTGATCTTTAGATCTCAGACTGCGTGATGGAGTGTATACAGTGATGAGCTCTTGCAGGTGAACTGGAGCCGCTTTGTGGATACATTTGAATACTAAGATCAATATTTTGAAATTAATTCTCTGTTAAACTGGAAGCCAATGTAATTGTCTTAAAACAGGTGTTATGTGTGTCAGAGCATTTGGTACCAGTAATTATCATAGCAGCAATATTCTGAACTTTTTGAAGCTTCTGAATCAAATACTGCGGCAGCCCCACTAGCACTGAATTACAATAGTCTAGTTGTGAGGTGATGAAAGAATGCACAAGTTTTTCAAGTGCTGACTGGTTAAGATAAGTTCTCAGTCTTCCAATATTCCGAAGCTGCCAGTAACATTTTTAACATATTTTATTGATATGGATGTCTAGCTTTAAATTTGAGTCCATAATCAGTCCAATATTCCTGGCCGATTCACTTTTCATGGTGATGTTGTTTCCAACCTGAATTGATGTAACAGTGGGTGTAGGCATGCGAACCCCGGATATCACTAAGAATTCTGTTTTAGAGTCATTCATTTTCAGTTTAAAATCTATCATCCATTCCCGCACCAGATTTATGCAAGTTTCCATGTTGCTGACTGCAGTGATTGGGTCACTTTGAAGAGATGAATTAAATGTAATGTACAGTTGGGTATCATCAGCATACAGATGATATGATATGCCATGCCTTTTAAGAAGACGACCCAGAGAAGAAGTGTACAGAGTAAACAAAAGTGGACCAAGAACAGAGCCCAGAGGAACACCACACTTTAACATCTTGCTTTCTGAACCGGTCTTGTTGATATATATTTGTTGACTGCGACCTTCTAGATATGATGCAGACCATGATAAGACAGTTCCACATATGCCATACTGTGTCAATGTCTGCAAAAGAATATCATGGTCGACTGTGTCGAATGCTGCTGACAAATCCAAGAGAACAAGCAGTACAGCCTTACCCTCAGACACTGATTTAACAATGTCGTTGTTGACTCGCAGTAAAGCTGTCTCTGTACTGTGATTGGCTCTGTATGCAGACTGGAATTTCGATAAAGTTATCTCCCCTGATATTATTATTAAAACGAGCGGGGTAGTACAAATTAAGAAACAAATAATTGATGAGAAAACATCTATGATATCAGTAGACATATAATGCCAAGTTTCCTTTTCTAACTTTTAATAAACAAAGATAAGAGACAGCTCTGGGGTCTGTCTGTTGTTTTAGTTTATTACAAGTTACAAAGTGAAACTTGTTTGTATGACAAGCTACTTAGAAGCAACTAGTTCACATATAATCCGCCATTAAAAATATCTATCAGTATCACACCTACCTACACTAAGTAAAGGTCCACTTTGGTTCTTTGTTTAATGAATGTGTTTTCAAATTTATTTGCAAGTTTTTATTCTTCCCAGGAAAAAAATTAGTAGATCTCACCCCCTAGAATTTTATTTTAATGCAAAGTACGGTGCCTGTATTATTTGTCACGATACGCACACTATTCATATAATGCATAGGAAAAAAGTTACAGAACATCAAAAGATTGGAGAAATGCCGTTTTCTTATTTTTAAATTGATTTCAAAGGTGAATAATAGTGAAACGCTCAAACGGATTTGGAAAAAATGTAAAAACCCAGCTTCTGTTTTTTTTTGTACTACTTTTCGGGAAATACCTGAAGTTTGTAAAATGATGTGCACATCGATGATACAAATTCGGGGTAACATTTCGAAATTTCAATTTTTATATGGGATTCTCATACCCTGAGTGTTAAAGTTACTGATAGCTTCAAAACATTAAGGGGAGCTAACTTTCCTCTAAATGTTTTCCAACGACGAACATTGTCAGCCATGTCGATTCCATTCTAGCCGAGTCGCGCTAATTCGGAAATTTTCGAATCGTCGAGATTTTCTAAGTGGTTCCCCTTGACCTCTTCGGGAGCGCGGTGACTCAGTGGTTACGGAATTAGACTTCAAACCGAAAAGTCCACTGTTCGATCCCGGCCAGGGATAACTGCGTTGTGTCCTTGGGCAAGGTACTTCATCCCGATTGCCTACGTGTGGGCATGGTAGCGCTGTGTACTAAGGAGTACTGCACGCCAATGGTGCACTTGTCTTCATCCAATGCTAACTCTGCTTGTGTGGAGTTAGTACCTTAGGGAATCTGGCAGTTGCTCGGTGTTTCTCTCTGGGTATTTTGGCTTCCTCCACTCGTAAAACTATCCGACACGGGGCGACCCTGGCTGTCGAAAGTGTCGTTAACTCCCAATAAATAAAATAAATGAATTCTTGAACTTCTCTTCTGTCATCCGGTTCCCTATACAAGAAAACTGGCGATGAAGGCAGACTTTACGGAGGTGCTATTTCCATATCAACTTTAACATCGTGTTGGAATATAATCCGCTTTTTGTTGATGTTCTCAAACAAACGAATCGTCGTTGCATACGAAACTTGAATTCAAACTGACAATATTTATATTTATTAGTTATTAGGGTTTAACGACACTTTAACAGCCAGGGTCATATCATGTCGGCGACAATTTTACGGGTGGGGGAAGTCTTAGTACCCGGAGAGAATCACCGAGCAACGACGAGCAGCTGTCAGCTCTCCAACATCGTAACTTTTAACTCTGCACCGCGACACAAGCAGGGTTAGATTGATTGAAGACATGCGCACCATCCACGTGCAGTGCGCCTTAGGACACAGCGTCATCGTGTTCCCATGTAGATAATCGGGGTTAAGTGCCTCGCCCAAGGACACAACGCGGGAGCGCGAAACAGTCGCTGAAATGGTCACCCATCCAACTACTAACAGCGCTCGACATTACTTAAATCTTAGAAACCGGGAGTCGAGTTTTCTTGCCTGTGATGTAATACGGCAGGTAATCTGGCTGTGACGGTTCGGCTATCTTTGGGCTGGGGGAGAATTAAACACTGAGCAGGTGCTTCTAGTCAAGTGTCGTCTGCCTAAATAGGCAGACGACACTTGACTAGAAGCACCTGCTTTACTGTAAATTTTTCGCGGTATGTCATGTTCAATAAATTCATTCTGATTTCCCGTCTTTAAAGAGTTTAACTTCTGTGATCTGACGAGAACCGGTCACCGTGAAGCTATCGCGCCCCCGCTGACAATATTTACGGTTATTATTTGGTGCAATATCTACAACTTGAAGAAAGGGGAGATTCAATTCGATTCGAAATTATCTGCCTGATTCGATTGGGCTTGAAATTTGGGATTGATGGGGGCTCACACAGACAGATTAACCCTTTGTCTAAAACGAAAGACTGAGACAGTTCAAAGACAAACAAAATTCTTGAATAACTAATTTTTTTCCAGTTTGGGGGGTAAAAACATTGCTTATGACCCCTCTTTGGAACGAGCTCAACGTGCTCGTTACAATAAGGGATCATAAGCTATGTTTTTAGGCAAAAAAAAATATTGAAAACTGAATTGTGCTTTTTGTGAATAGCGCTGGTCGGTTTTCCGTTACGTTGGGTAAAGAGTTAAAGATGTTTCATCTCAGTTGTTGGTTAATCGCCCTTGTTGTTCTTGTTAAAGTTGTTTCTGTTGGTGCTGGTGCTGGTGTTATAAATGCCAAGGGTAGTGAGGAATGGCTGGCTGGTGTGAAGTCTTTATCTTTATCCGTGCATATTTGCTTGCCTTCCTCACATTGGGGATCAAGGGAATTCACTCGTTTGAGGACATTAGGAATTCGAGCACAACAAGGGAGATAATTCCAATACGATGTGGAACCTGATGTTCAATGTTATTTTCAGTAAATTCTTTTCGTGTTTCGAAATAAGCAGAGTTGGGCAAAATTGTCGGTTACATCTTGGCAGCAAAACTCTGTTTGTATTGTACTCTTGTGTGCTGATGAGAACTAAATAGGTCGACCATTGGTGTCTGAATGGACAGAGGGACTGAATAGATAAAAAAAAATTAGTCGTGCGCCTCCATCTTTCATAGTGTCGTTGTCAGTTCCTCAAAACTGGAAGAGTCCATCAAAAGTGCACTTTGGCATTTTAGGCGCTAAACAACAACTGTCTGTACTGTGCTCAGTATCAACATACGAGGAATGTGTAACGTTCATTATACGGGTTAAATAAAAAAAAGTGTTATTTGTTTGTGTTAATAAATAAATAAATAAATAAATAAATAAATAAATAAATAAATAAATAAATAAATAAATAAAATATCGATCCATAGATAATCTTACTGAGTTTTAAATCGCTGACTGGAATCTGGTGTATGTAACATCCGATATTTCCATTCTGCCAACTAAGAATTGCTTTCAACCATTCTGAGTTGAAGAAGTCTCTGAATCCCAGCATGCCACATAATGCGCCTGGAGAAAAAATATAAGAATATTCAACACAGTACTAGAATTGGGGTCGTAATTTCGCCCCAAGCCACCCCCCCCCCCCCCCCCCCCCCACCGAACCTCCCGATCGTGAGTTTCGTCGGGCAGAGGTTGGGCAAAATGTTCTTATATACCCGCCGAAAAAATACACATGCTTTGAATTACTCAGTTGGGCAAAAATATTGTGCTTGCCCGACAAAAGTATGCACAGTTTGGAAAGTGCAATAAATACACAGAACGACACATGCATGTGAATGAGTTAATCGAGGCCTCTCGTTTTATCCTTCCGCGCTGGCACTCGTGCCATATCGATTAACCCATTCACACGCGTGTGTCGTTTAGTGTTTATTACACGACTTCACCTCTATAAAAAGAATTATTAGAAGGACACTCAGCAATTCATTTGACAACTATCAACAGACACAACACATTTTATCGCCAACCAAATTTGAGAGGGGAACCCGTCTTACTATTTCATCCCCTGAGTTCCAATTTGTTCTATGTGCCGTCTAGCAGATAGAACACGTTGACACTCAGGGGGGCGATTTTCAGCTATCGCTAGCGATTCAAATTGTAATTGCGTTGCACGATTTGTAGAAAATTCCACTGAAATTTCGCTTCTATTTAAAAATAGTTCGTCAAAGATTTTCGTTCCACACATGCGTAACAGGTTTTCATTTTCCGCATGGTTTAGTGTTGCTGCACATGGGGATTTCATAGGACGTTCGGTATTTATTACACGCCTTCGCGTCGAAAAAAACAATTATTAGAAGGACACTCAGCAATTCATTTGACAACTATCAACAGAAACAACACATTTTATCGCCAACCAAATTTGCGAGGGGAACCCGTGTTACTATTTCGTCCCCTGAGTTCCAATTTGTCCTATATGCCTACTGGCACAAAGGACACATTGGAACTCAGGGGAGGATTTTCAGCTTTCGCCAGCGATTCAAATTGTAATTGCCTTGCATGATTTGCAGAAAATTCCACTGAAATTTCTCTATATTCAAAAATAGTTCATCAGCGATTTCCGTTCCACACATGCGTAACAGATTTTCATTGGTTTAGCGTTGCTGTAAATGGCGAATTCGTAGAACAGGCGTGTAATAAATGCCCGAGTCAGTATTGGGTAAAAAAACACGACAAACTCCTAAATTACAGTTTTCATTCCAAAGTTACAGGAGAAATCCTATCTTCAATCACAAATGTCAAGTATCTTGAAAAATTGAATGAGTATGTACACTCTAAAATCAGTAGAGTTAAACATTAACCCAAATCATACGGTTTAAGTGATTATGAACCCAACTGGCTTTATATTCACTCAACCCAGTTGATTTAGGTTCATTTTTAACCGAGCTGATTTTAGAGCGTAGGAGGGTACGGTACTTTATATATTATTTCACCTGTTGTATGTTTAACCCTTTACCTAACGTAACGGCCAAAACCGGCCAGCGCTATTCTCAAAAATCGCCAATTAATTTTCATTATTTTTTTCAATTTTTGTCTCAAAAACATAGGTTATGACCCCTCGGTGGAACGAGCTCGTTGAGCTCGTTCCAACGAGGGGTCATAACCTATGTTTTTGAGACAAAAAAATGAAGAAAATTAGTTATTCAAGAATTATTTTTGCAAGTGTCGCCTGCTTTTCAGGTTAGGTAAAGGGTTAAAATACAGTATTTTATCAATGGGAAGTATATTTGTAGCGAAAAAGTCTTTAATGAAAGCAATTGGGTATGGTCCAAATTGTTGGGTGATATGACTGAACCGTCGGGCATCGACGCCTTGCACTCTCCCCCCCCCCCCCCCCCAAAAAAAAAAAAAACAATTGTTAGTTACGGCCCTGAATATAGAATTGTTTGATGTTCATCCACTCAGATCGAGCTACGACATGATATGCTTGAGATGAGGGTGCAACACAATATAGAGCAGGGATTGCTGATTCTAAGTTAAAAAAAAACACATTGCAACGAGCAAAGACAGGTATCTCTATGGTAGGCTAAATATTATCCAAAATGCATCTTAGAAACATCGAATATAGTTTTGACTCGACGATTCGTCGCGTCAAAATTATATGCAATCCTTTCATTTTCCAGCTAGAATATTGCACTTAGTGCGACGGCGGACATTCATAGCTTGCCGCCCGGGGCTAACTTTAAGTACCCGCCCCATTCTCATGCATAGCTAAGTATTTTTGTGATTTTGTTTCGTATAGACATCTCGAGTCCATGTCTTCATTAGCGTTTCGACATACCCCCGCCTCCAAGAGATGCCTCTCGGGGCGCCTTCCTCCATTGGCCGCCACTCATAGATGGCACCACGATTTCCCCAACGCTGGGGATACGATCTCCGACGGGTAGGATTAGGGAGTGCTCTGACCAACCGGGCCGATCGTGGTTCGGCCCGGTGGAAGAAATTGTTGTTTTATTCTTAGAAAGTCGCAATATCTGTGACTCTAGAGGCTCTGGGAGAGTCAAACGAAACGCAAAGAAAATTGTGACTGGTGGAACTAGGGTATTAAAACAGGTGGTATGGTCATTTCCCATGACACGAGTTTTTGGTACCCTAGTTCCAAGCCACAAACTTCATTAGTACGATATAACTCACAACAAAGACGAGAAGTGTGTCGACCAGTGATTGTGTAGAGTTTCTGGTGCGGACTAAAATAGAACTCTCTCAATGTGGTTAACTCTGTCTATGCCACAGTGATTATATGCTCATCGCGTTTATTCCTTTTGTTCACGTGTATCGGATCTTCGGCAGTATTATCTCTATCTTTAGTGTTTGCGTAATTGTATCCCCCCCCCTTTCCCGGCGAATTTGGCCGATTTCCCAGACAAAAACATTCAACAAAAGGTTATGATGTGATCCCTGATTGGAACGAACTCGTAGAGCTCGTTCCAATTGGAGATACTGGTACAATAACCCAGTCACCGATGTTTGAAGTGGAAGTCCTCTAAAATGGTCAACAGGGATACAAACGATTGACTAAACTTAGCTTTATTTCCATGTTGTGGTCATGATTACGCATTGTGCAGAAATATGTGATCGTAAACGCATATAAATACTTAAAACAATAAATTTTGATATTGTCTACGTCGGCTAAATGGTTAACCCTTTACCCAACACGACTAGAGATGACACCTGTAAAAGCAATTTCTTGAATAACTAAAACAAATGGGGGGGGGTGGAGGTGCTCAAAACAGCGCTGATTAAAAACTTTTACAGACGCCATCCATTGCTATTCATTGGTATGGGTGCGCGGTGGCTCAGTGGTTACGGCATTGGACTTCAAATAGAGAGGTCCACGGTTCAATCAACGTCAGGGTAATTGCGTTGTGTCCTTGGGCAAGGCACTTAATCTCGATCGCCCACGTGGGGGCACGATGGCGCTGCGTATAATACGTAATGCGCGTTGATGGTGCACCTGCCTTCAACCAATGTTAACCCTACTTGTGTGGAGTTAGTACATTGGGAAATCTGACAGTTGCTCGATGGTTCTCTCCGGGTACTCCAGATTCCACCACCCGAAAAATCGCCCGACCCGAGGTGACCCTAGCTGTCGAAAGTGTCGTTAAGCCCCAATAAATAAATATATAAATAGATGAATAATAGATGCCCGCATGTCACGCAGGCGAACCGCGGCAGTCGAAATATGACAAGTACAATACAGCCGACGTGGATTTGCCCCTGGCTGTCGAAAGTGTCGTTAAATAAATAAATTATTCATTAGCATATAGTTTGACTATCCCACACTTAATAGTTGGATAGTTGTATACTGTCCAAAACAAGTTAAGCACCCCCCCCCCCACCCCCTATAATACCTGTGGGTGGGTATACGAATAGCTCATATTGTGACGTTCTGCATTCCTCTATCGGATCGGGCATACATCCTTAAAACTGGTGAATATTTGCTGGCTAATGATCACTTCACTGCCGTGTGCTTATAGAGAAATGAGACATCACAGTGAGAGAAATTCGGAAGGTCATGGACAGCATGCCACGCCGATTCACCCATTCCCAACATAACGGTCAATACCGACCAGCGTATTCTCAAAAATCGCTATTTAATTTTCATTATTTTTTCATTTTTTGTCTCAAAAACATTGGTTATGACCCCTCGTTGGAACGAGCTCGTTCCACCGAGGGGTCATAACCTATGTTTTTGAGATAAAAAATTTTAAACATTAGTTATTCAAGAATTTTGTTTGCAAGTGTCGTCTGCTTTTCATGTTCGGTAAAGGGTTAAGATGTGTTAGATATTCTCGAGGCTGTTCCATCAGGTACTGAACAACGTGACGTTTTTTTTTATTGTTGTGATGACGTCCGCGGTGCCTAATATTCATTCAATAAAAAAGAAAGCTCGAGAAACCCTTGCTTCGCTAATACGGCATATTCCCCCTACAAGTAGCAGGTTTTCTCAGGAGAATTTACCCATTTACTGTATACCCAATGGTATTATAGGGAGGTGGCGGGGAGGGGGGCTTAACCGTTTCGTTCGTTCATTCGCACCTCTGATTTCAGAGAGCAAACACCTAATCATGGAAATACCTGATATACTGATGAAGACAATTACAGCCTTAGGGGTCTCTCGCCCTATCACCTGGACTGTCCAGGAGATAGGAATGAGAGTCCTCCTGACTCTGGAGTTCCAAGTTGAAGATGAGAAAACATCACCGCCCTCCTCGGGGAGAGGTAGTACCTTTGTTGAGAGGACCTCCTCTCGCACTGGTCCTCACCCGAAGGGGGAAGGAGGCCTTGAGAAGAGGAAATCAAAGAAGAAGAGCCCGGCCACCAAGCGGAGGGATTCCCTACGCTTGGGGGCTTTCTTGGAGAAGAAGAAAGAGAAGAGTGAGGAAAAGGGGAAGCCGGAGACAGTCACCACTTCCACTCCTACTCCCACAGAGGCACCCATCTTGCCTCCAGCTCCACAGCTAGAGACGCCAGATGTGGACAACTCTGTGGAGTCTGAGATGGAATCGGAAGCTGTCTTCGCGCCTCTTCCGGAACCCCACTCACCTCTCCCTTCGGAACCAGAAAGCCAGAGCGAGACCACCACCGAAGACACTTCACCAACAGAAACCAACTACTACAAACTAAAACAGCTATCCATATCCACAGCAGAGACAATGAGAAAAGTAGACGAGTACATTCAGATGCACAAACAAACAAAAGAAGCAGAAGAAGCCAAAAACAGCCCTCAAAAACTACCATCAGTAAAAACTATTCCAACTCCTCCAAAAGCCACTATATCATCGACACAGCCTCCTCCTCACAAGAAAAAAACAAGAAGCACAAGCGCCGCTAAACCTGCTCCTTCCTTTTCCTCCTTCAACACGTCAGGACATGGTCAACTACTATACAGTCAACGAGGGTCGAAAGGGGCTTGTTCCCCATACCGTCCGATTCTCCTATGTATACAAAATAAGTATTTATTTAACTAGTTGAGGACTAGATTATTTTTGGTGGTCTGAATTTGTTCATCAAAAATTGTTCTATTACAAATTATGTGCTCTCCAATAATTTTAATAAAACAAATTTGTATAAACAAACTATTATTCACTTTTAACTGAATACGAAACATGGGTAAGGAAATGTTACTTTTTCACTCGTACCCTTATTTTTTGAAACGCCTGATTGTGGCTTCTAGCACACAATTAGTAAAAAAAATCATTATTTTTTATCTCCATTTTCGTTGTTCTATATTGATTTTGTGTTGTGTGATCAATATTACCAAAAAAAAAACTTTCAGCGAAATCAACATGGAAGCTCTAGTATTTAATTTTAGGCTCACACAATTGGAATTTAGGCATCGGCGACCATTCCATCAGGACACAAAAATAAAAACCTCCCTCCTTCATTCGTTTTTAAAAAAATGCTTCAGAATCATTTTTTTAATTCTGTTTGGGCCAACTGTTGGATGGTTTACCTGTATTGAAAAAACAACAAAAAGGTTTTAAATAAGATAAATAACTAACGGCCCGCGACTGGGGAGATTTGTCTCGGCTATCTAACATCAACTCGTTATTTATCATCAGCTGAACCCTTCTTTGGGAGGAGCCTTTTCCAATGCACAGTGGCTAATCATGACCGTGGCAGTTTTACGGGTGGAGGAAGCCGGAGTACCCGGAGAGAACTACCGAGCATCGACGAGCAACTGTCAGCTCCTCAACACTGTAACTCTGTTCAAGCTCCGCTCAAGCAGGGTTACAGCGGTTGAAGACATGTGCACCATCGACGTGCAGTGTGCCTTAGTACACGATGTCATCGTGTCCCCGCGTAGGCAACCGGGATAAAGTGCCTTGCCCAAGGTCACAACGCGGGTCGTCGGACGGGGATCGAACTCGGGGCCTCTAGCATAGAAGTCCAACAGTCTACCATTGTGCCACCGCGCTCCCCAACGAGGTGTTATAAGCTACGTTTTTTTTCAACTATGACTGTAACAATAGGCAGAAAATCAAAAGCTTCACACAAAGTTTGACTGATGTTTATTTGTTTTTTGGAGTTGATCGACACTTTCAACAGTCAGGAGCACTACGTTTCCGATAGTTTTCCGGGTAGAGGAAGTCGGAATACCCGAGGAGAACCACCTAGCAGCGGCGAGCAACTGTCAAGACTTTTCAACTTATCCTGCCCAAGCTGAGTTTACGGCAGTTGAACGCAAGTACATCATCAACGTGCACTGCGCCTGAGCATACAGCGCCATCTTGTCCCATATGGGTAATCGTGATTGGGTGTTTTTGCCAAGAAAACAACACTGTTACCGTTGATCAGAATCAAACCGTCCACCTGTCGGATTAACCCTTTGAACACTGATGGTATCGTTCATATCGGGGGCGAGGTGGTGTTGCCATAACCGGTTCTCGTCAGATCACCGAAGTTAAGCAGCATCGGGCTCGGTTAGTCCTTGGATGGGTGACCATCTGAGCGATCGATTCGGACTCCCGCTTTGTGTCCTTGGGCAAGGCACTTAACCCCGATTGTCCACATGGGGGCACGATAACAGCGTGTACTAAGGCGTACTGCTCGTCGACGATGCGCATGTCTTCAACCAATCTAACCTTGCCTGTGCTGCAGTGCGGAGTTACTATGTTGGGGGCTGGCAGCTGCTCGTCGTTGCTCGGTGGTTCTCTCCGGGTACTCAGGCTTCCTCCACCCGTAAAACTGCTACCGACACGATATGACCTTGGCTGTTAAAGTGTCGTTAAACCTTAATAAAATAAGTAAATAAATCTTCCACACCAGTTCAACGACAGCAACGCAAAGAGTTCATTTTTCTTGGGGGGAGGGGGGAGGGGGGGAGGGGGGGGTAGACCTATTAATGTTTTCAACGTGCACCACACCTTCACTCAAATGGCATCCCACTTTATGAAATTATGAAGTATCATGTTACTGGGCCGGAAAAGCGGCCTCTCGGGTTCAAAGTGTTCAAGTCAATGCTCTAACCACTGGGCCACCGAGAGTTCACTGAGCAGTGGCGGCGCTACGGGGAGGGGGCATGGGGGGCATTTGCCCCCCCCCCCCCCAAACGAAGGCTTTTCCCCCCAGTTGCCCCCCCCCCCCCCCCCCAACCATCTCGCATGCATTTCCATCCATCCACCCTCAAACACAAACACATTCAGTCACTCTCTCTCACACACACACACACACCCCTCTCTTTTTTTATTCCCAATACTTTCCCATACACACTTAGCCCAAAGCCTCAGGCTAGCTGATGAACACATCCAGGCAGTAGATATTTAAAGACTCGGATGCAGATACTTATAAGTTATAATTAAGTTATGAGCCAACAAAGGCATGTCTATCCATATCCCTTGTCTAAAAAAATTCATGGATTTCGCATTATGACAGACGGGCATTATGAGTCTCTCTCTCTCTCTCTCTCTCTCTCTCTCTCTCTCTCTCTCTCTCTCTCTCTCTCTCTCTCTCTCTCACGCACAGGCCCACCAGACGCGGATCCAGGATTTTTTGAAAGGAGGACCGCTAATTACCATTACATTTAGTCGAAACTTGGACCCAAAGTCCGTAATATAATTTTTTGGTTTGGTACGTCCACAGGACGTACCAAACCAAAAAAGTATATTACGGACTTTGGGTCCAAGTTTGGACTACCTCATAACAAAGTAATGATATCATCCTTTACGTATTGCCCCCCTTCATGGGAGTCTGCCCCCCTAGTTGCCCCCCCCCTCCCCCCACAAAAAAATTTCCTGGCCCCGCCACTGTCACTGAGTTGCTCAGGTCGATCAATAATTTCAACCTCACCTACTTTTAAAGACATAAAAATTAAATTAAATATGGAGAAAACTTCAGTACAAAATTAAAATATAATATTAAAATGTGACAGTGACAAATAAAATAAACTTTAAAAAGTTTGAATAAAATTAATTTAATTAAAAAAAAAACATCTGTCATTTTATCAGAGGGATTTTTGGCTTTTGGCTGTTGTGCATTTTTACTGTTTGGCTTTTGTGTTGGTCCCCAAAGTATCCAATGCTACTGGTTATCACTCACAATTCTGAAAAAAATATAACAAATAGAATGTTTATTGTTTCCTGAAGAGTTTTTCATAATCTCAACACCACAAACTGGAAAGCCAACATCTTTGCGAGATCTGGTACCCCTGGTAGCTGTTAATTTAGTGTCAAACAGTTCACAGACCTTTGTTTGTCTAACGATATTAAACTGACAGTTTACAATACATTACACTCATTGTTAAGAGAACGGTCGAGTAAACATTATGATAAAAGATTTTACCCTCCTGTCAAACGTCATAAGCGATTTTATCGTGTTTCAGCAAGTGACCGTTAAAAGACGTTTATCGAACTACTGACATTGATTTTAATCCTATCGCATTTGTGACACAATAAAATCTTTTGTTAGTGGAGAAATCTGGTATGATGACCAATCGTTATCGTGCCAAAGTTTGACCATGTCATAAACCACCAAAACAAGCCGTTTTCAACTCCACATGCTAGCAGCGGCGTGGCCACGGAGGACTCTCCCCCACACACTTTTCCTAAAAAATGTCAGACGTGTCGTGTATATTCATTCCAGAAATCCATAAAACTGGTTCAAAAAATCTCACCCTCACCCTGCACCAAACCACTCTGCCTCCACCCACACTTACAACGGGGAAAGATAGAGAGGCCAAGCCACTGTCAGCAACACTACTGCGACCCTACAGTACGATATGTCCTTTTTAAGGGCCTGTATAAGTAATGAAATTTTGTTTATTTTGAAAATTCTCACCTCTGATATTCCTTCAATTCAAATTAAATATACACAAAATGTACATCAAAAATGAAGGTTGGGACGTATAGAACACGAAACACATGTGTAATCAACTCATAGAGTCGACTGTAGGCACCACTGGTTCCTGGAAGTCTGCTGCCGTATTCGCACCAGAACTGATAATTTAATAATATTTCACGAAAACAACTTGTGGCCAAATGTGCTTTACATATCCAAGAACAAAGCTATGGGATAAAAATTCTTCAAAACACGGCGACAGAGCTGCATTGGGGAAAATTCCAAAGCCTTTGCTTTTGTTTACGTATGAGTACACTTTCGATTTCCGGTCGACGTCATCGGACAGAAAAAGCATATAAAAACAACGCCGTCTAAAATCAAATAATGAAAAAGATCGCCTTCATACAGTATACTGTTATTAGACAGAGATTGCACAGTTGCCACATTCAGTGCAAGGTATCATGATACCTGTTGAAATTTCTTAGAATTACGATTTTGTTTTCGATGGAAATTCGTGGTAGCGAGTGATTTGCGCATGTCTGTCGAGCATGGAAACCATCTTCAATGAAAAATGAAGACAGTGTTGTCCTTTTCCAAAATGCAGTCCTATCGCTGTATTCGAAAGTGTTTTAAATGCCTAGCTTTGTTCTTGGATATATGAAGCACATTTGGCCACAGTTTCTTCTGATGAAATATTATTTTATTATCAGTTCTGGTGCGAATACGGTAGCAGACTTCCAGGAACCAGTGGTGCCTACAGTCGACTCTATGAGTTGATTACATATGTGTTTCGTGTTCTATACATCCCAACCTTCATTTTGATGTATAATTTGTGTATATTTAATCTGAATTTAAGGAATATGAGAGGTGAGAATTTCAAAATAAACAAAATTCCATTACTTATATAGGTCCTTAAGGCATGCTACAATACGCAGAACCGAACCACTCTGACCCCTCACACAACATAAACTCCCGCAACCATCACAGAGAAAGCCTGGGGAGGCCAAGCTATTGTCAGCAACACTACTTCGACCCTACAGTACGATATGTCCTTCTTAAGGCATTCTACAATAGCTGAACCAATCCACTCGGCAATCGGCTAACACTGACAAGGAACACCAACTCAACAGTCACGCTCACCATAACCAGAACACGTACAAGCATTATACACATGCACACAAACACAGACACATTTCTCTCATCCTTTAAATATTATAATAAAATATTATAATTATCCTTCTATATCTTTTTATCTTTTTATATCTTACACATTCCAATGAAAACTAATTCTGCCTTCTTCCTTTAAGCAGGTACACATAAGATGCTTTTTGACCAGCACCCCAATAACCGCTATGGACACTATAACCGTTATGGAAACATGGTTCCTGAACATCCCCCACTCCATCCCTAAAAGTGGTCGACCACTTTAAGGGAGGCGAGCGTTGGTCCTGCGTCCCGCCTCTGCCCTTTTTTGTAAGCGCATTGCGCATCTTTTGTCCCAACCCAATAGGATTACAATGCAGGCCTGCCCCCGAACCAAGGAAGTTCGGGTCTTCATTTTGGTGGTCCCCGAAAGGGGTCGTTGTTGTTTTCCTTCAAAGAGTCCAACCAAACAGACAGCCTGAGGCAGATTATACTTGCCAGTGATGGCCTTCATCCAAAATCATCCTCGAAGTGGCAGACTATACTTGCCTGAAAATCCAAATAGACTGCACCCTCGGGTAGAGGTAGTACCTTTGTGAAAGGACCCAACCTCTCACACTGGTCCTCACCCGAGGGTTCAACCGACATCAGCCAAGAGACCATCACGACGCAACCGGTGACACCTGCCGAGTACCTGAAGCCGTTTCTCCTTCGACACGCCTAGACATGTGAAAATTAATCATCTACAGTCACTGAGGGTCGAAAGGGGCTTGCTCCCCATACCGTCCCTGCGCGCCTTCGGCGCGCGAAACCATTCCTTTCGTTTCACCCTCATATTTTTGGGGGTCATTTTGCGATAGCTCACTTTTTGGATTTTGGCTTTCCAAATATCAGGGTGCTCCAATTTGCATGACAAGTGAATTCTTCTCCCTGGGGAAGACACATCTGCCTCACTAAATGGGATACGCGCTTTTAACCTTTACCCAACGCAGACGATATCAGAATTTATTATTTTAAATATAATTTTCTTCAAAATGTTTCGAAAAGTTTCAACAAAATCATATCGACGAGCTCGTTCCAATGAGGGATCACATGATATGGTTTTGTTGAAACTTTTTGGAAAATAATATTTTTTCAACGGCTCAATTTGCTTATTTTGCTGATGATAATATTTATTACCTGACAAACGCGTACGTGGTTCTCACTGCCAATGCGTGGAATACGACCAGTCCATGGCAACTGAACTGTAGCACCTTAAATCGGAGTGTCAGATCATTCTCATAAGTCTTTAGTTCAATCGTCGGCAGCGCGATGGGTCATTGGTTAAAACATTGAACTTCAAAAGGAAATGTCGACGGTTTGATCATTACTCGTGCCACCAGCGCTTTATCCCTGGGCAAGAAACTTAATCTCCCGACTGGACATTTGGAGACACGGTGGAGCTGTGTTCATAGATGTACTGCACGTCGATGATGAACTTGCTTTCAACAGCGGGAAACTCTTTCACTGTCGAGTTAAAAGTAAAATGGAGAGTCTGACAGTTGCACGTCACTTATCAGTGGTTCTCTCCGGGTATTCCTACTTTCTCCACCCATAAAACTGTCCTAAACAATATGGCACTGGCTGTTAAAATATTTTTTTTCCTGGGGATTTTTTTTTTGCAGGGGACCTTTTGTCCTACCCTCAAAAAACATGGAGAGCTTTTTCTGGGGATCTTTTGTCCTAGGGATCTTGTGTCTGGTATCTTTTTTTTTTCTGTTAAGCGAGTTATCAACAACTTTAAAATTGGTTCAAAGAAAAAATCAGCAATGTTGGTTTTAATGCAGGTATCTTTTTTTCGGGGATCTTTTTGTGGGGGGATCTTTTGTCCTACCCTCTTTTCGATCTGGGAATATTTTGTCCAGGGGAGCTTTGTTTGCAGGAGATCTTTTGTCCTACCCCCCCCCCCCCCCCCCAAAAAAAAGAACAAATAAAAAACTGGGGATCTTTTGTCCTAGGGAGCTTTTTCTGGGGATCTTTTGTCTGGGGATCTTTTGTCCCAGGGAGCTTTTGTCCGGATCCCGGCAGCACTCTACCTTCGAAGGAACTGACGACTTCCTTTCTTCTCACTTTACTGTCTCCGGCTGTTTCCGTAGCAAACATGCCGGCCCTCTCCCTTACGCAACCCGCCAATCCTTCATCCCATCGCATTTTGTTTTTATAGACCCAGTAACGTCTCTAAGTAGGGGGGGGGGGAGACTTGGACCACCAAAACGATCCGCGTGATTCCCAATCTAGCTACGCGCCTGTTTAAACCTCTCTTTGAATCTCAACAGTTTTACATGGCGTATACCGAAAGCGAAATGCACAAAATTGTAATTCAAATGCTATTGTTAATATTTGCCCACAAAATATAGCTTTTACTCCCTCGAAGGAACGAGTTCGAAGAGTCATAAGGCTATATTTTGGAATCAAAAAACGGGAAACTAATATAACAATAACATGAGTTTGGAGTGCGTTATGGTTTATTAACGGCCCGAGAGGAATGAATAACAGCCCGAGGGTTTATTACCGGCCCGAGACGAAGTCGAGGGACGTTAATAAGCCAGAGAGCTGTTATTCATTCCTCAAGGGCCGTTAATAAGCCGGGACGCCCGACAAAAATTATGTTATTTCTATTATTACCATGACGACGGGCTGTTAATGAATTTTGTTTTCATTAACGGCCCGTCGCCCGCTTCCGGTTGCATGACACCGCGAATTACGGAGTTTTAGAGCCCTACTAAACTACGTTAATATACTAGAGAACGCCCGCTAAACTGGTAATAATATAAATTGAATATTGATTTTTTGTGAATAGCGCTGGACCGATATGATCGTAACTTTCTAAAGTATGGTCGACGTGGACTGGTCGTAATCCACACGTGGGCAGTGATGTCCATGCATGCGTTCACCCGGTAATAAAAATCAACATCAGCAAAATTTTAATTAATGAAGCACCGGGTTGTACTCGGTGCTTCATTAATTTAAATTTTTGAGGTTTATTCCTATGATAGTTTTTGGAATCTAATATTATTGTGTTCGTGAAAATATTGCCCACCTGTGAAAAGTGAACTGTCCACAGCGGCTGTACTGTAATTAAAGTGTGATGAAACATAACGACTTTCTCCTCAAATGGCCACCTTGACTTAATGTGTCCAGTGTGATTAGAGTCCTGTTGTCGAGCAACGTAAATATAGTCAGTGAACAGGAGACCAATGTGCAAGGTGGACATGCAGTCACTGATTATAATGTTCACTCACGAGTACTATTTTTAGCCCTTTCAAGGCGCTGTTCATATTTTAGTTTAAACATTATTTATTTATTTATTTATTTATTTATTTATTTATTTATTTATTTATTTATTTATTGGGTTTTAACGACAGTTTCGTCAGCCAGGGTAACCCCGTGTCGGGCGGTTTTACGGGTGGAGGAAGCCGCAATACCCAGAGAGAACCTCCGAGCAGTGGCGAGCAACTGTCAGACTCTCCAACGTACTAACTCCACACAAGCAAGGATAGCATTGCTTGAAGACAAGTGTACACCGTAGTACACGCCACCGTGCCCCCGCGTATTTCACTGTTAAACAGATACATTATTAAATAAAACTGAAACTATAATGAAAACAACAACAATATTATAAATTATTGTGATGAGTTGACGGTAACATGGCCTGAGGTTTGCGGCTCGGAGCTTATGTCCAACCGAGACGCGAAGCGTTGAGGTTGAACATACGCATCGAGCCGCAAACCTCAGACCATGTTACCGTCAACTCATCACAATAATGTATATGTTCCAATAAGACACTACCCATAGCCTAAAACCTATATCGTGAATACACGAGAGGCTTATTTACTAAACTTATGATCGTTAAAAGTTGCCTTGTTCAAGGCAACTTTTAACTATCACAGGTTTAGTAAATAAACCTCTCGTGTACCCCACTACTGGATAAATAATCAATAAACCAGACAAACTCATTCAATCTCAGTTCAAATCGTAAATCAGTTTTATAATTTAAACAACTTCATATGGAACACCGTCTGCTGCACGTGTGAAAAATCCAGAAAAATGAAACGGCTTGCTAGTCACTCCGTTGATGAAGCAATTACGAAACGGGCGACGTCATTTCAGATATTTAGCGTTGTGACGTCAGACGGTAACATTTGCCACTGAGCCGTAAACATAGAACATTCTAAGAGAACTCTCGTTCAATCAGAGGAGGAAGATTTTAGTCTTATTGGAACATAACCAGAGTAAAGGGATTCAGCAGCAAGCATAAAGCCTACGAAGGCTATCTCCATTTAGCAGATTAAGCACACATGATTACGTTTATGGCGAGTAAGGAATATAATGTTTCAGTTTAAATATAGATTTTGACTAGATTTCAGGAAAAAAAACTCTGAAAACTGATTCATTTGAGTAGACTGTGCAGAAAGAAATGAGACAAGAAACAAGAAAAGAAGAGTACAAAAACGAGATGAAAGAAATAAGAGAAGTTTTAACAGGAGGATCCAAGTTAGACTAGACGGGAGGTTCAACATGATTAGAAGGACGTGCGCGATCCAGCCATATATTTTCTAGATTTCGCATTGCCACTCGTCCGCACGCAGAGACTGGTGTGCATGAATACGCACACTCACACGTGCGCACGAGCGAGCACACACACGTGCACAGCAAAAGGGTATATTTTTGTATATAGAAAAAATTGAATTCATAAGCAGGTGGCCACGTGAACACCAAACTGGGTATGAGGAATACAGTAATAATTGAATCTTACAGCCATATAGGGTTGCAGAATTAAATTATTACTGAACCTCCCTACACTTATAAGGACACATCATTCTCCCTATTGACATGTAGTCATGTTTGAGAGGATGCCATTCAGAGCGTTAGTCTTGAAAGGCTTAGCGTTCGAGGACACTTTAAAGAAAACTGTTGTTTGTTTTTTTATTATTGGGGTTTAATGAGACGTTAGTGAAGGACATTGCTACATAACTGAATGCAAGGACGTTTTTATATCGTTAACTATTGCCACAAACCCACCTTGTGTCCATGGGAAAGGCACTTAACCCCGATTGTCCACATGGGGACACGACGACGCCGTGTACTAAGGCGTACTGCACGTCGATGGTGCGCATGTCCTCAACCAATCTAACTCTGCCTGTGCTGCAGTGCGGAGTTACGATGTTGGGGAGCTGGCAGCTGCTTGACGTTGCTCAGTGGTTCTCTCCGGGTACTCCGGCTTCTCCCACCCGTAAAACTGTCACGGTCATGATTAGCCACTGTGCATAAGTATGTGACCTTAAACACCAATAAATAAATAAATAATAATATTGCCACAAAACCCATGCCACATTTTATGAATAAATAAAATGTATAAACCGGGGACAAGTTCTCAGATCAGTAGGTATATCGATGTGTTATTTGGATAGAAACTGGAAGCAACATTTCCCCAATATCGACTTCATCGTCGAAAGTTTGATACAGAACCGTTACTGACGATATACCTATAATTTCAAAACAGTGCCGGTATCGATACGGAATTGTTTTAACTCTTAAAACTCTGGTGTTTTCTTACATGTCGTTTGAGCGATCGATTCGGACTCCCGCGTTGTGTCGGGCAAGGCACTTAACCCCGATTGTCCACGTGGGGGGCAAGATGACGCCGTGTACTAAGGCGTACTGCACGTCGATGAGGCGCATGTCTTCAACCAATCTAACCCTGTCTGTGCTGCAGTGCGGAGTTCGATGTTGGGGAGCTGGCAGCTGCTCGTCGTTGCTCGGTGGTTCTCTCCGCCTTCCTCCGCCCGTAAAACTGTCACGGTCATAATTAGCCACTGTGCATAAGTATGTGACCTTAAACACCAGTGAATAAATAAATTCTTGCATGTAAGTTCAAAGCAGAAATTGGAAGAGTCCATATTCATTATTTGGGGGTACACCAATTAATATTTTCAACGTGCAGCCTTGGGGCTGCACGTTGAAAATATTGATTGGTCTGTCCCTCACACTCACTTAACAACCGTCCTACTTAACGAAATTATGACGTATCATTTTTCTAGACCGTAAAAGCGGTCTCTTGGATTTAGAGTCAAATACCGGTATTTACAAGGTACAGTGCAGCCCTATTAACGACACTTTCAACAGCCACGGGGATAGTTGTAGGAGTGGAGGAAACCCTAGTACTCAGGAGAACTACCGAACAGCGGCGAACAACTGTCAAACTTTCCAACTTATTAACACTGCGCGAACAGAGTGAGCGGTTGAAGGAAAGTGCATCATCGACGTGCAGTACGTCTCAGCAAACAGAGCCACCGAGCCTCGGCGTGGGAAGGCGGGATAGTGGCGTAGCTACGGGAGGGTAGGGGCTTCCCCCAAAAATATTTATCTGCCCCCCCCCCCCCCTCTAAAAAAACATTGGAGCAATGCAACTTTCACATGCACAAAGTGAAGCCCAAAAGTTGTTCCCAATATAGGGGTTGCACTCGCTACAAATGTCTCAGAATCACTCTTACAGCACTGAATTTTGCAAACTTTTCTCGGGGTGGGTGTTGTCCTAACGAGGACCCTCCGGTCAATGTCCCTCTTCCCAAGTCCCTTCATGGAAGTGGAGGAAAGGCAACGACTGGAGGGTCTTTGTGGGGACTATGGGAAGCCCCGAAACCTCACAAAACGGCTTTTCAAAGATCATCTATGGCCCACCAAAGGGCGCCCATAGGGCATCCCCTATTATAGAATCCTGGCTACGCGTCTGAATCGGGATTAAGTGTCTTGACCAAGGAGATGACGCAATCCATGATCAAACAATCGACCTCCCGGTTTAAAGTCCTATGCTCTAACCAACGCGCCACTGAACTGAGGATGTCGGCGGAGGCTCATCAAGTATGATCGAAACGTAAATAATCTCCCGAACGCTTGGGCATAATATAAACGCAAACGGAACGAAGTTGTAACGGTTATCAAGAAGGACAAGCTGTCATATCTATCTCAAGCCCAGACCACCCTGAGGAGCAAGGAAACCCCAGCATCTCTGTAGTGGAAGACCCTAAAACATTCATCGGTAGCAGTAAAACGATGGGTATTCCAACTATTATCCATTTAAATAAAGCATATCCCTCAAGCGTTGAGAAAGCAGAAGTGTTCAACGAATACTTCTGTTCTATCTCAACAGTACTGTTGACGATTCGTAAGCTTCCCTGCCCGATTCAGCATCCCAAACTTCACAAGTTATTGATAGTATCACCCTACATTGTTGTGAAGTATATGAAGCAATGAAGTCGATAAAGGAATCTAAGGCGTCTAGTCCCGAACTTGTTAGTCCGCGTTTTCTTATGGAATGTAAATCCTCATTTTGTGAGCCGATTTCAACCTTATTTAATGTTCTTTTAACCCTTTACCTAACATGAAAAGCAGACGACACTGGCAAAAAATTCTTGAATAACTCATTTTTTTAATTTTTTGTCTCAAACCCATAGGTTATGAGCCCTCGTTAGAACGAGCTCGACGAGCTCGTTCCAACGAGGGCTCATAACCTATGTTTTTGAGACAAAAAATTAAAAAAATAATGAAAATTAATTGGCGATTTTTTAGAATAGCGCTGGCCGGTTTTGGCCGTTACGTTGGGTAAAAGGTTAAACAACTCTTACTTTCATTCACCGTGGAAAAAAAGCAAAATTTTAATGTCTCCCCAATTTTGAAAAAAATCGTACCTCCGAATAGGTCACAACGAGTTGAAATAGGATCGGACGCATCATCTTGGAGACTCATTAATGCCGATGTTCCACAAGGGTCGATATCTGGACCGTTAGTGTTCCTAATATACATTAATGACAAAATTGAAGACTTAGTATATGCCTCTTTGCAGATGATACTATCCTAAATCTAAATGTAGAGAATCCAGAGCAAGCTTCGACCATAACCAGTCATGCCTTGGCCACAATAAAGCATTGGGCTAAGACATGGTTGGTTAAGTTTAGCCCCCTAAAATAGAGAGTATGGTTATATCACGTGAGAGCAACTCGATTGCCCACCCAGCATTATTTTGAGGTGATACACGAATATCAAAAGTCAGTAATCATAAACATTTAGCGGCATATACAGTACATGGAGAGTGTATTATCACTAAATCACCCACAGAGTGAAAATTCCACCCGAGCAATAATTGCAAATTTGTTGCAAAGCATAACAATCACAAGCAAAGTTCCAACCAATGGACCTCCGGGTTAAACCCGGAGGTCCATTGGATGAAACACTGCTCGTGTTTTTGTCCATATGCACAGAATTCGAAAGTGATACTTTGGGTGGTAACTCCACTCCACGGGTGATCTAGTTACAATCCACTCTCCATGTACTGTAAATTAGCACATGCACGGGGAACGACCACACCGACCTTATCTGTTCTAAAGCCTGGTCTCGTTTAGATTTTCTGAGGAAGCAGAAATTCAATCTCGATCACCACGTTTTAGAAAAAAATATACTTTGCTTTCGTTAAGCCTCTACTCGAATGCGCTGATGCAGTCTGTGATAATTGTTCGGCAGCTAAATATAAACATAATTGGAACGATATTTTTTCGTTTTCTGTCTCATAACCTATGTTTATGAGACAGAAAATGAAAAAAAATTAGTTATTCAAGACTTTTTTTTGCAAGTGTCGTCTGCTTTTCATGTTAGGTAAATGGTTAATCTGCTGAACAAAATAATTTTTATTATATGCAAACACAGAAAGCAACTTTTAGGTTTATAAAATCTGTACTGCAGCTGTAATTGTCAGCTAGAATAATTTATCCGTAATTCTCCAATTCTTCTTTCTTCATTTTATTTTTATTTTATTTTATTTTTTTTTATCTGTCTAATTAAAACTGTGTAATCTTACAGACTTGGGAGACGGTTCACATAAGCTTTCAGCTTTCTTCCGAATCCCCCATAACCACAACTTTGTTTAATATATTATGTGTTAATTGTATTCGCTGAAAGTTATGTACAAACCATTCAAACAGTTTACACTTGTGCGCATGTATACAGTTAACTTGTTTTCTTCAATAAAATATTGTTCAAACTAATTTTCCAATGAGCGGAAACGACCATGCAAAAGCTCTCAGCTTTCTGTTGAATGCACACATTTTCTATCAGGGGCGGCGGAACCAGGGGGTGGGGGAGAGGCTTCTTCAGCACCCCCACATTTTTTTTGCTCGGCCATGTTTTTTGTGTGCATATATTTTAACACAACCAATGACTGATGAAACAAGGGGCAGATCCAGAGCCTCCCCCATATTTTCGCCAGCTATGTTTCTCTTATACTGGTTAAGGTTCGATGGGTTTCGGATATTTTTTTGCAGTAAGTGGCAGCAAACTCTAAAATGTATACAGTCTGTTAAAAAAATCGGTCAACTGAAATAGATCGTAATCTTACAGACATACAAGTAACAAATACACCCCAGACAAGATAATCCACAGACAGTTTAATTGCTGTTAATGTCTGGTAAAGCATACAGGTGAGGTCTATTTATCAGTTTTGGCCGTTCCGTTCACTCCGGAGCTCGGGCTGCATAGGGCACATTGTGTCACATTGTGCCTTTTCACATAATCACATATAAGCACATAAAGCATGTGCCTTTCTGCTAGGGCACATTGTGTCACATTGTGCCTTTTCACATAAGCACATACGACAAAAAAGGGGTTCTCCAGTAGGTATCCTCGAATAAAACAATACTAGGACATAGGTATCCTCAAATACCCGTATGTGCCTATGTACTAGGGCACATTGTGTCACATTGTGCCTTTTCACATAAGCACATATCGGCACATAAAGCATGTGCCTTTGTGCTAGGGCACATTGTGTCACATTGTGCTTTTTCACATAAGCACATATGACAGAAAAGGGATTCTATAGCCACGGGTGTTTCCCCAAAATGGGATTCCATGGAATATGGCCATTGGATATAGTCTTTTATTATACAGAAGGGAGATAACTCTGTATACAGATTATGGGAAATCAAGCAATCTGATTGGTTAGTTATAATTTAGATATATGAAACAACAAGAGTACTTGGAATAGGGTCAGAACTAACCAGAATAAACCAAAATAGCTAAATATAGTAATAATAAGATAAACTGTTCCAAATAATAGGCGCTTATACGTTACTGGAGTATACTCCAGAACAAAGGAACATGGTCAGATAGACGAAAACTATTGCATATATAGATAGAAGCAGAGAATTCTGAAAGAATTCGAAATAATACAAGTTGGGGTGGATTTTGGTGATTTGGAAGGATTGTCGGGTTGTTTGTGGTAATTAGATTTACTCTTCTACAAAGGAACATACCCTCCGAACATACCCCTGTCCTATTGTAGGACTTTGGGTCACATAGCAATCACGTGCTACCATAGAAACCAAGTTGGCGGCCTCCAGTATACAAAATGGACGACGGAAACACGTGTCACCCTAACAACACGCGCTGCGCATGCGCACTCACACCACGTATCACTATGGTGATGACGTCACAACATGGCCGCTCACGCGGGTTACCATGACAACACAACATGGCGCCACTACGTCACGTGACGTGACGTCACTTCCGGGGTCCGGCACCGGGGCCCGGCCAATGGGGCCCCAAACGTGCGAGCTATACTACTGGTGTCAGTTAATTCCATATTGGACGAGAGTCCAATATGGAATTAACTGACACCATATATACCATATTAGGCCACCAACAAACTGTGTAATGAATATATCTTACCGACTGCTGCATCGATGCACAGAACTAATAACAACAGCGATCAAAATTAAATGAGAGAATTCTCACAATATATTCACGTGTCTTTGCCTTGTTACAATTTATGGGAGAGTTCATACATACCAAACAGTTTCATTTCGAAGGTAACATGACACACATCCACAGAATATGAAGCCTTTTAAGTTGCCTAACTATGGTATTTCCGATGGGTTTTCCACTTTTGTCGAATGATCGATGGAGATGATACAAAATGCCATCGACATGTCCTCTATTAAGACTGCTAATGATCGCTCAGATGCAATGAAGCCGCGTTCGTTCAGTTCGCAAAATCTAAATTTTCTCTGGGTCTTGGGCCCCCTTGATGCATTCTCCGGTAACTTTTCTTGGACCAGTCCACCGGCTGTTGTGGACCATTTGTTTACCCTCTTTTCGGGGAATTTGCGCGCAGACGACTGTTGATACAATGCGACGTCCCTTCACTCACAAAGATCTAAATATTTTTCTTCGTACTCCTGTAATGCATACTCCAATCAATAAATGTTTAATCACCTTGAAACGATCAAGTTATTCGGAAAGAATGGTTTCGCGCGCCGAAGGCGCGCAGAGACGCTGTGAGGCAAGCACCTTTCGACCCTCTTTAACTGTATGTGATTTGGTTTTGTCTGGCCGTTGTAAAGGAAGAAAGTGTTGAGGTACTCAGCGGCGACTGTGTTTTCGTCTGTTTTTCTTAGGAGGAGGTGGCTACGTTGGTGATACCTCCTTTGGTGGTGTTGAAGGAGGAGTGATGGAGGGCTGACTTGGTTCGTAAGGTCTAGCCCTCGCAGCTGCAGGTGATGAAGAGCTCTTTGGCGTTGTGCGCAGGTAGTGGCTGCTAACACTCTCTTTTGCTATTCTGAACATGCTTTCGTTGAGCCCGCGGTCTTTTAAACGTGGCTAGTAGGAATGTTCGGTGGTCGTCATCTCTGACCTTTTCTCATAGGATGCTTTCCACGGACTCCGCGGTGTTTGCTTCCTGGATGGTGTCCCGGTTGGAAAAGGCAGGAAGAGCAAGAGCGGGTTTAGCGACATGCGCGATGTCCGACTCAGCTTCCTGCACAACAAACAGACCTTCCTCTTCCATCTCCTCTTCCGAGGAAGAGTGTGATGGGCTGGAGGTAGGACTGTTACCTGGCGAACCAGCGTCCTCCGGACCTTCCACCGGAGTGGAAGGAACCGGGCTGAACGTGGAACGGCCAGGGGTAGCAGGCATTGAGCTTTCAACGCCATGGTTAGCCTCCCTCTCTTCCTTTTCCGACCTTTTCTTTTCCATGAACTCTGTCAGTCGGCGGGCATCGCGTCGTCTGGCAGAAGGTCCCTTCTTTCTCTTTCTTTTCTTCTTGATCTCGGCAATTTCTGTACTCTTGGCATCATCCAGCAAGTCCGTGTGACTTGGAGGGTGACCAGAGCGGGGAGAAATCCCCTCACGAAAGGGCGTCGGTTCGGTTTCTGTCTCAAAATCCACTGTCAGGTGAATTTTACCCTTGAGCACCTGGATATTCCAGGAGGTAGCAAGGGTAGCCTTCATTCTGACCAGTGTTTCTTGGATTACAATTGGGATCTCCATTGTCAAGTTGTTATCACCTCGGAGTCCAAGGTGCGAATGAAAATGAAGTTATTACGAAGAACGAAATGGTTTCGCGCGCCGAAGGCGCGCAGGGACGGTATAGGGGACAAGCCCCTTTCGACTCTCGTTGGCTGCCTCCAGAACCTCCACCTCCTCACTCAACTCTTTCTTCCTATTCCGGAAGGCCTCCAAGGAACGGGCGTCTCTGCGCTTGGTAGATGGACTCTTCTTCTTTTTCTTCTCTTCCCTCTTTTCAGGGCCTCCGTGCCCCTTCGGGTGAGGACCAGTGGTAGAGGGGATCCTCTTGCCAAAGGTGCTACCTCTCTCCGAAGAGGGTGGTGTCTTGGACGTCTCTACCTCAAACTCCAGGTTCAGGTGGACTCTCTTGCCTGTCCCCTGGACAGTCCAGGTGACAGGGCAAGAGATGCCCAGAGCTGATATGGTTTTGATGAGTCGCTCTGGTAATTCCAGCTTTTCCATGATTGTTGATCAGGTGCTCACGCTCTGAATTCAGAAGTGTGAATGAAAGGACGTATATGAATGAAGTTATTAACACAATTAGTGGAACTATGTAGCGTATTCATAAAACGTCAGATGTGGTGCAGGAGTCTCAATCCAGAATGATAATCTTATCAAAGATTCGGTCAAAATCAGGTCTCGATTGAAAATATTTCTTGCGTTGATTCAAAGAAAATAAATATTTATAGTATTTTTAGATTCAATCGACCGGCATATTTCCAGACTCTTTTCTGATTTATTTCTGTCTTCGGTGTGAAATTGTGGAACAGACTGGGCACGGACGTGTGATCCAGGGTCGTGGCAACAGGGGGAGTGTGGCGTGTGTCACCCCCACCCCCAATCCTATAATTTGAAATTCGGAAGGAAAGTCACGAGAAGTTGGAAATTCCATCTATCTGGATTTTAGTGCTTCTTTGGTGATGCTGATGACTCCTTTACTTCCCAAAAGTCTAACTCGGTTTCAAATCGGCAAAAATTCCAACTGTTACTATTTACAGGGTACGCAATATCGAGCTTCATAAGTATGCATGATGTCAGTCTGTACAAGATTTCTATAGTACGTTTACTTATCGTAACAAAAAAAATCCTTGAAATGCACTTCAAGAAAATCGCATCATGTAAAATCGTTATCCTGAGTTAATTCCATCATTCACAGTTACAAAATGATGAAACATCGAAAACTGATCATTCCTGCATAAGACTGATTTATTGTTAGGAGAATGTGAATTGCTCAAAGTTCTCGGCTTGAGCATTTGTTTAGCAAATATTTCATTCCCAGAATTATACCAAATAATAACAACAACCTGATGATTCTATCATAAATGTGTTGGCATTTCAGTTACTAGAATCAATTTTATGCCCCCTTTCGTGGCTTCATTTTCCAAATTTTTCTCTATAGTGAATTTCCAACTAGGGGAAGGGCCCGGGAGGGGTTTCCCCCTCCGGTCCCTCCCCCTAGTTGGAAATTCACTACCCTACCCCCCCCCCCCCCCCATCGGAAACCCATAGCCACGTCCCTGGTGCGATCCTGTGATTCCCCGGTCTCTCCAAAAAGTTCCTTTCGAAGAAATGACAGGGTGGTTCCAGAGTATTACTATGCTGGTTGCGGACGGGTCAAATACTGCATAGAAAACTTAGAATGAGATGCACTGACTTGAATGGTCATAATTTCGAACGCTTTTTCACAAACGACCCTAAATGTTGGTGTGAAAACGATTATAAGGGTGCAGCTCACTTAAACTCGTCGTGTCCTAACTTCCGCATCCAGCGTCAGTCTTTTCTTCTAAGCATAGAGAACCCAAAACCTGACAGGCAATATCAATTGCATACTGCATGTACAATAATCCAGCATGCCTTATGCAGTGAATCAGAAAGTCTTTGTGGCCTTCCAAAAGTATGTTGAAGAAACAAAGAGATTTGAGTAGAGGCCATCACCCGCCCATGGGATAAGATAAGTTTGTTCAGTCACAAATGCATTATACATCAAGCAATCACAAAAGACTCTTGGCTCCGCACAATGAACCCTTTCAAGCACCATTATTGTTTGTTACTTCTATAATGTAACACTGAGGTATCTAAACTGGCTTAGCCTGTTTACTAAACCATTTTGATTTCGAAATAAAAATGGTCATTTTTTTTTTTTAATTCAACATTTTACCCAACGAATCGCCCACATCCGCCGCGTAATATGCAAATTCAGCAGCTGAAAAAAATATTATTTTTCAAACAATTTCAACCAAAACATATCATGAATACAATAAACTTTATTCACTTTTCTGAATAAATACACAGTGGGCTTTCGCCCATAAGTGGAAACAAAACAAAATATATATGAGTGGAGCATGTGATATGTCGAGCTCGTTCCAATGAGGGATCACATGATATGGTTTGGTTGAAATCTTTTGAAAAGAAATTTAAAATGTTATTTAACATAATAAATTTTGATATCGTCTGCGTTGGGTAAATGGTTAAAAAAGAATATTTCAGTTGATCGAAAAAGCGACGTAATTATGTTACATGTGAATGAGCTCTCAATCATTTGTTCCCAGGTCTACATTCTCAGGATCTCTAGCCAGCCCTTACTGTGTTTGTATGAATGCGGCGCCCCCAGCTTGGCATCGGGTTGCTGATAAACTTGCTGATCGACAATAGACCATGGGTTCCAGACGGCGACGTATGATTCCATCAACTGTTTTGTTCTACCTTTTTGAGAAACTTTGTGCATTTTTACATAAGCTGCAAGCTATTGTGAGCTGTTGTGTCTTGCACTGTTACTTTTTCTGGTGTTCAGCTCTGTAACGCATGGCATATTCATTGAATAAAATATTTTTTAACCCTTTACCTAACATGAAAAGCAGACGACAGTTGCAAAAATAATTCTTGAATAACTAATTTTTTTCATTTTTGTCTCGAAAACATAGCTTATGACCCCTCGTTGGAACGAGCTCGACGAGCTCGTTCCAACGAGTGGTCATAACCTATGTTTTTGAGACAAAAAATGAAAAAAATAATGAAAATTAATTGGCGATTTTTGAGAATAGCGCTGGCCGGTTTTGGCCGTTACGTTGGGTAAAGGGTTAAACTAAAGTAACGTGTAAACTGATGATTGTCCAGATAAGAAATCAAATTGGCAAATTGATAGTTTTGAATTATTTTCGTTACAATGTATAATAATTCACAGAAGAGGATCTGTACGTTAATTTCTCACAAATTGTTTGTTGTTTATTGTGGTTTCACGCCACTTTCAACAGCCAGGTTCACATCGTATAAGATACTTTTACAGGTACAGAAAGCTGGAGTACCCGAAGAAAAACACCGATCAGCGGCGAGCTCCTAAAAATTCTAAAACGTACTAGCTCTGCACGAACAGAGTTTGCAGCGGTTGAAGGGAAGTGAAACCATCGAAGTGCAGTACATCTTAGTACACAGCGTCACTGTGTCCCACCTGGCAGTCGGGACTAAATGTCTCACTTAACTGGTTGAGTGCTAAATTATTTTTGGTCCTTAAAATATCTTTGTTCACCTTTAATTTGAAGTTTGCCTCTCCCATAAATTGTAACAAGGCAAATCCTAGCAAATAAAATAATATCACTTTGAAGATAATCTGAAGTACATCCACAGAATATGAAGCTTTTAAATTGCGGTACCAGTACTTCAGAACAAAGCCCAAATATGGGCTTCCAGCACTCTACCAGTTAAAGACACATCGTTGTTATCTGTTACCGTTGTTCAGGGTTGAACTGTCGACCTTTCGGTTTAATGTCCAGTGTTCTAGCCACTGAGTCATTTCGCTTCCTAAAATAACACCATTCAAATTTTAAGTTGTACAGTGTTTACACGCGTCTGGTTATATACAGTTAATTTCTCCTACTTACTCCTTTTGGGAAAGGCCAAGGGAGAGAAGCTCTGACCGTCGAGGCCTCCGTCGTTATTTATTTATTTATTTATTTATTTATTTATTTATTTTTATTTATTTATTTATTTAATGGGGCTTAACGACACTTTCGACAGCCAGGGTCACCTCGTGTCGGACTGTTTTACGGGTGGATGATGCTGAGTACCCGGAGAGAACGACCTAGTAACGACGAGCAACTGCCAGGCTCCCAAACGTACTAATTCCACAAAAGCAGTCTTATAGCATTAGGCTGACGTTCAAGACAAACAAAAGTGTGACGTTAACCCTTTACCCAACGTGACGTACAAAACCGACCAGCGCTATGCACAAAGATTAGCACTAAATTTTCATTATTTTTTTTTCATTTCTTGTCTCAAAAACATAGCTTATGCCACCCCATTGGAACGAGCTCCTTGAGCTCGTTCCAATGCGGGCTCATAAGCTATGTTTTTGACCCGAAAATGAAATCATTTAGTTGTTCAATAACTTTGTTTGCAAGTGTCGTCTGCATTTCTTGTTAGGTAAAGGCAAGTCTAGATGATGTTGTTGGACTGTTAGTCAGAAGGCATTTAAGCTGAAAAACCCCAGACTTTTGGTTATTTATTTATTTATTGGGGTTTAAGGTCACATACGTGTGCACAATGGCTAATCATGACCGTGGCAGTTTTACGGGTGGAGGAAGTTGGAGTACGCGGAGAGAACCACCGAGCAACGACGAGAAACTGTCAGCTCCTCAACATTCTAACTCTGTTCAAGCTCCGCTCAAGCAGGGTTACACCGGTTGAATACATGTGCACCATCTACGTGCAATACGCCTTAACACACGGCGTCATCGTGTCCCCATGTAGGCAACCGGGATAAAGCGACTTGCCCAAGGACACAACAAGGGTCGTCCCGGACGGGGATCGAACTCGGGACCTCTAGCATAGAAGTCCAACAATCTACCACTGAGCCACCGCTTCAGACTTCTGAGACTATATTGTGGCTAAATAAAATATACACGTGGTAGCAACTTTTTATTTAAATTAACAGTACCGCAGCAGTACTCCAAATTGATCATGCTTGCCTCCAACTGACCGAATCGTCTACTACAGGCCGACTGCGTACGTTACATTGGTCCAAGTATCAAATCTTGTCTGGAAACAATGTACTTGATTACGAGCAAAACAGAATCGATATTTGAGCAGACCTGGCATTCTTAAAAATGCAGGAAGGCTAAAAATCTACCCTCTCGCATAGGCTAGAGGAGCAATTAGCTCTCCTCAAGCAAAACAAAAGCTAAAAGTGGCAAAATGAAGTTTTACTGTTAATGATCTGCTAAGTGGGCTTTGTATATTTTATTTGGTGCTGCTTACAAGGTAGTCTCTGTGAGACGGCTACATTGCCCCTCCCATACCTCCGGGCCTCGGCAAGTCCGGGGGGGGGGGTGGAAGGGGCAGTGTCGCTGCCTTACAGAGACCACTAACATAGCATATATCTGAAAAGATGTGGATTTTAGGAATAGAATGTTGTGGTAATCATAATTTTCTTAGGCCAGAAGGGCAAGTTTCCGCCCTCCATAATTTTTTTAAGGCGAGTAGTAGGCGATTGCATAAATCACTCTCCTGAAAATGCCAGGCCTGTCTAAGACTACGGTCAAGGCGGAAATGTCCCGACTGGAAAGTTATTGAGGGGTTGGGGTCACACCCCTAACCACCGCCTCTTAGCGACGCCCTGACTAAAACTGTTGAAAAATCATGTGTTATATTGTGTACCATCGGACCCCCTGGTGGGGGGGTCCCCCATGAGATCCCCCAAACAGGCCCATTTCATCGCTCTCCTACTACTCCTTCATCAGTCACCCTGCGGGGTCCCCCATAAGATCACCCCAAACAGTCCCGTTTCATCGCTCTCCTACTACTCCCTTCATCGGTCCCCCTGCGGAGCCCCCCATGAGATCCCCCAAACAGGCCCGTTTCATCGCTCTCCTACTACTCCCTTCATCGGCCCTCCTGCGGGGTCCCCATGAGATCCCCCCCCCCCAAAACATGCCAGTTTCATCGCTCTGCTACTACTGCCTTCATCGGTCTCCCTGTGGGGTCCACCATGAGATCCCCCCCCCCCTCCAAACAGGCCAGTTTCATCACTCTCCTACTACTCCCTTCATCGGTCCCCTGCGGGGTCCCCCATGAGATCCCCTCCAAACAGGCCCGTTTAATCACTCTCCTGCTACTTACAATTAACCCTTTACCTAACGTAACGGACAAAACCGGCCAGCGCTATTCTCAAAAATCGCCAATTAATTTTCATTATTGTTTTCATTTTTTGTCTCAAAAACATAGGTTATGACCCCTCGTTGGAACGAGCTCGCCGAGCTCATTCCAACGACACTTGCAAAAAAAATTCTTGAATAACTAATTTTTTTCATAATTAGTTATTCAAGAATTATTTTTGCAAGTGTCGTCTGCTTTTCAGGTTAGGTAAAGGGTTAACAGGAATTGGGTCATTTTCCTATCTTCTAGTTATAAACTGAGCATTTATTTTATTATATCTTGTTTGACAGAATTCATTTAGCTTTGCCAAACAAGATATAATAGATTAAATGCCTAAATTGGATGTATTGAGGCCAAAAATGTCTATAAATGTGTGTAATTCAGTGGATGTCGGAGTAAAATTACAAGATATTTTATTCATTTAACAGGAATTTACTCTATCACCTGTATCCAATTAATAGGTCAAATTTGTACTGAAGGTATGGCAAATGGTTTTGTGTTTGTAAGTTATATACAATTAACAGGGTTATCCCATTAAAAGATATACAATTAAGTGGGCTCCACTGCACTTCGTTGTCTATTTATTTATAGAGGTTTAGCGGCACTTTCGACAGCCAGGCTCACCTCGTGTCGAACAGTTTTACGGGTGGAGGAAGCCGGAATACCCGTAGAGTACCACAGAACAACTACCAAACCTACCAACGTACTAACTCCGCACAAGCAGAGTTAGCACTGGTTGAAGACAAGTACACCAAGACGTGCAGTGCGCCTAAGTACAGAGCGCCACCGTGCCTCAACGTGGGCAATCGGGGATGAGAGCGTTGCCCAATGACACAACGCAGTTACCATTGGTGGAGATCGAATCGTGAATCTTTCGGCTTGACGTCCAGTGCCGTAACCACTGAGCCACCGCACTCCCCATACGTAGTTGTAAAATGCCATGTTCACTCTATATTCTTTCAAATGCTCACAAATTCGTAAGATTTATATCTGATGACTCGAGATGTTCGCGTGGGCATTTTGAAGAAAACGAGCAACACTTTGTGTTTGAGTGCCCTCTGTGGTCATTACAGAGACATGAATTGCAGAACAAAATAAGCAGGTTTAACATCACTTTAGATAGAATTCTTTTCGGTGATTTATCTTTGTCTAATTCGGATAATCTTCAGATTTTTCAAGGTTTCCAAGACAAAATTTTAGATACGGGACGTTCTCAACGGAATGGGTAAACTATGATAAATCTCTCTCTCTCTCTCTCTCTCTCTCTCTCTCTCTCTCTCTCTCTCTCTCTCTCTCTCTCTAGAGAGAGAGAGAGAGAGAGAGAAGAAAGAGAGGGGAGGAGACTGGGGAGAGGGAATATTAGCCTATTTCAGTGGCCACAACTGCACTGTAGCTGTCATAAATCTAATAGACCAGTACGTACTTCAATGTTCGAAAATGTCTGTTTGTCATGCGAAAAATCACCCAAGATTTCCCCCAAGAATGCATTTCCCTTTTTTTTGGAGGCAACACGCATAGAAAGAAATTAAGTGCTTCGTAAAATGTGATTAATGAAGACAGAATTATGTGTTGCCCTCCACTGCACTTGCACCCATTTATTATTTTTTGTAATTTGTTAAATGTATTGGGAGAGACGTTGATATAGGCTATGCCTGTTCGTGAAACCCTATTTCTATTTTGAAAAATAAAATTATGTTTAAAAAATATTCTTTCGCTGCAACGCACAAATTTGAGGACAGTAACATATATTTAAAAAAAAAATAAAGAAAGGAAAACAAATGTCCATGTATTTGATAAACAAATCAAGCATGAAAATAACGAAGAATTCTTTCGGCATAGTTAGCGTGTTTTCACTGACATGTTTGTGCAAGCTACCGTTAAATCCATTGATTATTAAAGACGAATACTCAGAGTGTAATCCCATCAAGGTAAAATCAATATTATTTGATGTGGTCAGTGACAAAGCTTGTCCAGTTCACTGTGAGCTGTTTTATGATGACCAAAGCTTGGCATGTTTCGACAGGTATTCCGTGTGCCACAACACGTTATATCAACGGCGATCGAAGAATGATTATCCAGAGAAGGTATATATAACACGAAAACTTCACCAAATCATCATAATTTTGTTCTGTCCGCACAAGATGAACAACGACATGAAGTTTTCTAACGATCCATTGGAGCTGATTGGAAATATGCATGTGAAACTAAATTCGTCACATTATCGAATGAAGAAGGCTTGTTCCCAAGTGAAGCTGTTGAACACCAGGCTATACGAAATGAAGAAACGACATGAGAACGCTGAAAAGGTTGGAAGGATTGCTTTCTGCAAAAGGCTTGAACTCAGAATGTCCGTCGTGGAGAGTGTCCGGGACAAGTACTTCCAGTATGCTTGCATGAAAGGAGAACTCATCAAGAAACTACGAATGGGAATGTACAACTTGATGGAAGATTGCCACGAAGAAGAAGATGGCCAGATTCTAATTCAATGCAGCTGAACCTGCTATGCACACAAGACCAGATGGTTTATTTTAAACCAACAATGGCCCTTCTCAGGGCCACACCAAACCATTCAAAAGAGTAACTGTTACACAAAACACTGCTTGCGTGAAACCCATGTCCACAATGTATAACCACTGCTGCTATTATTATTATTTATTGGGGTTTAAGACACTATCCACAGCCAGGGTCACTTTATTTATTGGGGTTTAATGACACTATCGACAGCCAGTGTTGGAATAACAATTGCTTGCAATTTATTTGTCATTACGATAAAGTCTCTCTCTCTCTCTCTCTCTCTCTCTCTCTCTCTCTCTCTCTCCCTCTCTCTCCATCTCTGTCTCTCTCTCTGACAATCTCTCTCTCTCTTTCTCTCTCTCTCTTTCTCTCTCTCAGAGCAAAAATGAATAAATGGAGGCGGGTAAAAAAAGGTTTGTCCATCTAGCCGTCCGCCCGTCCACCTAGCGGTCCGTCTAGCCATCCGTCCATTCCCTCTTTCTCTCTTCCCCTTCTCTCTCTCTCCCCCCCCCCCCCCCACTCTCTCTCCCTCCCTTGTGATTTTTATTTCATGTTGGTTTGCAACTATTATGTTAAACCAGTTTTGATATATTTGCCCTTGACAATGAAATTTTGTGATATGTTGTATGAAGAAGTCGTGGGTTCTGTCCATCAATGTGTCAAAAAATCCATATCGTACCCTTAACAAATGAGTGGCGCCTCGAACCCACTCGACCGACAATGAAAGTTTCAAAGCTGAAGTGCAACAGCGGGTTACAGAATTGCTGTTATATTTTACTAGGCCCGAGACTGTAAATAGCAGTGTTATGTGACATATTTCGGGGGTCCAAAAGTAGACTTGCCTCAAATATGTTGTCTGTTTGGGGTTATGCTGCCCACTTGATCCCGTATGAGCATTCCGGAAAAAGAAATACTTGTAGTTATATTGGCGTACCTAAGATATTGCAGGTATGGCACGTACCCTGGGCGCTACTTGAAGGGGGCGCAACTGAGAAGTTTCTATTAAAGTCAGGCAAGCCATCCTGGAATAGTGAAAAAATAATTTTCTTCAGATGTATGATCTTACATAAATTATTGGGTAAAAACACAGTGCTGGGAGCAACATGACCATTTACCTCACAGTACCACTGTTGAGCCAAAGTGCCAGCTGGTAGTAAGACCATTCTCCTGCGCAAACTAGGGAGGTTGTATTGCTTTTTCTTAACAAGATGTTTTTACTTCGCCAGTCAGGGTTTTTCGTCTCAATTGAAATTCCGCCTAGAAAATATCAACAACTAACGCGTGATATCTCCGAAGCGAGATCGTACGTTAGTTGTAGCTATTTATTTGGGTGGAAATTCTTCAAGATGGAAACAGCATGCCGTTCCGTTCATATCTGTATGTCATAGGTGCTGCTTTCCGTAGATTCGCCGCTGGTATGTGGCGAATTTAGTTGGCTACGATAGCATTGCAGTATTCGTATTTATACAGGTCTGTGTTTTCTCTTTCTACACCCCCCCCCCCCTCCCTTCCAATCACGCTGTCCCTCTGTACTCTGCACGTCCCTCTTTTATAGGGATGAGGTGCCCTTGTTATGATTATCAGGACGAGATTTTACAAGTTGTTGGTCCGCGGGAGACATATTCTGTGGCTGAGCCCCTTGTTACCCTCTGGTGGTATTTTGATGTTTTTGGAGTGAACAATTTAGCAAGTGGAAAAAGCTAGAGTACTCGGAGAGAATCGCCCAACGGTGAAGAGTAACGCTGATTTCTCCCCCTTTCTAAACCATCACAATCGAAGCTTATTTCGATTTGGAATCAACCGAAAACTGCGCCAGGAGTAAGTGAGGATAAGGGTCTTGTCCAGGGACTTCGCGGAAATGATCCTGGTTAGACTCGAGCTCTCGGGGGAGAGTGTGTTTGGGGGGTTGCGGGATGTACAGAATCTATTTGAGGCTGGCGCGGAAAGAGTTAATTGTACCTTCGCACAATGTAGATAAAAAGAGGCGAAGAAAAAGAAACGTTCTACATGTGAGTAATGTAGGCCTATATGTGGAAAGATGGGTGTTCCGATGCGGATGCATTTGAACCTCTCGGATGGTTGACTATTTCCGTTAACCTAACAGGATAACCCTTCACTCAACACGAGAAGACAATACCTGTAAAAATATTTCTTGAGCAACTCGAATTTTTCATATTTATCTAAACAACGTAGCTTATAACCCCCATCGGGAAGATCTCGTGCCAATGAGAGGTTATAGGCAATGTTTTAGAGATAAAAAAAAGATGAACAAAGAGTCAACTTTGAATGGTAATTTCTGTGAATAGCGCTGGATGCTTTTTATTTGGTCTTTACGCCGGGAAAGGTATAAACAACAAAGTTTTCTTGCATTTTCCAAACCTGACAACAAAAGATTATACAAGGGAACTCTGCTTTCAGTTAGTTGGAGAGTCTGACTTGCTCGCCGCTAGTCGATGATTCCGTCCGGGTACTCCGGCTTCGTCCTCTCATAAAAGGTTTACTCCCAACAAGACGAATGTCGAAAATGGTCATCCCAACAAGATGAATCCCAACAAGACGAATTTAATTAAAATGACTATATAACCAATTTATTTTGAGATTTTCCATCATAAACTGCTAACACGGCTTACTTTTGGACAAAGAGATTTCAGTTAACTGGTTGAGTGATGGAAGCCCATTTTGGGGGCTTTATCCTGAAGTGTGGGTACCAGAGCTAAAAGGCTACATATTCTTTGGATGTACTTCAATTAATTTTTGATGTGATATTATTAAGTCTGGGTGGATTTGCCCCATTACAATTAATGGGAGAGTGCCTCTCCCATTAATTGTAACAAGGCAATAATATGTGAACAAAATTTTGACAACACCAAAAAACTTAGCACGCTATCAGTTAACCCTTTACCTAACATGAAAAGCAGACGACACTTGCAAAAAAAATTCTTGAATAACTAATTTTTTTCATTTTGTGTCTCAAAAACATAGGTTATGACCCTTCATAACCTATGTTTTTGAGACAAAAAATGAAAAAATCATGAAAATTACTTGGTGATTTTTGAGAATAGCGCTGGCCGGTTTTGGTTCGTTACGTTGGGTAAAGGGTTAACAGAGGCGCCACGCTTTGTTACAAGACACTATTTGCTAGTCTTTTGGTATCTTTTTTATCAATAAAACTTCCAAACACGTGCATAAAATAAAACCCTAAATACTTCAAATAGCATACATTGTAATGTACAAGTTTTTTTCATAAAGTAAATTTCCGCCATATGTGATGAGAAAAAAAAAAATTCGTCTTGGGATTCGTCTTGTTGGAATCCTCTTGTTGGGATCGCCTTGTTGGGATATTTTACCAATTCGTCTTATTGGGATTCGTCTTGTTGGGATGACATTCAATAAAACTGTTCGAGACCACGTGGCCATGGCTGTTAAAATGTAGTTAAGCCTCAATAAGGGAGCACACTGTGGCTCAGTGGATACGGCATTGAACTTCAAACCGAGAGGTCCACGGTTTGATCCCAGGAAGGGGTAACTGCATTGTGTCCTTAGGCAAGGCACTTAATCCCGATTGCCCACTTTGGGACACGATGGCGATGTGTACTTTGACATACTGCACGTCGATGGTGCACCTGTCTTTATTAATCAATGCTAATCCAGCTTGTGTGGAGTTAGTACGTTGGGGATTCTGACAGTTGCTTGCCGTTGGTCTGTGGTTATATCCGGTGCTCCGGCTTCCTCCAATCGTAAAAAAACATTCCGAGACGAGGTGACCCTGGCTGTCGAAAGTGTCGTTAAACTCAGATAAATAAATAAATAAATAAATAAATAAATAAATAAATAAATAAATAAATAAATAAATGTATTGAAAAAAAGGCATTTGTGCGACCAGTGCGATAAAGGTCAAAGATATTTGTTATGTTATGTGGAGAGTTACTGGGGACCGGATTAGAGCTACACAATAAGGATTGACGAATCCACAGAAATAAGCTACATGGTCGTAATGCAATAAATGTTTATGATATGTCCAGACAAGATCTGTTGACAAAGTAATAAAATCAGAAAGTTTATAGTCAAGGTGGATTGTGAAGTTGCATAACAGGCTGTGAATAAGATTACTAAGGAAATTTGGAATATTGTATTTCTATGAAAAGCTTTACACTTCATTGGCCTGTTTTGCATTGACATGCTTACAGGCATATATATACATATTCTAAATTCAGTTAATTTGATAAACTGTAGCAAATTCTCTTCTTGTGTAGAGGTGTATCAAATATTAACCCTTAATCTAATAGGAAAGGCAGACACGACACTTGCAAACAGTGAGGGTCATAAGCTATGTTTTTGAGACAAAAAAATAATGAAAATTGAATGATGATTTTTGTGAGTAACGCTGGCCGGTTTTTGCAGTTACATTGGGTAAAGGGTTAAGAGAATCACGGCTGTAGAGAAGTAGCTTTGGCGGATGCAATGACGTCGCGATGGGACATGGGACTGACTATCCCCACCCCTCCCCCGCCCCCCCCCCCCCCCCCACACACACACAATAATTTTTTTCCGTCAGTATATTTTCGTCTGGATTTGGAGTTTTAGATATTGCTCCGCCCTTGCAAGTAATCATCTCTTTCACCTGAGAACCGCAACAAAGCAGCGGCCGGCCAAAGTTTTATTATTATTAACCCTTTGAACTCTAGTGGTATCTTCCACGCCAGTTCAATGGCAGAAATTAGAAGAGTCCATATTCATTATTTGGGGTAGACCAATCAATATTTTCAACGTGCAGCCTCGGGGCTGCACGTTGAAAATATTGATTGGTCCAACCCACACATTTACTGAACAGCCACTCTATTTAATGACGTTATGACGTATGATGTCCCTGGCCGGAAAAGCGTGCGCTAGGGTTCAAAGGGTTGTGAGACTAGATTTGATGCTTGGACATATGTCATAAACAATCGCGCATACAAACTGAGGTCTGTGGTGCCTGATGCGGCCTTTTGTGGGCCCTGCTTGACAAATTTGAAGTACCGCTACGGTGCATGTTAACTGGATAAGAATTTGCGTCAGACTATTATATGTATATTTTATTAATCCACACATAAATTTTCAAGAAATCTTGAGTTTCTAAACTACAATCCCGACTGACTAATATTTCAACGACATTATCAATGCATGATTCTGACGAAGGCACGACTCTGAGATGAAATTGAAATATATTATCAGTCCGGACTTGAGACACCACAGTCTAAACATACGCAGAACGACACGCGCGCGTGAATGGGTTAAAAGATATGGCACGAGTGCCAGCGCGGAAGGATAAAACGAGAGGTCGCAGGCCTCGAGTTTTATCCTTCCGCGATGACATAAGTGCCACACCGATTAACCCATTCACACGCGCGTGTCGTTCTGTGTTTATTACACGCCTTAACGTCTATAAAAGCAATTATTAGAAGGACACTCAGCATTTCATTCGGCAACTATCAACGAAAAGAACCAATTTTATCGCCAACCAAATTTGCGTTCTCATACTCTTCTGGATATTCATTATCCCCTTCATATATCAAAACGATCTCTTCTTCGCTATTTTCGTACACATTAAACTCAACATATCCTTCATTTTTAGACATTTTATTTAGTTATTTCGCAAGCGGTTCAGTTTTGGGTAATCAATTGTCTGCTCAACGATCCGTTCGGCACATGTGTGCGGAACGGAATTCCATTTTCCGCATGGTTTGGTGTTGCTGCAAATGGGGATTTCATAGAGTAGCCGTATAATAAAAATCAGTTTTACACCATCGGTCATCTTCACGACGCCCCTGAACGGGTGTGTCCTGAAGGCGTTGTTATTGTGGCAGATCCAAAAGCTTTAAATTTGATAAGGGAAACTTAGAGGCAGAATTGGACACGTTGCCGTTTTTTTTTTCAAGACATTGTCTCTTTTAGTCACTGATCGTCCCTTTAGGTTTCCATTTCCGGTATGAAACAAGTGAAAACAGCCAAGGTATTTATCTGCAATGGCATTAAGCTCGTTATGGTTTTATCGTATGCAGAGTTAGTAGAGAAGGCAGTCACTTGAACGCACTGGTTTGGTGGTAAGTTTCAGTTTCAGTCCAAAAGGCTGGTCGGGTATGCATTTGAGCGCTCTCAGAGTAAATTTATTTATTTATTGAGGTTTAGTGACACTTTCAACAGCAGAGTCACCCCGTGTCGGATAGGTTTACGGGTGGGGGTAGTCCGAGTATCCATGCAGAGAACCACCGAGCAACGGCGAGCAACTCCCCAACGTACTAACTCCGTACAAGCAGGGTTAGCATAGATTGAAGACAAGTACACTATTGACACACAGCGTCACCGTGCTCCCACAATCAATCAATCAATCGGATTAAGTGCCTTGCCCGAGGGCACAAAGCATTAATTCCTGGTGGGGATCTAACCATTGGACCTTTCCGTTTGAAGCCCATGCCGTAATTACCGAGTCATCGTGCTCCCCTCAGTGTAAATCCTATTGGGTGACTGGACAGCCTCTTCAGCAAATCTGGTCAGGACCCTGGCTGGAGTGGCTGCAGACTAAGGAGGCATTACATTTCACGATATGGACTGGCTGTCTGGTCAGGCATTTGGGTGGATTTAGTACTAATCCCAACGGTTAGCTAGTTCATTCCGGCTAGTCTCAAGACCAACAGTACTGAGGTCCCATTCCTGCCAAATTCTTCTCCAGATAGCCTATAAGATAAACTTTGAAACTGACCATTCAACGAGAGCCGCTAAGTACCTGCATTCAGTACTGACGTTCACCTCACTTGCGCTAAATGCAGTATACAGATGACCTTTCAGTTTCATATAGTTGGAAATATATATACACACTGTGTTCTGGTCTTATTTCCTCAAGTAAATCAAGTTTTAGTACACAAAAGTCCACCTCAGTTACAAACTCCTACCATTCTGTGATACATCCCTTTGCGTACCGTGAAAAAACAAACGACAAATTTATCATCCTTCTATCTAACGCATTGGAAAATCCGACATGCGCTGTACAAAAAATCGTCGTTTAGATTTCATTTTTTCTCTTAGCTTCCAAAATATACCTTTATGACCCGTCATTGGAACGATTTCATTCCAGTCAGTGTGAAAAGGGCGTAAAAAACGAAAAGATTTAACTGAAAATCAGGCCGTGCAATTTTATTTTGGATCTTCCATTTGCACGAACTTGTTCCAGTCAGCATTTATGAAAAAGGTGTTATAAGTGTCGTCGTCTTGTAATGTTGGCAAATGGTTAAACTAGTGGATAGTTGATAGATACAGATTGTTACAAGTCATTTGATCATGGTCGTCGGATTCCGCCTAGTTGACGAGTCCAGATCAGCAAAATGAATCAAGACGCCTCAGGCGTCTTGTTTCGTTTGGCTGATCCGGGCTCGTCAACTCGATCCCGTTCGCATCGTGTTAACGAACGGAATATGACGACACAGATTAACTAACTATTGCAATAATTGTTTATTATTAACACTAGATCTTTAAAATTTGATTACTGTTTGACACCTGAAATGTAAAATTCGAGGGGAATATGCAGGGAAAGTGGGTGCTAAATGTGTAGATTCGGAGTAATGTCATCTTATAGTGCCCCAAATACTTGCCTAGTAGAATAAGGCTATTTTGAGAGACTAATCGAAGATTTGGATGAAATCATGAAATTATGAAATTATGAGAGATAAGTGGATGAGGTACTCTGGGGTGGTGGGGTGGTGGAGCATGGAAGGGGATGGCTTCACCCCCCCCCCCCCCCCCTGCTTTGAAGCAAAATTTGCTTGATTGTTTGTTATTCTATCTGGCATCCTTAATACCCAAGAATTTCTGTTTGAATCGTCGATTATCCGAATTTGGGAGGGGTAGAGGAGTAGTGACCACCCCAATAGCATGCCAGTATCCAGAATGTCTATTTTGCGATCTGGGTGATTTTAGGGATTTCGTGGTCCATTCATCCCCTAAAATCTCCCAGATTACTTATTAGGTCACATTTTTTACATTATTCTTAAGAAGGTCTCGGAACCTTACACTTTAGACCCACTATACCTGCTCTATGACAGGGATGGGTTATGTTCGGAGGGGGTCGAATCAAAGGGAATATATCTAATTACCGAAATTAATTATCTAATTACCGAAAACGATCCGACAACCTTTTATTTGGCTCGGATTATCCCAGAATCCTTTTTTTTATTTCCACCCTGGGTTTACAAGAGGAAACTTTGAGAAAAATGTCCAAACTGAGACGAAACGTATTCTTCTCGAAGAGTTTTTCTCATCTATCGTCCACAACACATAACAGAACCAAAAAATGCATTGTGGTGAATATTAATGAATTTTAAACCCTTCTGTGTGTTTACACGACCATTATTAAAAACAAATTCGCGATTTTGTTAGTAAAAGGGCATTTTTCATATTTGTTCACGTACCCCAAAATCCAATAAGGTGGAGTTTCAGCTTGTCATACCTCCGGAAGGGTTATCTTGAAAACTGGAGGGTTTTTTTTAGTGTGGCCGCAACTCTACCAAATCTCACTCTGCTGTGTTATTTTTACCTGTATAAAATATTAATTACATTGATTTTAGTTGCCTCTGCTGTTATATTTTTTGTCTGAGTGTATAATAATAATAATTTAATTATTCGTTTTCCAGTTTCCACGATGTTATCATGTTTCGTTGATGGATATTGTTATTTAACGTTTATTGGTTAATCAATAACTCGTTAATCCTATAAAAAAAACTAATGGCTGAATAATTGTCATGAGATGATAAGTACGACGTCAATACCTGACGAGTGACATTTCTGCTTTAATCATAATTTTTATCGGCAGATGCTGCTTTACCCTTTTCCTACCACCAGTAGAAAATGATACTCGGAACATTTCTTGAATAACATAACATTTTATTTTTTTGCCTCAAAAACATGGCTTGTCACTCCTCACTGGAACGATCTCGACGTCATGTTTGTTAGGCAATAAAAAATTGAATGACGATTTTTGTGAATATTCCGGGAGGATTTTCGGCGTCCAGACATTTCCCCACCTTCCAAAGCGTACATTTTCCCCATCCGGACATTTAACATCCGGGCCTTTCCCCATTTTGCTTAATTGCCTAGCGGATATTTCCCCAACAGACGTCCCTACACCCACACCTTCATTGACAAGCGAACATTTCCCCACCAGCCGTTTTCCCTCCTAACCTAATTGCTAAGCGGACATTTCCCCACCAACTCCAATTAAGAAGAAGACATCTTACAAACACTACCGTCGGTTGTGAATACATCTGGAGCTATTGATCGTTTTAATTACCATATTTTTCAACATCGAACACCATATCCGGTCATATGTGGTGATACCCTAATTATCAAAATAATATTCATTCCGTAAGTGCAACAACGCGCCATCTGCAATGCGTTAACATTGCAGATGGCGCCTTATTGCACTTTAAAGACGAAATGCTCTTTCATAACCTCTCTCCCTTCTTTGAACTGGGACATGGCCATGGCGGCAAAATCTCCACTAGGTCCAGATGGGGAAATGTCCGACGGGGAATTATTCGCGGTGTGGAAATGTTCGTTTTTCTAATTAATAGCCTTCACATCTCAGAATTCTGCGTCCCAAAAGTTTGAGCTGGATAACCAAGGTAACAATAATCATGGTTTCCACTAGAGGGAAATAAATGTGTCCGATATGGAGCGGCCAAGAGTCATCGATTGGGGTTTTTGAACCCTGGAATTTAAAAATTTTCCAACCACGGGCCGACCATGGTTTTGAATTCCAGGGTTCAAAAACCCCCATCTCCTTGCATCTGAGCGGACATTTTGAGGTTTTTCATGTATTGACGACTGTCTACCTTTTCACCGACACAGATATTAGGACAAGCAATCCACAAATCTACAACCTAACTCCATTGACCTTACTCCCCCATCCCCTTACGATTTTTATGTCATCTTTGGACATATTTCGTGGACCAACTTTGAAGGAAAGGGGGGAGCCCCCCCCCCCCCCCCCCCCCGTGGCCACACCACTGGGTGCTTACCTTACGCGTGCTTGGTTAGTAAGTTGGAGATTCTAACAGTTACTCGCCTTTGTTCTTTGGTTCGCTCGAGGTTCTTCGACTGCCTTCACCAGTAAAAGTGTCCAACTCCATATGACCTTGGCTGTTGAAAGTACTGTTAAACTTCAATAAACAATTCACACAGCTTGCAAGTCCCATTGACACTTAAAAAGGCACAAACAAGGTCAAAACATTTGCTGACTTGACCACATTGGCCAGATCGGAAGGATGTGGCGCGACCAGATCGGCCAGATCAAATACGGGGCGTTGGGTGTACCGTTTGATCTGCTCGAGCTAGTCTCGCGAATCTCGATACATACTGAATACGACAACCAACTGTTGTTATAGTCCGTTGTTGTTATTAATAATATTGATAATAGCAATTCGGACAACGGCTGATTTGCAGCTCTTCTCAGATGAAAATGTCGTCGAATAATACTGTGCTCCCGAATTCCACCCCTCATTACGCCTCTTTCTTCCTTAACACTTTGCTGTTATTCCGTACCTCATGCCCCCAAAGGAACAGACGAGTTATTAATTCTCTCATTTGTGTTATCAAAAAAACACACATCCTTCATTCTCTCATCCCACTTCCCTGTTATCCTCCCATTGAATCTTATTTTGTTCTCCTGCTATTTTGTACATTCTAAGATAAAACGTTACATGGTCTTCGTTACTCCAAAATTACACATTTGACACTCATTTTTGTCGTCTTTCCCACTCTGCCCCTCAAGCTCCAGCGACCTTGACCTCCGTTTGAACAGCAGTGACCCACCCACCCCCAAATGTGCTATCAAGGTACACCTCAAATCCCGGTTTCTTTTTACCCGACAGGCCGCCCAGTGACTCGTTTGCTCTGACCCCATCTCTCTCTCTCTCTCTCTCTCTCTCTCTCTCTCTCTCTTTAGAAAATTGTAAATGCGTTTGAAATCATTTTCATAACCATTCCATTTAAATTTATGTTTCACGACAATGTTCTTGGATCGTTTACCATCGGGACGAACCTGAAACCTAACTCAATATAATTATTTAAATCAAATAATAATAATAATAATAATAATAATAATAATAATAATAATAATAATAATAATAATAATGCAGTAAGTAATGATTACTTGTTTGTCAGATACTTCTAACGACCCTTTTCATACAAAGGTTATATGAAACATGAGGATAGCTTCGCATTTTGTAAATCATGTTGTCGTTAATAAATGAAGATTTTTTACATTTCCGGCTTTCAGAGAAAAGTTAGAGCTGAAGATTAGAGGACTCTTGCCATTTATTTAAAAAATACCTGGTCTCCTCCGGTTTTCTGTGTTTATTTTCATTCCGTATCATGTTCCCAACAAATAATAACTGTTTAAGGTCCAACAATATCATGTTTATTAGTTATTTTAACTCTTTTATCATGTTTATTAGTTATTTTAACTCTTTTCGTGCTATAAACTTAACTTGAAGTGGACTAAAATGGAAGACATCAACAATGGTTTTGGGTCAGTATAGTATAGTATAGTATAGTATAGTATAGTATAGTATAGTATAGTATAGTATAGTATAGTATAGTATAGTATAGTATAGTATAATAGTATAGTATAGTATAGTATAGTATAGTATATAGTATAGTATAGTATATAGTATAGTATAGTATATAGTGTAGTATAGTGTAGTGCAGTGTATTGTAGTACAGTACAGTACAGTACAGTACAGTACAGTACAGTACAGTACAGTATAGTATAGTATAGTATAGTATAGTATAGTATAGTATAGTATAGTATAGTATAGTATAGTATAGTATATCTTTATTTCAGTGATATGAGCTATCCTAATTTAGTACAAAACATGAGTGTAGTTTTGAAACAGCATTCGGCCCATTTGGATCTACATGTCACCTCTTTAATTTGATTTTTTTTTCATGACCAGAGAAACTCATTCATTCCCTTTCGTGCTCACTCACTCTTTCTTTCGCCCTCACTGTCATATTCAAGTAATTACGCCCCCCCCCCCCTCCAACTGTCCTTCAAACCGACCCCACTACACTGCCCTTCTCCCTTCTCACCACCCAACGGACCAATCATCCTTTCACACAACAATACTCAGATTCGATCATTTAGCCATTCATACAATTTCACACTTGAGTTATCAAAACAGCCTGGTTGATTTCATTCTCATGAAGTAGATTTTTTTTTTTTTTTTGGAGGGGGGGGGGGGCGGGGCGGTGGCGTTGCGGTAACCGGTTCTCGTCAGATCACCGAATTTAAGCAACGTCGATTCCGGTTAGTCCTCGTTTGGGTGACCGTCTGATCGATCGATTCGGACTCCCGCGTCGTGTCCTTGGGCAAGGCACTTAACCCCGATTGTCCACATGGGAGCACGATGACGTCGTGTACTAAGGCGTACTGCACGACGATGGTGCGCATGTTTCCAACCAATCTAACCCTGCCTGTGCTGCAGTGTGGAGTTACGGTGTTGGGGAGCTGGCAGCTGCTCATTGTTGCTCGGTGGTTCTCCCCGGAGTTCTCCGGCTTCCTCCACCCGTAAAACTGTCACGGTCATGATTAGCCATTGTGTATAAGTATATGACCTTAAACACCAATAAATAAATAAATAAATAAATAAATAAATAAATAAATAAATAAATAAATAACTAAAGAAATTTTTCCACTTCTTTATCGATTTTCGCAAATATACAGAAGTACGGTCACAGCTTTGGAGGTAACAAATTTGATAAGTGCAGCGAAGTGGCCTGCTAACCCTTACTCTTACTATACTGATTCTATGATTTCTCCAAAGTTTTATTTTCTCTATTCTAACAGCAAGAGGTAGCACTTTATAACAAGCAGAACACAGGCTGGGTGGAAGTGTGTACCATTGTCATACAGCCCCCCAAAATGGGCTTATAAAAGTAACACAGGAAGATTAAATCCAAATTTTTCACTAAATTTATTAAAAATATGGTAGGGAGTAGTGAAAAATGAAACACGGTTCAGGAGACTAGGTAATTTTACCCTTTACCCAACGTAACGGCCAAAACCTGACAGCGCTATTCACAAAAATCGCCAATTAATTTTCATTATTTTTTTTCATTTTTTTGTCTCAAAAACATAGGTTATGACCCCTCTTTGGAACGAGTTTGTTCCAAACAAGGGTCATAACCTGTGTTTTTTAGACAAAAAATGAAAAAAATAGTTATTCAAAAATTTCGTTTGCAAATGTCGTCTGCTTTTCATGCTAGATAAAGGGTTAAAATAAATTGCAAAATCCCTGTTCTTCAGCTTTACCAGTGAAAATGTTGGCGTTCGGGAGACCAATAATTTTTTCCAACAGACAACAAAGATTTTCGACAGACAGGATCGGTGTGAACTTGCCACCCCACCCCGCCGCCCACTAGGTTCGGCCTGTGCTGTTTTGACTCTTGTCCCCAATGACTGAATAATAATTCTGGTTTGCAACATTGTTGCCCCTGTGTGTTTGTTAACGGGTGTCGGTGGAACAAAGTTTCTTTGTTTACAACAAATGAAGTGCTTATCTGATTACCCCTATTGTATTTACTGTGATACAATCGAGTTTCAACTTGATTTTCAGATTTACTTTCTTTCATCTATTATTGGCCTATAATCAGTTTAAAAATCAAAATGCGTTCCTATTCTACTATATCACGTTAAACATTCACTGATTTGCGGCGGTTCATTTTGATCAGATATAATTACATCCCGTTCTAGCGCCTGGTCTATATTGAAATGGAAAAAAAATTAATAATTTAAAATATAATGTTTGATGTGAAGGTGTTAAAAACAACTGTTTGTTTTCTCGTGTTTATACTCGCTTTTACTAATCCCATTAAAGTGTTACCGATATTTTCATATTGGTTTTAATCCAGTCACATTAATGTCAGCCTAATTACTCTGTCAAAGCAATAACCTGCCATAATGAATGACTGACGAAGCGTTACAAGAGGATCGTGTCAAATCCCCACAAAGCCGTTTTGTGCAATGACGCTTTAAAGGTGTCAATCGTTTGGCAGAGATGACTTAAACGCCACCGTTCAAGTTAACGGTATAAAACTAGCGAGCATTGTATTTTTCATCACTTCACTCTCGACTGCGAGCAACAACACTTCAAGCGCAAGTATGAACAACAACATGGAATTTACCAACGAACCTCTCGAATTAATCGGCAACATGCACGTGAAGCTGAATTCGTCCGAACTTCGCTTCCAAAAAGCTTGCCAACAGATCAAATTGCTCAACAACAAACTTAACGATATGAAAGCAAGACATGAAAGCGCAAAGGCGAAAGGAAGAAAATCTATCTGTTACCAGATCCGATTGAGAATAGCAGTTGTCGAAGGAGTACGCAACAAATTTTACGAATACGCATCAATGAAAGCCGAGCTGATCAACGAACTCCGCTGCAACATTTTGGACCTGTTGGGTGTATCCAAAGACCAACAAGCGGACGAGCTGATCTCCATATCCGGCATATAATCTGAAGTTATCTGTGAAGAAGTATCTTGGTTTAATGAAAACCAAAATGGCCCTTCTAAGGGCCACACCAAAATATTAAAAAGAGTACCTTGAACACATATCACACTGCTAAATTTAGTTTGAAAATCCTCGAACTCCCACCAGGTCTTGCCATTCTTTTCAAAGCACGACCCTGCCACCATTTTGTAACTGACAGATCTGAACAGTCAAATAGAAAAACATAGTTTTAACCCTTTGCACAGTATCGATATTTTCCATGCTTGTTCAAAGGCAGCAATTAGAAGAGTGCATACTCATTATTTGGGGTAGACCAATCAATATTTTCAACGTGCAGCCCCGAGGCTGCACGTTGAAAATATTGATTGGTCTACCACACACATTTACTGAACAACCATCCTATTTAATGACGTATCATGTTCCTGGCCGAAAAAGAGGCCGCTAGGGTTCAAAGGGTTAAGATGTATTTCATGTTTTACTCGTTCAAAGCAAAGTTTACGAATTCTTACTTCGAGCACTCTTCAGTAAGGAGTTATAGACATTGTTTTGAAACCAAAAAGTCACATTACTTCTTAAAAGAAACACTTCAATTTCAGTTGGGTTAAAACCCGACCCAAATTAACTGAGTTGAGAGAATATTAACCCAATTGGGTTCATATTCAATCAACCCAGTTGACTTGGGCCTTTTTTAACCCAACTGATTACAGAGTGCATTACTACTATCAACAAACCTAAAAATGGCCGGCGATGGGTTAAAATTGTGTGCGAATCAATTACTTCACCCATTAAATAGAGACGACGTGGTATTTGATTTCATACACGGCCAAACTCGTCCCCAAATCATGGCACTGTATCTGGCAACGTCACGTTTTCTTTCCGGAAAGATGAAATTTTCGTTGCTCATTGTGGTTTAATGGCATTTCGAGCATCTATGACTTTAGCATGACCGCAATTGAGGTATGAAGACAAAACTTGCAGTTTTTAACTGTGTATTGTTCATTTTGAGAACTTCCAAACACTGACTACTAGGTCCTATGATACCAGTAAAGTGGAACTTGTTTTACGCTTCAAACTAGCACTGCTTCACTTTCCGGGGGGTTCCTCGATGATAGAAAAGGGAAGTGGGCCTGATCAGAAGAACTTACAGTGCCAGTCGGCATCAGCTGTTGCATACTAGCCGCAAGAGTCTTCTCGTTTACCCATCCCTTTACTCGTCTCATGGTGAGCTGTGTGTTGTGGAGTTTTCCTGGTGGTGAGCGATTGTTTTTAGTGATATCCTGAAACTCGTTTCTACTGGTTGTTGTAGATAAAGCTAATTAAGTTGCCACACGGGACGGAACCATACACCCATTAGAAGTTTACAGTTCACAGTTCACTGTTCTGGACTAAACAATTATACATTATAAGAGTTTTACAGCAACGACCACACCCAGAAATACGGTATCCAGACAAAATGTGCATGGACAAAATGTGCATCGACATTTGCCCCGAACAATTTTTTTTTTAAAATACAAGAATTATTGAGAAATTTTGTCTCGATAGATTACGACAGAAATGATGCACTGACCCCACAGATTTCTTTTTCAGTAAGAACCATAACGTATGCCGATGAATGAAAAGTTTCGGCGCCCCGAAGGCGCACAGGGACGATGTGGGATTGAAATCCCTTGCGACCCGAATAACATTATTTGCTTATGAATCCACGAGAGTCGGAAACGAGGGCCAATAATCTTATTTGGTTTGAGTATTCGCAGTGGCAGTGGGGTAGTGGGCTCAATACCAGAGAATCTCGGACTGGAAGGTGACCAGGATCTGCGCACAACTACAAACATTCTGCTCTGTGTTTGCTTAGAGACGTGGGCATATTTATGGTAATAACTGAAATCGCAGTTTGATTGTTGTTTTAGAAAAAAGAAAAAGAAAACGTAACGAATGCTTCCGAATCTTTAACCCTTTACCTAACGAATCGCCCGCATTCGCCCGCGTAATATGAAAATTCAGCAGTTGAAAAAATATTATTTTTCAAAAAATTTCAACAAAACCATATCATGTGACCCCTCGTTGGAACGAGCTCTTCGAGCTCGTTCCAACGAGGGGTCACATGATATGGTTTTGTTGAAATTTTTTGAAAAATTCGAAAAAATGATATTTAAATTAATAAATTTTGATATCGTCTGCGTTGTGTAAAGGGTTAATTCTTTTATTCGAACCGTCAGTATAAACATTGTTGTCGGTAGAAAAACTGCAAAATAACTTTGGTTACGTCAATAAACGCCAAAAAATAAGGTGAATCGATATCATGGAATGGGACATTTTGACGTTGTTCCGTTGGACAGCATGCTGCATATCGACATTGTGCCACGACAAGAATATGCCATGCGACATTATGCCGTGATACGTGTCAACCGTTACTTATTCCCAATTCCTTATTCGACATTCATTATCAACAGATTTTATCGGTTATGTCAAATAAGGAACTGGGAATAAGTAGCGGTTATCACGTACCCAGTACCCGATAAATTTAACCTTTTACCTAACATGAAAAGCAGACGACACTTGCAAAAAAAATTCTTGAATAACTAATTTTTTTCATTTTTTGTCTCAAAAACATAGGTTATGACCCCTCGTTGGAACGAGCTCGACGAGCTCGTTCCAACGAGGGGTCATAACCTATGTTTTGGAGACAAAAAATGAAAATATTTTGAAAATTAATTGGCGATTTTTGAGAATAGCGCTGGCCGGTTTTGGCCGTTACGTTGGGTAAAGGGTTAACGGTTTACCTTACATATGGTGGCCACATCTGACCAGTGTTATTATAAAATGTCGCCATTCAAATGTTATTTTTATCAATGTTTGCATTCCAGGCATTATGACTATAATCGAAATGAGTAGATTGGGCACGTTCTAATTAGAAATCATGAGCCATAATTTTTAAGCAATTTGCTTTTGCTTTTTGTGGAGTTTCTTATTGTTTTTTTTATTTTATTGTTCGATTACTTTTTGTAAACGTCGTACACTGGTTCTTGGAAAAGAGTTCAAATAACACTGCGTGTCTTTTGTAAATAACAAACTTTGTAGAGATCTTAATTTTGTTTGTGGCACTTTCAAAAATACAAAATCAATAGGCCTAAAATTTTTAATAATCTGTTTCTCCGACCCTTTCGCATGGTCCTTATGGCTGCCGCATGCTCTTTTTTCATAAGCAAAGCAAACTTTAAAAAAATAAATATTTAATGGTTTATGTCTGATATTTTACCCAAGTTAATAAGATTGATAAATTCGTCCCTTCATTGCAAGAAGGCTTTGCAATTATTTAGCACTGCAAAGCCTTCTTGCACTCAAGGGATGAAATACACCACTACCCGTGCTATTCTATAGATTATGAGGCCCGAAACAAACCAAGAACACGAACTTCTAATGGCAAAGAAATAATTACAAAAATGAAAATAAAAAAACGCCCGCCCACATGCAATTTTATTAAAACTAGGCCGAGAAACTTTGTGGGGCTGTAAGTTATTTTATTATTATTTATTTCTTGCTATATGCTCCGGATGGATCCAGGGTTTTCTAAACATTTTACCAGCTGGTTCAGGGATATTATCGGACGCTAGAAAGGCGAGCTATCATATGTGTCAAGATCGGGAATGCCAACATGCGTAAAAGAGATCGAGCAAAACGTCAGCAAAAGCAGCTATTTATCTTTTGACATATTGATGGCTATTTGTTTGCTGTGATGTCCGAGACTCATTACAATGATGAGGAACTGTCACACGTGTAATTTATGAGCCCACGGTACACTGCTCAGCTCAGCAGTAAATCTGATGTGATATTAATGACGTGCGTGGTCGATATTACTTTTTGAGGATAGATGGATCGACAATGATTTCTGTGGGGTAGATATAATATAACGGGTTTATTGGTACTTTCAGGTCCGAAGTTGATCAGGAGAAGTGACAGACAAGGGACTCGTCCTCTATAAACCCGCCCGTCGGAGAGTAACTGTCGGAGAATTAATGTGCTTGTATATATGAAATTCCGAATCTAGGATAAAAACCCCTCAAGACAAAACTCCGTCGGAAATAACCTGCTGACAAAACCCTTTCAGGACAACCCCCCCACCCCCCCCCCCCCAACCTTAATTGACTTCTTGGACAGAACCCCCTCACACAGCAAAAATAAATGGTAATGAACACGATTTGAATGTATTTTTGTTTATTATAGTTTTTTAGGGTTTTTTAACGGAGACCCTGGAACACTTCATTCTAGAATGCCCCAAATGTTTGCATAGGAGAACAATACTTCTTAGAATAGTAATGGAAAAATGGGATGCAGAAAATTATTATTATTATTATTATTATTATTATTATTAGCCGATAGAAACTAGATTTAACATAAAATTAACAAATGGAATCTACAAGCATGTTATTCAACTCTTAACTGGCTGAGTAATTTAAATATATATTTCATGAAATCTAGTCATGGCTGCTATGAAGCAGCCATGACTAGATTCGATGAAAAATTCAATGAAAAGTTGACTAAAGAAATAATCTGTTAAAAAGTGGATACAATTTTTATTTTCACCATATTCTATAAAAAAACTATTTCTTGCGAGGGGGTTTTGTCTTGAGGGGGGTTTGTCTTTGAATGCAGAAAATGTGTGTGTGTGTGGGGAGGGGGAGGGTCGTCCAAGGGTGTTTTGTCTTGGGGGGGGGGGGGCGGTTGTCCAGTTACCACGAAATTCCATGCACACAGTACCAGCTGAAACAACATGTACACTCTAAAATCAGTTGGATTAAAAAACAATCCAAATCAAATAGGCATTCGTTTACTAAACGGAGAATAAGTGCCCATAGGCTAGCGATTGAGACTGGTATGCATAGGAGACCACCTATTCCCCCGATGAAAGATTTTGTCAATTTTGTACAGATAGGGTAGTAGATGAATTTCATTTCCTTTTCGAATATTCTTGTAACTCGCAAGAAAGACAAGCATTCCTGCTGGAAATATACGTCAGTATCCCATGTGTTGCTGACATGAACAATCTTGATCTCGCAGCGACACTAATCGGGTCTTTTGATTATGACATAACAACCAGGGTCATGCGTTATGTCCAGAACCCGTTCTCTAGGCGTGAAGAAGCTTTGGCAACTTCACAAATTACGAACAATTGATATGTTCCTTTCCAGACTATTTTCATGTGCATTCGATTGGGTACTCCAATTAGCCACAAATGAGACGTTGTTGTATATCTTCTGACTTAGTTTTGTGCGTGTATGTATGTTTGTATAACTTTTTATTTGTTTTTTTCTCCACAATTTTGTCGTGTTAGCTGTTGTTGTGTCCTTTGTACATTTATTCACATCATTTTGTCACGATGTCATATACCCACGTATGGGAATGAAAGACAATAAAGATATTATTATTATTACTAAAATTAGTGAATATGAACCCAATTGGGTTCATATTCACTCAACCTAGTTTCCTTGGGTTGTCTCTTCTTCGCTCTTTGTCTCCGATAAAAATTAACATTTTTGTCCCCATATTTAACAACTTTCTCCACCGAGCTGAAACAATGTTGTCACATAAAACCTGTATTTTTCATCTGGGTTCCCATCTTATATGGAACTAGCGAGTCGACCCGTCCCAGGACGGCTAGCCTTCTCCGCGCGACGGAATATTTCTTGTTGCATTGCATGCATATTAAGGGGGGTAATCAAAATTTGACTTTGTAGTTGGGTTGAGTGACTGAGTCACCGAATCACACACTCCCCATTAAACAACAGATTAGCAGGAAAGTGGCACACAGATTCGTTACTCTTGAGAAGTAACAGGAGATTCCCTTGTTATATCTTCTACGCCCTTTCAAGCCGTGAAGAATGAATATTTTTGGCTGCGCATTTAACCCTTTACCCAACGAATCGGCGACATCCGCCCGTGTAATATGCAAATTCAGCTACTGAAAAAAATACTGTTTTTCCAAAAATGTCAACAAAACCATATCATGTGACCCCTCTTTGGAACGAGCTCGACGAGCTCGTTCCAAAGAGGGGTCACATGATATGGTTTTGTTGACATTTTTTTGAAAAATTTAAAAAAATGATATTTAAAATAATAAATTTTGATATTGTCTGCGTTGGGTAAAGGGTTAAAAAATTTCCCCACTGAACCGAAACATTATTTCGCCCCAGCGGGGACATTTTCTCAAATGTGGAGCTCAAACTGTGTATTTTCTCATTGTTTCCCGTGGGCAGAGGCGTGGCGACAGGAGGGTGGGAGGTGGCACCCCCTATAGTTGGAAATTCCATCTATCTGGATTTTAGAGATTCTTTGGTGATGCTGATGTCTCCTTTACTTCCCAAATCCCAACTCGGTTTCAAATCGGCCAAAATTCCAACTATTACTATTTACAACTACGGTGTACGAAATATCGAGCTTCATAAGTATGCATGATGTCAACTGGTACGAGAATTCCATAGTACGTTTGCTTATCGTAATAAAAAAATCCTCGAAATGCACTTCAATAAAATCGGATCATGTAAAATCGTTATCCTGAGATAATTCCATCATTCACAGTTACAAAATGATGAAACATCGAAAATCGATCTTCCCTGCATAAGATCGCATTTAATGTTAGGAGAGTGTCAGTTGCTCAAAGTTCTCAGCTTGAGCATTTGTTTAGCACATATTCATTTCCCAGATAATACCAAATAATAATAACCTGATAATTATATCATAAATGTGTTGGCATTTCATTTACTAGAATTAATTTTATGCTCCCTTTCGTGGCCTCATTTTCAAAATTGTTCTCGGTAGTGAATTTTCAGCTGGGGGAAGGACCAGGAGGAGATTTCTCCTCCTGGTCCCCCCCCCCCCTAGTTGGACATTCACTATCCTAGACCCCCCCCCCCCCCCCAATCGGAAACCTCTAGCCACGTCCCTGCCCGTGGGTACACAGGGGAGTGAAACAGTGATTGTTTACTGTGGTGAACAATCTTTGTTTTATTGGTAAAATTGGACTAACCGATGCCATGTAACCAATGCCTGGGGCAGATGTCCTCTAAAATGGGCAACATGAGTATAAACGATTGGCTGGAATTGACTTTATATCTGTATTGCGGTCACGATTAGCCACTGTAGGCTACAGATATATGTGAACTTAAACACTAATAAATAAGTAAATAAATTTTCATTGTGGAGATGCGTTTGTCCCAAACATATATCTTTGTGTACTGTAATCCTGCCATGCCATGACAGCACATGGTTCATCACTGCCCTTCTATTACCGTAGAAACTCCCGCACACATCCCCACTCCTTGTTCAAAATGCTTTCTGTGTCTTCGGGCAATTTTGGTTTGTTTTTTCGTTTGTCGGGTATATCCGTTTATACGGACATTAACGAGGCTAACTAATGTGCATTCTATTCTGTTTAACTCCTTCAATGCTGCTGACGGTTATTCCAAACCACGATATAATTTCTCTTGACACTGAAATGAGGATATATGGGTTCATTTAATCAAATTTCCCTCCAGTAAGTTGAATAGAGTTTTTCCCTAATGATTTCTTGAGTTAAATTTAGTTTAATTTTTCATCAAATCTAGTCATGGCTGCTTTACAGCAGCCATGACTAGATTTGATGAAACTTTATTTTGAAAATACTCAGCAGGTTAAGAGTTAACCTCTACCGATAAGGGACAATACATTGCTGCTGTTGAGTTGAGTTTCTTATCACGTTCAAGCATGAGAAGTGCGGTCAGTCATTTATGTAAGGTTGGTCCCAGATTTTGCCGCACGACATCGTGTCCTACGATACCATGTCACAGGTCATTCTGTCGCAGCGACAAAACGCGACAATGGAAGATCAAGGAAAATTTCCCTTTTCGTTTTCAAACATGGCTCATGACCCAGTTTGACACGATGAACACTGTTGATTAACAAATATCACAAAAATCGCTAATATTATGGCATGTGACCCCTCGTTGGTGACATGATATGGTTTTGTTGAATTTTTTCGGAAAATATATTTTTTCGACTTCTTAATTTGTGAATTACGCTGGGGGTGTGCTGATTCGCTCGATAAAGAATTAAAAATGTACACTGAGTTAAGTTTTAAGTTTGTATCGACGGAAAACCTGTCGGAAAATTTAACCCTCGTCCCACCAGATCGGAATCCAACAGCCCGGGGCGCGGTGGCGTTGCAGTAACCGGTTCTCCTCAGATCACTGAAGTTAAGCAACGTCGAGCCCGGTTAGTCCTCGGATGGGTGACCGTCTGAGCGATCGATTCGGACTCCCGCGTTGTGTCTTTGGGCAAGGTACTTAACCCCGATTGTCCACATGAGGGCACGATGACGCCGTGTACTAAGGCGAACTGCACGTTGATGGTGCGCATGTCTACAGCCAATCTAACCCTGCCTATACTACAGTGTGGAGTTACGATGTTGGGGAGCTGGCAGCTGCCTTTCGTTGCTCGGTGGTTATCTCCGGGTACTCCGGCTTCCTCCCCCAGTGAAATTGTTACGATCATAATTAGCCATTGTGCATAAGTATGTGACCTTAAACACCATAAATAAATAAATAAATAAAAAATAAATAAATCCAACAGCCCTTTGGGGCTGTTGGATTAAATTATTACTGAACCTCCCAATAAGTAGAAAGTGGATACACCCAAACACCAGGAGTATTATATGTAGAAAACCAAGCTGTTCGGGATTTCACTGCAGAACTTGTGTTAAGCTTTACATTTGAGCGAAGTGGGAGTAACAGAAGAGATTCACTTGGAGCGAAATTGCGAAACGAGATAAGATAGAGGGTGGTTAGATAGGGCGTGGGAACATGCTGGAGAGGGTCGATATGCGTAGTAGGGAAATCGAGGGGGAGGCAGCAAGACAAATCATTAAATAATTCATTCCTGAATGTTGGAGAAGAAAAGAGGGGAGCGGAGGAAGCAACTAGTAGAGCACTGGGATTATGTGGGCATCTCATCGGCGAACCGCACCGAATCAGTGACTGCCCGAAGTGTTATTATTATTGCAACAAGCGTAATTCTGCCTGTCTGGAATATTACATTATAGATTAGATAGGAGTTTAATACATTTGCTAATCGCCAACACAAAGGATATATTCAGATAACATAACGTGTTTATGCAAAACGTTTTAAATACTACTTTAACTTTTGTCATGTGCATATTCGCAGTTCTGGCTTATCTGACTGTATAAAAACTTTTTCATAACACCCGTAACCCCATCTGAAGTAATAAATATAGCTAATAGATTGAAGGCCCAAAACTCCGACGACTGTGATGGCATTACGACATATCTTTTGAAGAACAGCATAAATATAATTGCTCAAATAATTGCCCATATTGCTAATCAATCTTTTACCAGCGGAGTTGTGCCAACCAGAATGAAAATCGCCAAAGGGATCCCAATTTTTAAAACCGGAGACGAAAATCTATTTAATAACTATAGACCGATAAGTATCTTACCAGTGTTTTCAAAAATTTTAGAAAAACTAATGGCAAATAGAAATGTAAACTATCTGAATACATTTGATATTCTATACCAGCATCAATACGGTTTCAGAAAATGAAAGTGTCAATGACACTGTAGCTTAACTTGTGTGTTGTGTTTGATGAAAAGGATAATGTTCAATGTTTATAAAAGGATTATGAAATAAGACAAGAATTGTGATAATTGGGAATATGTTCATTTCTGTTCCCTGTATGCTATGTTTATGATAAAAATAATATGAGGTGTACACTGTACTAAAGATCTGGGGGGTGGGTTAATATGACCTCACAGTTAATATATGTGGCCCTCACAGTTAACATATATCAACAAAATTACAATGAAATTATTCCAAAATGAGTCATCCTATCAAGTTACATTAAAATCCCTTCATAAATATGGCCTGTAGACTGTGCTAAAGGTTTTCGGGCTTCGGGCCCCTGTAGCCGTCAGTTTCCCAATTGCGTCCAAAGGGGACGTTCTCATCTAGACATTATATGAAGTCAATCTACCAAGTTACAATGAAATCCCTCCATAAATACGACCTGTAGACTGTGCTAAAGGTTTTCGGGCTTCAGGCAGCCATCAAGGTTGAATGATCGTGACCAAAAGGGGACGTTCTCATCTGGACACTATTTGGAGTCATCCTACCAAGCTACAATAAAATCCCTTCATAATTATGACCTGTAGACTGTTCTAAAGGTTTTTGGGCTTTGGGCCCCTGAAGCCGTCACAGTTGCCCACTCGTGTCCAAAAGGGGACGTTCTCATCTAGACATTATATGAAGTCAACCTACCAAGTTACAATGAAATCCCTGCATAAATATGACCTTAGACTGTGCTAAAGGTTTTCGGGCTTCGGGCTCGGGCAGCCATCATGGTTGAATGATCGCAACCAAAGGAGACAATCTCATCTGGGCATCATCTGTAGTGATCCTGCGAAGTTACAATGAAATCCCTTCATAAATATGACCTGTAGACTGTGTTCAAGGTTTTCGGGCTTCGGGCACCTGTAGCCATCATAGTTGACCAATCACGACCAAAAGGGGATGTCATCATCTAGGCATTATATGGAGTCAACCTAACAATGTTACAATGAAATCCTTCTATAAATATAAACTTTTGCCTATGCTAAAGGTTTTTGGGCTCGGGCACCCATCAAGGCTGAATGATCACGGCCAAAATGGGACGTTCTCATCTTGACCTTTTTTGGAGTCAACCTACCAAGTTACAATGAAATCCCTTCATAAATATGACCTGTAGACAGTGCTAAAGGTTTTTGGGCTTCGGGCACCTTTAGCCGTCAAAGTTGCCCAAACATGTCCAAAAGGGGACGTTCTCATCTAGGCATTATATGAAGTCAACCTACCGAGTTACAATGAAATCCCTTCACAAATATGACTTGTAGACTGTGCTTAAGGTTTTCGGGCTTCGGGTTCGGGCAGCCATCATGGTTGAATAATCGCAACCAAAGGGGACAATCTCATCTGGGCATCATCTGGAATGATCCTATGAAGTTACAATGAAATCCCTTCATAAATATGGCCTGTAGACTGTGCACAAGGTTTTTGGGCTTCGGGCACTTGTAGCCAACACAGCTGACCAATTACGACCAAAAGGGGATGTCATCATCTAGGCATTATATGGAGTCAACCTAATAGGTTACAATGAAATCCTTCCATAAATATGACCTTTTACCTATGCTAAAGGTTTTTGGGCTCGGGCACCCATCAGGGCTGAATGATCGCGATCAAAAGGGGACGTTCTCATCTAGACATTATTTGGAGTCATCCTACCACGTTACAATGAAATCCCCTCATAAATATGACCTGTAGACTGTGCTAACGGTTTTCGGGCTTCGGGCACCTTTAGCTGTCACAGTTGCCCAATCATGTCCAAAAGGGGACGTTCTCACCTAGACATTATATGAAGTTAACCTACCAAGTTACAATGAAATCCCTTCATAAATATGACCTGTAGACTGTGCTAAAGGTTTTCGGGCTTCGGGCTCGGGCAGCCATCATGGGTGAATGATCGCACGTTCTCATCTAGACATTATATGAAGTTAACCTACCAAGTTACAATGAAATCCCTTCATAAATATGACCTGTAGACTGTGCTAAAGGTTTTCGGGCTTCGGGCTTGGGCAGCCATCATGGTTGAATGATCGCAACCATAGGGGACAATCTCATCTGAGCATCATCTGGAGTGATCCTAAGAAGTTACAATGAAATCCCTTCATAAATATGACCTGTAGACTGTGCTCAAGGTTTTCGGGCTTCGGGCACTTGTAGCCATTACAACTGACCAATCACGACCGAAAGGGGATGTCATCATCTAGGCATTATATGGAGTCAACCTAACGGGTTACAATGAAATCCTTCCATAAATATGACCTTTTGCCTATGCTAAAGGTTTTTGGGCCCGGGCACCCATCAAGGCTGCATGATCGCGATCAAAATGGGACGTTCTCATCTAGACATTATTTGGAGTCATCCTGCCAAGTTACAATGAAATCATTTCATAAATATGACCTCTAGACTGTGCTAAAGGTTTTCGGGCTTTGGGCTCCTGTAGCCGTCACAGTTGCCCAATCACGTCCAAAGGGGGACTTTCTCATCTAGACATTGTATGAAGTCAACCCACCAAGTTACAATGAAATTCCTCAATAAATATGACCTGTAGACTGCGCTAAAGGTTTTCGGGTTTTGGGCTCGGGCAGTCGTCACGGTTGGCAGATCATGCCCAAATGGGGAAATTCGCATCTAGACATCTTAAGGAGTCATCCTACCAAGATACAATGAAATCCCTCCACATTAAACATGACCTGCAGACTGAGCTAAAAGTTTTTGGGTTTCGGGCTTGGGCAGCCATCGCGGTTGATAGATCATGCCCAAAAAGGGACGTTCTCGTCTAGGCACTATACAGAGGCATCCTACCAAGTTACAATGAAATCCCTTCATAAATACGACCTGTAGACTGTGCTAATGGTTTTCGGGTTTTGGGCTCGGGCAGCCATACCGGTTGCCCGATCGCGACCAAAAGGGGACGTTCTCATCTGGACATGACCCCAAACCTGCATATGAAATTTCGTGACGATCAGACAAGAACTGCGGGGTGTAGCCCGTGCTAAAGGAAATGTGAACAGACGTCACAGACTCACAGACTAACAGACTTCCGCACGCGTGATGGCAATAGCTTATCTTGACTATGTCAAGTTAAGCTAAAAACACAGCACCATACATACTGTTATGCAACTTCTTAAACATATTGGCATCGAAAATAACAAACCAACTAAAGACATAACATTAGCAGTATTTATTGATTTTCCAAAAGCTTTTGATACCATAAACCACAGTATACTGTTAACTAAACTGGAAAGATATGGATTCAGGGGAATTAGTAATGATTGGTTTGAAAGTTACCTATCCAACAGAACTCAGTACACGAAATATGGTGAATATAAATCTGAAATGAGTCAAATAACGTGAAGTGGAGGGGGGGGGGGGACAGGCATCAAAGAGCTGCCGGAAGCAACCGTGGAGTCTTTGCATAACGTACGAGTTATTCTGTGAGCGTTAAGTGTGTTTTTCGTAAAGGACCATTTCTCGTACTCATTTCAGACAACGATACTTCACTTTGTGAACTCCGCCCATATAATAACGGCGTGAAACATGTTTTGTTTGCGACATCGCATCATATCAGGCATGCGTAATAAATTGTTGAATGCATGTACTTAACTGATTGTTGTGAATAACACGACGCCAGGGCTATTATTGCTTTCAATAAGTAGATGCTGCCCTATTATTAGGTCGGTACAATGTTTTGCAAGTAACGTCGTATAGGTTTACATCATGAAATGTGACCGTTCCAAAAGACCTATCAGTATGTGCTCACTGCATTGTTGGAGATATGCACATTCTAATTATGAGGCCCATATTATTGTCCCGGTAAGTAACCGTCACTAAGGGTTATTATCCCCGAACTGAAAGTCACTGAGCTATATATTTTGTACTTTCTGAGCTTTTGGAGCTTCGAGCTCGAGATAAGAGCTCATTTTAGTGTGGTACATTAAAAGTTGTATTTGCTTCGGTATTGAATGTGTTTGACCTGAAGCCTATAGGTATTTGCCCGGAAATTAATCCGCTATGTATGCCCATCATACGCAACTGATACAATGTGTGGTTTGTGAATTTCGAGTAACCACTTCATGGGCGCGTGCGTTTTTTCACTATGTGAACTCCGCCCATATAATAACGGCGTGTAACATGTATTGTTTCGACATCGCATCATATCAGGCATGCGTAATAGTTGATGACACTGGTGGAAGACCAAGGGTGAATGGCTTAGCGACCCGTTTCCTCCATCCACCCCTAGCCCTCGCTCTAAGGCCCATCTATGCACGCATGCCAAATTGCTGAATGCATCGCTTTACTGATTGTTTAGAATAACATGACGCCAGGGCTATTATTGTTTTCAATAAATTGATGCTGCCCTATTATTAGGTCGGTACAATGTTCATATAGAATCGTATCAGTTTAAGCATGAAATGTAAGTTAACCCTTTGAAAACGAGAGACCACTTTTCCGGTCCAGGATCACGATACGTCATACTTTCATTTAGTAGGATGGTTGCTAAGTTCGAGTGTGGGTAGATAAATCAATACTTTCAACGTGCAGCCCAAATGCTGCACGTTGAAAATATTAATTGATCTACCCCAAATAATAAATATGGACTCTACCAATTACTTCTATTGACCTGACATGGAAGATACCATCAGGGTTCAAAGGGTTAAGGGGGGATGTAAACAGGAACAATATGGGAAAAATCACCCCAAACACTGGGTAAAAATGGTTATTAATTCCACTTTGTGATGTAATTTTTGTTCATTTGCATTCTATAAATAAATAATGTATTCTGAGATCTGCATTTTGTTTTTAAAATTTAAATATTCAATAAATGCACTTCAAAAAACATAATTGGGTAGGCAATCATTCTAATCGTGGGGTGGTCCAACATCATTGCCCACCCGTGGAAACTGTCCAGCACACGGCGGTTGTACTGTACACATTTGTACATAAAAGGTTAAATGTGTACATTTTTATAGTTGTTTATTTGTCCTTAGGGTTTAATGACACTTCCAACTGCCTGGGTCATATCATGTCAAACTATTATTTAAGGTGGGGGGAAGGCGGACTTCACCGTGAGAGCCACCGAACAATGGTGGATAAGTTTAGGACTTTCCAATTTACTGTCATCGTACGACAAGGGCTAGCACTGGTTGAAGGCGAGTGCGGCGATAATGTGCTGGACATCTATGGTGGGCAGGCTGTATGCTTTAGGTACACGTTGTAAACGTGCATGTGCTGGAAGAGTAAATTGCTTTGATCAATACTTTGCTGGGTAGTTCTGGCTGGGTACTACGGATTCCTCCATCTGTGAAATGGTACAAAATGGTACAGTACGGCCGCCGTGGACTGGTCACTTTCCACGGGTGGGCAATATTTGTACGGACGCAATAATATTAGATTCCAAACACTAATTATAGAAATAATCATCAAAAATTTAATTAATGAAGCACCGTTACAACCAGGTGCTTCATTAATTAAAATGTTCTTGATGACAATTTTTATTACCTGGTAATCGCATGTGTGGACATGTGGATTACGATCTATCCACGGTGACACTACTGCATGATCCAGGCTGTTGAAAGTGTCATTAAACCCCTATAAACAAATAAACATGTACACATTTACCAGTCATGTACAAAGATGTCAATGGCTTGGGGTGACCCGTAGCAAAATGTGAGTTATATGTGAATAAAAAAATGTACACGGCTATCTTTGCCAAATTGTTTCTGCCAACAATTCCCTTAAAGGTGTCATTTGACGTCAAGTTTCACACTGGCTGACTCTGGAAATTAACTGAAAGCCGAAAGCATATCAACGTCTTGCTTTCGCACAATCAATACAAATTAATGGTTGTCTAATTGTTTGGGGAAATCATATCATCCGTTAGTATCAATGGCGAATTTTCGAGTTTCATTGTCGATTCTGTCAGCGATCGTGTTCGGCGGGCAATAAATCACGATAGTCAAGTTTTCAACGACACTTCAGTGTCGAATGTGAATACTTACTCGTTTAAAAAGAGGTAAATTGGGTTTGACATCTTAAATGCGATGTCTTTCACGCGTGTCTAGAATCCAGACAATTGTGATGTCACACCGCAAGTGCAATCCCAGGCGGCTGACACGGCAGTGCGTTGTTCCCTTGCGATGATAAAGATCACGCGCTTCTCTATTCATAGAACACAAGAACAAATCCGATTTTTTTAACTCTTCCTACCGGGAAACAGGTGGTCACGAAGATGTTGTGTAAACCTGATTTGTCCCAACTGTGATGACTGAAGTCCCGCATTGGAAAATTTTCTAAAAAAACTTTGTTACGAACCTTTGTATATTACATAATCACGATCAAATGGCCCATACAAAAATTCCGCTCGCAACAGCTCTAATAAAAGGAGTGTGTGTGTGTGGGGGGGGGGGGGGTCTACATTAGTGAAAAATTGGGGGATTTTGTCAGGGGATTTTGTCGAGGAGGGGGGGGGTGATTCTATCGAGGGAGATTTTGTCTGTACCCCGAAATTTCGGAACCTTGATCACTAAAGTCGGTCTGAGCCGCGGGAAACCTTCGCTCAGATCGACTTTTCCTATTTGAGTGCTAGAAGCTACTATCAGGGCTTTCAGAAAAATGGAGTTATAACAGCAAAATACAACATTTTCCTTGCTCATGTTTCAAATGCAAATAAAATTTTATTTGTATAAATTTGTTTTGCTACAATTTATTGGAGAGCGCCTGGGGGCACTCTCCAATAATTTGTACTATAACAAATATTAAACAACAAATTCATACCACAAAAATACTCTAGCCCTCTGCATAAACCAGCGATCTTGATGTCATCTTCACGGTGTTTTACGTAAATGGTTAAACGTAGATAGGAATGTGTTCGTGGACAAAGTTGAGGGATGAAAGGCACATACAGTCAGGAGTGGGTAAAGGTTTTGACACCGATAATTTTCCAGTCCGGACACTTTCGTGAGGATTAGAGTCTAAAATATCAATTCTTTTTCTTGCAATCATGTACTTTCTTAACCCTTTAAAAGCTGGTGGTATCTTCCATGTCAGTTCAAATGCAGCAATTAGAGTCCATATTCATTATTTGGTGGTAGACCAATCAATATTTTCAACGTCCAGCCTTGGAGCTGCACATTGTAAATATTGGTTGGTGTACCCCACACGTTCACTTAGCAGCCATCCTCCTTAACCCTTTACCTAACCTGAAAAGCAGACGACACTTGCAAAAAAAATCTTGAACAACTAATTTTTTTCATTTTTTGTCTCAAAAACACAGGTTATGACCCCTCATTGGAACGAGCCGGTTTTGGCCGTTACGTTAGGTAAATGGTTAATGAAATTATGGCGTATAACGTGCCTGGGCCGGAAAAATGCCTCCGGTGTTCAAAGGGTTAAAGGGATAGATTTGATACTTGGGCTTATGTCACATACACAATCGGTCATAGAAATAGAGGTCAATAGGACCCTTTCGGATTGTTGCGGAACAGTATGCCCAATTTGTAGTATCGGCACGGTACGTGTTAATTAAATAAGAAGTTGCGTCACGACTACTGTATGTAAATTTTATTTATTACTTTCCAAAGGGCGGTTTACTGGGATTTCCGGGTTTGATTATAAACGATAACTTGGCAAGTGAATTATGCAGTCAACAATTGTACCATGTATCCGTGTGCGCAAACGAAGACGCTTTTCCGTGGTTGTAATGGGGACTTCATTGTTTTGTTTTTTTTTTGTTTTTGCTTTTTTTTTTTTTGCTTTTTTAACCCTTTACCTAATATGAAAAGCAGACGACACTTACAAAAAAAATTCTTGAATAGCTATTATTTTTCGACGAGTTCGTTCCAATGAGGGGTCATAACCTATGTTTTAGATACAAAAAAAATGAAAAAAATAATGAAAATTAATTGGCGATTTTTGAGAATAGCGCTGGCCGTTACCTTAGTTAAAGGGTTAAATAATATAATTATCGTTAATAATGAATAATGAAAAGTAATAAACAGAGTTTAGTGAGGTGAGGGACTCGTGTTTGTACAAGGTCCCTCACCTCTCATGAATTATTTCAGGTAACCAGTCCAGTCAAGCGATTACTCTCTGTTTATTTACCAATAAATTTCCAAGAACTCCGAAGTCTTTAACTACGATCCCAACTGACTAATATTCCAACTACATCATCAAAGCACGCCTTCCACGAAGACATGCCTTGGTGATGAAGTTGGAATATTTGTCAGTCGGGACTTGAGACATCACAGTCGAGATAAATAAAGTTTACACCACAACCAAATCGGTCATCTTCGTGACGCCCCACGTACATACTGCAGTACACCATACACACCGGTACACGAGAACACGATCGTAAACTCAAGTTATATTCAGACATTTATTGGACATTTCAAATCTTTATAAACCCTTTAAAGGCCATAACGGATAAAGAAACCAGCGCTATTCACAAAAATCACCATTCAAATTTCATTACTTTTTGGCCTTTGGAAATATACCTTTTGATCCCTCATTAGAACGGGAGCGAGTCGTTTCTCTCTCTCTCTCTCTCTCTCTCTCTATCTCTCTCTCTCTCTCTCTCTCTCTCGACTCTCTCTCTCTCTCTCTCTCTCTCTCTCTCCACCCCCTGCCCTCCTCCAGAACACACATGCTCTCTCGGGGACATACAATCCCTCACTGTCTTCTCTCGCTCTCTCTCCTCTCCCCCCCCTCTCTCTCTCCTCTCTCCTCACTCTCTCTCTCTCTCTCTCTCTCTACTCTCTCTCTCTCTCTCTCTCTCTCTCTCTCTCTCTCTCTCTCTCAAAATACCCTGTCACCGTCCGTCCGCAAGTCCGATCGACTTTAAGTCTTACTGTATTTGTGGCGATATCACTCGCTCCCTCTCTCTCTTTCTCCACCCACACCCTCTCTCCAGAACACACATGTTCTCTCGGGGACACATACAATCTCTCCGTGTCCTCTCTCTGTCTCTCTGTCTCTCTATCTCTCTCTCTCAAAATACCCTGTTACCGTCTGCCCGCAAGTCCGTTCGACTTCAAGTCTTGTTGTAGTTGCGGCGACATCACTCGCTCCCCCCTCCCCCCCCCCTCTCTCTCTCTCTCTAATTTCGTATTGAAAACATTTTCACGTGATGCCTCTGTATTGTACAAAATTGAGAGAAAATTACTCCATTCTGAGGCACTTCTGGACGAAAAAAACCCGTCGGAATTATAAGGACAAGTCGCCGCAATCTTGTAAAATGAAGTGAAAACGATTGCGCAATTACGGTAATATCAGACCTCCCTCTTTCCCGTTCTTGCATTTTGGGCCATGGCTTATGACACCTTGATCAATTTACCATTTGGGACATGCTCTAATGAAGGACCAGAAGATACGCTGTGAGAAAAAATAAATAACATGGTGATTTGGATAAGCCTTTACCTAACGTGAAAAGTAGACGACACTTGCAAATACAATTCTTGAACAACTAATTTTTTTCATTTTTTGTCTCAAAAACATAGGTTATGACCCCTCATTGGAACGCGCTCTTTCCAATGAAAGGTCATAATCTATGTTTTTGAGACAAAAAATGAAAAAAATAATGAAAATTAATTGGCGATTTTTTTAGAATAGCGCTGGCCGGTTTTGACCGTTACGTTAGGTAAAGGGTTAAATTTAGAAATTGTTTCAGTAGTTAACCAATTTCCAAATATGATAAAGGAAAAATCCTTGTAAAAACAGTATTGAGCAACTAAATATTTTCATTTTTGTCTCAAAAACATAACTTATGAGCCTTCATTGGAACGCGTTCCAATGAGGGGTCGTTAGCTACTTTTTTGAGGCAACAATTAGAAAAATAATAAAATTTGAATGGCTAATTTTTGTGACCAGTGCTGGCTGGTATGCCATTTCGTTAGGTAAAAGACTAACAGTACATGTGTTTTTTTGTGTATAGCATTCCTCTTTTTTTCAGTTTGATGTGGCCCTGATAAGGGCCCTTTTATGTTGCCTTTTGGCAACACTAGCTCAACTGCTGTTTATAGTGTCAACTTCCAAGCTTTTCTCATCCGTGGAGTCGCAAAGCAGATCTAAAATTCTCGTTCGTAATTTTTTAATGAGATCAGCCTTCGACGATGCATATTGGTAGTATTTGTTCCGCACACCTTCGGCAACAGCAATTCTGAGTCGCAACTGGTAACAAAAAGGCATCCTTCCATTCTCCCTGGCGACCTTTTGTCGTTTTCTCATCTCATCCAGTCTGGTGTTTAGTAATTTAAGCTGCTGGCAAGCTCTCTGGAATCGAAGTTCGGATGACTGTAGTTGTGCGTGCATATTCTCAGCTAATTCCACGGGTTCTTTGGTGATTTCTCTTTCGTTATTCATGCTTTTTTTTAGAATGATGCTGACTGACTGCTGTGGTTCTTATTTATACTAAGTTTTGTTTTGTCACTTGCACCACGCTGATGGCAACATTTGGCAGCTGTCACCTTTCAAGTATTGTTGTATAACAACGCTTTGACAGGATTTACAGCAGTCGCTTTGTGTGAATGCCGACGGTCATTCATCAGATGTGAGTAAATGTCCTTAATAACTTAATTGGCTTATTATAACAAGTAGAAACGTGAAAACAAAAGGCTGTTTTCTCTCCTTCAAACAATTACATGTCATGTTCGTTCCAGGTTAAAGCTTCTTTTTTTAAATAATAAACAAAACACATATTTGAATCTTTAAATATGTTTTGTGCTTGTTCGGTCTTGTTCCTTCAAAGACCTTTTTTTCACGCCTCAAATGCAAATAGATTTGCTTATTGCCCCTAATGCAGATTAAATAATAATAATAAGACTTTGGCCGGCCGCTGATTTGTCGCAGTTCTCGGGTGAGAAGGCCTTGGTTACCCTGTGCTCCCAGCTGCCTCCTTATTCCCACGCTTTTCTCCTCCCAACACTCGGAGAAGAACTGCTTGATGGCTTCCTTTGCCCCATTTTTCCTATCTCTCCGATTAGCACATTAATTCTCTCCTTAGCGTCACTCACTACCCACGTGTCCTTCATTCTCCCATCCTACTTCCCCATTATACTCCCAGTAAATCTTATTCTTTTAGACTGGTATCTTGGGCATTCTAGTACAAAGTGTTTCTGGGTCTCCACCACGCCTAAATTACACATTTGGCACTCCTTTTCACTGTTTTTTCCCCTAAGGTTCAGGGAACACGGCCTCAGCTTGAATAACAATGGCTCCTCCAAAGGTGTCATTAAGGTAATCCTCAAATCGAGGCTTTTCCTTATCACGCAGGACACGCAAAGACCTTTTAGAATTGACCCTCTCTCATCAATTAAGGTTCTCTTAATTTTCTCTTGAGGTTCTCTTAGGCGATTTAATAATCAACTATGAGTTAAGAATTTTATTATAGTACAGTGGCGAAACCAGAATTCTGGGTTTGAGGGGGCGGACATTTCAATCGTGGGTCATATTGCGAAGCATTGCACGACGATCGTAGCGGCGAATTAGCGACGAACACGAGAAGGGATATCCCACTTTTGTCAGTGGGACCACGGGGTGTCGTGGAAAAATGTTGGAACATGGAAGGTCAGTGTGACACCTTCTTTGCACATGACCGCAATATTTTCCAACCAAAATATTCCAGCATTCAGATTTTGAAGAGAAGAAGCCAATTTATATCTGCTCACATGATACCCGTGTTAGGAGCTTGGCAATGGGGTACGTTATTAAGGGGGTGCGGTATTATCGGCGATAACGTATGGATATCCACTACCAAAGGTAGTGGATATCCATTCGTTATCACCGACAATACCCCCCCCCCCCCCCCCCATGTGTTATCGCCGGCAATATCGTATCCCTTGGTGGTACCGGTGCTTGTCAAATTGAATTACAGAAAATAGGAGGGGCGCGCTCCGGGTCCACCCTCCTCTGAATCTGTTCATGTGATTGGGATGAAAAATGATTCAGAAGGAATAAACTGATTTCCACCCCTTGAAAATCTCTGAAAATCGTTTACAATTTAAGAGAATAAATCAAATTAAGGTATGTTTTAAAAGAGGTATTGGTATTTCGTGTCACTTTACATACATACATTTCACAAAATACATATTAAGAAAAATATCTGTATTTAAATTTATTGCACGGCGTTTTTATTTTCTATTTTCCTTTCATTTCAATGTGAGCTTTCAATGTGAGCTTAATGCACCTGCTCCCCAGCTCCACTAGAACTGTCGTTATTTATTCACTGTTGTTAAAACAACAACAAACTGTTGCAGTACATGGTTGTTTCGAGTGTTGCAGAAACAACTTCGCTTTCGGTTATCGGCCCAAGTCCTTCAACTTCACGAATAAAGCTAACCACAAGAACTCAAATCAAAAGAGATCAAATATTTAGTGCGAAACGTTTTACTAATAATTCATGAAAAAAAACTTGTATTTTATTTCTTTTTTTTCTTGTTAATATATTCTTCTCTTTTATTGCATTCCCCTCAAATAAAATTTAAATAATGTTCCGGTTCTTTGCTCCGTGTTAATTTACTTTTCCCAAGCAGAAAGGCGGGATTGTTTCAATCCTAGCTGCGCGTTAGATTCTGTAACATACTCCTGTGTTTGTGCCTTTTCATTTGTCTCACGCAGCCGGACAGGTTTATTTCAGTGTTTTGCGAGTGTCTGTAGTATTTGACAGGAGGCTTGTTTCATCCCTCTGCACTTTCGTTTCTACTCTACCTTGAAAATGGCTTGGAGTGAGACATCATAGAGGTGGCTTGGAACGGTAGTAACAGGGCCGAAGCCAGTGGGGGTGCAAGGGGGACCCCCCCCCCCCCCCCCATGATAGTCTTCGTCGGAAATTTTCAATAGCCACAGGAAAATAATTTCTGACTGATAAAACCTAGTCGTACGGATGTCCATTTCTAACAGATTCTCTCAATCTTCCGGGAATATTCTGAATATTGCCGGAAGATCGAGGGAATCTGTCGGAAATGGCCATCGGTACGACATAATATTCCTCTTCTGCATAACAGTCTAGTTACTCGCTCATTCTCAGAGGCACAAAAATACCTTATCTTAACCACCATACGCCAAGATACTCTAGAATCGTTACCAGAGGCTTGTCTTTTATAAAAATTTTATCGTAGGATGTCCCCGAAATCCCACCAATACGTGGGGCTACGCACCTAGGTGGGAGAGTATGGGAGGGAGTCGCCCCGTGAGGGGGCAATCCCCTCCCATACTCTCCACCACTTCGGGTATGCTTTCGGCATACAACTGCTACTTCACCCCTCCATGTCGGGTGTTTCCCCGTGTACGAATGATTCAGCTTCTTTGAAATCAGTGTTAACGTTTTATTAATTTTGATATATGACACTCTCGTCCGCGGACAACCCTTGGTAGTGGTTAACGGAACTGGAATGGATTAGCCAAGACCCCGAAGCCGCCTAACCTCCGTCAATGCGTCTTCGAATTTTGTGATGTGTGCCTTACCACAAATATCTCTGCCCTATCGACTTTCACTACCCTCGTGATAGCAAGGTTTTATTTCTGGTGGCCATCCCTTTCTGAATACCATGGCCTGCGTCCAAATTTCCTTAAGAATCCCACACTTCATTGTGCTCTTGTAACTTGTATTCTCTAAATACTGAGTGTTGGAAGCCACTATCAGGGTCTTCACAAACAGGTTGGTGCTGGAGTAAAGGCCTATGTTTTCCTCGCTTATGTTTCATATTCAGTCAAATACAAGTAGTCACTTGCTTATATAAATTTGGTTTGTTGGGAATTATTGGAAAGTATAATAAATACTGAGTGTTTGAAGCCACTATCGGGGCTTCCACAAACAGGTTGGTGCTGGAGCAAAGGCCTATGTTTTCCTCGCTTATGTTTCATATTCAGTCAAATACAAGTAGCCGCTTGCTTATATAAATTTGGTTTGTTGGAAATTATTGGAAAGTATCTTTGAGCACTGTCCAATGGTTTCCAAGGGAACAAATTTTGTATGACAAATTCACCCCACCCGCTGTGTGCCACTGAATGTCTAAACAGACGTCACTCCCTATCGACTCTTACTACCCTCGTGATAGGAAGGTTTTATTTCTGTTGGCCATCCCTTTCAGAATGACATGGCCTGCGTCCAAATTTCCTTAAATTTCCTAAAGAATCCCACACTACATTGTGATCTTGTATCGTGTATTCTCCAAATACTGAGTGTTGGAAGCCACTATCAGGGTTTTCACAAACAGGTTGGTGCTGGAGCAAGGGCCTATGTTTTCCTCGCTTGTGTTTCATATTCTGTGAAATACAAGTAGTCTCTTGCTTATATAAATTTGGTTTGTTGGAAATTATTGGAAAGTATCTTTGGGCACTGTCCAATGATTTCCAACGGAACAAATCTTGTATGACAAATTAACACCACCCAAAATAATCTAGCCCTCAACCAGTTAACATCTTTTTCAAATTCAATCATGCATCTATCGATTACACTATGACTCCGCTATTACCCCACCCCTCCCCACAAAATTTCACTCCCAAAGTAATTACCAAAGCGCTTCCAAGGCCAAAGAATTGCAGTTTCCGTTACTGTTTTGGCTTTCTCGTACTTAGCTGTACTTATATTATTGTCGGGCGATATCGAAACCAACCCTGGCCCGAACTCTGTCGACTCAGAGCATGATCACAATACCCTGAAAATTCTACACGTTAATATTCAAAGCCTGAAACCCAAACTGGATCTTATCCAATGTGAATCTTCATCAATTGACGCTCTGGCTCTCACTGAGACTTGGTTGCAGAACAGCGAACCAACAACTGATATCCTAATCCATGGATTCCAAGAACCATTGCGATTTAATCGTCCGACTAGAGGTGGAGGGGTTGCTATTTACATTAGAGATGGTATTTCCTTTCGACACAGACCCGACCTTGAGACCCCGAATACGGAGTGCTTATGGGCTGAGGTATTTACAAAACGACATAGGTCGCTTTTATTGGGGGTCTTCTGTCGCCCACCCAACAGCCCTCAAGACACGTGGGATGCAATATCAACCTCAATCGAAAAAGCAAAAGATTCGCGAGTAGATGACTTAATTGTTACAGGTGATTTTAATGATAACCAGCTAAACCCCACAGAAGCAGATTTTCTGAAATAATGAATTATTTTAATTTCAAACAGCTTGTGGGTGAGCCAACGCGTTTTACCGAGTCGTCAGCTTCATTGATAGACCTTTTTGCGGTTACGGACACGTGAATGTGAAAACCTGTGAGGTCTTAGAACCGATTATCCCCGACATGACCCGCTATCATTGTCCAATTACCATTGAAGTCGAGTTTCCAAAGCCAAGACCCCACACTTTCAGAAGACGGATTTGGTTGTACTCCCTATGCAATTATGATGCATTAAATGCCGCCCTCTCTCGCGAAGACTGGAATTCTCTATTTGATAATCCATGTTTAGATACCATAGTCTCTAACTTCACTAACAAATTAATCGATACTGCTTCTAAACATATACCAAACAAATACATTACTTCGAGGTCCAATCAGCCGAATTGGATTCACAACGAAATACGATTACTAATAAGACAAAGAAAACGCTTGTACCGCATAGCCAAACGAATTGAGCTTCCGAACGCTTGGGCAAACTATAAACATAAACGGAATGAAGTTGTTTCAGCTATTAGGAAGGCAAAATCCTTACACTTATCCTAAGTCCAGTCTACCTTGGGGAGTAACGAAATTCCAATTTCACAGTGGTGGAAAACACTAAAATCCTTCCTTGGTAGTAGACGCCCTGCTGAAATTCCTGTTATCAACCACATGAACAAAATATACTCCTCAAATATTGAGAAAGCGGAAGTACTCAATGAATACTTCTGTTCTGTCTCTTCCGTCGATGACTCCCGTGCCTCTCTGCCAGATCTTATACTCTGCCCCCCACAAACAATTGATAGTATAACCATTCACTGTAGTGAGATGTACGAAGCATTGAAATCTTCAAAGGTGTCCAAGGCGTCGGGTCCTGATCTTATCAGTCCACGTCTTCTTAAAGAATGTAAAACTTCCTTAAGTGAACCACTCTCGGTTTTATTCAACATACTGCTGAATAACTCATATTTCCCTTCAATGTGGAAAAAGGCAAACGTCTCTCCAATCCTAAAAAAACCCAGCAAACATAGTTAGTAATTATCGCCCCATATCCCTGATTAGCTGCGTTGGTAAAGTCTTTGAAAAATGTATTTTTAAACAATTATGGCAATTCCTGAACAATACCAACGCTCTTAGTCAATTCCAGTCAGGTTTTAGACCAGGCGATTCGACTATTCTCCAACTAACTGACATATATGACGAATTCTGCAGAGCGTTGGATGAAGGGAAAGAGGTTAGGGTCGTTTTTTGCGACGTCAGTAAGGCCTTCGACAAGGTATGGCATGCTGGTCTCATTCACAAGCTGGAGCGTATTGGTATTTCGGGTGATCTACTGTCATTTATAAAATCGTACCTTTCAAATAGAACTCAGCGTGTGGTGGTGGCATCAGAGGCATCGTCATGGCGACCTATAAATGCTGGAGTACCACATGGATCTGTTCTTGGGCCCTTATTGTTTCTGATCTATATAAACGATATAACTGAAAATTTACTTAGTAGTATACGCCTTTTTGCTGATGATACTTCTTTATATCTAATTGTGGAAAATCCAAATCAAGCCTCGAGCCTAATTAACCACGATCTAGCTGCAATTGAACACTGGGCTGAAACATGGTTAGTTGAGTTTAATCCTCAAAAAACCGAGAGTATGATTATAACACGCAAAACCAACCCCACTGTTCATCCACCCCTATTTCTTGGTGGCACTCAAATATGTGAAGTTAATACTCATAAACACTTAGGAGTGGTATTAAATACCACATGCACTTGGAACAACCACATTGACCATATCTGTTCCAAAGCCTGGTCTCGTTTAGACTTGCTGAGGAAACACAAGTTTGATCTCGACCGTAATGTCTTGGAGAAGATATACTTTGCCTTTATTAGGCCGCTACTGGAATACGCCGATACTGTTTGGGATAACTGTTCGTAACCCAAGTCGCCGATTTAGAAAAAATTCAGATCGCAGCGGCGAGAATAGTTACAGGTGCAACACTTAGTGCTAGCAAATCCTTGCTATACACCGAAACACGATGGGATCCTCTTGAAGAAAGACGTCGTAAACATAAACTGGTTCAATTCTTCAAAATGTATCACGACTTGTCGCCTCCTTATATTGCTATTAAAATTCCACCTCTCATATCCTCGACAAATCCATCTTTCAACCTTCGAACCAGGCAAAACCACAGAGTTCCATTTTGTCGAACAAATCTATATCAGTCCTCGTTCATCCCCAATGTTACTGATCAGTGGAATAACTTGCCGCTACCAGTTCGCGAGAATTCCTCGTTAAGTGAATTTAAGACCTTCTTAAAAGCTGGCAACCTACGACCACCGTTATTTTATAGCGGGGCCAAATCTCGTGCGGCTCAAATTTACCACTGTAGATTGAGGTTACGTTGTAGAAACCTTAACGTCCACTTATACGAAAATCACCTAGCACCTAGTCCACATTGCCAGTGTGGCGAGCTCGAGACACCTGAGCACTTTCTCCTCCACTGTCCAATCTTTCTTAACGCACGTAATGAAACGATCAACTTACTTCCTTTTTCTATAGACATTTCCATACTTCTGTTCGGTTCTGAATTTTTGGTGTAGTGCATGACTTTATCTTATCGAGTGGCAGGTTTCGGTGACAACAACTCATATTCTCACAAACTTCATCTTCCCTGGACTTTGCGCTTTAGGGTTAACATCATCAAGATAAAACTCTTCCTACTTATGCAATTATTAAATCAGCTGCCCAAAGGCAAGGATTTGAATTCATATTGTTGACAACGCATCATTTGAATTCTTATTCTAATGGCATCACGTATTCAGGATGGCCTACTTCTACTTCTTCTTCATTTCTTCCCTGTTCTGTCTAACTTCTTATACTCTTGTCCTTCTATAGTTTAAACAATCTCGCAGATCGCTGCCCGGGGGCTGGGGCCTGTTTACGAAATAACACTGACCTCCTCTCTAATCAGTTTTTGTGACGGGCCTTCGCCGCTTTATTTGTAACTGCTTACGCAAGTTTCGGTATTTCTCTGTGCAGATGTGGGTAAATGAATAGCAGTACCCTAAAGGACAATTTGGCTACCCTTTCATTTATGGTGTGGTTCATTGCCAGCGGGGATCATGCCCCTGGGCAGCGATATGCGAGGTCCACTCCACTGCTGATTCATGCCATCATCCTTTGAAAAGTGTTCTTGAATAAAGGAGACGACTCATATAAGCCTATGGCTTCCTGTCGAATCCTCGTCTACTTACAATCCCGATTACTTCTGTTTCTGTTATACCGTGTACAACCATGAAAAATGTTTGACGTTCTGTGATTTTTATTATTATGTAATGTATACGCGTAACACTGCTTTATGAATAAATATTGTTTAAACTAAATATCTCTGCGGACGCTGTGGATCCAGCGGACCTAATTTTATTTGACTGACTTACCTGGTAGTAAACAAAGCCTGTCACACCACTATAATAATAATAATAATAATAATAATAATAATAATAATAATAACAATAATAATAATAATAATAATAATAAAACACTTCGGCCGCCCGATGCTTTGTTGCGGTTCTTAAGTGAGAAGGCATTGATTAACCAACCTTGTGCTCTATAATGCTTCCTTATCACCACGCCTCTTCTCATTTCCAACACCCAAAAACGAACTGTTTGGTGATATATGGGTATATATCTCGCCTGTAAAGTACCAAACCCTAGCATTTGTGGTTGGGGTGAGACCCGCACTCACGCTCCACTGCGGTTATGTGAGAGGCCTATTAACCCTTTACCTAACATGAAAAGCAGACGACACTTGCAAAAAAAATTCTTGAATAACTAATTTTTTTCATTTTTTGTCTCAAAAACATAGGTTATGACCCCTCGTTGGAACGAGCTCGACGAGCTCGTTCCAACGAGGGGTCATAACCTATGTTTTTGAGACAAAAAATGAAAATATTTTGAAAATTAATTGGCGATTTTTGAGAATAGCGCTGGCTTTTTTTGGCCGTTACGTTGGGTAAAGGGTTAATGGTGATTTGCAGTCTTTGGTGTACGATTTTTGCATGTTCGGACGCGGTCCAAACGACGATATCATCGACAAATTGGGAAACGTGGAGTTTCTTGCTCATGATAGGTGTGTCATTTATTTATTTATCGGGGTTTAACGACACTTTTCACAGCCAGGGTTACCCCTTGTAGGACAGTTTTACGTGTGAAGGAAGCCGGAGAACCCGGGGAGAGCAGCGGCGAGCAACTGTCAGACTCTCCAACGTACTAAAGATGTGTCAATGACAAAGCGAAGAAGAAGAGGGAGTTGAGAATCGATACCTGTGGGTTCCGATGAGGAGATGGATAGGGATGGAGACTTCTTTCGTCCCTTGACTCTAAGGATGCGGTATATAAGGAACGGGGATAAGAAAGGAGACATAAAATTTTAATGCAGGCAATGTATTTCGAGAACTGTATTTTCTATCGATGATAATGAATGTTGGAAAAGTATTATCGTTGTTTTAAAAACATATCAATATACCGATTGGTGAATTGCCACATCTTCAAAATGTGAATGGTTCAATTCAGTCATTTAAATCCATAAAATACGGCTTCAGGACCAGTAAGCTCGAATTCCTCTTCATGCGACTCCGTGAAATACAACCTCAATATATAGAGGATATCTAGTGTTTTTGAGTGGATACCGAAAGTTATCTCATGAGTGACCGAGACGGAGGCACGGTGGCGTTGCGGTAATCGGTATCCACTCAAAAATACTGATTTTCTTTTCATTATACGGTTTTAGAACAACCTGATCATTTCCAGTGATAATTTGACTCGTATTCACCTTGAAGTGATGCTTTGAACGCCGCCATTTTGATTGATATCGTGAACGTGAAAATTATATCTTCACACTGGGGGGGGGGGGGGTGCGATTTCTATCATCCCGCAATTTTTTCGATAATCTATCGTTTAGCGTCTATTAAACTCTAATATCTCTCTGTTGTCCTTTTTATTTTTATATGACAAATCAATGGAATTTTTTTTAAAAAAACCCTTTGTAACCGGAACCTTTCTTTATCACTTAATCACGATTAAATGGCCCATACAAAAATTCCACTCGCAACACCTCTAATAAAATTAGGGATTTTGTCTACATTAGTGGAAATTTAGGGGATTTTGTCGAGAGAGATTTTGTCGAGGAGAGGGATTCTGTAGAGGGAGATTTTGTCTGTACCCCGAAATTTCGAAACCTTGTTCACTAAAATCGGTCTGAGCCGCGGTAAACCTCAGCTCTGATCGACTATAACTGGTTGAGTGTCAGAATCCCATATCAGGGCTTTCAAAAAAATGGAGGTATCACAGCAAAAGCCAATATTTTTCTTGCTCATGTTTCACAATCGGCCAAATGCAAATAAAATTTTATTTCTATAAATTTGTTTTGTTACAATTTATTGGAGAGTGCCTATGGGGCACTCTCCAATAATTTGTAATAAAACAAATATTAAACAACAAATTCATACCACAAAAAATACTCTATCCCTCGACCAGTTAATGGACTCGGTTCAGATATTTCAAATCAAGTCGTGACTCATTAGAGCCCTCTTTTATTATTATAAACTTTCACCTTCACCTGTCACTCTAGCTTATCGGGTACTTGTATTATTTTTTTTAAAAAACGGAGACAGCTCCACAGGCGTCAGCTTGCCGCTCTATCTTTTTCTTGTTGTTATTTATTTTCCTTATTGTTTGCATATTGTATTATCGCCCCTCATTCAAACATTTCGACAAAAAAATATTGTTAAAACTAAAATCCTATGCAGGAAATACAATTGCAAAAGTTTAATAGTCTTTTTCCCCACTGGCAGTCTTTGCGTGTTGTGACGGTAAATGTAAAGTTACGCCCCCCAAGGGTTAAGTTTTGATAACACAATAATAATGGTGTGTTGACTGTTAGATGTTGTAGTAATGAGCATGATTTTGCCCTGCTTAATCTCTGTCGTGCACAATAAGAGGGAAAGATTGTTTGACAATTGGCGAAAATAATCCCTTTAGACATAATTAATCTCATTAGGCTGATTGCCATACCAACGAACGTAATAATATGCTGATGACTTTCACTGAACGGATAATTAGTCAGCTGGTGATAAACCAACCCTCTCCACCCTGATGTTAAAATACTGAACTCTACCAAACAAAGTTAGTCTGCAATTTTTTATTTGAAAAGAAAAAGAAACAGTAAGGCTTAAAAAAATGTATTGATTCTCAGGAAATCCCTCATAGGCACTCTCCCATAAATTGTAATGAGGCAAATCCTCATAGATTAAATACTTTTACTTCAGAGATAATATGAAGAGCATCGAAAGAATATGAAGCCTTTGAATTGCAGTACCTACAGTTTGTTTTTAGAGGAATGACTTTTTTCAAATTAAAAATGAATTTATTTGTATAAATAAACACCCTCTATATTTCTGTGTATAAAAAGACAGCCGAAATCCTTTCCATGTTTGCTCACCTTTTGCAAAAGAAAATTAAAAATAAAACCCTCCTTCCATCTCTCCTTCACCGATTTGAAAAAAAATTGCCTGACAATCAATTAGTTTATTTTGTATGACCTAACCTTTATACACATGGTAATCTTTCGAACAATATTATACATAGCGAAATATTTCAAGTGCACACGATAACTGGCAGAATTCGACAAAAAAGGAAGTTGAATTGGTCAAATTCCAAGAACTTTGTATTGTGGGAAATATTTGTTGCTTAAAGTTGTGATATCCACGTGAAGAGGGTTACACTCTCGCGTGTTTATTCAATGACGCTAGCTTCAACATGCCCGACAATTTGTCGCGCCGACTGTATTTTTATGTATCATTATAAAATGTTTTGAAATCCGATGTACAAGCGTTTTAGTTTTCTGATTTTCCAGAATATAAAAGAGTATTTTTATTCAGAAGTTACTATGTCGAACGAGTAATACTAAATACGTTTAAAAATAAAACGCTATAAATTAATTTTAGTGTATTTTTATACAATTTCGATTTCTGAGAAAATAATATTGAAAGGTTATTTTCAGTGAGTCCTATTCACAGCGCCCCAATAATGTTAAAATTGGACAATCAGAAAGTAGTGTATTTTATTCACATTGGGGAAGCCACTTTATATTCAGTTATCCTGATATGAAAATAACCAAGCAATAACCTCTTTTTTTTGTTAAACCAACGTAATTAAATCAAAAAATTCTCAGATCTGTTACAGTTTAAAAGACAATGTTAAAATTTTCGTTCCCCTCAAGAAAAAAACATTGGTACAAATGCACGTTTCACACAACACTGAGCCCATACATATATTATAAATTCTGTGTTGACCAGTGGCATAGCTACGGTGTATGTGTGTGTGTGGGTGAGGGGGACTTCACACCCTCAGAATTTCCGCTGCTCCCAAACATTGGCCGAAGGCACCTTTCACACATCATAGAGCTCCAAAATAGTCTCCACTACAGAGTCTACATACGCTACAGATGATTCAGATTCGTTATTAGAGCATTAAATGTTACAAAACTATCTCGAGGGTGTGTGAGAGAGGGCTGTAGTCGTAAATATGACACTCCGGTCATTGCCCATCCCTCCGCGGAAGTGGAAGGAGAGAGAGCAACGACGGGGAGGATCCTAGTTAGAACCAGGGGAGCCACCCGAACCCCCCACATAATTGCTTTTCAAATTTCACTCCCCCCCCCCCCCCCCCCCCCCCCCCCACACACACACACACACTGACTAGGGCAACCCTTGTTATAGAATCCCGACTACGCGCCTGGACTTTTCAAAATGTGTCAAGCAAGGGAAGTGGAAGATGAAAAAAACATTTTCTGATAACTTGTTCTTTTTGCAGTGGAATAAGAGCATGAGCTGTTTAAAAAACTAAAAGAATTAAACGCGAATTTCGAACTTTATGATACAACTCGTTTGTTATGAATAATGACCAATTGCAAGCAAGTCAAATATTTTACTTGTATCATTGTCGTCAGTCCTAGATTATACATAAACAACTTATCTATATGGAAACAGCCTAGTATAAGCTACCAGCTTGTTTCTGAATCCATTTCTATTAATGTTTTGTGCTCGCTATCGTACTCGATTTCTGTAACTTTCGTTAAACTTTGGAAATAAATATTGTTTAAACTAAATCTTTTATTGTTTACTGGTTGTATACTGGACGTAAAACTATAAAGGTGTAAACATGTACGAAAATAACCAAGTGGGTGTAAACATATAAATAGAATAATGTTTATGTGACTGTATTATGACTATTAATGTGACCAATCGATGTGGACGGGATTGAGGATTGGTATTCACAGATAACGTGTGAGTGATGAGCATTCAGTGTTGGAAGGAAGGAAGGAAGGAAGGAAGGAAGGAAGGAAGGAAGGAAGGAAGGAAGGAAGGAAGGAAGGAAGGAAGGAGGAAGGAAGGAAGGAAGGAAGGAAGGAAGGAAGGAAGGAAGGAAGGAAGGAAGGAAGGAAGGAAGGAAGGAAGGAAGGAAGGAAGGAAGGAAGGAAGGAAGGAAGGAAGGAGGAGGGAGGAAGGAAGGAAGGAAGGAAGGAAGGAAGGAAGGAGGAGGGAGGAAGGAAGGAAGGAAGGAAGGAAGGAAGGAAGGAAGGAAGGAAGGAAGGAAGGAAGGAAGGAAGGAAGGAAGGAAGGAAGGAAGGAAGGAAGACAAACTACTCGTGGAAAATTGCATTACATCCCTCAGGTCAAAATCCCCCAACGAAAAGGGCAAAGATGAACGAAAGTTTTATTTATTTATTTATTTATTTATTTATTTATTTATTTATTTATTTATTTATTTATTTATTTATTGCTGCCTCAGCAATATTTTAAAACACTGAAAGCACCTATCAATGTTTGAACAACAATCACAGTCGACATCTTTTTAATAATAAAGCTTATTATTATCAGAATATATATTTATCCAATCATTGATTCCAAGGAACTAACAATGTAAACTAACGCTCAAAACGTAAATGGTCGTTAAATTAATTATAATTAATGGCAAAATCTTCTTGAATTGGTTTTGTTTAATTTACTCACTGCAACTGGCTTTGCTTTCGTTGTTTTCTTAACACAATATCCTGATCTTCATAAAAAGTATAGCATAATCTCTTTCTTTGTCTCATTCCAAAAACATTTTATTTTGATAAACAACCTATTTTTAACTTTTTTCAACTTTACTTTATTACGCTCAAACCATATTTATGGTACATGAGGTACAGCAAATAAAATATCATCAAACAATTAGAATGAGGACAATGGAGCAGGTAACGTGTAGAGGGACACAATGTAAATAAAGGGGTGTCCCTATATTAATGGTATTGTTGGTAGGTGAATTATAGTGAGGTGGGTATGGGGTGCGGTCAGAATTTTACAAACCTATATTCCATGAACCTGGTGTGAATTCCGTGTAGCAATTCGTCCCATGAGCACACCAAGGCGCTACCAGCAGTCTCAGACTTCCAGATGTCGTCCCGGTGCACCCAGGGGGCGAACTGATTCTGTATGAGGACAGCCTTTTAATAGATGTCACGACCACTTCTCAGATTGCCAACAGTGTTGGAGAGGACGAAGAGGGGAGGGGGGGGCGGAGGTTCAATATGAATAAAGGATACAACGGCATAGTTTCTACTCAAGTATATTCAAATCGAAAATGATAGCATAGCATTTTCCCAGTCACCCAATCTTGTTTGAAAACGAAAATTCGCCCATCATGACCGGATCTGCGTTCAATACATCCGACTGCCAGGCGACGAAAGTCAAGAAATTGGGCTCTAGGGAATGCTAGGGCTAAACCTTTGTCCTGTTCAGCACATATGAGGCGTCGTAAGTCAATGGTCTTCTCTCGGCTGTCCAACGCATGTGCGATCGACTCTATTTGATCAACTAATTTGTTCAGCATCTGAATTTGATACTAATATTTCTTTTCTTTTCTTTTTTCTTCTAAAGAGGTTTTGTCTTAAGGAGTTTTGTCCACACCCCAAAAAATATACTTATAAAGAAAAACATATTAATAAATAAATTTTGAATTGGAAAGCCTATATGCGAATTAATAAATTCGCATATAGGCTTTCAAATTCAAAATTTATGTATTAATATGTTTTTCTTTTAATTTCTAAACGCTTCCGTAAATTTCCACTAATCTGAATGAAAATTCTAATCCATATCAAAAAATTTTTTTCATAAATTTGCATGAAAATGGTCTTTCAGACCATTTTCATGCAAACTTTATGGAAATAAATTTTGGGATTTGAATAAGTATGCCAAAAACTGAAGAAATCAGTCTTTTAACTGAAAAATACACCCATGCAAAATATAATATGACCAGCCTTGTTATTGGTTTGTTTCCTTTTTTACGTTTCATTTTTCCAGTAACTTTTTAACATAACCCCGTAAGAAATGTTTGGATTTCGACTCCTATATCGAGAGGGAGTGTCCTTTACCCATCATCTCAAAAACATTTTTGCAAAAGTTATCCTTAATATTGATAACAATCGACACTCCATTATTTATTTATTTATTTATTTATTTATTTATTTATTTATTTATTTATTTATTTATTTACTCTGGTTTAATGACAGTTTCGTCAGCCAGAGTCACTTCATGTTGGACAGTTTCACGGGTGGAGGAAGCCGGGGAACCTGGAGAGAACCACACCGAGCTGTGGCGAGCAACCGATAGACCGTACTAATGTACTCACCCAGAACACGCATGGTTAGTATTGGTTTAAGGTAAGCGTACGATCGATGCACAGTACGCGCCGTATGAGAGCAATCGGGATTAAGTGCCTTGGTTACTGCATTTCAGGATCGAACAGTGAAGCTTTCGGTTTGAAGTTCCAATGTTCTAACTTCTCAGCAACCGTGCCTCCAGCATTCCATTGGTGGAACTAGTCAGATTGCCGCTCCCCAGACTTAGGGGCATAGGTGACTATTTTTCGCAAACGGTGATATCTATTATAAACTTTGCCACAAGATTTCGAATTTGTCCAGTCGACTGTACAGCCATGATGGCGAACATGGCAGACAATTTTCGTCATTGGAAGAGATTTACGGGAAAGTTAGCTCCCATTAATTTCCTAAATCTGTTAGTACAATTAACACTGATGGTACTGGAATTGCATATAAAGATTGAACTCTCGAAATGTTAGCGAATTTGTACCATCAATGTGTGCATCATTTTCCAGACGTCTGGCATTTCCCTGAAGAGTAGTATAAAAATACAGAAGTTGGCTTTTTACATTTTTCCTCCACCTGTCAGCTGAATCCGTTTAAGCCTTTTACAAAACGTAACAGTCAAAACCGGCCAGCGCTATTCACAAAAATCGCTACTTAATTTTCATTATTTTTTTCATTTTGTGTCTCAAAAACATAAGTTATGACCCCTCTTTGGAACGAGCTCGCCGAGCTCGTTCCAATAAGCGGTCATAACATATGTTTTTGAGACAAAAAAGAAAAAAATTAATTATTCAAGAATTTTTTTGCAAGTGTCGTCTGCTTTTCGTGTTAGTTAACCCTTAAGTCCTCAGATTAATTTTAAAGTATTTATGGCCTTTTTCTGCTTACATAGTTATTGATGACTTGGCAGTGGTTCTACATCACTGCTGGCTGCCTATACAGGCAGCCAGCAGTGATGTAGAACCACTGCCAAATTCAGTCTACACACAAGAGTAATAAAAAAGATTACACAAGGGAGCACCTGCTTCAATGCAATATAAAAGTAGCGGTTTGGGGCTATATGGGGGCTTAATGGTTAAAGGGTTAACTGTTTGACTATTATATATTATTCTTTTTATCTGTTCATTATAACAACGAGGTGCATCGTGACATATAACACACACACTGCTCTTTCCATCAACATAAAAGTCTACTAAATGAGATTTGCTAATTTGTTCCAAGGAAGAATAAAAACTTGCCAATTACTGCAAAAACACATTCGCAAAACAAAGAGCTAAAGTGGGCACCTAGTGTTGGTAGGTGAGATACTGATCGATATTCTTAAGGACGGATTATCTGTGAACTAGTTGCTTCTAATTGGCTTGCGATAAAAAGCCAAGTTTCCTTTTGTTACTTTTTATAAACAAAAAACCCCTGACGAGTTCGAGATCTGTCTGTTGTTTCCGTTTATTAGAAGTAACAAAAGGAAATTCTCTCGTCTACTAATTTCAAGGGAGATAACTTTGTCGAAAAAGATTTTCATAACGAGATTAGGCGGGGATGCATTTTCGGCAATTTGAAAATTAGAACGTGTAATCATACTGGCATTGCTTCTTTTAATGAAAAAAATATATATTTTTTTTTTGTAAAAAAAACCCTATTGTTTCACTGGCATTTTCCCAAATTTTATGAGGCCTTTCCTCACTTAACGTTCTCAATTAACAACTTTCAGTGGGACACATAACTTCACGCGACGATGAGCTCCTTGCCTCTTCTTCTGAGAAACATATTGTGTCGTAAATGTGGTAGTGAAAAGCTGTACCATTACTACTACCCCCCCCCCCCCCTTCCCTGCCCCAGTGCACTCTTGCACATACTTCTCTGTCTCCTCACCCATTCCTTACTGAACAATTGAAAAAGAATACAACCTATAAGTTTATTTCATTTTTTTAAGATTTTATTCATTGTTTGGAACTTATTTGACGGAGACAGCTTACATAAGCATTATGCTTGCTGCTGAATCCAATTTCGTATTGTGTATTGCGCTACAAATGACTTTTTTGTTATTTGATGTATCTAATTCAAACTGAAATAAAATATTGTTTAGACTAAATTTTATGATGAGAGAGGGGTATTTTCTCCTTTTTAGCCCTTTGAACACGAGAGGCCGCTTTTCCGGCCCAGAAACATCATACATGGGGTGGACCAATTAATATTTTCAACGTGCAGCCCCGTGGCTGCACGTTGAAAATATTAATTGGTCTACCCCCAAATAATGAATATGGACTCTTCCAATTGCTGCAATTGGACTGACATGGAAGATGCCACCAGGGTTCAAAGGGTTAAATCCATAAAATAGTCCTGAAAAGGGTTTACAATTGCCTCCAATATTTAACTCTGCATTCTGATGTAAAAAACAAACATTTTCAGTTACAAAACTTCTCGTAATCCAGCTGCACTTTGATCAGTTATATCTTGTTTGATAGATCTCGGTGTGCTCTGTCAAACCAGTAAAAAATTGGTTAAATATTCACTCCCAGAAGCGTAGTTATTGTTATTTATTAGGATCAGAGAGAACCACCGAGCAACGGCGAGCAACTGTCCGACTCCCAAACATAGTAACTCAACACAAGCAGGGTTAGCATTGCTTGAAGACAAGTGCTTGATCGATATCAGTAAGACTTAGTACATAGCGCCACTGTGTCCCCCACGCGGGCAATCGAATTAAGTATCTTGCTCAAGGATACAACGCAGTTTCCCCTTACGGGGATCGGACCCTGGAACTTTCAGTTTGAAGTCCAATGTCGTAACCCTGAGCGACCGGGCTCCCTCACAGAAGTGTAAAATAGCGTCTTCCCACTAGACCAATTCCCTTTAGGTCAATTCCCAAAAGACCAATTCCCCTTAGACCAACCACATACTGTTGTTGATTAAGGGTTGATTAAGGATAATTAAGAAAACATTTATTTACTGATAAGCACTTTATTTGCTAAAACAATATTTATACGCATAACATACAAAAAATATAGGTTTATAACATTTCAGTCTATAAAATATCAACAAGCCAGAAAATAAGCAGACTATCATCTGAAAAATGAGGTCCCCAGAGGGTGAATTTGGTGATGCTTCCCTGCACAGCAGGGAAGCATCACTAAATTTACTCTCTGTGAACTTCAACCTGAATCAAAAAATCTAAATCTAGTGGGCCAATTTGAGCCCCCAAAATAAACAGAAAGAGGTACCCAGAGGATAAACTGGCCCACTGTATGGGATAGCATCAGCTAATTCCCCCTCTGGGGACCTCATTCTGCAAATGACAGACTGCTTATTTTCAGACTTGAATATCAATAACATTAAATACATTTATAAATATTTATAAATATATCAAATTATTGATATAGAATTATTTTAAAAGTAGAGCACATCAGTTGGTCTAAGGGGAATTGGTCTTTTGGGAATTGGCCCTGTGGAATTGGTCTAAAGGAAATTGGTCTAGTGGGAATGAACCGTGTAAAATAGTGTCAACAAAGAGATTTGCAGTCAAAAAAAAAATTATGAGGCTCATTTTCACTGACGAGGGAGATGTCTGACAATCAATACTTTTCTTTCTAAAATTTTATTATAAGAAGAAAAAATATCGTACAACAGAATACTGGTGTTCAACCGATCATTGGAATCGGCCACCACAATCGGTCGATTGCCGGCAATCGGGTGACAACGGCAATGACTCCTGGAACGGTTCATTCCCACTAGACCAATTGCCTTTAGACCAACTCATGCCTTCTGCTTTTAAAATAATTCTATACCAATAATTTGATATATTTATAACTATTTATAAATGTATTTAATGTTATTGATATTCAAGTTTGAAAATAAGCAGTCTGTCATTTGCAGAATGGAGTCACCAGAGGGGGAATTTCATGTTGCTATCCCATACAGTCAGCGGGGCAGTTTATCCTCTGGGTACCTCCTACTGTTTATGTTTGAAAGCTTAATTCAGTTTGAGGTTCACAGAGGGTAAATTTAGTGATGCTACCCTGCTGTGCAGGGTAGCATCACCAAATTCACCCTCTGGGGACCCTCTGGGGACCTCACTTTTCAGATGATAGTCTGCTTATTGGTCTAGTGGGAATTGGTTTAGTGGGAAGACACCCCAGGAACATCGGTTCAACCGATTGTTGCCAAGCATTTTGCAATGATTGATTAAACACATTTTATTATCTTTTGCAATTGTTCAATTGTTAATGTAAAATGATTTCAATGATACCATTTAATAAAGTTGAGAAACAACCACAATGTGTATTTTTAATTTCTCTAGCTGCCCTTTACGGGATATTCAAGTTAAACGACATGTAAAGCTTACAACTGAGCGTACTTGCGGCAATCACCAGTTCATACTGGAGAAAAGTGAAGGTTGCACACCACTGACTCAGGTCTCAGTAAAATGACCAGTCGCGCGCACTTGGGCGGTACACGTAGCTCTGAGAGCCATGTATACCGCCCAAGTGTGCTCGTCTGGTCATTTTACTACGATCTGAATCAACGACGTTTAACGCTGTGAAATATGTTCAATTTTATGTAGTTCTTTCAAGCCTCGACTCGTCTAGTTGGGCACGGTATTACAATCGGAATTGGCAAATTGTGAGCTCAAATAACCGGTAATCGGTCAGCGGCCATTTTGGGTAATCGGTTGAACACTACAGAATACTACATGGGTTGACAATAAAACCTGTTGATTATCTACATTTATTTTCGCATGTAACTGTAGATTCAGATGGTGGTAATTTATTCACATTATACAACGGTTATAAATAAAAAAAAAAAACGGTTACAAATGCAGATTTCTCATGAGTTTAGTAAATAGTATATTGCAGGGGATGGCGTAGTCAGCTTGGCTGTCTATCTGTCCGTCCACCCTCCCCCCACGCCCCCCTCCACCCCCGAAAGGAAGTACATTTGCAAAGAGACTGCGACCAAATGGTTCGGATTTAGAAAAAAGTATGTGATGCTATGTTGGGACTGGGATCGAGTTTTTCATTGCCAAGATGCACTTCCAGATGTTCTCCAGCACAAAAGCCAGTGGGAGACTGGTCGCAAGGAACTGAAACGAAACAAGCTACTCTTCGTGACCACTCCATTACTCGTCGCCAAGTCCAATCAAGCACTCGATGTCGTTTAGATAGCGATAAAGGGATAAATCTCTATGCATTTTGCGTCCGATTGGCCAGCGCATTCGGAGAGTATCATGTTGGGAATGTTCAGCGAATGCGCCTGCAGACGAGTCTGCATTCTTCATTGTGATTGGATCACTTTCTGAGCCACAGCAGTGATGTATTTTCATCATTGCATGTTCCAGGGTCTTAATCCCTATCGCATACATCTAAGGTACATGGTTGTTTGAAGTATTGTATAATCAAAGCCTTTAGAATTATTTAATCCCCATATAACCCTTTGTCGCCACGATGTAGCCTCGCTGCTGATGTGGTTTTAACCCTTTACCTAACCTGAAAAGCAGACGACACTTGCAAAAATAATTCTTGAATAACTAATTTTTTTTCATTTTTTGTCTCAAAAACATACGTCATGACCCCTCGTTGGAACGAGCTCGACGAGCTCGTTCCAACGAGGGGTCATAACCTATGTTTTTGAGACAAAAAATGAAAAAAATAATAAAAATTAATTGGCGATTTTTGAGAATAGCGTTGGCCGGTTTTGGCCGTTACGTTAGGTAAAGGGTTAAGAACCAATAAATGAAAATATCTGAATTAATTCCTTCAGAAAGATAATTGTTTTGTAAAAAGGGCAAAACCAATTACACTTGGTTGTCTCATTGTTACCCCCCTGCAGTGGAAAATCCGCGCCATGACAAGATCTAACATTCTGATTTGAACCCTTTACCAGACAACACTTGCAAACAAAGTTCCTGAATAACTAGTTTTTCAATGTTTGCGTCAAAAAACACAGATGATGACTACTCATTGGAACGAGCTCAACGAATAATGAAAATTGAATGGTGATTTTTGTGAACAGTGTTGGTCGCTCTCTCCAGCTAAACACTTCTCAGAGTAAATCTCTATCTCATGAGCTCAACCAGTTCTCCAGTTCTCCGCGGCTCTTGACTATTCAGCAATTTAACTAACGCTCCTGTACCCACCGCGGTTCATGGCTGCCCATTGACACGACTTTGTCGACCTTCACCGAATGTCAGAGCAGGGCCCTCTGCGGTTTACTGACTTCTCTACTGATGGAGAGACTGACTATACCTAAAAATTATACAATTTGGAAAGGAATTACTTCTAGTAAAATTGCCTTCTTGGAAATCAGGGATATCCATCTACTTTGCTGCACTTTGAATTGGACTCATTCTTAGTTCTCAGTCTTAGACGTTCCTGGTCATAACGGACGACATTTATGAGTGCTTGGCGATGCTTGTATTTGTCCTGTAAAGAAACTAACTGTCTCTCCGAATTTGAATACTATTCTTTGCTGATCGTCACAAAGCGCATATGGTTTTACAGACGACATTATCTCGATATAAAATGAAAACAGGCGTTTCTAACGACCAAACCACCTTTGCTGGTGTGTACTAATTACTTCATTTAAACACATGTGGATAATACACGCAATTAGACTGTCGATAATTATCGCCACACATTTGAAAGACAAATGCCTTTTATAAACTTCAGAATATTGGGTACTGGATACTTTCCACTGTTAAATGAACACTTACAATATTACACCAAAGTATTTAAAAATAAGGGAATTCTGCCCTGACACCCCTTAACCCTTTACCTAACATAAAAAGCAGACGACACTTGCAAAAACAATTCTTGAATAACTATTTTTTTTCATTTTTTGTCTCAAAAACATAGGTTGTGACCCCTCGTTGGAACGAAATCGTTCCAACGAGCGGTCATGACCTATGTTTTTGAGACAAAAAATGAAAGAATAATGAAAAATAATTGGCAATTTTTTAGAATAGTGCTGGCCGGTTTTGGCCGTTACGTTGAGTAAAGGGTTAACGCCTCGACAAATTCCAAAACGTGAAAAAAATGTCGGAAGGTCGCCGGCCGAAGCATCTCATCCTGTGCACGTCAAGGCACAACTTAGCACTAGTTTTTGGTGTGGCAGAAAGAGATTGTGGTTGATGCGGGTGTGTTTGTGGGAAAGGGTGACTGTAAGTGTAATAATGGAGGAATTATTCATTGATGATTTATTTATATTTCGTTTTTTTCACTATGAATACCCTCATAATATAGCCGAAAAGCAGTGTCAAACATTGCAGTGAAGAAAATGGAAGCATTCCAAAGACGTATCTCATGTTGAATTCACTCGCAAAATAAATATGAAAGTAGTGAAATAGTTCATCGAGCAAAATCATTTTCCCATCCTTCATATAAAGTGGTTACGGCATTGGACTTCAAACCGAAAGGTCCACGGTTCGATCCCCACCAGGGGTAACTGCGTTGTGTCCTTGGGCAAGCCACTTAATCCTGATTGCCCATGTGAGGGCATATTGTCGCTGTGTAGTAGGGCATACCTCACGTCGATGGGGCATTTGTCTTCAACCATTGCTAACCCCCGATTGTGTGGAGTAAGTACGTCGGTGAATCTGATGGTTACTCGCCGCTGCTCGGTGGTTCTCTCTGGTTACTCCGGGCTCGCTCACCCGTAAATTTATCCGACTCGAGGTAACCCTGGCTGGCGAGAGTGTAGTTAAACATCAATAAATAAATAATAAATAAATGAATATAAACGTTCTGGGGAAAATTAACAAATCACGTCCCAATGTTTTGTTGTAACTCTTTTTAACCATCTTTTCAAGTTTGCGAAAAGAAAATTGCTTCATTTCAGGACACACGGATGCAATATACACAATAAAACGGTGAACAGGAACAGCAAAAATGTAATCCTACAGCCCTATTGGGCTGTAGGATTAAATTATTACTGAACCCCCTCCCCATGAATAACAAAATAGACTGGCAAACTTTATGAATTAAATACTTTAACCCTTTACCTAACACGCAAAGCAGACGACACCTCCGAACAAAATTCTTGAATACCTATATATTTTTTTTCATTTTTTGCGTCAAAAACGTAGCTTATGACCTCTCATTGGAACGAGCTCAACGAGTTCGTCCCATGAGGGGTCATAAGGTATGTTTTTGAGATAAAAAATGAAATAAGAAGGAAAATTGAATGGTGATTTTTGCGAATAGCGCTAGCCGGCTTTGATCGTTACGTTAGGTAAAGGGTTAAGATGATACAATTCAGGATCTAACTATATAAAGGGTTCAAATCTGTTTTTACAGTAATCTGGAACTACTCATTGTCCAGTTTTACACCCTAAGGAAGTGTCTTGGTGCTGACTTGGTCAGTGCTTAATGAACCTTGAGTATATAAATCTTCGGCTTGACGAGGTGTTGCGTCTTCACGAGACATGGGGTTCAATGTTGAAACTTGTCGGACGACTTTGCCGCGAGGCAAATGGATTTGACATTCAACTGTTTGTCAGTTTCCCGTATCTTAACAATCGCTGCGTCATAAACGATCCCGCGTGTGACTCCTACTTACTGTAAACCTCAGGGCTCAAAATAAGCGGTGTCGCGTCGCTTTTTGCTATGCAAAACTTGAAAAAAGCTACACAATGTTCAGTTATGTATAGCATTTTGCGATACAAGATAATCAACTGCAGCCTATTAGGCTGCAGTTGATTATCTTATGTCGCAAAATGTAATTTAAAATTTGAAAACTAGTTCACTGATGCTTTACTTCTGATTGTGGAACATTCCAGGCATAACTCAGATTAACTCTCCATCAAGCATCATTGGCAACTTCATCATATATAAGATGAATTTTATTGATTTAAATTCTTCCTGTTTTTTTTACAACATTTTGCATAAAATGTACATTAAAAATAACTTCAAGCCCATCAAATTAAAAATCCCAACTTCCATTTTGAGAACTCGATTTAACAACCAAGACGCTATTTGAAAATATCCAAGTCCATGCAACCCTTAAAGGCCGTTCAGTTAAAAAAGACATTGTAAATGTTTCATGTGTTGCAGATCATTTGGAAATGCCCAGAAATGGATGAAACTATTCTATCTACGTAGACGAATTCAATACAAAACAGCATAATATAACTCTAAAAACAAAAATAGCTATGTAATTTTTACAAAATGCTATTCATTTTTTGGAAATTTATAGCATTTTGCTACGCAAAGAAAAAAAGTTATTTTGAGCACTGGTAAACCTTAAATTGCAGAGATGGGTGTATTGTGTCTACTCTATATAGAATGACTGACACGTAGAAACCGATGATTTAAGAATGAAGAAGTCCAAATTACCTGCGTCCAAATTACAAATGGATCAAAATACCTCCGTATATATAGTTGAAAATATGGGTCCACGACACGTCACCTCGAAGAAATTCCGCATCCTCAGCAAAATTCACCCCGACAAAATCCTCCACCCACCGACAAAATCCCTTTCAATTTATTTATTGCGGTTTAACGACATTTTTAAGTGGTGAAAAATTGACAGAAATGGCTTCTGGAGATGCCGTTTAATTGGTAGAATATTGTTCAGACCCATCTAAAGACTAAACGATTCATCTTTCATAAAATCAAAACACGAATCATGAACATTTGCTTTCTCCAGACCTTACGGATCCTTGTCCAGCGCCTTAAAAAAGCTCAGTGCAAGACAAGTGCACCATCGACGTGCAATATGCCTTAGTACACAGCGCCACCGTGCCCCCAATTGAACAATCGGAAATAAGTGTCTTGCCCAATGACGCAACGCAGTAACCGCTGGTCAGGATCGAACCGTCGAACTTTCCATTTAAAGTTCAGTTTTCTCGCCACTGAGCCACCGCGATCCTGTGTAGAGTTTGATACAAACTAAGTTGCAAACATCGACAGCCATTATTTTGTGGTGGGTCCTGATAATAAATGAAAATATCACAACAGTCTTCATGTTGAGTACATTTTATGACAAAAACTGGAAACTGTTAGAGAAGAAGGTGATTCTCTCTGATTCTCTCGCATTGTCAGCCGCTGTGGTTAATCCGTTTCACGACCAAAACTAACGTTATGGCGCCAAGTTGCAGGTAAATTATTCAGTGGCGTTGCTATGGGTGGAGTTTTTCGCTACCCCACCCCCAAAGAAAATATTGGCCCAATACAACTTTTACACAACCCCAAAACGGTCTCCAATATTGGAGAGGGCCACGCTACAAATGCCTCAGATTCGCTCATAGGGCACTAAATTTTGTACATTTTTTTCGGGGGCGGATGTGGGGGCGGGAGGGGTACTCCTGAATAGGATCCTCGGGGCGTTGCTTCTTCCTCCAACTTGCCTTCAAGGAAGTAGGATGAGGGGGCAACGACCGAAGGTCCCTTGTTAGGATTGGGGGAGGCCTCCGAGACTCCACACATCGGCCTTTCAAAT